>JAOWBW010000122.1:352025-952025 GCA_026119855.1 Campanula takesimana | reverse complement strand
TCAGATGGTCAGTTAAAAATAACCATTCAGATTCTTGAGAACTTGTTTAGTTGATTCTAAGAATTCGAGGGATATACCTTTATTTCTCGTGGAATTGTTTAATATGTCAGTTCTTTTGAGATTTTGGAAAGAGCTAGAGGTTGAGTTTATCGTCTGGTGTTACTTCCTTCTCACGACGAGGTTGATAATGAGTTCCATGTGTTGATGCCACGCAATTGTGTTTATGATTCTTCTCCGATATGTCTAAAGTTTTAGAGGATATTGAACTCAGTGTGGAGTTTCGGGATTGAAATGAAAGGAAGTATCCTGGGTTGTTTGAGGGTTGAGGTAAACAATCTTAAAATTCGGGTCGAATTTTCTTTAAGGGGGAGTGATTGTAACGACCCCAAAATCCGTTTTATTTAATTTATAATTATTTTATATTTTTGAGAATTTTAAATTTAAAATTATGTGTGCATTTTATGTGTTGCATAATATTTCATAATTTGCACATCCTGATTTATTATTTGTGTTAGTTAAAGTGTTAGTAGTAACATTTGTTGTGGAAGTTAAGTTGAGTTAGTTGACACTTAGGGTTCAAAGTGTAACTTTAAAAGTTTGGGGGTTTAGGTGTTCAAGGTAAAAGTTGAGGGGCCTAATTGAAACTTTTAAAATATCAACACATAGTTATCCCTTTCTTCCTCTCTCCCTGCGTTAACTACACACTCACCATCATTTCCCAAAATTACTTTTGTCTGAGAAACCTCCATTGTTGAGAAAGAAAGAAAAGGTAAGATTTTGTTTTGTTAATTTTCCCTATTTTAATCTATTACTCCATTTTTAAATCTAAAAATATATAAATGTTCAGGGTGTTGAGTAGGCCACATCTACCGAACAATATAATTTTCTTGACTCGTTTCCGAAAAATAGGTAAGTTACTAATCCCCCCTTTAAATGTTAAAACGGTCATAAGTATGCTATATATGCTTTATATGTTATAAAATAATGTTTTGGGTATACTTTTACATACTTGTAATTTTGGGACGGAGGGAGTAGTAATAACTTTTATATACATACTTGTAATTTTGGGACGGAGGGAGTAGTAATAACTTTTTATATACTTGTTATTTGTGGGAAGTGGGTATATGGGGATAGTAGTTTTGGCTTTGGGGAAGTATGAGAGGATGCAACATTATATATGCTTTATATATTATACTCCTACTCGTGGGACGGTAAAATAATATCTTTAATAAATGTTAAATAAATGTATTATAAAATTATACTATTACTTATGGGACGGGGAAAGAAGTGAAAGTATCCTAAAGTAGGTAAAATATTACTCCTGTATTACGTATGATACTGGATTTTGCTAGCTAGGTAACAGGTTCTAATGTTTATGGTAGTTTACTTATTGCTAATATTGTACCTTATGTTATACGGTCTATCAGTTAGAATTTGAGTTAGTTTCTAAACCTATCATCAGAGTTTCTTGGTTTTAAAGAGGGGCTGGGGTTGAGCTTGTAGATTTGGAAAAAAGTTATATTGTTAATGTTGAACTCCTTGCATTGATTACCAAAACATTGGGACAGTTGATAGCTCTTCTTGAAAATTACTTACTATCTCCAAGGAAAAGTCGTCGTTACCATGTACAGTACATAGCTTGTTAGTATTAGGAAGGCTATCGAAGTTGGTGTTTGTATTGTGCTTGGGCTGAAATTGTAGCCTTTGTGAAGGTTGAAAATGTTGAGTGTTGATAATGTTAGTATTTTGGGTTGGTGAGATGAAGGGAGTATATTGTTTTCAGCCAAAATGTGATTTCTGGGCTGATTACACGACTCGTGTAGGGGTACACGAGTCGTGTAAGGAGAGATTCTGAAGGGGTGTTTTTCTATACGAGTCGTGTACTGTTACACGACTTGTGTAAAAGTTCTTACACGAGTCGTGTAGTGGTACACGAGTCGTGTAAGGGCCCAAAATCTGAACTTGTGTATTTTTACGTAAAATCTTCCGGAGGTCATAACTTCTTCATCCGGACTCCGTTTTAGTCGTGTAAACTATCGTTGGAAAGCTCTTCTCGAGTACTACACGATGGGTTGGTTATTGAGTTGGGTTTTGATTTTTTATAGTACGGAAATCCAGTAGGTGTTTAGTACTAACAAAAGTATCCAGGTTTCCTTATGGTAGAGTTGGTCTTTTGTGATCAAGTTTGAATTAATGTGATTGCGTGGATGGATTGTGTGATGACTTAATGTCAATATGGTGCATACTATTATGAAAACGTGTTTACTTCTCTATGATGAGCTTGTGTGGTTCCCTACTTTGGAATCATACCCCGTTTGTTGTTTAAGCAAGTTTTCTTTGCTTCGGTTGTGTCTAAAGTCCAGCTGGTACTTTTGTGTGTGTTGGGCAGTGATAGGGATTATAATGGTCTCCGAGCCAAGTACATTATAAGGCTCCTATCATTGGTTTCCCATTTTTAACCCCCTTCCTTGGGCCAAAGGTTGGGCACTTTGGGTTATGACTTTGTGTCATTTTCCCCCCGTTGTTGTTGTTGTTGTTTGGTTCCGGAACCCGTTTCAGCTCTTCGATGCTGCTCAGTTGATGCCTCTCAGATGGCTATTGTTTGGTTTGAGAACCTTGGCTCAGTATCCACGTATGAGTGTTTATTTCCGCTTTATGTGTTGCATGATGAGTTGGTCGTTATTTCCAACCGGTATGGGACGGTTGGCGATAGGGAGCCTCTCATGTTATGTGCTATGTGTTATACGCTTATTTGTTAATATTGTTTCTTTATGATCATCATATTAGCATGTAATGTAGTTGCATTTTAGTAACTTACTGAGATTTATTCTCACCCCTTATTTGTTTACCGTTTTAGATAAGAAGGAGTCCAGGGAATATGTCACAGCACAGGGAGGACGTTGGTAAAGAGATCTTGGGTAAGACTTTTGGGAAGTGATGTGTATAAAGGATACATTATGTAAATGTAATACCTTTAGGGTAGTGTAACCGTGACTCAGTTAATTGTATCATCTCTTTTAGTAGGTGTTCGTGTTTGTAAATTTAATAAGTAAAGTTTGTTATAGCCAAATGGCTAAGTACTCATTTGAGAAAGTTTGTTTTGTGACTTAAAGTCATGTTTTGGTAACGTGTTGGTTGTGTGAACCTTTTATGAAAATATATTTCGAAAAATTTTCTTAGAGTTGCTTTACGACGTCTTCCTCGCGTGTCCCGGGCGTGGGGCCAAGTAGGACCACGGGTCGGGGCGCGACACTACTATCTTTCATCTTCTTAAAATACGTCATAATATCTTCATTTTCAATTTTCTCAAACATCGCTTCCTCAATACATATAGCAGCAAACAGTCATTCAACCAAACCAGTGGCGGATGTACGTTCATGAGGGGGGGGGGGGGTTCAATTGACCCCCTGACTTTCCCCTTTTTGTCAATTTCACCCTTTAAAATTTTTCTATTTTTCACTTTTACCCCCCTGAAAAAATACAAATACCCCCCTCAAGAGTTACACTAAACCCCAACTATATAAACATACACTAGTACAAAATCAGGATTAGATAGCGTTTTTTTTCCCCCTTAGATAGCGCAAAAAAGCGCTATGTAAGCTACCGCTATGCAAGTTAACATAGCGCTTATTTTGCGCTATCTAAGCTTAGGATCTCCGATAGCGCTTTTTTATGCGCTATCTAAGGGCCATTTTTTGATTTCCAGAATTTATCTTACATAGCGCTTTTTTATGCGCTATCTAAGGGCCATTTTTTGATTTCGAGAATTTATCTTACATAGCGCTTTTTATGGGCTATCTAAGGGCATTTTTTTTTTAAAAAATTATATATTTTTTTATTTTTTCCTGTTGCACCTACTTCAAATTATAACCAAAAAAATCAAAAAAATAAAAATTAATATGAAGTAACAAACATTCCATTGAACAATAACAATCAACCTTTCATTACATACATCAACAATAATTCTTACAATCATCCACAAAAGTTATAAACTAATAAGAGTTAAAGATCTTCAGGAAATAGAATGGACAAATGTAAGTCTTTCAAACAATAATTCTTACAATTATCGCTCCTTTGCAGCCATATTTCCCATGGCACGGAAATTTCATTTGGCCATGTGATGTTCCATTTGTGGAGTGTGTAGTCATGACATTACCATTCTCCGTCCCCATAATGGCACCTGAACTCTTCCATGTGGATCTTGGTAGTGCCACACAGTTCGTCTGTTTCACCTTTGTTACCAGATGTGGTGTTCCGCATGGTGAGAGAAAACTTGAACAAAGAAAATAAAAAGAGCACCTAAGTTAAACACCTAAAAAAAACTTTGATTACATCATATTATTTGTATTCATGACAGTTATGAGTTCAATATCACTAAAGGTATAGACTTTTTCAAACTGCAGCTTCAAAGAGGGTTTTGTTTTTTTGTTTTTTAATTGTGATCTACATAAGAATCAATTAAACAAAGAAAATAAAAAGAACACCTATGTAAGCATACAATACCTCCAACTCCCAATGGCTTGTCACTCCCATCGTGTTTTTGATTCAGAGCTTGTGAGTTGCCTGCAGAAAAAAGATGGGGAACCATAACAACTATAGGAAAAACCAAAAAGCAGTAGATTCTAAGATAGGGAGAACCAATTGAAGTATTTGACTGGTACCTGCATTATCACCCACATGAGTTAACTTGCCATCATAAGAAGAGCTCAGCTCAAAGTTTGTAACATCCTTTGTTCCATTGCATTTAATCATAAGCCCTAAAAAAAATGAAACGAACATCTATTAGAAAAAACATGGTAAAACAAAATGCACAACATTAGACAAAGGATACAGCAGAAGATCCTCAACGTCCTTGAATATAAACTCCTTCATGAAATGCTCCAACATTTAAATATCAACTACCTAAATTGTGGGTATTCAATAGGCTGGCCAAAAGGATGAGAAATACCTGGAAAGATAAAGACCTTGCCTTTGTAAGTTCTTGCTTTCATTCTTTGTCACCCGTACGCACTTAGGGTTGATGCATTTCATCTCTTGTTAATAATAACAATAGATGCCAAAACAATTAGAGAAAACATGGTAAAACAAAATGCACAACATCAGACAAAGGATACAGCAAGTAACTTGAGTAAATGTAGCACACTTTGACTAACAACAGCAACATAACTTGAATAATCAACACTTTGAGAAGGTTACAATCAAAAGTAGCACAAGTAATCAAACCATGGCTAAGCAGGTGGTACCAAACCAGTTGGACAAAAGAAATAATTAACTGATTGAAGAACAATATTTAGCATACTCCTTATTTCGAAAATGGCATGTATCTAATTATCAATTGGGGGCTCATCATCAACAAAATTGTGAGTATTGATGAGCCTTGGCCTTTCGGGTATACTTATCCGTACCCTTATGCCCCTCCTATACGGTCCTTATACCCCTCTCATACGGTCTCTCTACTTCTACCCTGTACAAAAGGAAGGACCCACTGAAAGGACGGGACTACCCCTTATCCCTCATATATATGCCCCTCCTCATACAAGGTGAAGGGTATGATTTCATTCTCTACTCTCTCTCTTGACACTCTCTAGAGTGCTCTCCTCTCCCTCACTCTCTTACACATTCACACACCCAAGGCATTCAAGGCCTTGTTCTTAGTTCCCTCGGAGTCTTACTCTCACACCCGAGGGCCTAAGCCGGGGTCAAACCCGGCTCTGGTCCTAACGGTGTGCTTATCTTGCAGATCTTCTCAGCTAGGAGCAGGAGGCAGCAAGTTGGAGATCTAATCTCCATGACCCCAAATTTCAGGGCGTCATCAGTGGTTCCATTGCCGGGAAACGACATCTTTTCCGGTACAACGACACCGGAAATAGATGCTCATTCATACAAAAAGAACAGAAATTTCGGGGAGCTTCTGCCATTTCTCTTATCTTATTCTTCTTTCAAACACAAAAAAATCCAGGAAGAGGGTTCATTTTTCATGGTTCTGCCAAATCCAAAAAATGGACATCCCATTTCCATTTTCCTTCTACTTTCTTCCTATTCTATACACCACCTGATAAAACCATCTCTGAAATAGAAAAAGACGTATTCCGGCAACAAGTGCAGATTCCGGCGATTCCGATGAGTTTCGCCGTTGAAAAAGAGGGGAGAAGGATCTGTTACTTATAGTGAAGATGAAGCTGATTTATGGGTGGTTTCTCACACATTTTCTTTGTCTCTCTTCTTTGCAAGCAAAAATTCATGGAAGAGCTGAGTTTGTTTTTCGCCCGTGAAGCCTCTTATGTTCCGGCTGAGTCGCCGGCCGCGATTCCACGAAGTGGATAGACCACAACCCAGTTGGAGCAACCAAAGATGTCTTCGTCGGTGTCTTTCAGTTGAAGCCACCATGGATGTTATGGTGCATAAGATGGAGAAAGTAGCTTAGATCGCCGGAAAAAATGGAGATCAGAGGTGGAGTTAATCGGAACAGAAAACGAAGGACCGCAAAATATTCGTCTTGATAAAGCTAAAATTACGGTGAAAAAATCATTAAAAACAGAGTAGAGATGAGCTCCCATTCGTTGGTTAAAATTCTGGCACCACCGTCAACCCCGGCGACATTAACAATCTCCGGCCACTCCGGTGAGACGAAGAGTGACACGGATTGCTAGACCTTGAAGGAACGAAAGCAAAGGCGAAAAAATTATCAGAATCGGAACACAAATGGGTCACAGAATGCCATTTAAAAATCCGGCACCTCCGCCGGCTAACTCCAGCCATTCTCATTATACCAGCCATTGTTCGTGCAAAAAGGACAAGTGCCTCTCATTGGTGTGATAAATGTGGGGACCACTTGGTGGTGTGCAACAAAAGTAAAGCCCATTCAGAAAATGGGTTGCCATGGCACATTTGATATCTGACATAGCCATGTGAGTGTGTACTATTAGTACAAAAGAGCAAGCATAATGTACCGTCCATCGTAAAAGTACCATCACAAGGACAAAATCACGTGGCCTGGTAGTGGGTCATTTGTTCAGTAAAAATAAAAAGTGAAGGGAATCCCATATAAAAAGTAAAGCAGTTGGTGAACTCAGGCCGAGAAAATGACGGCAGTATTCCCTCATCGTCCGGACTGCTTCTCTGGTGAAATTCGAGCTCGCACCGGCATTAATCGGAGAGACCTCATATTTTTCTAAACTTTTGATCTCCAAGCAGGAAAGCCGTACGTGCTGCCATTAATTCCGATAATGAATTCCGACTACCAGAAAAGCGGGCAACAAAGAAGTCAGGCGATCAGAAATCGAACTCCGGTCTGCGGCCATACTCAAACCCGAGATCCGATAAGTCCGCAAACACCCGGCCATCGGACACCGTCCAGTCTCCGGCACACCCAACCTTACACTCCGGCGAACTACTAAGCCCGTGTAACTCGCTCCGGTCTCAATAATAAGTCCGAGCAACATGCCCGCATTCGCCTTTCTCACCCCCAATCCGGTGTATCCCTGCTTTCCGACCAGTCAAGGCGGGCATCCATGATCGCCGGCACTCAATCTCACTCCGAGCAACCCACCTGCGAGCTCCGACCTCCAGGCACCAGTTCCGATCTCCGGCCAGTGAGCTCAGGCCGTTAAAAGCAAGCTCTGACGAGTTTCTAGAAGCCTAACTGGCGAGCAGATTTTTGAGATCGCAACAAGACCTCGCGGGTTGACCATCGGTCTAAGCAAAGCCCGCGGCAAGTTCCAAGCTGGGGCAGCCTTCAGTCCGTTCAACCTAAGTGACCAGCCCGTGTTGGCATTCCGAAGTAATATTTGGGAAAAGTCACCCCACATTCCGAAGCACTCCGATCATTCTCCGGCCACCCACTCCCCTGACCCAGTTCTGAACGAGTCTTCTTCGAAGTCAAAATAGCGAGCAATCATTAATTCCGGCGTGTTACACGAACTCCGGGCTAAATAGCGGTTGTTTCTATCCGAGAAAACTTGAAGAAGACGGGCTCCGGTCAGTGATTTACAAACCAAGCTCCGGCTATACCTCAGTCGCAGTCCGCGGTCATGTCGAAATCCGAGAAAAATCTGTACGAATCAACCTCGCCACACCGCCGGTTAACGTCCGAACTGATCCCCGAAAAATACAGGCCAAACAAATAGCAGATGTATCCCGTTGGCTTTCTTGGTATTTGTTGACAGGAGAAGCAAAATGACTTTTCTTGAAAAGTTAATTGAGAAATGGGAGAAGAACCCATCAATTTCTCTTGGAAAAAGTAAAAAGAGGACAATCATATTCATTGCTCTTTTCTTAGTTTAAAACGTGTGGAAGAGAGAAGTAGTGGGCCACTTACAGCCACGCAATTCAAAAGTCAGCAACAATGTTTCAAACTGATACCATGTACAAAGCTGGAATTATGGACTGCAATTTGAGTAACCGTTGCAGCTAGAAGAAATACAAATGTTTCTCCGCTGTCCGTGCAATTTCTGTTCACGCTGTAGACCCGTTCACTCGGGGGCTTTACTATATTATTATCGATCGCGAACAACAAATGAGATCATGCATATTTATGGATTGGAGCAGGTTAAATCCCAAAGAATGCCATCCATCAAAATCCTACTCCGAGTAGGCCGTCCCTCCAAGAAACGGAAAGATTATTTATGGATCGAGCGGGTTAATTCCCCAAGATTGCTCTCCATTAAAATCCCTACCCCGTGTAGGCAAAAGCCCTACGCCGCGTAGGCAAATAAAATCCTACTCCGAGTAGGCCCTCCCTCCAAGAAACGGAAAGATTATTTATGGATCGAGCGGGTTAATTCCCCAAGATTGCTCTCCATTAAAGCCCTACCCTCGTGTAGGCGAATAAAGCCCTACCCTTGTATAGGCGAATAAAGTCCTACTCCGAGTAGGCGAAAGTTCAAGAAAAGCCCTACCCCGTGTAGGCGAGTAAAGCCCTACCCTCGTGTAGGCGAGAAAAGCCCTACTCCGAGTAGGCAAGAGTTCGAGCAAAGCCCTACTCTGAGTAGGCGAGAGTTCGAGAAAATCCCTACTCCGAGTAGGCGAGTCACCCCGAAAGCGTGGGCTAAAAGATAACAAAGATGACAATAGTATAACAAAGATTGTCAGCCCGCTCAGGCTCCGGGCCTAATCTTAGCGGATGCCGGCACATTCCCTCGCGTACGATGCGCGGTCATACGCCCTCGAGCTAGACCGCATGCCCGAAAACGGATGCCGGCATGTGCTCACACGTACGATGCGCGGTCATACGCCCTCGAGCTATATCGCATGCCCAGAAACGGAAGAACCTGTGTTAAAGCCAAGTATAACAAAGGGCAAAGATGGAACGCATCGACAAAGTCTCGAAATCTCCGAGTACTCAACAAGTCACCGGGATTATCTTATTTATGGTGCCATCGGGCCCATCTTATTCATGAACCGGTCGTGCTTATCTTATTTATGGTGCTATCGGGCCCATTTCATTCATGAAGCGGTTGTGCTTATCTCATTTATGGCGCCATCGGGCCCATTTTATCCATGAACCGGTCGTTCTTATCCTATTAATGGCGCCATCGGGCCCACCGATAGATCGTGCTTATCTTATATATGGCGCCACTGGGCCTATCTTATTTATGAAGCGTTCGTGCTTATCTTATTTATGAAGCCATTGGGTTCAACTTCTTGTGAAGGCTTACGGATTCCATTTTATTTACGAAGCGGTCGCGCTCCTTGTTTATCTAGCCATCGGTCTCATCTTACTATGGAAGCCAACGGGCTGATCTTATTCTGGACGCTCACGAGCTCTTCTTATTACTGATGGTTACACGCCCTTCTTATTATGGACGCCTACGGGCTCATCTTATTTATGATGCCTCTGAGCTCATTTTATATATGACGCTTTCACGCTCATTTGCTTATGAAGTTTACGGGATCATCTTATTACGCCTACAGCGACCCCACGACTCGGGGGCTGAACATTTATCTCAGGGCATGAGGCCGACCTAACAAGTCCGCCGCGAATTCTATTGGAAATCTAGCCTTTATCTATCTTAGTCGCTGGCAACCTCTGAATCAGGAGGTTTATTTATCTTATGGCTCCCCGCGACTCGAGGACTCCACATCTTTATTTGAGCAACTCGGGGGCTTATTCTTCCCATTTATTATTGGGTCATCCATCCAGAGGCTTTATGCCACATTATTATTCTCGAAAATCTCCGAGCTATATTTTCAGAGCTCTGTATGGGACTTCTGGTTATCTTATAGCATTCTCCTACATATAGCTGGGAATCTCCAGCTATCATTGAATAATATTTATAGGCGATGTGCCCGCTATCTTCATCCTCGGGATCTCCGAGATATATGTTCAGATTCCCCCTGGGATATCAGTCTATATTATGGATTTTATTTGTCTTATGGTGTTTATTCATCTATAGATCGAGTTCGCAGCCCGAGCTCCTATTCCTCTATTATCACGGTCACATTCTCAACATTGAATTATTCATCCACTAGCTATGTGCCCATTTTGTTTATCCTCGAGAATCTTCGAGTTATATATTCAGATTCGCTGTTGGACTTTTGATTCTATTATGATGCACTCCCATCCATATTCGACAATCTTCGGCTCATTGATGATTATTTAAAGGCTGCATGCCTGGTTTAATTAACCTCGGGAATCTCCGATGTATATCTTTAGATTCCCTCGAGAATCTCCATTTGCCCAATGTGACCGAGTTCACGGCTCGAGACCTTATTTGTATGTTATGGCGACTGCCTCGTCTTGCAGGCTCGCAGCCCGAGCTCTCGCTTTCTCTTTTGGAGGTTACGCGCGTACTTTATTTTTCCTCGGGAATCTCCGAGTCGATCAGCCGCAGTCCGCTATCCGATATGTCTGAGCTCACAGTTGGAGTTTGGATTTCACTCTTATGAGAGCCACATCTTCTTGCCGGTCTCCAGGTTCCAGGCTTCAGCATTCTAGCTCCAGCTTCTAGCTTCCATCCATATATATGTACACAGGCTAATCTCGACCAAGAGTATATTCCTCGCCCTGACCATAAATAATCAAGCGCTCGGAATAGGGGGCTTCTGATGAGCCTTGGCCTTTCGGGTATACTTATCCGTGCCCTTATGCCCCTCCTATACGGTCCTTATACCCCTCTCATACGGTCTATCTACTTCTACCCTGTACAAAAGGAAGGACCCACTGAAAGGACGAGACTACCCCTTATCCCTCATATATATGCCCCTCCTCATACAAGCTGAAGGGTATGATTTCATTCTCTACTCTCTCTCTTGACACTCTCTAGAGTGCTATCCTCTCCCTCTCTCTCTTACACATTCACACACCCAAGGTATTCAAGGCCTTGTTCTTAGTTCCCTCGGAGTCTTACTCTCACACCCGAGGGCCTAAGCCGGGGTCAAACCCGGCTCTGGTCCTAACGGTGTGCTTATCTTGCAGATCTTCTCAGCTAGGAGCAGGAGGCAGCAAGTTGGAGATCAAATCTCCATGACCCCAAATTTCAGAGCGTCATCAAGTATTATAACTTTCATATTCATTATCCTAGTCAAGATCCTCCATAGTCATCCCAAATGCAAAATGCTTTGTCCCCATTGTGGTGAAAGGCATCAGTCCGAATGGTCGCACTGTCTTTATTTCTCTCGCAACCTTCCGCTGGGCCTTGGCACTAATCTTGGTCTAACAATAACAAAACGAGGTGTCATGACAAAATTACGTTTATGTTTAAAACCCAATCCAACTGAACAAATTTATCTACCTGGCTCCTCTTTATGATAACTCCATGCCTCTATTAGGAAGTTGGCAAGGAATCTCATATTCTGCACAAAAAAGGGGTTTGCAGAAGCTAACAAATTGGAAACAACTTAAAATTTCTCTTGAAAAATAAAAATAAATAAATAATATATATATATATATATATATATATATATATATATATATATATATACCAAAAAAATATACTCCCTCTGTCCCACTCGAATTAGGATTCTTGGTCAATCTAATTATACTTTGATCAATAATTTGAAGAAAAATAATGATGCTAATAAAAATTTAAAAATTGTTATTTTATTATGATTATTAATAAATTCAATAACTATTCTTAGATTTTCATTAAGATAATAAAACTCACAAGTATATTCAATTAAAAAATCAAAATCAAAATCCGACAAAAACGAATGAACACGATGACGATACAATCAATGCCACTTACAAACGAAAAAATCAATTCAAATAAAAAATTAAGAAAGCAAAATAAAACCCTAGAAATGTAGTTTCAGAAGGGTAGCAAGAACTAAATACACATAGGCTTTACCAAACCCAATTGTTCAGAAAGGAATTCATACTTCAATATGTACCTATTTTAGAAAATAATTGTAAATGTTCAAAAAAGACCTATTACAATGCTGAGGTATGAGGTAGGCTTTACCAAACTCAATTGTTCACAAAGGAGTTCAAACCCTAAATCAATTTTCCCCAAATTAAACCCTAAATCAATTTTCCCCAAATCAATTTTGCAAAATTAAACCCTAAATCGGAAATTTTTAATCAATAGAGTGAAGAAACTTAACTACTGAATTATAAAGTCAAATTCGACACTCACTTGGCTATTGAACTATTCCACATGCTCAGTGTTGGTGTATATTCCCTAGGCATGTTATTTGTGTTGTGGATATGGCCCTCCATAACCCAAGCAAATCGCAAGAACAATAAAAGCACACAAACAAAGCACAAGAAATCAAAGCAAGAAAAGACACATAAATTGTTTACCTAGTTCGTCAATATGTTTGAATACGTCTGGGGGAACTACCAAGCCAGGATCTTGCACTATAATATGTTATCTTGAAGTTACAATGAGTTTGGGGGCGGAACATTGCTTAAATACATGCCCTGGAATAAGATCTAAACCTAAACAAAGAAGGAATCCCGAAATCCCGTCAGCGGACCAGGCGCCCGCCTGGACTACCCCAAGAGCCCGCCTGCCTTTGATTTCCGAAGAACCAAACCTACTGTCCAAATGAGCGCCCGCCTGCTGGGCACCGAGCGCCCGCTCGCTCCCTCCGCCTGGAATTCTCCTTTTTGTTCCTTTGAGGATCTCTACTACAACAATCTCCCACCTAGAGATCAACCGTGTATACAAACCCCGTATCCGTCTTAAACTCATCATTGGTGTCATCCTAGTGCTCACCTCGATCATGGTAGTGCCTTCCTCCTCTCCTATTCTCCAAGCCCCATTGAAGCTATACATAGCTTCAATTTATCAAGGTTTTCAACCTTTGTCAACATGTCAGCTGGGTTCTCCGATCCCAATATCTTCTCCAGCCTTAAGATCTTCCTCTCCAAGAGATGTCTGATGTAGTGAAACCTCAGCTCAATGTGCTTCGTCCTAGAATGAAACGCCGGATTCCTTGCCAAATGTATTGCACTCTGACTATCACTGTAGAGACCATTACCACTTCACGTCTTCCCAAGTTCACCCAAGAAGTTATGCAACCATACCATCTCTTTACTTGCCTCTATCACTGCCACATATTCTGCTTCTGCAGTCGAATGAGCTACGATCTTCTGCAATTTAGAAGCCCAGGAGATTGCCGTACCACCCAATGTGAAAACATAACCCGTGGTACTTCTCCTCTTGTCTAGATCGCTTGATGCCAAAGCCGCATCAACATAACCCGCTAACACGACCTCCTTGCTTGAGAAACATAGAGCCTTACCAGAAGTACCCTTTAAGTAACGCAGGATCCATTTAACCGCTTCCCAATGTTGCTTCCCTGGATTGCCCATGTACCGGCTGACTACTCCCACCGTATGTGCAATGTCCGGCCTTGTACACACCATTGCATACATTAGACTCCCCACTGCCGAAGCATATGGAGTCCTCTCCATCTTGTCACGCTCCTCCTTGCCCTTAGGTGAGTCTTTCTCGGATAGCTTGAAATGCATACCCAATGGTGTCCCTGTTGGCTTCGCCTCTTCCATGAAAAACCTTGTCAAGACTTTCTCAACATATTCTGCTTGTGAAAGAACCAACTTACCCAACTCCCTATTCCGGTCAATCTGGATTCCCAAGATTTTTCTGGCCTCCCCCAAATCCTTCATCTCAAACCGTTCTGACAACTGAGCCTTCAATCTGTTTACCTCTCTACTGCTAGAGCCCGCTATTAGCATGTCATCCACATATAACAACAAGATTATGTACCCGTTGTCCGTGTTCTTGAAGTAGCAACAATGATCCGCCTCACATCTGATAAAATCAATATCGTGCATGAATCCATCAAACTTTCTGTACCACTGCCTAGGAGCTTGTTTTAGGCCATACAAGCTCTTAGTCAACCTGCCAACCAGTTCCTCGCTACCCTTAGACAAGTAACCCTCTGGTTGTACCATGTAAATTTCTTCCTCCAAATCCCCATGAAGAAAGGCCGTCTTTACATCCATCTGTTCCAGCAACAAGTTATCCGCCACTACTATCCCCAGAACCATTCTGATAGTAGTCATTTTCACAACAGGAGTGAATACCTCGGTGTAGTCAATACCGTACTTTTGTTGAAACCCTTTTACAACCAACCTTGCCTTGTAACGCTTACTGCCGTTTGCTTCCTCCTTGATCCTGTAAACCCACTTGTTATGCAATGCCTTCTTCCCCTTAGGCAGTTTAATCTGTTGGGTTTCGATCAAACATGCGCAGCGGAAATTAGCATTTAAAATTTTGAAACCCAAAGCCATGGATCCGTTCATATGATTAAATCAAATACAACATAAGAATAAAGGAATAAACTAACCCTTGATGGCTATCAAATTTTCTCTTGGTCTTTGGTGGAGATTTGAAGACTTGATCACGATCACAAAGCTTAAACACGAACCTTGAAGATGATGATTTTCACCCTCTAGCGGTATCCACACTTCGAACGAATATCAAAGGAGCTTCTTTGATCTTGGTTGCTAGACCAAATTGTGAAACACTTTTTCACAATCAAAAGAACTATATGGAATTTTATTTTGTGTATTATTTTGTTCTTCAACCAAGAATGTCTTGGAACAAAATAAACCCTTTCTCAAACTCTTTGAGACTCACAAAATCATTAGCTTAGAGTGCTGACCGAATTTGGTCTTTTATACACAAGTATGACCTATTCCAAATAGGAAACTTGTGTCAAAATCCGTTCAAAATTCGTTTCCTAATCAAATTAGGAATCTGCCACCCGACAGTACTGTGCGGCCGCCCAAAAACCTCTGTGCGATCGCACAACTATCTGAAACAAAACTGGTACAAAAATGGGCTAAGTGTGCGGCCGCCCAGTCCATACTGTGCGGTCGCCCACTTCCCCAGAATGTCCAGAATTTCCAAAATTCCAATATAGTCCTTTTAAAGATTCGTTCTATTGTGTGTGACCCTCTAGGATTATACTAAGTTGGCAATGGGTTCAAACATGAAACCATAAGATATGATTAGGTTCTAGCAAACCGTCATACCTACCCAAATAGTATAACTAGATACAAGTTCGCATTCCTTTAGAATATGTCATAATCCTTTTGTCTACGATGTCATTGAACACAAGTCATGGTCAAAGAGTCAACTTGTTTTGTTCAATACTTTCTCGATTCCGAATATGTTGATAATCCAAATGACATTGATCCAATCAATTCATTTGAGTCCGGCCGAACATTTCATCAACATCATTCATACGAGAGGCCCAAGCTTGACATCTCTCCGAGGAGGGATAAATCCATTTAGCTTATTATTCTTCCCTACGTGAATCCGATTATGCCAATCATACCCTTTATAACTACTCGGTTAAAAGTAGCGTTTGAATATGTCAAACATAATGTTCATCAAGTGGAAGACTATAATAACTTCATGTCTAAGGATTCAAATGACATAACTAATATGAGATATATGTATGACATAGACCATGACATAAATCTCATAGAGCGGGTCATGTCCAGTACCTTGTTCCAAACAAGTACCCATAAATCTAACATGATCATCCCATGATCATTTAGCCTTTATACTAGTGCTTAACACGTACTAGGGACGGAGATTATTATAAGTAAACATGAACAACAATAATAATCAAAACATCTCTTTATTGATATGAAATAAATGATAACAATTACAACGTTTATTAAACGTGCCTAGGGCACCACTACCAACATAATCAACTCCCAAGTTTTATTGGCTTTCAATGAGTCCATCTCATCATCCATCGCAGCTTTCCACTTATCACAAAGTGCACTACGAACAGCCTCCGCATAACATTCCGGCTCACCACTATCTGTCAGCAACAAATAG
Organism: Campanula takesimana; assembly: GCA_026119855.1. Lineage (NCBI taxonomy): Eukaryota > Viridiplantae > Streptophyta > Magnoliopsida > Asterales > Campanulaceae > Campanula > Campanula takesimana. Next base: position 935,757 of record JAOWBW010000122.1, on the reverse strand, counting down.
TAATTTGAAAAAGTATACCTGTCAGGTGATCCACGCAATCTGCTGGATCTACGCAGCGGAATATCCGGTTCTGGAGTATGTGGTTCATCTTCAGTGACCCCCTGACCATGGTCATCATGAACAGTCCTGCTCCCACCCGAGTCTGGAATATCCACCTTTACAACCTCCGGTTCCGAACTAATATCGTCAGATTTTGCATCTAACTTAGTTCTATCAGCAGAATCAATATGAACATATGAAACGCAGCCAAATATGCGAAGAAAGGACAGATTTACCTGCTTGCCACTCCATGCTTCCTCTGGAATTTCATTCCCCAATGGTACCGATGGTCCCCTATTGATCAACAAAGCAGTCGTGTCAACCGCATATGCCCAAAACGTCTTCGGAAGTCCACACTTCAACCTCATACTTCTAGCCCGCTCGTTCAATGTCCTGTTCATCCTCTCTGCAACCCCATTGTGTTGTGGTGTGCCCTTTGGAGTCTTTTCCATGCGAATGCCATTCGCTGGACAATATTCCTTGAACTCCCCGAGCTCATACTCCCCACCATTATCTGATCTCAAGCATTTAAGCTTAAGTCCCGTCTGATTCTCCACCAAAGCCTTCCATTTCTTAAACACCTCGAATGCCTCATCTTTGTGTTTCAAGAAATAAACCCAGACTTTCCTTGTCGAATCATCAATGAACGACATGTAATATGACGCACCACCCAGAGAAGTTACCAGGGCCGGCCCCCACAAATCCGTGTGGACCAAATCCAACTTTGCTTCCCTCAAAGCCCTACCTGTCCTCGAGAAGTTACTCCTCGCTTGTTTGCCAAACACACAATCTTCGCAGATCCCCACGTCAACTGTCTTCAAACCCGGTAGTCTTCCCTTTGAGCAAAGTACTTTCATCTCCTTCTCACTCATGTGACCCAATCGACAGTACCACAAATCTGTATCACCCTTGGCTGATGCCATCGCGATACTTGCCTTGGTGTTATTCGCCAGATACAATGTCCCCTCTTTATTATCCCGAGCGATCTCAGAATCCTCCTTGGTAATAACCCAGTTCCTGCAGCCAAAAGTTACCTTGTAACCTTCTTCATCCAACTGCCCAACTGAAAGCAGGTTCTTTTTCAAACCCGGAATGTGCCTGACCCCGTGTAGATGTAGGACCTTCCCGTCCGATGCTCCTATTCTGACATCCCCCTTCCCCTTGATTTCCAAAGGCTCGCCATCCGCCAGATAGACCTTACCAAAATCACCGGAAGTATAATTCTCCATCTCTTCTGCATGCCCGCAAGAGTGGAATGATGCCCCCGAATCCAGCACCCATGATTCTAGTGCACTACTAACACTCAGAACCAATACATCATTACCTTCGACTGTCACATTCACCGAATTGCCCCCACGTTTGGGACAATCCTTCTTGTAGTGTCCTAACTCCTTGCAATGATAACACTGCACCGATCCTTTCGCGACCCTTGGTTTATCTCTGATCTCCACGGCCTTGCCCTTACCACCCACTGCATTTTCCCTTGATTCAGTTCTCCCTTTATTGCTAGTACCCGGCCTTCCCCTGCTAGTAGTAGCTAAGGCCGATCCCGAAGTAGACGATGTCCCCAATTTCTTCAAACGATTTTCGTCGCCCAACAAGAATTCTTTAACATCATCATACTTTAATTTGTTCTTACCCGCTGAAGCATTGATCGCTGTCACCGTCCCGCTCGAGCTTCCTGGTAAGGACGCTAGCAACAAGCACGCATGAACCTCATCATCAAACGTAATATCCAACGTAGTCAATGAGTCTATAACATCCATAAACTCATCGATGTGTTTAGCTAAGGATCCTCCCTCTTGCATCTTGAGACTACCCATCTTGCGTATCAAATCAACCTTGTTTGCAGCAGATGGAGTTTCAAATCTCTCAGTAAGATAATCCAATAGCTCCTTTGTGGTTTTCGCCTTCTTGGTAGTCTTCGCGATCCACTTTGACAAAGTAGATCTAACCACCCCTAGGGCTTTCCGATCCATGAGATCCCAATCTTCTTGCTTTTCTCCTTCCGGTTTGACACCCTTTAGAGGTTTATAGAGATCTTTGTTGTACAAGAGATCCTCTATTTGCATCCTCCAAAACCCGTAGTCAGACCCATCGAATTTCTCCACCGCTTGTTTATCCTTGCCCATTCTTGATTGCTTGACAACACCCAATCGCTCGATGAACCAATCGGTCAATTAACCCTGATCTCCAACCAAAGCTCTTGATACCAGTTGTTGTGGATATGGCCCTCCACTACCCAAGCAAATCGCAAGAACAATAAAAGCACACAAACAAAGCACAAGAAATCAAAGCAAGAAAAGACACAGAAATTGTTTACCCAGTTCGTCAATATGTTTGACTACGTCTGGGGGCACTACCAAGCCAGGATCTTGCACTATAATATGTTATCTTGAAGTTACAATGAGTTTGGGGGCGGAACATTGCTTAAATACATGCCCTGGAATAAGATCTAAACCTAAACAAAGAAGGAATCCCGAAATCCCGTCAGCGGACCAGGCGCCCGCCTGGACTACCCCAAGCGCCCGCCTGCCTTTGATTTCCGAAGAACCAAACCTACTGTCCAAATGAGCGCCCGCCTGCTGGGCACCGAGCGCCCGCTCGCTCCCTCCGCCTGGAATTCTCCTTTTTGTTCTTTTGAGGATCTCTACTCCAACAATTTGGCGCGTTGTTTGACAATGTTTGTTATCACTTTTCATTTATATAAAGAGATGTTTTGGATTATTATTTTCTGTTACCTGTTTTGTTATAATAATCTCCATCCCTAGTACTTATGAAGAACTAGTATAAGTTTAATTCGATGATCATATGATGATCATGTGTATTGGATACAAGTTAAACTTATGGGTATGTGTTGGGGAACACATACTGGACATGACCCAACTATGAGGTTTATGTCATGGTCAAAATGTCATAAATAAACCTCTAAATAGTTATATCATTAGAATCCTTAGACCTGAGATTATTACGGTCTTCCACATAATGGAGATCATGTTTGACATATTCAAACGTTACTCTTAACCAAGTAATCATAAATGATATGATTGACATGATCGAAGCTATGTAGGGAAGTGTAGTAAGTCAAGATGAGATTTGTCCCTCCTCGTGAGAGATGTCAAGCTTGGGCCCCTCGATGAATAGTATTGATGAAATGTGTTAGTAAATCAGACCCAAGAGATAGCAAATAATAATGAACACAAAATAACAACACAGAATTTATGTGGTTCACCAATCTCTATTGGCTACCTCCACGGGTAAAGGGAAACATAAATTTTTATGACGGAGAAACAATTACAAAGAAGATGATGATCACACTAATCTATGTTTGCATGAACTTTGATCACAAAGTTCCTCTCTATGCAAATCCCTAGAACTAGAATTATTGATCTCTCTTTCTCTCTCTGAGTAATTGAGCTTCTGAATTTATTTGGGACAGAGGGAGTATAAATATACGCCACTTTATTCCCTAGCATAATTAAGAACGTAAGGAGTAAGTCTCCTCCTGTGGCCTTGATTTCTAAGTCTAGTTTAATAAGGACACCTTTTCCTTATTTACCCAGACTAATAGTAACCAATCAAACCAAAAAAACCACGATTGTTTTACTAAGGCCCAAACAAACTCTCGGCTTTTATGGCCTTTGCCACAAGCCTTAGCCATACTCTTTCTGTCCCGGAATTATGAACTCGTTAATTTAATCCATTTAAATTGACGTCCCAAAATTAAAAGGCATTAAACTTAACAATCTCCACCTTGACTTTAAATCTCCCCTAATAATTCAGATGCACGAGCTTCCGACATATCCTCCACCTTGAGCCACATCCCTCGTACCAGATTTTTCAACCTTTGCCTCAGTCTGTCTTTCATCAAAGACACTAGATTTTGTGCACCATGTATCTTCAAGACACTCAGAATTTGCCTCACCAGACAAATAACCTTGTCCTCTGGACAATCAGATTTTCTGCATGCAATGTATCCTACGGACACTCAGACGTGCACCTACGGGCACTCAGATGTGCACCTACGGGCACTCAGAATCACCCCAACGGGCGATTAATAGTCATTCAGTTGTGGCCCATCTAGTCGACATTGGATCATGCCAACCATGACTGATAGAACTGGTGTGTGTTGATCTTCTAGCCGTGGCTTGCCCAGTTCACTCCGGCCTAGAGTAAAACGATGCTCCACCTGCTCGCCAACACCCTCACCATTCTCAGAACCTTGGAGGATGAACAAGGAACCTTTTCTTTCTCCCTTCAGAATCACATCTGAACCTTTATAGACATCCAGAACTCCACCTTCACCTTTGAAACTGTATCCCTTCTTGTCCAACCGACTAAGCGATATCAGATTCTTTGCTACTTGTGGAACGTGTCTTACCTTGTTCAACCTGAGAGTTTTATCACCCGAAGTTCTCACCCTTACAGAGCCCATTCCAACTACCTCGCAGTCCGATCCATTAGCCATATAAATACGGTCTTCATCTTTCTGCTCGTATGTTGCAAACTGCTCCTTGCGCGAACACATGTGATAAGACGCTCCCGAATCTAGGACCCATGCAACTTCCTTGCATGCTTCTTCTTCGGTCACCAGGGCATAATCACAATCCTCATCAAGATTGTCACTGCTTGCCGCCGCAGCAGTCGACTCAGATTTCTGCTGCTCTCTCTTCTTCTTAGGACAATCGGTTTTCCAATGCCCTTTCTCCTTACAAACACTACAGATATCCCCAAGTCTCAGACCCCGTCTAGAACCTCTGTTCCTTCGACCATGCCCTCTGCTGCCTTCCGTAACCAAACCTGATGACTGAGATTCTGTGCTAGTACCACTCGCCTTTCGGCGCAGTTCTCTAGTCTTCAGACCAGACTTTACATGCTCCATAGTAATTGTCTCTTTGTTCAGACATGAATCAACATATGATTCATATGACAACGGTAAAGACACCAGAAGAATTAAAGCAGCATCTTCATCCTCAATTTTCACCTCTATATTATGCAATTCAAGTAATAAAGAAGAAAATCTATCTAGATGATCCTTGATAGGCGTACCTTCAGACATATGGAAAGTAAATAGCTTCTTCTTCATATAGAGCTTGTTGGTTAGAGATTTTGTCAAATACATCTTCTCTAACGTCAGCCACAAGCCTCCCGCTGTTTCTTGATCCGCTACTTCCGCTAAGATCTCATCATCAAGACTCATGATAATCATTAAATTAGCCTTCTCATCCAATACTACCATGTCCGCAGCCTTCTTCGAATCTTCTGCTGTGGGAATGACCTCTGCCTTACCTTTTGGATCCTTGTGATCCCTGATTGCAGTAGCCACTGGAGCCCACAAACTTTGTCTTCGCAACATGGCTCTCATCTTGATCTGCCATAAACTGAAACTGTTCTTCCCATCAAACTTTTCGATTTTCTAGTCCATCCCAAAATCCATCTCTTTCTACGCAGCGAAATGCCCTGATCTTTCTTGACTAACCAAGCTCTAGTGCCACTTGTTAGTAAATCAGACCCAAGAGATATCAAATAATAATGAACACAAAATAACAACACAGAATTTACGTGGTTCACCAATCTCTATTGGCTACCTCCACGGGCAAAGGGAAACAGATATTTTTATGGCGGAGAAACAATTACAAAGAAGATGATGATCACACTAATCTATGTTTGCATGGACTTTGATCACAAAGTTCCTAGCTATGCAAATCCCTAGAACTAGAATTATTGATCTCTCTTTCTCTCTCTGAGTAATTGAGCTTCTGAATTAATTTGGGACAGAGGGAGTATAAATATACGCCACTTTATTCCCTAGCATAATTAAGTACGTAAGGAGTAAGTCTCCTACTGTGGCCTTGATTTCTAATTCTAGTTTAATAAGGACACCTTTTCCTTATTTACCCAGACTAATAGTAACCAATCAAACCAAAAAAACCACGATTGTTTTACTAAGGCCCAAACAAACTCTCGGCTTTTATGGCCTTTGCCACAAGCCTTAGCCATACTCTTTCTGTCCCGGAATTATGAACTTGTTAATTTAATCCATTTAAATTGACGTCCCAAAATTCAAAGGCATTATACTTAACAAAATGCATGGCCGTGCTCAAATGAATTGATATGATCAATGTCATTTGTATTATCAAACTATTTGGAATCGAGAAAAGAATTGAGCATTGTAAGTTGACCATTGACCATGGCTTACACTCAATGACATCGTTGACAAAAGGATTGTGATATGTTCTATGAAGGATAAGCGAACTTTGATAAATTTGTATAAATTGGGTAATCATGATGGCCTACTAGGGTCCGCTCATGATTTATGAGAACAAAATGTGTTTGAACTCATTGCCATCTTGATATAATCATATGGGGTCACACACACAATAGAACGAATTGTTAAAAAGGCAAAAAGGCTGATTTTTGGTCTGGCACGATTGTGCCAAATGGCACAACCATGCCAGTTATAAAGCACGACCATGCCGATAATCGTCAGCGGGGAAGGCAGGCTCGCACCAAATGGCACGGCCGTGCCATTTATAAAGCACAACCGTGCCAAAGGTGCCTGGGCCGATTTTCAGCAGTTTAATTGTAGTGAAGGGATTTAGGTTTCTTAGGTCCTTAAGGGTTAAGGACCAGGGACTATATAAGCATCTTTTCACCAGCCATTAAATATATGAAACCTAGTTGTTTGGAGAAACAATATTCTTGATCAAAGATTGAGAATCAAAGATCAAGAACCCTAAATTCATATAGCCTATTTTGGATCTAGCAGTCCAGATCAAGAAGGAGTTCTTGATATTCGTTCACGTGTGGATATCCATAGAGGGTGATTGCTTAATCATCTTCTAGTTCGTGTTCCTGCGATCAAGACTTGAAGAAAAGCTTGGAGAAGATCAAATCTTGAACAACGAAGTTTTCAAGATCCAAAAATTTTTAAAGCTCCATCACGGTTAGTATTCTAAATTCACCTCCGTATTAATTTAATCATCTTGAACGGATCTAGGCTTTTAGGTTTATTCCGCTGCGCATGATTGTGCAAAACCCAACACTCAGTGGTTTAATGGGATCGATTGGCACAAGAACTTTGCACCTAACCTGGCCGGGCTCCTTGTACCTGATCATAAAAAAATTTATCAAGAGTTTTCTTACATAATGGTGAGGATGGTCGGCCGGAAGTAGGTTCTGGTGTGCGAACTCAAACGGTGGTGAGGGATTGGATGATGTCAGAGCTAATGGTGAGGGCGGTCGTAATTGGTGGTAGTGGCTGGATTAATGGTTGGGTACGGTGAGAATTGATAGTTATGGTGGATTTGAGTATTTAGCTTTTAGATAGAGATGATGGCGATGTCGTCGGTTTGGCTGAAGTGGGGAGGGAGCGGGGAGGGAAGGAATGAAAATCCCTTCCCAATGCTAATAGCCTTGTTCAAACAAAAAAAAAAAAAAAAAAAAGAAGGAAGAAGATACAGCTTAGGAAGCTCATAGTAAGTTAGCGCTTATTCCATACACTACATAAGCTATATTTAAACATAGCGTTTCACTTTTTATGCGCTATTATAGCATTTTTTTTTCGGGATTAATTATTAAATTCAAAATGGGGTATGCGCTATGTAAGGTTACATCTTAGATAGCGCTTTAAAAAAGCGATATCTAAGGGGTGTTTCCAAAGTATCAATTTGTACTAGTGATATGGATTAGTCTAAGGTTTCAATACACCGATCGCAAGAAGGCTCGTCGACGTCGATCAGGTATGCTTTTCTCGCTTCGTCCGTTCGTTGTCTCTTCCTCGTCTCTCCATCAGTCTAATTCAACCGTTGTATCCCCAAATTTTGAAATCCCTAAAAATTCAAGGCTTATGAATTGAAACCCTCTTTCAATTTTTTTTCTTGATTTTTAATGATTGTATTCCTATTTCTTTCAAATTGAAACCCTCTTTCAATTTTTTTTTTGATTTCTAACTATTGTATCAGACTAACGGAGAGACGAGGAAGAGACAACGAACGGACGAAGGGAGAGAAGCATACCTGATTGACGTCGGCGATTGCCTTGAGCCTTCTTGCGATCGGTGTGCGTGCTCGTCTCTTACGCGAAGTACGAGCGAGGCAGCGGCAAACTTATGAGAAACGTATGGTGTGTATTGAAACCTTAGATTAATCCATATGTTTATATAGTTGGGGTTTAGTGTAATTCTTGAGGGGGGTATTTGTATTTTTTCAAGGGGGTAAAAGTGAAAAATAGAAAAATCTTAAAGGGTGAAATTGACAAAAACGGGAAAGTCAGGGGGTCTATTGACCCCCCTCATGAACGTACATCCGCCACTGTACTGCAGAGTAGTTTGCATTTATTACACATTTAATCCGAGAATATATTAGTAACATATTTTTGTTATAAAATCAACACAATCAACTAACTTTAACTACTTTCTTAATAAGCGTTTTTTCCCCTTATAATTATGGCCGGAGGGAGTAGTTCGCTGCGGCAATCCTGTTGCAACATATTTTTATAATTAAATTGGGCTCTATTTTATTAATAAACGCCTTAAGCCATTACAACCGTTTAGATCTTAACACTTCCGTTTGTTGGTGGATCAGTGCAGTTAATTAATGATTCTTTTGTGGGACCCGCATATTGTCCAAATAATTTTGACCGCAAAATTTAAAATGAGCGAGCATTTCTGTAGTGTAGAGCTGCATCGTGTGGCTCAGATTTTGCCACATCTCTCTTTGTGATAATTAAATAAAAGCCGAGATTTTTTTGTACTTTAGATGTGTGAACATAAACCATTAAATTAAGAGTTGGTCCCTTGTAAAACGCGTTTTTTCTAAAGGTTAGGAAAAACGTGTTTTTCAAAATCATCTGGCAGTCCTCAACACACTAACTGGACATTCGTAACACAGCAACTGGACATCCTAAACATTATCACTGGCTATCTAATTAAACTTTTGTTCCTCTAAAAATAATCAGAAAAAAACTTCTGACTATCACTTTCAAATATTCTGGCTATCACTTTCAAATTCTGGCTATCAATCTCATATCCAAAAGGCTTTATATTGATATCCAGGACCCTTCTGGCTATCACTTTCAAATGTGGCTATCAATCTCATATCCAGAAGGCTTTATATTGATATCCATAACCCTTCTGTCTATCACTTTCAAAGGTTCTGGCTATCACTTTCAAAAGTTCTGGCTATCAATATCATATCTAGAAGGTTTTATAATTATATCCAGAACCGTTGAGAAGTTTTGATTATTTACAAAAATGCCACCGCGTTTTTTTTAAAACACATTTTTCCTAAGCGTTTGGAAAAACGCGTTTTTTCCAAGATTTTGCGTAAAATTAATCATCGCCCTTGATGATTTAGCACGAAGACGTGATGGAACTTGAGCCGCTTGCTATGACTTGCTGTAGAGAAGCCCGCAGAAGTGATTTCAATCATCTCAAAATGGATGGCCAAAATGCTTGGGCTATGGTGCTGCACGGGATCATTCTCCTTCAAGATACATACCTAAAACTTTTGCAGTAACGGACAATCTAGAGTGACGTCGCTGTAGCCCAGTGGCGAATTTACGTACATTCATTGGAACTGTTATAGCGGCAAATTTGCTGCAATGGAAGTAGGCAACGTGAACAGAGGCCATATCTACCGCTTTTGCATATGGCGATGTAGATTAAACAAGCAACCCATTGCACAATTATCTAGTCATTTAATGTCTTCCGTCCATATCCAAAAAAGGCATATAAGGTCTCCATTTGCACCTTCTGCTAGAGCGTAACAATAAATTTGCACAACAGTCCATGTCCATAGTTTGGGTATAGAGTATTATTAGTTTTTTTTGAACTACTCCATCCGTCAAAAGAATGTCTGAAAAACTTTCATATTTCCTCTTGGCCAAGAGTAAATTTGAAAATTTCTCAGACACTCGGACATGGCTAGTATTTACTTTTGACATAAGCTATAGCACCCAATAGATGCCTAGAATTTAAACCTAAGTTTAGGATTTCCTTTTCCTTCAAAGGAACAAAAATCTGAGACCTATTTGATCCAAACATGTTTCTTCCAAATTCTTGCAACTCTTCATTACTCCAAGGTATTGTCAACTATACCAGTCAATAGTCTGAATCAAATAATTTTGATGTGAAAAGATACAATAATTAGAAATTTTTTGTCCAATATTCTATGGTTTACAACTAGTACACTGGGTAACAATTTCAGTGAAAAAAAAATACCATATAATTATTTGTCCTTGTACAAAGAAGGGCTTGCTATTTGTCTTTTGTTGTGGCATTATATTCTACTACAAACCAAACATGATATCTCATATATCTAATATTTATATATACATATAGAACAATGGAATGAAAGGTAGCAATCAATCATTTAAACTCAAAGAGTAAACCAAAATTAGCTTAATTAATTGTATTTTTATTTGTCTTAATTGACATTCCATGAGCTCGAATTCGACAAAATAGAGGCCGGCTAAGACGGATCCTTGACATACTCTTTACCGGTTAGAGAAAGTCCATCACCTGTTATACATATATGTACAAAAAGATAAGTGAACCATACGTAAACATATTAAAACATTTCCATTTTGAGCAGTCTCAATTGTTTTGGGACGGCCTAAAAGGGAAAGAAATTCTACTTATGTTGGGGCGGAGGAAGTATATAATAATTTGAATCTATAATTGGTTATTTACCATATTATTTGGCTGCGCTTTAGGGTTTACATCTTTTAATTATGACTACATACAAAAGATAATGTTTTATTGAAACAAATGATTGGAAATCATGCAAAAATCCTAAGTAAAAAAAAAAAAAAACTTAAAAAAAATGAGGTTTAAATATTTAAGCTTAGTTAGCCACTCATTCAATAATGTACTGCAGCAGTTTTGACAGTAGCAAATCACTTTCATTATAGTTTAAATTCCATTCTTCATCATATCAAGAATCAAGCCAATATATACAGTTATTTTGATAATTATCCAGTTAGTTCCTTTGTCTTAGTCTGTATGTATAAATATGTGGTCTACTTACCCCTAGCTACTTGTATCAAGATAGACTACCTCCCATCTCTCTCTCTCTCTCTCTCTCCCCATTGAATCATGTTTGGACCTCAAGATGGTACCCAAAATTAGCATTTGTTTGTGTTCTTGATCTTTGTATGAAGGTATATATATCTATACATCAATATAATCTTTTCTCCTTCAAAATAATCCCTCCTAAATCCTTATTCACATATGAATACTATGAAAGCAGAAGTGAGAGGAAACAATACATCAATTTCTCTTCAAAACCCAACCACCTTCTTTAACTCCCCTCAAAGTTCTCTTTTCCAAGGTTGCCTAGGAAATCTTGATGGTGCTTGCATAGAAAAGCTTCTCCTTCACTGCGCGAGTGCCCTAGAAAACAGCGACATCAACTCGGCTCAACAAGTGATGTGGGTACTCAACAACGTCGCCTCTTCTTCGGGTGACCCTAACCAAAGGCTCACTTCATGGTTCTTAAGGGCACTTATCTCTAGGGCTTCTAGGTTGTGCCCTACTCCCATGAATTTTAACGGTGGAAGTGGCCTTCAGAGGAGGCTCATGAGTGTCACTGAGCTAGCCGGGTACGTTGATCTAATCCCTTGGCATAGGTTTGGATTTTCAGCATCGAATAGCGCCATTTTTAATGCGGTTCAAGGCCACCCTAAAGTCCATATTATTGATTTTAGCATCACTCATTGTATGCAATGGCCTACTTTAATAGATGCACTGGCTAAGAGACCTGAAGGGCCTCCTTGTCTTCGAATTTCGGTCCCTTCGTGGAGGCCACATGTTCCCCCTTTTCTCAATGTATTGTGTGAAGAAGTAGGGCAGCGATTGGCGAACTTTGCGAAGTTTAGGGATGTTCCTTTTGAATTCAATGTGATTGAAGTAGGATCACAATTAGCTTCATCTAAAGATTCTTCAACCTTTCACTATGATTTTCTTTCAAGTCAAATGAACCCCACAACACTAGATCTTAGGGATGATGAAGCTTTGGTGGTTAATTGCCAAAACTGGCTACGCTACATACCCGATGAGGAAAGTGGCAATAACAACTATCACAACCCTTGTCCGCGTGACACTTTTCTTGAAACTATCAAATCCCTCAACCCTCGAATCGTAACAATAGTCGATGAGGACTCAGATTTGGGATCATCAAGCCTAGCTATGAGGATCACCACTTGCTTTAACTTTCTATGGATACCCTTTGACGCGTTGGAGACGTTCTTGTCGAAAGATAGTGTCCAAAGGACAGAGTTTGAGGATGACATTGGGCACAAGATTGAAAACATAATCGGATTCGAAGGGGGTCAAAGAATAGAGAGACTAGAATCAGGAGTTAAGTTTTCACAAAGAATGAGGAATGTAGGGTTTTTGAGCATCCCATTTTGTGAAGAGACAATTAGGGAAGTTAAGTTCTTGCTAGATGAACATGCTAGTGGGTGGGGAATGAAGTGTGAAGAAGATATGTTGGTGCTAACATGGAAAGGTCACAACTCAGTTTATGCAACTTCTTGGGTCCCTTGTGGCTTTGAGGAATAACTATGAGAAAAAAAAAAGTGAGAAAAAAAAAAGTGGCCTTAAAATGTACATAGGTAGTTTTGGTTAACCCTACCATGAAAAGGGTACAATGGGCAAGAAGAAAAGATGGATAAAGGCATGAACTTGAGACAATTATTTTTCACATGCATGAAAAATAGTGGCTATGTTTGCTTTGTTTCAAGACAAAGTTATCAACTTTGTTTTCTCATGTTTCAGCCTTTGTTCAGGAAGTAGCTAAAAATGATCAACCCTAGCTAGAGTTATCTTTCTTAATTAATCTTTTCATAGGATTTCTCAGTTCTAATATTGTATGATTCTGCAACACCATGCAGGAAATATCATAGTAACTCCAGATATGTTCTGATAATATAATATAATTATTACTTAATTTTGTATTTTTATAATTATGTTTGATGTTTCTCGAAGATTAAATGCACGTATGTTGCGCTTGGTAATATTTAGATTGGTGGTCGTGGATCCATGTAGAAGAAGCAGTCGGATTGCGCGGCAGTCTAGTTTTGTCCACCATCTAGTCCATTGGTTTCAGGAAACCTTTTCTCCTTTGTAGGAACAATATTCGCTCAAACTATATCTTTAAATCTTGACGAGTGCAAGAACACCCACACTCGCCATAGGTATTTGGAAAACTTTTATTAAACAATAAGAACTCCATCCACCTTTTATTGCAAATGTAAACCTTTTACCTCACCTCAAGAATAACTTTAAAAAATAAATAAATGAGAAAAAAGAAAAAGAGAAAAAGAGAAAAAGAAATTGGTGGGTGTCAAACCCCCAAAAATAATTTTCACCTACGAATAATACTAGAGGCACAAAAAAGTCACAAAAACTTGCTCACAAAATCTTAGGTGTAATGATGTTATTGATGTTTTTAATTAGAGTGTGGCTGGTCCATTATCGATGCACAGGGGCGGATTTGTGTATATGCTAGGTGAGTTTATTGCAAAATTGACATGCGTACTTTCATTTATTTTCAATTTGACTTGCAAACTTTGAAAACGTCAAATGTGGTTTGCGTACTTTCATTTTCAAAATTTTGAGACGACTTTTTTTAACACCCGTTAAAATACATAATGTGACATCTAAGGGGTAAAAGTGTAAGGAATAAAACTTAAAGTGCTAAAATAAAAAAGACCATCTAAAACCTCTCTCTCTAGTCCGTTCTTCTTCCCCAATAACAACCTTTCATTTTCGAGTGCCCCGTCCGAAATCAAATCGCCTGATACGCCGATGTCTCGCCGGAGAACGGAAATTTTGGGGGACGATCCGTACTTGTTCTCACCAAAGGCTCCAAGGTGTTCGAGTAGGTGGAAGGAGCTCCAAGGTTTGCCGTCACAGAATGGCAACAGTTCCAAGTCTATCAGGCAATTTCTTCATCGGAGCTCGAAATCGTCCGATTCGTCTCTTATCCTTCCGCTGCTAAAAGAAATTGATAACGAGTCTATTTTCGTATCTTCTCTTCTGTCTCATTCATCTTCGTCCTCCGGTCACGATCACGATGACCTTCCTCGACTATCTCTAGATTCAGAGAAGCCTTTGGAAACATCAAATCTGATGAGACACTGAAGCTTGGTCGCCGGAAACTGGAGCTTCAATGAGTTCTCGAAAACGGGAGCTTTGCCGGAATCATAGTCGATGTCAGTCTAGATCTGCAATTTCTTCACCCACCTTGTCAGATTTTTTCGAAGATCTTTCTTTCATTTGTGTCTGTGGGTATTGATTTCATGTTAGATTTTTAATGTGTGCGTTTGATTGTGAAACGCCGGCCATCTTCTTCCTCTTCCTCCCACTCCCCGAAATCGCCCTTCCCTCTTATTCTTTCTCTCGATTGTTACAGATCTGTTCATTATGCGTTGTGTGTGTGGGCATCTGGGTTTGAGTTGAGCCTGAATATGATTGCATTGAATCTAGTAAGACCACTGATTTAGTGGTCGACTGGTATGGTGGAGTTAGTCTGATCCATTTGCTAACTGCCCGGAGTCATTTGTTTTGTTGTTGATGATGATGTTTTGTGGTGGTAAATTGCTGTGGTTTGTGTTAACGGTGATGGGTGGTGGGTAGTGGGAGGTGGTGTGACGGAGGTGGGTGGTTGTGGTATGAACAAAAGATAAAAAGAATTATTCCATGGATTCCGGCGATCATGGATTCCGGCGACCAAAGGTTCCCAGCTCATGTCTTCTTCTTTGTTCTCAGCAGCATGATTTTGGGGTTTAAGTTTTATTTATTACACTTTTACCTCCTATATGGAGTGCCCCGTTATGTTTTTAACGGGTGTTAAAAAAGTCGTCTCAAAATTTTGAAAATTAATGTACGCAAACCACATTTGATGTTTCCAAAGTTTGCGAGTCAAATTGAAAATAAATGAAAGTACGCATGTCAGTTTTGCAATAAACTCTATGCTAGGTGGTGCACTTGCACCTGGTCAACCAAAAAAATAATTTTTTTTTTTTTTACTAAGTGCACCGTCAAAATAATAAAAGTAAGCTATTATATTCTTGGTGCATGTGTGAACTTAGAAGAAATAAAATCTACCCACTCCATTTAACCTATTGAGACATAAATTGAGAGACAAAGAACAGAGCAGAGGAAAAATAGAAACCAGGAACGGCGTGCGTGCGTTGTGTGCCTGTGCGTCGCCGTCGGCAACCAGGGTCGGAGCGGCGGCGGTCCAACCGGCAAGCGACGCCGGCGACATCTTATCCATCTTCTTCCCTTTTTGTAAGTTTTCATCTCTCATCTCTCAAATCTCATTATTTCTCTTCAAATTGGATTTAACAGAAATTTAGGGTTTGAACTACAATTTGGGGCTTTGACATTGTTCTTCTAATTTCATGGGTGATTTCAATTTATGTGTTTATTAAATGTTTGATTTTAAATGTATATGTGTTTGAGTGGTTATTTCTTGGATTTTTTTGTAGGATTGGTGCCTTTGTTGTGTTTTGTTGATTGTTGAATATGGATAAAGTTGTGTTTTGTTGATTCTTTGATAATGGCCTGGTAATAATAATTTATTATTACCAGGCCATTATCAAAGAATCAAGATAAGAAACTGTCGAGGCATCAAGTTTCAAAACACCAAAAATAAAGTTTCCTGCAATTTTATCGCGTCTCCTCTTTCGCCTTTAGTATCAGAATGAAACTCAAACAATTGGTCAGGAGTTGATTACTCTCAAGTTATTATTTATATTTTGGAGTGGAATTAAAGAGATCCACTACAATTTACCAAACTGGACACAGACAGACTCCATATCTAACAAGGCTTTACTAGAACTAGGCATGAAGATTTGAAGCATGGATGATAGCAGGCATAGGGGCATCAGCAGCATTACCAGTGGCCGGTTTACCGATACTGATTTGCGTTTCTTCTTTTGCCCGATAGTAGTGAGCTGCCGCCTTGCATTTCACCTTCTTTTCGCACGTTTTTTTTTTTTTTTTTTTTTTTTTTTTTAGTTTTGTAGTGTAATTGTGCACCTGGTGATCAACATTCTCAGATCCGCCACTGTCGATGCAACCAATAAAAGATAGCTACCTCATTTTGTAAGCAAAATTTTGTGAACCTAGCATTGCTCTTTTTCCTACTTTCAAATTTGAGTACTCCCTCCATCCCATACTTATTGATACTTATTTCCATTTTGAGCATCTCATACTTATCGCTACTTACCCAAAAAGTTCACTTTTCGCTCTCTTATCCACTCACAACAACTATCCACTAACTTATTTTCTCTCTCCTACCAACTCACAATACTTACTTTTCCAACATATTTTCTTATTCCCCGTGCACTCACATTTGATAGCAATAAGTATGAGACGGAGGGAGTATAGTGGTATTAGGAATCGTATACGTATACGCAGGGAACGTGAAATGATTTCTTTACTGAGAGTAAAAATATAAAAGACAAGCCCCCCGGGGCATAGCTGAGTTGGTGAAGGAGGCAACATTGCTGGGTTGCAACCCAAGGGTGGGAAGTTCGAACCCTGGCAAGAGCAACTGTAATGCCTTGGAGAGAGCTCCCTTTGGGCCAGGAGTATAAGGGGCGTTGCTACCCTGACCATCTCAGGCACATCCCGCGATTTAACTCCGCCAGTCAATGAGGGGCCGGAGGCTGGTGGTCCAGGACTAGTCCGACGGAGCTGGGCCGAGCAACCGTAAGTCAGGTGAAGCTGGGAACCTGGGTATAAAAAAATAAAATATACTCCCTCCGTCCCATTTCAAATTGCAAATACTAGGTTGGCACGGGGATTAACGGAAAAAGTGAAAAAAGTGATGTGTTGTGAGTGTTGATAGTTGAGTGGGAGAGAGAAAGTGGGGTAGAGAATAGTTAGTGGGTTAGTGGATGTCAGTGTGCAAGTGGGTTAAAACTTGCCATTTTTAGATTTTGCAATTTTAGTTGGGACACCCTTTTTGGCAACATTTGCAATTTGAAATGGGACGGAGGGAGTATAAAAGACAATTAGAATAGGGGTTTTGATTTTATTAAACTAATTACTAAAAATACGGAGCACCAAATTAAGCATAGAAAATGCTAGGAAAAAGTGCATAAAAAATCACTCAACTCTACACCTTTTGTGGATTTGATCACCAAACTTATTTTTGTTGCAAACAACACATCCAACTTTTTATTTTTTGTATTCATAATCACTATCACTAACTCCGTTAATTTATTCCCGTTAAATGGTCATGTGCAAGACATCTGACCAAATTTTAAGGGGTATTTTAGGTAGTTCGCACTTTACTACTTTTAAGCTAAACATTTTCTAATTTGGTCCCTGGTCTATTGATATTTTTTCTATGTTCATCACTGAACCTCTTTCTTTTTTCACTTTAGCTATTAGTATTTACTTTCGTTATTCAATTATGCACTCTTCCGTTAGTTTGACATTTATTTGTTATAAACACCATTAATTTGACATTTATTTTGTTATAAACAGCACCACATAAACTTACAACCATCCACCACCATCTTCAAAGCTTACACCACCACCCCACCCCACCCCGCCACCACCCAGTCAAAGTTAACGTCGTCCACCAGGATCACCACCATCCTCTGTGAAAGAAATGTAGCTAGGACTGTTTTATGGGAACGACCAGTTGTGATTTGAGAATACTATCACAAATGTCTTAACAACTGGCACGACAACTGTCCATGGACAGAATATCGTAAAAACGCAGCGGATTAAATAAAACGAAGTTGTAAACACTTCAGAAAGACTTTGCTTGCTGGAAAACTTTCATTAATAAAAACTTGCAGTATACAAGTTATAGAAAACGATTACAATGAAAGAAAAAAAAATTATAAAAAGACAAAATGTGTTCTAGACTCCTAGAACAAACCAAACACAAAATAACATTGAAGAACTAAAATGATCAAATCACAAAAGCTTCAAGGCCAAAGATGATCAGCAATATAATGTTCTTAATACAAGAACTTATTGCAAAGAACCTTGAAGGATTTTGGATTTTGATCAAGAATGACTTCAAGAACAAGAAGGACTCTAAGAGAGAATATGATGAATTCTATTGATCTGTCAAATGGCTGGAGAATCCGTCCATATTATGGTTGGCCTCTCTTTGTTTATATAGCCTCTCCATTGCTTGATCAATAAGAGTCCAACCCTACAAAAAATACAAAAAATAACTACCAAAGATAACCATTAGTAGGTTAGTAATTTAAATCAATAATATTCTAATTTAACTAATTCTTAAGATAACTACTACAATATCATAAAATAAATAATTCCTAATTTGGACCTACCTAAGATAATTTTCAAATAACTAGAATATTAACAAATTAAATAAAGAAAATATACAACCCATAATTACATAAATTACAAAGATATTTCAAGAGTATTTATACTCTTTCAATCTCCCCCTATTTATGTGATTATGGTAAAAACCTGCAAGAGCAATGTTAGCACAAGAAAACTCAAACCTTAATATTCACCCATTGAACTTCATTTCATCTTTATTCATGATATAAGAAACTCGAACTTGCTCCCCCTTAATTGGTTACCACAATCTCTCCCCCTGCATTAGAAACTCCCCCTAAATGGATTATATCTCTCTTGATGATCATCTTCTGCATATCCATTGATGATCATCTCCTCCATTGATTGACTATTTCCCTATTCTCCCACTTTTCTTTAGATATTTTCAAAACAAAATGTGCGCACATTATGAAAATATCTTAAGAAACCCCACTATCACTGAGGGTCGTTGTATAGCTCATTCCCTTTTCAAAATTTTCAACCTAGGTAGAAGGAGATGGTGCCTTTTTCGAAAAGTTTGTCAACATGTTGTTAACCGTTTTGGTTATTAGGCACGATCCTCTTCTTTCAATCTGAACTAAATCTTTAGATACCTTAATAGAATTGGTAAAAACAGTAGATTGTTCTTTGTTAGGTTCTTGCACACCAAGATTTAATTCGTAAGTGGTTAAGATCCCAATTAGTTTGTCAAAACTTAAAGTCTCAACATCATGAAATTCCTTTACCACAGAGATTTTCATGTTGAATCTTTCTGGCAGGGATCTTAACATTTTGCTTACGAGTTTAGCATTAGAGATGGATTTCCCTAACACGTATAACTCATTTGCAATTTTTATCAATTTAGAAGAAAAATCATTGATGGTTTCATTCTCTTCCATTCTCATATTTTCAAACACAATCATTAAAACCCTAAACTTTGTTTTTTGACAGTCCATTATGGCTACTACAAGGATCGACTCTCAGAAATGTCGAGAGAAAGCTCGTGATGCCAATTGAAAGATTTGTAGTTAGGACTGTTTTCTGGGAACGACCAGTTGTGATCTGAGAATACTATCACAAGTGTCTTAACAACTGGCACGACAACTGTCCACGGATATAATATCGTAAAAACGTAAAACGCAGCGGATTAAATAAAACGAAGTTTTAAACACTTCAGAAAGACTTTGCTTGCTGAAAAACTTTCATTAATAAAAACTTGCAGAATACAAGTTATAGAAGACTATTACAATGAAAGAAATAAAAATTATAAAAAGAAAAAATGTGTTCTAGACTCCTAGAACAAACCATACACAAAATAACCTTGAAGAACTAAAATGATCAAATCACAAAAGCTTCAAGGCCAAAGATGATCAGTAATATAATGTTCTTAATACAAGAACTTATTGCAAATAACCTTGAAGGATTTTGGATTTTGATCAAGAATGACTTCAAGAACAAGAAGGACTCGAGAATATGATGAATTCTTTTGATCTCTCAAATGGCTGGAGAATCCGTCCATATTATGGTTGGCCTCTCTTTGTTTATATAGCCTCTCCATTGATCAACAAGAGTCCGACCCTACAAAAAATACAAAAGATAACTACCAAAGATAACCATTAGTAGGTTAGTAATTTAAATCAATAATATTCTAATTTAACTAATTCCTAAGATAACTACTACAATATCTTAAAATAAATAATTCTTAATTTGGACCTACATAAGATAATTTACAAATAACTAGAATATTAACAAATTAAATAAAGAAAATATACAACCTCTAATTACATAAATCACAAAGATATTTCAAGAGTATTTATACTCTTTCACTCTGCCACCTTGATTCAAAACCAACATTTAATATGAGGTGGAGTGGAGCCTAAAATCAAAATCAATACAGAGAATCTAGCCCAAGAATTCAAAAGAAACAATTTTTTGATATTGAACTGTTCTTCAATCGTTAGCATTAACCCCATTAATTTTCAAGAGCAGAAATCCTTGTACTCTTGAAAATCAACATTAAAAAATAACATTAAAATATCAAAACCCACCTCAAATTCGAGTCGACGAGTTCCATTCACCGATACAGGGATTGATAAAAGAGCTTGGAGTCTCGTTAGGTATTAATGGTGGCAGTAGAGTTAGAGTTCCCAAATCCAGAGAGTAAAAAGAGGGACGAGTGTCAATATGCTTGTGTGGTGAGGGGTGGAGGAGGGAGCATGGGTAGCATGTTCAGACCATGAGACTCCAAAGATCCACTCCGAGAGGATCCGCGAGACTGGACATCTTCATCGTCCTCCATCGCGATTGACAGCAATTCTTAGAGAGAAAGTGAAGGTTAAAGAATTGACGGAGTTAGTGGTAGTGATTATGAATGCAAAAAATAAATAGTTGGATGTGTTGTTTGCAACGAAAATAAGTTTGGTGATCAAATCCACAAAAGGTGTAGAGTTGAGTGATTTTTGGTGCATTTTATTTCCAAAATGCTAAGATAAAGAAACTAATTTCAAAACAAAATTAAAACAAAGGAAAATAACAGTAGGAGAGAAAGTCTAGATGAACTACAAGAAAACTTCCGTCTCGAGGGTTGTTACATCAATACATCCAGTTTTGTTATTGATCATTGACTAACAACATATTCCCTCCGGCCCACTCGAATTAGGACAAATTTTCATTTTGGGTGTCTCATTTGAATTTGGACAACCCAAAAATTGAAGCGTTTTATTTAACGAGACATACATCCATACTCACAACAACTTTCAATTCATTATTCTCTATCCCACTTTCTCTCTCCTACTTCACTTTTTATACTCACAACTGTTTGGGGTGAAAAATCTCACAGTACTATATCTACATCCTGGAAATAACGACTTGAGTCTACATCCTGACATCCTGAGTTGACATCCTGAAGTTACATCTTACATCTTGACTCTACATGTTGACTCAACATGTTGACTTTACTTGTTGACTTTTTACATCTTGACTTTACATCATGACGTGACAACCTGAGCCGACGACTTGAACACAGTTAACAGATCCTATTTTTTGCTTAAAGCCATCAGCCTGTTCCAGCATCCTGCATCTTGATGCTAACAACTTGGTTATACATGCACGTTTATTATGCAGGTATAAATGCTATTTTTTAGGTAACAATCACGCAAATCGTGGAGCCCAATCAAAAGGAACGTGACCTAACAAAAGACCCAGTCAAAGGGTGACTCTCAGCAACGGCATTGGATAGACTTGCAACAAACATCCCGAGATCTTAGGCCATAAGGATTAGTTTACGCCAATTCTTCTTAGTTTAAATAGCTAACACGATTTATGTAACGCACACAACACACTTTACACTCACGTCTTATACTCTCTTTCTCTCTGTATTCTCCAGTCATTCATTGTACCTCCATAAAAGCTTAATAAAATCCATCATTAGAGGTTTTATGCCGGCGAACAAGTTGTTCAAGGGCTTTCCTCGTTAAATTCTTTGTTCATACATCTTGAATTTCAAAGTTCTTTATTCCATTGTAACCTACTCCTTTATATTTGTCCAATAGTCGAAAATTGGCCAAAACAACAACACCTACTCCACTAACACTTTTTCCTTAATCCCCGTGCTCAACCTAAAAATCCTAATTCGGGTGGAACGGAGGGAGTATAATTTTTCAATTCAATCATTCAATTAAGAACCTATCCAGATTTCCAAAATGAGTTTCGTGTTCCCTAGATTAATTAACCAAGCCTAGCATCCGTTCAATCTTACCGCAAATTGATTGGACACACTAGGGTTCTATATCAATCAACGATAAAGCTTATAGAACCAATTGAACAAGATTCAAGGAATATACTCCCTCCGTCCTATTAGCCGAGATCTTGAGATCTCCTAAGTTTAGCATATATCAGTATATTTGTACATATCAATCTTTACCAAGATTAGAGTTCTACGTTTCCAAAATTACTTTAGGTCTGTGTAAATATATATCGAGTCCTGTACTATGTGAAAATCATCAAGGAAATAATTTCTCCATAACCCTCTCTTTGGTATTCTCTTATGCGCAACAATTGTCAAGGTTAACATGGTATCAGTCTGATCATTCTCGATCCTATAGACGTACCTTTCTTATCCCTCCATCTTTCGTTCTTCATGGCTGGAGAACCTTTAACCCCCGACACTGGTGGTTCCGGCACCACCACTGGTCAATCTTCTTCAAACTCTCTCCCTGTTTTCTACAATCCCACCGCAATTATGGGTCAAACCTATTTAACCAAAGAAAATTACGTTAATTGGAGTACCTTGTTCAAAACTCTTCTTCGTACCCATAAACTTCTCTTTGTGATCGATCCTCAACCACCGGCGGCTACCCTTGCTGACGGCTCGCCCAACCCTCAACACACCATCTGGACAACAGCTACTGATTTGGTCTATGGTTGGATCAAGGGCACTGTTACGCCCCCGGTTCAACCATATCTTAATTCCAGTGTGACGGCACCGGAAGCTTGGACTGTTCCGGCGAATAAATTTGGGGCAACCTCTGTGCTTCAAATCGAAACCCTTAAAGAAAAATTGCATGATTTAAAGAAAGATACAGACACTTCCATTGCAGATTATCTATTGAAAGCCTCTCAAATTACAGATGCACTCACCGCAGCCGGAGCTCCAGTTGATGATGATGTTATCATTCAACGTATATGCGGTGGTCTAGGGCAAGAGTACAAGGAATTTCTTACGTCTGCTGCAGTGATTCATGCTCGCAATCCCCTCACTCTTGATGTTTTGACGGATCTATTGTTAAAAGAGGATATGCTTCTCAAAAAATTCGCCACTCCGGTGACCCAATCATCTTCCCTAATTGCTTCGACTCCGGCGCAGTCTACACTATCTGAAGCTAATTTTACCAGTCATGGTCGTGGTGATGGACAGACCCGTGGCAGCAATAACAATCGTGGGGGGCGAGGAGGACAAAACAGGAACAAAAACAACAACAACAATCGACATGGACGAGGCTATGGCGGTAATTGGGGGAATGGAAACTACAACAATTCTGGTGGCTTTGGCAGAGGACAGAATTGGGGAAGAAATAGTCATGGTCAAACAGGCCGAGGGGGACCTTTCCGTGGCTCTGGTCTTCTTCTTTCCCCTCCTATTACGTGTCAATGGTGTTATCAAGTGGGGCATGGATCTAGGGAGTTTCCAACCAATACTAATGCTTCCTATATGACGTATTCAGACCCGCCTATTCTTGACAGTGGAGCCACAAATCACATGGCCGCAGATCCGGCATCCTTCTCCGCCTATTCTCCATACACAGGTAACAATGAAGTCACTGTTGGTAATGTTTCTAAGTTAATGATTTCTGGCATTGGTAATTCTTCTATTTCTGTTAATAATCATAAGTTTGCTCTGCGTAATATTCTTTATGTCCCACATATTCATCGACTGTTAATATCCATTCGTCAATTTTCTAAGGATAATAACTGTTTCTTTGAACTTGACTCGTGTGGTTTTCGTGTTAAGGACAATCGCACGAAGGAGACTATCATTACTGGCAGTAATTCTGGAGGTTTATATCATCTTTCTTTCAATTCCAAGTCGCAGAATAATCCCGTTGCCCTACTCGGTGAACGTCCGAGTCAGGATATTTGGCATGCCCACTTGGGTTACCCATCTACTCTAGTTTTGAGAGTTTTGTCTCATCAGTTTAGTCTTCCATTGAGTCATAAGTTAAATGAACAACATTGTTGTCATTTGTGTCCATTAGGAAAATCTAACAAATTACCCTTTTCCCCTAGAACTTTCAATGCTATGAATCCTTTGGATATGTTACATTTGGATGCATGGGGCCCTGCTCCAGTTTTGTCTTTAAATAGCTTTCGTTTATACTTATCTATTGTTGATGATTATTTTTGTTTTGTCTGGTTGTTTCCTATGACTCACAAATCTGATGTTACGCAAATATTTGCTAATTTCAAAACTCAAATTGAAAAACAACTATCCCGTCGTATTTCTGCCATTCACAGTGTTAAAACGGTACAAACTGATGGGGGGGGGGTAAATTTACCGGTCGTGCTTTCATTTATTTTCTCCTAAAAGAAGGCATTAAACATCAAATTACTTGTCCTTACACCCTCAACAAAATGGCATAGTCGAGCGAAAACATCGTCACATAGTCGAAACAGGATTGTGTCTCATGGCTAAAGCTAAAGTTCCGTACAAATTTTGGCTTGAAGAATTTAACACTTCTTTTTATCTCATCAATCGTCTTCCTATGCGTCAACATAAATTTGTCTCCCATTATCAAAAGTTGTGGAAACGTCAACCAGATTATCGTTTTCTTAAAGTCTTTGGGTACTCATGTTTTCCTCACATCGTTCCTACTAATGCCCACAAACTTATGCCAAAATCAACACACTGTATGTTTCTTTGATATGATAATTGTCACAAAGGTTACCGTTGTTTCGACTTAACAAACGGCAAAGTTTATTTATCTAGAGATGTACTGTTTGATGAATCTCATTTTCCTTGGCAAGATAGTGGTACAAATAAACTGATCACAGGTGATAATAATGCGGCGTTTGGACCATATGTGCATGTGGACTCCAACTTACACTCTTGCACTGGACATGGGTCAGGACCTCACTGGGCTCCTGTTGGACATGTTGGTGTTGGTGCCCTAGGCACGTTTAATAAACATTGTAATTGTTATCATTTATTCATATCAATAAAGAGATGTTTTGATTATTATTGTTGTTCATGTTTACTTATAATAATCTTCATCCCTTGTACTTGTTAGGTATTAGTATAAAGGCTAAATGATCATGGGATGATCATGTTAGATTTATGGGTACTTGTTAAGTACCGGACATGACCCGCTTTATGAGATCTATATCATGGTCAATGTCACATATATATCTCATATTAGTTATGTCATTTGAATCCTTAGACATATAGTTATTATAGTCTTCCACTTGATGAACATTATGTTTGAAAAATTCAAACGCTACCTTTAACCGGGTAGTTATAAAGGGTATGATTGGCATAATCGGATTCATGTAGGGAAGAATAATAAGCTATGATGGATTTGTCCCTCTTCGGAGATATGTCAAGCTTGGGCCTCTCGTAGGAATGATGTTGATGAAAATATTCGGCCGGACTCAAATGAATTGATTGGATCAATGTCATTTGGATTATCAACATATTCGGAATCGAGAAAGTATTGAACAAAGACAAGTTGACTTGTTGACCATGACTTGTGTTCAATGACATCGTGGATAAAAGGATTATGACATATTCTAAAGGAATGCGAACTTGTATCTAGTTATACTATTTGGGTAGGTATGATAGTTTGCTAGAACCTAATCATATCTTATGGTTTCATGTTTGAACCCATTGCAAACTTAGTATAATCCTAGAGGGTCACACACAATAGAACGAATCCTTAAAAAGGACTACATTGGAATATTGGGTCGAAAGACCATTGAGGGATTTAAAGAATTAGAAAAAGAAAAGTGGAAACAGGGGAGGTCCGGGCAGACCAGGAGCAAGACCCGGGCGGACCTGGCATGGTCCGGTCGGACCACTTGCTATACCCGGCCGGACCAGTCAGTTTCGGCAAAAACTTTCCTAATCCATTTTCTTGCAGGTTTAGACATAAGTTACCTATTTGGAATAGGTCTAACTTGTATATAAACAGCCCTAATTCGTCCCTAATCAGAACATATGTTTTTGCAAGCCTCCAAAGAGTTTTTGAAAGTTATTTCTTGTTCTAAGAAATCCCTAGATTGAAGTACAAGAACAAACACAATTATATTCCATATAGTCAAAAATACAATTGAGAAAACGTGTTTCTTGATTTGGTCTAGCAACCAATATCAAGTGCTCTTGATATTCGTTCGAGGTGTGGATATCGCTAGAGGGTGAAACTCATCATCTTCAAAGTTCGTGTTCAAGCTTTGTGTTCGTGATTAAGTTTCTAGATCTCCACCAAGATCAAAGGTTGAAATTCAAAGGTATCAAGGGTTAGTATTCTAGTATTCATATTGTATGTATTTGATATAATCATATGAACGGATCTATGGTTTTGAGTTTCTATTAAATTTTAAATGCTATTTTCCGCTGCGCATGTTACTCCGAAACCCAACAGTGGTATCAGAGCCCCGTTCATGTTGATTATTTCAATACTAGATCACGTTGTGTGTATATAAATTGCTTGTTTATGTGCCTAGCATGATATGAATATTGGATTATGATGTTTATGTGTTATATGATTTTATGTGGTTTATTGTTTTATATTAATCGCACGATTCAATCGCAATAAAAATTATGTTGGATTTAAAATTGTTTGAGTTATCAATTTCTGATTGGATCAAAGTTTTGATAATCGAGGAAAAACAATTTTGAGACAAATTTTCGAACTTTAAAAATTCTGGGATTTTCAGCGTAGGTCCGATCGGACCAGAGCAGGCACCCGGCCGGACCCTCGGGTCTGGAGCGGGTATCGGGCGTCTGGTTTTGGGTCTGAACCTTTTGAAAAATCTGGGTTTTTCAGGGTGGGTCCGACCGGACCAGTGACTGTACCCGGCCGGACCTTCTGGTCTGGAGCAGGTATTGGGCAGTTGGTTTTGGGTGCGGATCTCGGGGTTTGATTTTCCTATTTGTTTTAATCTTGTGATTCTGAGATTGGATCAGAGTTTGGATGGCTAATCTATGTTCATCGAGATTGTGTTTCCCAAACTAGATCGCAATCAAAGTTTCAAAGATAAAATGAAGTTAGAATTATGAAGAGTTCATAATTGCTAAAATTGAGAAACAAAGTTCTTGATTCAAAGATTGAAGATTCATGTGGAATTGTGGATGCAATTGGCCTACGTTCATCGAGACCATCTATTGCTTAGTTTCGACCACATGGACTACTTGGTTTCTTGAATTAGTGCGGAATTGTGGTTGCCTTATGGCTTAGTTTCGGCCGCACTTCTTGTTGTCTTGATTTGGAGATAATAACCAAAGTTGAAATAGTCTCATCCTCATAATTATAGAGAAACTAATGACACATAAATATTATGCTTAAATTAATGACTATTAATTTAGTGGCTAAACTTGATGTGTAACATGTTTATATTACGTGCTCATAAATATGTTATATGCTATATGTGATAAACCTTCAATGAAAGTTTTAAGTCATCTTGCCATGCCATGATTAAAACACTTGTGAGTATATGGGTAACTTTAATATGGGTTCGCCAAAGCGAAGTGTATTAATTTTATTCATGTATGAGCAAGATGAGTGAATAAGAGTTTCCTATACGTTTAAAATGGTTGGACTTAATTAAGCGTCAAAACAGTTTTGGGCTTAAGGCAAAGATGAGATTTAACATGCTTTTTGAAATTGGATTTCTTAAAGAATCTCAGAAAAAGGATCTAAGAGTCATATGTGATATGATTGACATGTTTGTCTACCTAATTAATTTGATTTTGAGCGGTGCGCCAAAGCGTACTTGAAATTAAATTAAAGTTGGATCTTATTATACATTGGTTATATAATAAGGTTGTATAATTTAGTAGGAGTATTTTTTATAAAAATACATTGTTAATTTCTTTAATGAAAAATGGTACTTATTAAAATTTTTCATAATTGTAGATAATGACTACCAACACTCAATCAATTTCGTTGCGATCGATCTTTGAAAAGGATAAGCTCCAAGAGAATGGTACGAACTTTATGGATTGGATCCGTAGCCTAAGAATTGTTCTTAGGCAAGAAGATAAGTTGTACATTTTCGATGGGCCACTTCCTGCTGAACCAGAACCTACTGCCCTTAGGGCAGAAATAGACAGTTACAAGAAACATCGTAATGATTCTAGAGATGTAAGTTGTCTCATGCTTACTACAATGTGCTCAAAACTCCAACAAAGTTTGGAAGCCTATGAGATAGGCGTGGATTTAAGAGCCATGTTTCAAGAGCAAGCTAGTCAAGAGAGGTACAAGACCATTGTTGCATTCACTTCTTGCAAAATGAGTGAAGGGAAACAAGTGAGTCCTCACATGCTTAAAATGAAAGGCTATGTAGAGCATTTTGAGAAACTTGGCTATTCAATCCCATTGGAGCTAGCCATGGATCTCATTCTTAATTCATTGCCTATGTTGGGTTAATGCCTTTGAATTTGGGACGCCGAGTTAAAGGATTAAACAACAGAGATATTTCGTAATTCCGGGACAGAGAGCGGAAGGAAGGTTTCCAAGTCAGTTTTGGACTAGGTTTCCAAGTTCCTAAGAGATTTTGAGATAAACTTTACTAGTATAAATAGAGGCCAGTAGTTTAGATTAAAATCACACCTCAGATTGTCATAGACAAATTATTAGAGTGCTCAGAGCGAGGTCTGTAATTCTACATTTGCACAGTTAGGAATTATTGTGATCAATAATTCGTGCTGCAGTAATAGTGTGATCTTGTAATCGTTTCTCCAGATTGATAATAATATTCTCTCCCCTCCCCGTGGACGTAGCCAAGTTGGTGAACCACGTATATCGGTGTTCTTGTGATTGCTCGCTTTTCTTATCAAGTCTTGTTATTGCTCTAACAAGTGGTATCAGAGCTTGGTTGAAAAGGAGAATTAGCATCGATGGAAGAGATCCAAGATCGAAGAAAAACAAGGTAGCAGTTTCTGGTCCGTTTTTATCCAGCGCAGCAGTGAAGACAAAGACGTAACGCATTCGTTCACCGTTGGATCGTGCTGATTTTTGGTAAGTAGCTTCGGGACTCATAGATCTTCGATCTGAACGGTGGAGATTGGATTTTGATGTTCGTAGCATCCCAAATTGTATCTGGACAAAAGCTGCTGGTGTTTTATCTTCGATTGTATGCGTTTGGAGTTTCTTGTTGCGATTTCTCTTAGTGGCACCAGAGCTTTGGTTCGTGGTTAGAGATTCAGGGATTCTGCTGCAGAGAACAAGAAGATGGGTCAAAGAGCAGATTCGATCGACAAGTTCAATGAGAATAATAGTTTTTCTCTCTGGCAGATCAAGATAAAGGCTTTGTTGGTAGACAAAGATTTATAGGAACCATTGGAGATTGAAATCAGGGATCGTAAGGATCCCAAGGGTAAGGCAGTCACCACAGAAGGTACAACAGAACAGTCAGAGAAGGACAAGATAGCAGCAGCGAAGGAGGTGGCGGCATTGAAGAAGTTAGATCAGAAGGCTCACGCCAAGATCATCAGACAGTTGGATGATGCGATCCTAACCAATGTTGCAGGAACAGACTCCGGAAGCGATATTTGGTTAAAGTTGGAAGATATGTACATGACACGTTCATTGACCAACAAGTTATACCTGAAGAAGAAGCTATATGATTGTCGTATGACTGAAGGTACGCCCATTAATGATCATCTTGACAGATTTACTTCTGCATTACTTGAACTGCGTAATATAGGAGTAGTTGTTGATGACGAGGATGCAGCCTTGCAGCTTTTAGTATCTTTACCTATGTCTTATGAACATTATGTCGATTCGTGCATAAACCGTAAAGATGGGATCTCTCTAGAGGAAGTGAAAACTTCTCTCAAGACGAGGGAATTGCGCCAAAAGGAGAGTGGGAATGAGGCAGGTACCCAGTCATCAGGTTTGGTTGCTAGTAGTAGTAACAGCAGGGGTTCTAGTGGGAGGAAGAACAATCAAGGTAATTCTTCATACAAGAAGGGTCCAAAAACTGGGGATGTCTGTAATTTCTGCAAAGAGAAGGGGCATTGGAAGTTCGATTGTCCCAGAAGGAAGCAAGGCAAGGCACCAGTCACAGCAGAGGCCATGACGGCCAGAGATTGCAGTTCAGATGAGGATTTTGCTCTAGTAACATCAGAATCAGCATGCGCATCTAATGCGTGGATTCTTGATTCAGGAGCGTCTTACCATATCAGTCCTAGGAGAGAATGGTTTACCGGTTATAGGCAGATAGTTGGCGGTGATATAAGCATTGCCAACAGTACAGTCTGCAGGGTTGTCGGTATTGGTTCGATCAAGGTCAGGACTCATGATGGTAGGGTTGTCACTTTGAACGAGGTTCGACACGTTCCGCTTATGACAAAGAATCTGATTTCTCTTAGTCAGTTAGACAACAAAGGGTTCAGTTTCAAAGGTAAAGGTGGAGCAGTTAGTGTCTGTAACGGTTCAGAATTGATGCTGAAAGGCCTTAAGCGGGGCTCCTTGTATTTCCTCCAAGGAAAGACGCTTGCAGAGTCGACTATGGATGCATCAGAAGAGGTGAATGAGGGAGATATGTCTAAGCTGTGGCACATCAGGCTCGGTCACATGAGCACTCGAGAGATGCATGAGTTGACTAGCAGAGATATTCTTTATGGCCATAAGATCAAAGATCTTAAAGGCGTTCTGGATTACATCCACTCAGAGAGTTGGGGACCTTCACATCAGGAATTTCTAAGGGGGCACATATATGTCTTGTCTATGGTTGATGATTACTTGAGGAGGCCTTGGGTGGTTATCATGGAGCACAAGAATGGGGTCCTAAGGAATTTCAAGGACTGGAAGACAGTAGTGGAGAACCAGACAGAGAAGAAGATCAAGAAGCTCCGGACAGATAATGGTTTGGAGTTCTGCAGTACTGAGTTCGATTCGTTTTGCAGAGAGGTGGATGTTTCTAGACATATCACCTGCAGAGGCACGCCACAGCAGAATGGTGTAGCAGAACGAATGAATCAGACATGGCTTGTAGGAGCGTTGTGCATGCTCTCCAATACAGAGTTGTCTAAACGTTTCTGGGTAGAAGCGCTTAGTACAACATGTTACTTGATTAATCATGGACTTCATACTGGTATTGGCCTCAAAGTTCCCTATGAGGTATGGACTGTTAAATCTATGATTGTTTCAAGTGTTGGCGGTGTTGATAAACAGGTGGAGCAACAAGATACTGAAGAGTTAGTTGTACCACAGTCAGATGTTGAAAAACAGGTGGAACAACAAGATACTGAAGAGTTAGTTGTCCCAAAGTCAGATGTTTATCAGGATCCACCAACAGAGACAAAGACTGAAGCACCAAAAAGTTCAAGTTTAGTTCCTAAAGAATATGGGTTAGCACAAGGAGGGTCTAGAAGAGCTAATTTCAGGAATGGATTTGAAGACTTGGTGTCTAATGCACTGCTGGTTGCTGAGGAAATGGAGCCCATTCTTACGGAACCTTCTACTTTCAATAAAGCAGATACATGTTCAGAGTCATCTCAGAGGTATGCGGCTATGGGTGATGAGATGGAGTCTCTTTACAGGAATCAGACTTGGAAGTTGACCACAAGGCCAGAAGGCAGAAAGATTGTGACTTGCAAGTGGATCTTCAAGAAAGAGGAAGGGATGTCACCGGCAGAAGGGTTCAAGTATAAAGCTCAAGTTGTTGCAAGGGGTTTCACACAGAAAGAAGAGGTGGACTACAATGGGATCTTCTCAATAGTGGTCAGACACACTTCGATCAGAGTGTTGCTAGCAATAGAGGGAGAGATATACATGACAGAGTCGGAAGGATTCCAAGTTCCTGTGTAGATTGAAGCAATTGCCTAGGCAGTGGTACAAGAGATTTGACAGCTATGTGATAGCAGCAGTCAAGAAGTTAAGGATTCAGAAGCTGAAAGGCTTGGTCGCAGAGATGAAGGGTTTGGGTAACCCGAAGAGAATTCTAGGTATGGAGATCTATAGAGACAGATCCAAACGGAAACTGTTCTTATCCCAGAAAAGATACATCAAGAAAGTTTTAGAGAGGTTTGGTAGGTCAACAGCTAAGGCTATAGACACTCCGGGTGCAGTGAATGCACAGACAGTCGCGTTTGGGCCCAAATCGGTTGAGGAGAAAGAGTATATGGCTCGAGTATATTATGCTAGTGCAGATGGTAGTTTGATGTATGCTACAGTGCACACTAGAAACGTCAGACTCGTCTGTGGAGATGGGACAGAATGTGCAGTCAAGGGTTTCTCAGATTTGGGTGATGTTAAATCAAGAAGATCGAAGACCGGATATATATTCACGCTTGGTGGGTCAGTTGTCAGTTGTAAGGCTACATGCAGGCGACAATGACGTTGTCTACAACAGAGGCAGAATACGTGGCATTGACAGAGTCCGCTAAGGAAGGAATATGGTTGAAGGGATTGATCAGCAATCTTGGGGTTCATCATGAGAGGACCAAGCACATTGATGTCACATATCATTTCCTAAGGGATGAGAAACGGGTAAAGGTGAAGGTAGGGATGGCGAACAACCCTGCAGACATGTTCACAAAACTCGTGACGGGAAGCAAGTTTCAACATTGTTTGGACTTGCAGATTGTTCGCAACTATTAGATAGCAGAAGAGGCGAGGGGGGAGAAAATGTTTGTTGTCATGGAGATTCAAAGTCAAGGTGGAGATTGTTGGGTTAATGCCTTTGAATTTGGGACGCCGAGTTAAAGGATTAAACAACAGAGATATTTCGTAATTCCGGGACAGAGCGCAGAAGGAAGGTTTCCAAGTCAGTTTTGGACTAGGTTTCCAAGTTCCTAAGAGATTTTGAGATAAAATTTACTAGTATAAATAGAGGCCAGTAGTTTAGATTAAAATCACACCTCAGATTGTCATAGATAAATTATTAGAGTGCTCAGAGCGAGGTCTGTAATTCTACATTTGCACAGTTAGGAATTATTGTGATCAATAATTCATGCAGCAGTAATAGTGTGATCTTGTAATCGTTTCTCCAGATTGATAATAATATTCTCTCCCCTCCCCGTGGACGTAGCCAAGTTGGTGAACCACGTATATCGGTGTTCTTGTGATTGCTCGCTTTTCTTATCAAGTCTTGTTATTGCTCTAACAGCCTAATTGTTATAATCAGTTTGTGATGAATTATAACATGCATGGAATGGATAAGAATCTCTCAGAGTTGTATGATATGCTTAAAACTGCAGAGATGAAGATTGTGGAGAAAGGTTCTCCTGTGCTCATGGTTCAAGATGGGAAGAAGGCTAGTGCCAAAGGAAAGGGTAAAAAAGTTGTCAAACCCAAGATAAGTAAGGCAAAGGTTGCCAAGGCTTCTGAGGTAAAACCCGATTCACAAAAGGATGCAATCTGTTTCCATTGTCAAGAAATTGGTCATTGGAAACGTAATTGCAAGGCTTTTAAGGAAGAGCAAAAGAAGAAGAAGAGCAGTGGGACTCCGTCGACTTCAGGTATCTATATGATAGATATTCTCCTTTCTACCACTGATTCTTGGGTATTGGATACTGGATGTGGTTCTCACATTTGTTTAAATGTGCAGGGACTAAAGAATAGGAGACTACTTAAAGAGGGTGAAGTGGACCTACGTGTGGGGAATGGAGCAAGAGTTGTTGCATTAGCCGTAGGGACTTATGAAGTCACTTTACCTTCCGGTTTAATATTTGTTTTGAACAATTGCTATTATGTACCAGATTTAAGTAGAAATATTATTTCAATTTCTTGTTTGGATAATGAAGGTTTTAAGTTTCTTATTGAGAATAAGAAATTTTCTATTTATTTAAATGATGTGCTTTATGGTATTGCAAATTCATTTAATGGTCGTTATGTCTTGGATGGCAAGAATGATGAAAATGTCTATCATATAAATAAGAAATCTAAACCTAATGATGTAAATCATACTTATTTGTGGCATTGCCGTCTTGGTCATATTAATGAGAAGCGTATCTCAAAACTTCATGGGGACGGCCTTTTGGGATCATGTGACCTTGAGTCATATGATACTTGCGAGTCGTGTCTTCTTGGAAAAATGACTAAGACACCTTTTACCAAGCTAGGTGAAAGGGCAAGCGACTTATTGGGGTTGATACATTCCGATGTATGCGGACCATTAAGTAGCAATGCTAGGGGAGGGTTTCAATACTTCATAACCTTCACTGATGATTATAGTAGATTTGGGTATGTTTACCTAATGAAACATAAAAGTGAAGCATTTGAGATATTTAGAATATTTCAAAATGAAGTAGAAAAACAACTTGGAAAAAGTATTAAGGCACTTCGATCGGATCGAGGTGGAGAATACTTGAGTCATAAATTCGATGATCATCTAAAGAATTGTGGAATAATTTCAAAATTGACTCCACCCAGAAGACCACAATGGAATGGTGTGTCTGAGAGGAGGAATCGGACCTTGTTGGACATGGTTCGATCAATGATGAGTCAAGTTGATATCCTTTATCCTTTTGGGGTTACGCTCTAGAAAGCGCTGCTTTTACACTAAATCGTGTTCCAACAAAATCGGTTCAAAAGACTCCATATGAAATGTGGAGCGGAAAGAAACCTTGTTTGTCTTTCATGAAGATTTGGGGTTGCGAAGCTTTTGTCAAAAGACTTGTCTCAGACAAACTTGCGCACAAATCTGATAAATGTATTTTCATGGGATATCCTAAGGAAACTAAAGGATATTACTTTTACAACCGAACGGACAACAAAGTCTTTGTTGCCCGAACTGGTATCTTTCTAGAGAAAGAGTTTCTCTCCAAAGAAATTAGTGGGAGTAAAGTAAATCTCGAAGAGGTTCGAGACCCAGAAAATGACATTGAACCGATAGCGGAGCAAGAACAAGAACCATAAGGAATTGTGGAACCTGTTCAAAATACACAAGTAACTCGCAGATCTGGTAGGTTATGGTCCGAGCCCGAGAGATATGGTTTTCTCGTAACGGATAGTAATGAGGTGGAAATCATTGATAATGATGAACCGACCACTTACCAAGAGTCGATGTCTTCTCCCGATTCGAAGAAGTGGCTTGGAGCCATGGAATCCGAATTGAAATCCATGCGAGATAATCAAGTTTGGAACTTGATTGATGCGCCCGAAGGTGTAAAAACCATAGGATGCAAATGGGTCTTCAAGAAGAAGACTGACATGGATGGGAAGGTGCATACTTACAAAGCTAGACTTGTAGCGAAAGGCTATAGGCAAGTTCATGGCATTGACTATGATGAAACCTTTTCGCCCGTAGCAATGATCAAGTCTATAAGAATTTTGCTTGCCATTGCCGCATATCATGACTATGAAATATGGCAAATGGATGTCAAAACCGCTTTCCTTAAGGGGAATTTGCAAGAGGATGTATATATGACACAACCCGAGGGTTTTGAACAAAGTTCTAAAGTATGCAAATTGCAGAAATCCATCTATGGATTGAAGCAAGCTTCTAGGAGTTGGAATCTCCGTTTTGATGAATCGGTTAAAGAGTTTGGTTTCATCAAGAACGAAGATGAACCTTGTGTATACAAGAAGATTAGTGGGAGCATAGTGCTATTCCTTATTTTATATGTGGATGACATATTGCTCATTGGAAATGACATTCCTACACTTCAGTCTGTAAAGACTTGGTTAGGAAAGTGTTTCGCAATGAAAGATATGGGTGAAGCCGCATATATCCTTGGCATTAAGATCTACAGAGATAGATCTAGGAAGCTAATTGGTTTAAGCCAAAGTACATACATTGACAAGGTCATTAGAAGATTCCGCATGGAAAATTCTAAGAGAGGTGCCTTGCCAGTGCTACATGGAGTTTCTCTAAGCAAGACTCAATGTCCTAAGACAAAAGATGAGAGTGAGAAAATGAATGATTTTCCATATGCTTCGGCAATTGGGTCCATCATGTA
Organism: Campanula takesimana; assembly: GCA_026119855.1. NCBI lineage: Eukaryota > Viridiplantae > Streptophyta > Magnoliopsida > Asterales > Campanulaceae > Campanula > Campanula takesimana. The sequence goes on along the minus strand of JAOWBW010000122.1, from coordinate 899,767 downwards.
TGCCATGATATGTACTAGGCTGGATGTATTTTATGCTTTGAGCATGACAAGTAGATATCAATCCGACCCCAGTGAAAAACACAGGATGGATATAAAAGCAATCCTTAAGTACTTGAGAAGGACTAAAGATTCGTTTTTGGTCTATGGAGGAATGGAAGATGATCTCGTTGTAAATGCTTACACGCATGCAAGCTTCCAAACCGACAGAGATAACAGTCGATCGCAATCGGGTTTTATGTTTATGTTAAATGGTGGAGCTGTAAGATGGAAGAGTTCCAAGCAAAGTACAACCGCTGATTCTACAATGGAAGCTGAGTATATTGCGGTATCGGATGCTGCAAAGGAAGCTGTTTAGATTAAGAAGTTCATCACTGAACTTGATGTGGTTCCTAGTATTGCTAATCCAATAGACCTTTATTACGATAATAATGGTGCTATTTCTCAAGCAAATGAACTAAGAGCACATAAAAAATCCAAACACATACTTAGGCGTTTTCATATCATTCGAGATATCATTGATAGGGGAGACGTAAATATATGCAGAGTACCAACTGATGACAATGTCGCGGACCCGCTAACAAAGGGACTTCCACAAGCTAAACCTGATGGTCATGTTAGGTCCATGGGTATTAGATACATGGGAGATTGGGCCTAGGGCAAGTGGGAGATTATTGGTGTTGGTGGCCTAGGGACGTTTAATAAACGTTGTAATTGTTATCATTTATTCATATCAATAAAGAGATGTTTTGATTATTATTGTTGTTCATGTTTACTTATAATAATCTCCGTCCCTAGTACTTGTTAGGTATTAGTATAAAGGCTAAATGATCATGGGATGATCATGTTAGATTTATGGGTACTTGTTAAGTACCGGACATGACCCGCTTTATGAGATCTATATCATGGTCAATGTCACATATATATCTCATATTAGTTATGTCATTTGAATCCTTAGACATATAGTTATTATAGTCTTCCACTTGATGAACATTATGTTTGACAAATTCAAACGCTACCTTTAACCGGGTAGTTATAAAGGGTATGATTGACATAATTGGATTCATGTAGGGAAGAATAATAAGCTATGATGGATTTGTCCCTCTTCGGAGAGATGTTAATCTTGGGCCTCTTGTAGGAATGATGTTGATGAAAATGTTCGGCCGGACTCAAATGAATTGATTGGATCAATGTCATTTGGATTATCAACATATTCGGAATCGAGAAAGTATTGAACAAAGACAAGTTGACTTGTTGACCATGACTTGTGTTCAATGACATCGTGGACAAAATGATTATGACATATTCTAAAGGAATGCGAACTTGTATCTGGTTATACTATTTGGGCAGGTTTGACAGTTTGCTAGAACCTAATCATATCTTATGGTTTCATGTTTGAACCCATTGCCAACTTAGTATAATCCTAGAGGGTCACACACAATAGAACGAATCCTTAAAAGGACTATATTGGAATATTGGGTCGAAGGACCATTGAGGGGTTTAAAGAATTAGAAGAAGAAAAGTGGAAACATGAGAGGTCCGAGCGGACCAGGAGCAAGACCCGGGCGGACCTGGCATGGTCCGGTCGGACCACTTGCTATACCCGGCCGGACCAGTCGGTTTCGGCAGAAACTTTCCTAATCCGTTTTCTTGCGGGTTTAGACATAAGTTACCTATTTGGAATAGGTCTAACTTGTATATAAACAGACCTAATTCGTCCCTAATCAGAACATGTGTTTTTGCAAGCCTCCAAAGAGTTTTTAAGAGTTATTTCTTGTTCTAAGAAATCCCTAGATTGAAGTACAAGAACAAACACAATTATATTCCATATAGTCAAAAATACAATTGAGAAAACGTGTTTCTCGATTTGGTCTAGCAACCAAGATCAAGTGCTCTTTATATTCGTTCGAGGTGTGGATACTGCTAGAGGGTGAAACTCATCATCTTCAAAGTTCGTGTTCAAGCTTTGTGTTCGTGATCAAGTTTCTAGATCTCCACCAAGATCAAAGGTCTAAATTCAAAGGCATCAAGGGTAAGTATTCTAGAATTCATATTGTATGTATTTGATATAATCATATGAACGGATCTATGGCTTTGGGTTTCTATTAAATTTTAAATGCTATTTTCCGCTACGCATGTTACTCCGAAACCCAACAAGACATCCCAGTACTCGGCCCACTTCTCCCTCCTCAGCCCGCTACAACCCATATTTGCAAATAGCCCAGTTCCGTTCCAATTGGCATCTCCGGACTCCCACACTCCTGCAGATTCGCCAAATCCCTCTATGACCCTTGTAGTTCAGCAGCATGTCTCCAACAGCCCTTCAGTCTCTCCGCTGTCATCAGGAACCCCTGCAGTCTCTCCAGTTGACACCACGACTACTCCAGCTTTTGCCTCCATTAACTCTCTGTCAACCACATCAACTTCGACTACTCCTCCTCTCCGATTCAAGAATCTTTCTGAGTTATACATTGCTATATCACCACATTCTCTTCCCTCCATGCTAGCTGCTATTCAGAATGATCTGCTCTCTTATGAACCGCGCACCTTCAAACAGGCTTCCAAATTCCCTCACTGGCATGCTGCAATGCAAGAGGAACTTTCAGCGCTACACAAGAATCATACATGGTCCCTAGTTCCCTTTCAACCTCAGATGAATGTGGTCGGATGTCGTTGGATTTATAAGGTCAAACGGAAGGCAGATGGTTCAATTGAGCGCCATAAAGCTCGTTTGGTTGCTCAAGGGTTTACTCAACAAGCTGGACTCGACAATGACGAGACATTCAGTCCGGTTGTGAAGCCCTCCACCATACACACAGTCTTATTCGTTGCTCACTCTCGTTCTTGGCACATTAAGCAATTGGATGTCCGCAATGCCTTTCTCAATGGACGAAGAGGTATACATGAAGCAACCTCCTGGTTACTCTGTCTCGTCCTGATGCAGTGTGTAAGCTACATAAAGCCCTGTATGGCTTGAAAAAATCCCCATGGGCGTGGTTTCAACGTCTTCATGATTTTTTACTTCGACACCAGTTCTTCAATAGTCGGTCGGATTCATCACTATTTATTAGACACTCGTCCACTTCCACTACCATCATTCTAGTGTACGTGGATGATATTATTGTGATGGGCTCCTCTCCTAATGATGTTTCCTCCATTATCGACGCTATATGTGGTACGTTTGGTAGTCGTCGTCTTGGTGATCTTAGTTTCTTCTTAGGCCTTGAGGCCTCTCGGGACCAATCTACTCTGCAGCTCTGTCAGAAGCGCTATGCTCTTAACCTTCTTGATCGTTTTAATATGTCTGATTGTAAACCGGATTTTACTCCTTCTGTACCACATTCTCGGTTGTCTGCTCTCGACGGTGAGCCATTATCCGACCCGACATCTTACCGCAGTCTTGTTGGGGGTCTCCAGTATCTCACTCTTACTCGTCCAGATATTGCGTTTTCGGTAAATCAGGTATGCCAGTTTATGCATCAGCCTCGTTCCCCTCATCTTATTGCTGCCAAACGAATCCTTCGCTTTGTCAAAGGTACACTATCTCTCGGGCTCACATTTCATCGCTCTCCGCACTTATCCATTTACGCCTATTCTGATACTGATTGGGCGGGTGATTCTGATGATAGGCGTTCCACTACTGGTGCATGTATCTTTGTCGGTACAAATCTCGTTTCTTGGACAGCAAAGAAACAGTCTATGGTTTCTCGTTCTAGTAGCGAAACTGAGTACCGCGCCATTGCCACGACCACAGCTGAGCTACGTTGGTTTTCATATCTTTCTTTTCCAGAATTTCGACTTCCCTTCTCTTCTCCGACACTATTCTGTGATAACACGTCGGCTATTCACATGGCTCGTAATCCTGTGTTTCATGCCTGTACTCGCCACATTGAAATAGATTATCATTTTATTCGTGAGTTGGTCACTCAAGGTTTTTTACAACTGCGGTATATTTCAACATTTTATCAATTAGCCGATGCATTCACTAAAGGCTTGTCCAAGCCTCGTTTTCAAGCATTGTCTCTCAAGCTCCGCCTTCCCTTCGGCCGTCTCGCTTGAGGGGGGGGGGTATTAGCCGATATCTTGAGATCTCTTAAGTTTAGCATATATCAGTATATTTGTACATATCAATCTTTACCAAGATTAGAGTTCTACGTTTCCAAAATTACTTTAGGTCTGTGTAAATATATATATCGAGTCCTGTACTATGTGAAAATCATCAAGGAAATAATTTATCCAAAACCCTCTCTTTGGTATTCTCTTATGCGCAGCAATTGTCTAGGTTAGCACGTCCCAGCACAATTGACACTTATTTCCTTTTAGGTTCGTCCTAACACAAGTGACACTGCCAAAAAAGGAAATGTTTTAATATATTTATATTCAACCAACCCCACCATTTAACCCCACTCATTCTCTCTCTTCATTTTCCACCACTCATTTTATTCAACCAACACTATTATTTACCCCACTCATTCTCTCTCTTCATTTTCTACCATACATGTACTACCTTTTCTTAAGTTCCGTGTCCTAAAAATTAGTGTCCCTTGTGCCGGGACGGAGGGAGTAGATAGCTGCTATTACTCAAATCTAGAACGTAGTTTCATTTAAACCGAAATTATCATGGTAGCGCTGAATGAGTTATCAATTCAACTAATCAACAAAATCCATAAAATCAATAATGAAACTACAAATACTTGAATGTAAGCAAGAATGAATTTAGCACATAGCTGTCAAAATAACGCTAATTGTAGTTACAAATGTTGGGACATGGCTTGCAACACAAGTCATTTAGACTTCCATTCATAAAATTATGATTATAATGTTAATTATAAAGTATAATTTATAATGAAATGTGTAGAATTCCTGGATATATAATTACCTAATTGTGATGGGCAAAAGGGTAATATAATATCACTTATCTTGAAAGGGTGTGGTCCCTAAGTGAAATGTCACCAAGTCTCCTATATAAAGGGTGTTCCATCAACCCTTAGAGACTAATGAATTCTTGCTTTCCTCATCTAAATTTATCTTCATATTGTTAAAAGACTTTGAGAGAATAAAGAGACATTTTCACTTAGAAGAACACTCTCCCTGTTTTGTTCTTCTTCTTGTTCTTCATTTCTCCCTACAACATTCATATGGATTCAACAGGCAATTGTTCTTAATCGCTTCCGCTTCATCTTTTTCCTCAATCTTATTCTGAAATGAGCGTGGTATTCAGGGGTTATGAAAATTGTTCCAACAACAAACCCTTAAATCGAAAAATGACTTAGCCTTCCATTAAATTGATAGTCTTTACAGAAAATTCTTCCTCCATCCACAATGGAGGACTACTTACAAAAGAGAATAGAAAGAAGAAAGAGGAGAGAAGAGAATATGATGCTTGCTTTCTTTACTTCAATGAATATATAAGGGACGTCTCCCATGTTGTTTTGGAAAATGAAGAACACCTTTTCCAATTTTCAACTCCTCTACAATTATAAAGAAATTTGACTTCTCATTTTATTCAACTCATCTAGCTTTAGAGCTCCATTTTATTCCGCTTTGTAATTCATGAACATTATTTTAGATTTTTATGAAAAGAATTAATTTTTCATTACAATTGGAATAAGTTTAATTGTGACGAAAATAGTTAAATTTTCAAGATGAAAGGGGTAAAACTAGCTAATTTTGAAAACAAACTCTAAAAATGAAATTATAATGTGAAATGAAGGGAGTACATTTTGATTGTAAAAAGTTGTACCAATACTTGTTTACCAATGAAATAAGTATATCTCAATTGCCTTTTAATATTACTTTTAAATAAAAAATTTAGTTTAATTTACTTTAAATAAAATTTTAATTTCACTATTATAATAATTCAACATATATATGTATATATTTTTTGAAACCAATTCAACATATTTATTAAATTTACAAGTCAATGCTGATGCTCTTAAGTGAGTAACTGACATAGCCTTTTATGGCTGGTGTGAATATTAAATGATTGGGTAAATGATTCACTATTTTGTCCGACCAAACAAGGCCTTCTTTTTTCACTGCTTTTAATGGTTTCACTTTGGCCAAGCCAAAAAGTGAAGCTGTGGAATGTGATGAGATGTGCTTTTTATTTGTTTGGAGTACCAATTAAAGAGGTAGAGGGTAAAATTTTCATTTTAAAAAATGCAATGTATATTATTCGTAAAAATAAAATAAAGAATAAGTCTCCTGTAAAATGCGTTTTTCTTTGTGATTAGGAAAAATGTGTTTTAAAGTACGCGGTCATATTTTTGTAAATAGCCGAAACTTTTAGCAAAAAGGCGCAGTGACATTTTTGTAAATAATCGAAATTTTTCAACATCATCTGACACTCTTCAACACATAGTTGGACCTTTGTAACACATCAACTGGTCATCCTAAACATTGTCACTGACCATATGTTACAACTTCCTTAATAAAAACTTCAATGGCTATCAGTCTCAAATGTTCTAGCTATCAGTCTTAAGGGTTCTGACTATCAGTCATCAGCTTTAAAGATTCCTTCAAAATGCTCACTGGATCTCAAAAAACACTATAACTAACTATAAGAAATTAGAACTGACACTAAAATACACTCTCGCTTGCACTAATAAAATTTATTTTATTTTTCTCACTGGCGATAAAAAACACATGAACTGACACAACAAAATCATTTCTTATTGATATCTTAACCCTTTGATGTTGATATCCAGAAAGTTTGTGGTCATGACTTTTTTTAAATGTGCTTGTTAAATCATATTCAGAAGAATTTATTATTTATATTCAGAACCTCTTGAGTTTGATATTCAGAAGGTTTGTTTGCCATGACCTTGTTCAAATTTGCTTGAAATCATATCAAGAATGCTTTATTATTGATGTCCAGAACATTTTGAGGTTTATATCCAGAAGGTTTCTTTGCCATGACCTTCTTCACTGTATTCGAAAATCATATCCATAGGGTTTTATATTAATATCCATAACCGTTTAAGGTTGATATCCATATGGTTTTTGGCCATGGCCTTAGCAACGACCTTGATTCCCAGTGCGAACGAAGTTTCAGCTATTTACAAAATTGCCATCGCACACGAAGTTCTATTTATTTACAAAAATGACTCCGCACATTTAAAAACACGCTTTTCCTAATCACTAAGAAAAACACATTTTTTTTTGCTTCAGAGTTTCACAAAATTAAATATAAATTTACTACCTCAATGTAGCAATATACTTTTTCTTTAAGAATGTATCTTCACATATGTGTTCAAACTTTCATTCCAGAAAGTGCATTATATGATTTTATTAAAATATATAATAGGCGAAAGAGGTCTAGCTCAAATAGCATTGAATATCTAATTTTATATGAAAAAGGATTTGATCTTTACTAAAAACACTTTTCAATGCACTTTTTTAATAGTTTAAAACATTCACTGATAAAAAACTCACATAAAAAATAAATATTATAGTATTGGTGCATAATTCTGATATTGAAAACAATATGAACACCAAATAACATTCTTGAATTTATTTTCTTGAAATCTCAAGTATTCTGTTTTTATTAAAAAAAATAAAAGTAAAGACACTTGAGAGAAATATCATGATTGTGATGATGGATTTGATTGTGAATTTCATAGAATAAAAAAAGACATTAAAAGAAAAGGAAATGATGATTGTGTACATGATGAAAATAAAAAGGCAGGCTTATCATTTGCTGCTCAAAAATAAAAATAAAAATAAAATGAACCGCATTAGAAAGTGATCACGGCAAAGGGAGTGGTCACGGTTAATGTGTGATATGGTCAAAATGGAACATTATAAAGCAATTGTTGTACTTTGTACATTGTACTTAATCAGGGGACGTTATAAATTGGGCTAGGGCCCTCTACTAGCAACTTATATTACAAATTAGGAAACAAGAGATCATTAATTTCAAAGACACCCCTGGCGTCGTAAAGACATTATTGCCCTCCAGACTTCCTTTTAATTACGCGTGCTTACCCTATCTTCCTTTCAATTTCTCATTTCGAAAACACTCTCTCGCTTCTCTCCTGCCAGCGACGAACCAGGCGAAGATGAAACCGCCATTGATGACCTAATCAACCTCCATTCCAGAAGAAAACCTAAAATTTCTACTCAGACGAAGACGAAAAGGTAAATTTCCGAACCAAAATTGATTTAAAACTCAAATAAAAAAATTTGGGCAAATTTGTTTGTATTTACATGATTTATCAAAATTTCTCATTATGGCGGTCGTTTTTCCAATAGTTACATGATTTATCAAAAAAAATTTGCTACTATTTAAAAATTTTATGTAAAATTTAGGTTTAGTAGAAACTCATTCTACACCTTTTTTTTTGGTTTAAAACTTTAATTAACTGTAATTTTATTTTTGCAATATTTATGGCTGTTGTATGAGACCTGTAAATGGTCTTATAATATCTCATAAGTGCATTTTTATTTTTTGTATAAGATCATGGACTCATGAGGCTGGTATGAGACCTTGTAAATAGCTCTCATAAGTCTGATATGAGACCTATATCATGAGACATGTAAAATGTCTCATATCAGACTTATGAGACATGTAAAATGTCTCATATCAGACTTATGAGACCTTTAAGAGGCTCATGGGTCTGCTATGAGAGACCTTTGTAAATAGACTCACTGATATGAGACCTATATCATGAGACATGTAAAATGTCTCATATCAGATTTCTGAGACATGTAAAATGTCTCATATCAGACTCATGAGACATGTAAAATGTCTCATATCAGACTCATGAGTCTATTTACAAAGGTCTCATATCAGACCCATGAGCCTCTTAAAGGTCTCATAAGTGCATTTTATAAGGTCTTATAACTTGTATCAATGTCTTGTAACATTCTTATGAGACATGTAAAATGTCTCATATCAGACTCATGAGTCTATTTACAAAGGTCTCAAAGCAGACCCATGAGCCTCTTAAAGGTCTCATAAGTGCATTTTATAAGGTCTTATAACTTGTATCAATGTCTTGTAACATTCTTATGAGACATGTAAAATGTCTCATATCTGACTCATGAGTCTATTTACAATGGTCTCATAGCAAACTCATGAGCCTCTTAAAGGTCTCATAAGTGCATTTTTTTTAATTCTTATAATTTGTATCAAAGTCTTGTAACATGAGACATGTAAAATGTCTCATATCAGACTCATGAGTCTATTGACAAAGGTCTCATAGGAGACTCATGAGCCTCTTAAAGGTCTCATAAGTGCATTTTATAAGGTCTTATAACTTGTATCAATGTCTTGTAACAGACTTATGAGACATGTAAAATGTCTCATATCAGACTCATGAGTCTATTTACAATGGTCTCATAGCAAACTCATGAGCCTTTTAAAGGTCTCATAAGTGCATTTTTTTAGGTCTTATAATTTGTATCAAAGTCTTGTAACATGAGACATGTAAAATGTTTCATATCAGACTCATGAGTCTATTTACAAAGGTCTCATTGGAGACTCATGAGCCTCTTAAAGGTCTCATAAGTACATTTTATAAGGTCTTATAACTTGTATCAATGTCTTGTAACAGACTTATGAGACATGTAAAATGTCTCATATCAGACCCATGAGTCTATTTACAAAGGTCTCATAGAAGACTCATGAGCCTCTTAAATGTCTCATAAGTGCATTTTTTAAGGTCTTATAATTTGTTTCAATGTCTTGTAAAATTCTTATGAGACATGTAAAATGTCTCATATCAGACTCATGAGTCTACTTACAATGGTCTCATAGCAAACACATTAGCCTCTTTAAGGTCTCATAAGTGCATTTTTTTAGGTCTTATAATTTGTATCAAAGTCTTGTAACACATTGTCCATTATCTTATATAACTTGGATTTTTGTTTGTAGATGGTAAAGAAACAAAGTGCTAAGAGAAAACCATATGGACCTTCTTCTAGAAGTACAAGTAGAATTTCAAAATCTTGTACATAATCAATTTCTCCATTTGATACACTCGAGCAGCAACAAGATGTCACATCAGCCCAAGTCCATGAATTACTCCTACTCCAGAGAAATATACAACTCCTTCAACAAATTCAAATCAAATTCCAAACACATCGCAAACAAGATCCAAGACAAGAGAAATTACAAAACCAAAGGAGACCTCAAAACAAAAAAGAATCTCAAAACCAAAAGGGATTTCAAAACAAAAGGGAGTTTCAAAAGCAAAGAAGGCTTCAAAAGGGAAGGAAATTCAAACAATCGACAGTCCAGCAAAGAAGAATAGGAGATCTAAACCGATGGGAATTTCAAAGAAAACAAAAGGGATGTCATGGATTCCGTTATTCAGATCCAACATATTTCAACCAACGAGGCAACTACTTCAAGGGTTTATGAAGTGGGATATCTCAAAAAAGATAAAGAACTTCAAGAAATTGATTGACACATTGGAAGATGATAAGGTATGTTAAATGTTTTTTACATGTCATATAAAATTCTTATAAAATCTTATGAGGCATGTAAACGGTCTCATAATAACATAGTCATAAAGGCCATTTACAGGTCTCATAACAGATTCATGAGTCTATTTATAGGTCTCATATCAGATTTATGAGTCTTATTTCAATTTTTCTTTTGATACAATATAGGTTATTGCTGGGGAAATTGTTTTAAAAGACGATGAGAAGATTTTGTTAAAACAAGTTGGAGATGAAATGGAGAAAGAGACTGGGAATGAAATTGATGAGAGAATCGAGGGTGAGGTAGGCAAAGAATATGAGAATGTAATTCATGAGGGAAATGAGGGACTGCTTGGTGATGATATTGAGGGTATTATGGATTTTTTTGAAGCACCTGTGACTGAAAGTATGGAACGATCATCATCAGTTGGGTAGGTTGTAGGTAGTGTTGTGGGTAATATAAATGAGGATTTGAGTAAAGAGAGGGATGGTCGCTTAAAGGAAATAGGAGTTTTGAAATCAAAAATTGAAGAAGAAGGAAAAAAAATGTTGAGTTAAATGAATTGAGGACTGAAAATGAAAGAATTAAAAAGGAAAAAAATGAACTGTTGGGGAAGATTGAAATTTTAGAGAGCAACAATGAAGAAGTGATTGAAGAGGGGCAATTTTTATTAGTAGCTTCTGAGTTGGAAATGAAAATTGAATTTGAAAAGAAAATGAAAGAGGCAGAAAAAATTATTGCAGCTAAGGACCTTCAACTCAAAGAATATGATCAGAAGGTAGTGGATCTGAAATCATCCTATGAGAAAAAGTTGAGCAATTTTGAAAGATGTGTTGAAAGTATGACAACAAAAATCAAAAGACTTGACGATCATGCACAAGACTATGTGGACGAAATCTGGAAGATGCAATCTAGATTGGATGAAAAACAGAATGAAGTAGAAAAACTGAAGATTGGATCAGTTGAAAGAGGGGTAAAACAGAGAGAGAAGAGAAAAGAGTTGAAACATCCTGAATATCAATACGAAAAAGACAAGAAGAGAAAGGTGAATGCAAAATCAAATGGGGATAGCTTATCAAAGGCAATTATTGTGGGACAGAATGAACCTGTCAATGTCAATGATGCATGTGATAAAATTGATCCAAAAACAGCATTTTTTTTCCGCATGTGTTGAAGGGCAAAAGTGTAACACTAAATGCTATTGATGAAGAAACTAAGGCCATATTCATAGAATTCACTCATCGATACAAAAAGTTGTAAGTACCAGATTCTTTACTTTTATTATTAAAAAATGTAGTTACATATAATCTGATTATTATTAATGTTTTGTTTTGTTTTGTTTTTTTTTTGTTTTTTGTTTTTTTTTTTTTTTTTTAGTGACAGTATTTGGAAAACGAAAATGGTGCATGTTTGTATGAAAGATTTGTGGGATCTAGCTTATAACATGATGACGAAAGATGGAGTAAGTTTTTCTAGTTAAGTTGCATAAGTTTTTTTTGTTGAATTTATGAAGTTTTCTTGTTTTGAGGTTTTCTTGATATTTCTTGGTGACAATTGATAAATATTTTGATAGGTCATAGATGGATATCTTGAAATTCTGAAGGATAGATATAAATATCTACCTTCTCCCACTGGATCTCAAAGAAAGAGGTAAGTCTTGATAAGAATACTTAATTATTCTTGTTATATATATGAGCTAAATATTAATATTTCAATTTCTATGCAGGGTTATTTGAAAAAGTCAGATGAGCAGTCTAAGAAGAGAATGATAGATGGGTACCTACGCAAGCTGGTTAATGAAGGAATGGGGTTTATACTGTTTCCGATTCACTCTTCATCAAAAGATGGGACTAGGGCAACTGATCATTGGACCTTGCTTGTGCTGGATACGGAGACTGGAGAGTACAAATTCTACAACTCCATGATTCCAAGAGGAAAGAACGACCCTTGTATTGCACTAGCTAAAAAAATGGTAAATACAAAAATAAAAATGTCTTTATTTACTATACAAAAATACATATACTGATTCTCATTCTTTTTTTGTTATGTCAGTATAATTACTCAAAGAAAGTCCTATTATTGAAATACAATGAGGTGCCTTCGAAAGAAGTTGCAAAGGAGATGTTCATAGCAGTTGAAAATGCACCACAACAAGAGTATGCAAGTGTTAATTGTGCAATATATATGCTAATGATGGCTGAAGATATATTTGAAAAAGAAGAAGTGAAAGATATGAAGTTGGTGCTGTCTCTCGGTTTAGGGCGAAGATTTTTCATGACTTTTTGCACCACAAGTGCACTCTCCCTCATAAAGTACTTTAGTTTGTTGATTTCTTAGAAAGCAATTTCTGAACATCAGATGAAGATGTACTGCCTTCATTTTGTGGACATATTGTCTAAGATGTTTGTTAAAATTTGTTAAGGGTTGAACAGTTTAGTTTAATGAATACTTAAACTTGCTTTGTGATATTTGAATCATCTTTGTTTTTAAACATGTTTGGGTATTTCTGGTGATAGTTTAATGAAACTTTGGTGATTGATATTTAACAAGCATTTTTCTTGAGGTCTTATATTTCACATATGAGAACTATATAAAATGTGAAAATATCATAATTTTAAATGTCTTATATTTTAAATATAATACCTAAAAATATCATTTCTTTAAATGTCTTCTTGAATTACTGCAACAATTCAGTATCCAAGCTGTATAACATGTTTCCACAAATATAAACACAAACACATATAAAAATGAAATTCACAACAGAATGTGACAATTCATGTTGAAGGTCTTATATGTAAGGTATAAGACCTTTAGAATTTCATTATCAGTAGAAATCAGCTGAATAACAGCCACATTAATTAACAAAACCTGCATACAAACTGCATAAACAAATACAACAAACTATAAAATCCATCTTTTTAACTGCCACAAAACATAATGCATAAAAAATAGCTTTTAAATCCAAAATACTAATCCAATAAAAAGTCATTCAAACACCAAAGTTAAAAAGTCAAATATTTAAATGTAAAAAAATGAGAACAAAGTGTAACTGAAACCTATTGTTCTAGATTCAAAGGTTCTTTGCATGTCCTCTTGTTGTGATATCCCAATTTCCTTCAATGAGAACATGTAATCTTCCTTTTTCCCATCACCTCTCCTCTTGAAAGGAACCGAGTCTTCTTTGGCCTACCCGGAGGACGTCTAGTTGCAGGAGGGAGTATGATAACTTCTTTCTCAGCCACAGGTTTACCAAATGTTGGAACAGGAGGAATAGAAAACGAGTAACACTTCTGGTAGTGACTTGTTAGGAAATAAGGCTCGATAGATGGTAAGGCACCTTCCCTAGTCCTCGACAAAACTGCAATGGCATGAATGCAAAGAAAACCTTGATGTTGCCATTTACCACATGTGCATGTCAACTTTTGAATATCAACCGACATGGATTGTTCAGATTGAACTTCAAACTGATGATCATTAGAAGGAGATATACTCCATGACTTACCATACTCCAACCTTCATTTGAATTTCTTGTCCTTTGATGGACACATCACTGTCTTCCATTTAAGAGATTGTTGTCTGCGATTAGACATTTTCTTCATCACCATTAAACAAATATGATTAATTAATTCCAGAACTGGAAGCCCTTTATACTCTTTAATTTGCGAGTTAAAAGACTCCGCAGCATTTGAGCACATCTCATCATATCGCTTCCCTGGGAAATAAGCACTCGCAAAGTTGGAAACCGGAAAAGCATTCATAAATTATTCAACCTGAGTACCACCTTCTTTCTTCATTTCAGTCAAATAAAATTGAAACAAATCATGAGTTGGAGCTAATGAACATTGAGAAAGCTTGTGAAGCATTTTCGAGCAAAGCTCCCCAAAACACCCTTTCAGTTTGTCCCTCAGATTGTTCCTCAAATGGAACATACAAAACGAATGCGCGGCAGGTGGCACAAAATCTTTAACTGCATTGGTGATCCCTTGATGTCGATCTGAAATGAATGTCATTTTCCGTTCATTTATGTGAGGTTCCAAATTCTTAAGAAACCATGACCAATTTTCTATATTCTCGGATCCCACAATTACAAAAGCAACGTGAAATAGGCCTACAATAATAAACAATTAAACATTGAATATCATTTTCAAATAATAATGCCATATACAGGTCTTATAACTAATGTAAAAGACAGTATTCATCCATTATCCCCGTCCTTTGCTGTTGCTGCCAAAAGAGTACCTTTGTACTTTCCATAAAGAAATGTCCCATCAAGAAATAATATAGGCCGGAAGAATTTAAATCCATGTAGACAAGCACCAAAACAATGCTCAAAACGAGAAGACTCTCAATCAAAATCAATCACAAACTGAAAATCTGGGTCTAACTCCTTGACTTTATCAAAATAATCTCTCATATTGTCATATGATGAACCTGCATCACCAAACACAACATTCTTTGCCTTCTCAACGCCTCTCCAAACTGATTTGTATGACATTTCAAGACCATAATCCTTCCTAAGATCATTAATCACATCTTTTGGCCTAATAGATGGATTACCTCTAACATCATCAACTATAACACTCGCAAGTACACCCGAATTCATCTTTTGTCATTTTCCCAAAAAATTATCAACAATATCTATGCATGTATGCTCCAGAATATACGTTCTAATATAAAAAAATCCATTAACCTTCTCAACTGAACCGTGAATCCTCCAACGACAACCTTTATCCACTTTATATCTACACTGAGCAGTAACACGCTTTTTGTCATTTTTCAAATATTCAAATTCAAATCCAAGTGCAGTAGCAAATTTACACAATGCATTTCTAAACTCTGGACACCCCCTTCAAATATTTGACCTTTCTTTTCTAATGCAGTTGCCTATCCTGCACTTTTTAGCAACTTCTCTTTATGACGGAAGAAGTTAACAGGAACAATGTTCTTACTACTACTACTACTAACCTCAACATCAGAAGATTCCCAAACATCTCCACCAACTGACTTAGAAGATTCAACTTGCCCATCATTTATACTCGAAACACAATTTTCTTTGACATGAATATCAATGCAATCAAGCTTACTCCAACGAACAAGCATAATCATGCACATAAAATCATCCTCATTGACCAATAAACAATGAGGATTACTAGGTAAAACATAACAAACAGATATACTATGCCTTTTCAAATTGCCCCACCTCGAACAAATAAAGTCAATAATGGAATCAAATGAGGTAAATTGAGACAAAATAGAAACCGCAGTCAATTCACCAAACTTGAAAAATGCCATTGTGTTTGAATCCATTGATCTGCACATAATATATAAATAAAACAAACTCAATATATATTACATGTTGAAATCAAGAAAAACAAAATGCATTGTAAATTTCAAATCCATTGATCTGTACAGAAAAGTTCATTCGAAAAGCTAGTAAGAAACAAAATTAATAGATGAATCTGTACCAATTTTTGCAGTCGAGTATTCAAAATCACGCCACGAACACAACACAAGATGAAATTGTGCGAAAATCGAGCGAGTAAACCCTAGATTTAAGGTTTAACGAATGAAAACTCCCCAATCACGAAATTGCTAGTTTCGCCTCCCTCTGTTCCGAGAAAAAAAAAGAGTGAACAGTGAAACCTAGATTGAAAAGAACGCTTATAAACGAGGGCAAAATAGGAACTTACTAATTTCATTATCCACGCTGGACAGAAGCCAGGGGTGTCTGGGGAATTCGCATCTGTAGCGAACTCCTTATTAGGAAATTGCAAAGTGCCTCTCCTTAAAACATAATAAAAATCTTTTTCGGGGGCCCTTGGGGAATAATGCCTTATAAATTACTCCCTCCATTCTGTTAACATTTGACACGTTAGAAATATAGACGAATATCCCCCTTTCATTCCCCTTTCTAGTGCTAAACCATCCGAAAGTCGTCTTTACCAAGTCAAAAGATTAAGATCTGGAGCTAGCCAGATAATTTTAGTTGTTTTATTTTATAAATTCTATAAATGATAAAATATGAATAATATTTTGGATAATTTTGTTTTCATAAAGTTCATTTAATTAAAAAAACATTATTTATCTGACTTATTTTTCACCCACCTATTTTATGAATAATATTTTAGACAATTATACTTTTAACTACCTACTTTTGTCGACCCATTTTCATTTTGCTTTCTTAATAAGCTTGCAATGTCAAACTAAAAACTGTCAGAACAGACAAAGTACTTTCTTTCTTTGTACGTTGCTCGTATGAATTCTATAAATGATAAAATATAATTATCCAAAATATTATTCATTAAATATAAATAAAGATATAGTCTTAGTGAAATTTACTATTATACAAGCAAGCAAAATGAAAATGGGTCTTAATGTTTAGTACGAGCAATATACAAACAGACAAAGTGCATTCCCAAAGTACTTTCTTATAGTCTTAGTGAAATTTACTATTATACGAGCAATATACAAACAGACAAAGTGTATTTCTTAAAAACATTAACAAGTAAAAAGTGATATTTATTATGAGATGGATGGGTAGTTTATTGTGATATCCCCAATTCCACATCGAAAAAGTATGAATTTCAATTGTGTTGGATAAACTTACACCATTAACTACTAAGCACTAATAACCTTCATGCACTTATGCGTCGGTCTGTAGGAAGCCAAGTAGATCGAATTTATTTGTGCTCATTGGGCCAGTGTGTGGAGCCTATGCAGCAGATCGTGTCTCCGGGCTTAGTCGTTACAAATGATATCACAACAAAACCCCAATCGTAAGGCTTACAAGCTAGCCCGAGGGCAGGCGCGATCTTAGTATTGATTAACCTTACCAGGGACGGAAAATGTTTGAATGGGGGAGATTGTGATATCCCCAATCCTATATCGATGAAATTTGAGTTTCCGCCTGGACCACAGGGAGAACCCGGCCGGACCAATCGATGCACGACTGTGCAGAAAACAAAGCTCGACCGTGCAAAATGGGTAGAAAGGTGGAAGCCGTCGACATGATCATACTCCCCTTCTTGAAAAGAACTCGACCCCGAGTTCTCATCCGATGTTTGAAAAATGCCGTCCCACTTAAACAAATGCTTTGAATAAACCAAAGTCTTTCGCGCGACGGGATGAAGTATGATAGTTTTACCGCTCAATTTGAAAATATATTTCGAATAAATTTTACCTTTAAGCACAGTATAGCGTAGAACAGCTTATTTCGGACAAAGAATCAGATCATCTTCGCCATCCTCCTACACTGTTTCCGCTGGAGCTATATCTCCACCCACGGAATTTTTTTTTATTACTAACTTCCTCTCCTTGGAAACCATGAATAACCATATTCTGATTTGCGGATTCAACTGTAACGTCGTCTTCACCGTTTGAAACTGAATCTTCTAGTCTCTGGACCGGCGGATCACGTTGGAGGCTTTCCACGTGTCCTACAAGTTCCTCGGTAACAACTTCGATACCTGCCCGTGACTCAGAGTTGACACTATTTCTGAGATTCTGCAACAATACCTCGAACTGAGCCCGACGTTCTTCTTCAGCACGTTCATAAACTGCAGATCTACGCGCTTCCAGTTTCTGAATTTTGGCAGTTTAGTGATCGGCTTTGTCAGCATAAAATTGGCCTTCCATCCTATGTCACTGCCTAACCACTCGCTCTCCTGTTGCTCGATCCAGATCTCTGATTGATTTATATCTCTGCACACGTCGATCATGCTTGTCAGCTTCATTGAGTTCTTCATCCTCTAACGCTAGGAATTATTGTTCCTGGTGTCGAGCACGATCCAATCGAATATTGATTGCACGAATAAGATCATAGATGTCGTTTCTCCCGTTGTTACCGGCCATCTTCCAAGGATCGCACCTTTTCTGATACCAATTGACGCAGCGGAATACAACCTTTCAGGATAACCGTGATAGAAATCCTTGTAAAGAGATAGCAATAATCTACCGAAGAGATTATTGTCCTAACCCAATCCAGAATTAGGGTTTTAACAAGCCTAACGACTATAGGGAATAAACTCTAAAAATGCACTAACGGCAAATATAATTTTATTAATCAAAAAGCTAACTATTACAAAACCTTAACAGAAGTATTTATACTACTACGGAATATTCTAGAAACCTTAAATAAAAACCCTACTTAACCTTATTATTAAACTGCCCTTAATATTAAAGAAATACTAATACCAATAATAATAATATAACCCTAACTTAAAACAAACCAAAACAAAAATACAGAAAAATGGGAAAATAAAGTTCCAGTCGAATTACCGGACACGGTCGTGCCCTAAGATAAGCACGGTCGTGCTATGCTTGTCGAGAGAATCCCTTCTCCAGCCTTTTTGTGCACGGTCGAGCAGTAAAATTGGCACGACCGTGCCATTCCGGTCGAGTCCCCCAGTTTCTTCCTAGCGCTGCTTCTCGTTCTACATTAATTACCTATTAAGCACCAATAACATACATGGACTTTCAAGTAAGCCTATGGGCAGCCAAGTAAACCCTAGCTAGTTGTTTATGCTCAATGAGATAATGTGTGGGGCTTATGTAACAGGCCGAATCCCTGCACTCGAGTCGCATTTATTTTATGCACAACTATTTGAAAGTTTGATACATGAGCTTGTGATAATACCTAAAACCAAGATAATATCGTAAAATTTGGCTACTTAGCACTTTTCTTTTTCCTTTTTTTTTTGTTCAATATTTAGCTTCTTATCTATTATTTTTCCCGCTAATAAGGAAAAACGCTAAAAAGTCTTGTTTAATGGGCATGAGTTCGGATAAGGAGGTAGATTGTTTATTGGCATTATTCCCCAAGGGCCCCCGAATTTTTTTTTATTATGTTTTAAGGAGAGGCACTTTGCAAGTTCCTAATAAGGAGTTCGCTACAGATGCGAATTCCCCAGACACCCCTGGCTTCCGTCCAGCGTGGATAATGAAATTAGTAAGTTCCTATTTTTCCCTCGTTTATAAGCGTTCTTTTCAATCTAGGTTTCACTGTTCACTCTTTTTTTTTTCTCGGAACAGAGGGAGGCGACACTGGCGATTTCGCGATTGGGGAGTTTTCATTCGTTAAACCTTAAATCTAGGGTTTACTCGCTCGATTTTCGCACAATTTCATCTTGTGTTGTGTTCGTGGCGTGATTTTGAATACTCGACTGCAAAAATTGGTACAGATTCATCTATTTATTTTGTTTCTTACTAGCTTTTCGAATGAACTTTTCTGTGCAGATCAATGGATTTGAAATTTACAATGCATTTTGTTTTTCTCGATTTCAACATGTAATATATATTGAGTTTGTTTTACTTATATATTATGTGCAGATCAATTGATTCAAACACAATGGCATTTTTCAAGTTTGGTGAATTGATTGCGGTTTCTATTTTGTCTCAATTTACCTCATTTGATTCCATTATTGACTTTATTTGTTCGAGGTGGGGAAATTTGAAAAGGCATAGTATATCTGTTTGTTATGTTTTACCTAGTAATCCTCATTATTTATTAGTCAATGAGGATGATTTTATGTGCATGATTATGCTTGTTCGTAGGAGTAAGCTTGATTGCATTGATTTCATGTCAAATAAAATTGTGTTTCGAGTATAAATGTGTTGGTCCCAAAGGGCAACAAGGGTATGAAAAATAGCTAGAGGGGGGGGGGTGAATAGCTGTTTTAAAATTCTTTTCGTACCCTTGAAAAACTCAATTGCAAATGCACACTTTATCAAATAAGCGTTATGATACGCGCCTAAGTGAGTGAGTGAAATGCACAGCAGAATTTAGTAATGTAAATAGGCGCAAAGTATGATAAAGGGGGCGCACACACACTCTAAGTATTTTGGCTCAAAGTGGGTGAAATAAGAAACTAAGGCAAATGATATAACAAACACAACACAGTTCAATCAATCAATCTACAATGAATAAACAAGCAAGTAATTAGATATGATATGAACTTGTGAAGAAATAGCAAGATATGAACAAGAGCTATTTGGAGAGGTTCGATCGGGAAAATGATCTACGTCCTCTACCAAGATGGTTAGTCTTAGATTTCTAATGGAGATCTTATATAATGAGAGAGTGTTACAAATTACAATCGTTTGAGCTTATACACTAACTCAAGATCTAATATTCTATGAAAGAACAAATCCAAAACAATAACTGGTGTATCTCTTAAAGAACGATCTAAGTGATCAAACTTAAAGAGGTGCGTGTGTGATTTTAGTATCAAGGCTCTTTAGATCTTTGAGATTGAGAGCACAAGAAAACTAAAGTGTTATAGCTTGAAGATCTGGGCTAAGGATGAAGGTATGAAGATGTTCTTGAGGAATTTAGGAATTTCAAAGGCAATCTTCAAATCTTCAACAAATGCTTGAGAGAGAAATTCTTGGAAGTCTTAGCAATTCTTTAGCAACTCAGCAACTTCAAAATGTTGAAGTTATGGGGTATTTATAGTGAAATTCCAAAAACTAGCCGTTGGAAATTCATGATGATTCTGAGCAAAGGACAAATGTGTTGTCACTCATTGAGTGGAGCACGTGTCCTTTTATAGCCGTTAGACACATAACACAAATGTGACCGTTGTGGACAGGTGTCCTCAATTTGGGCGCACACGTGTTATTTAGCCATCGTTTGAATCATTGGCGTAGTTGGAATTCTCTTCAAGTCTTCAAGTCTTCAAAGAATCACTGAGTGTTGAATTAACATCTTTGAGGGGCGCATGAGCCATGGGGCGCATATTACTTTCACAGGCGCATGGCGCATTAGTGAGAGGCGCGTGGCGCATATGCTGAGGCGCATGAGCCAATGGAGCGCTTAAGTTAATGCTAGGCGCATACTCAAGCGCGCGCGCCTAAGAGGCTCATGGCGCGTGGCTTGAAGGCGCATGGCTCAAACTCAAAATGTGATTTTCTTGAATCTTGATCTTCTTGGCCTATTCCTAAGCCTATTCTATTACAATGGACAACCTAAAAAAATGAAGTATGAATACTTCTTACATGTGGGTCTAAAGTCCATGAAATAAAACTTAGGTGATGGATCAATCAAATCTAATCAATCCTATTACATTGAAACTGAGATATAAGTGGGCATACCCAACAAAATGATAGGCAAGTTAAATCTTCTAAGTTAGTTGGTGGAGATGTTTGGCAATCTTCTGATGTTGAGGTTAGTAGTAGTAGTAAGAACATTGTTGAGTCTGATATGAGACAGTTTACATGTCTCATAAGAATGTTACAAGACATTGATACAAGTTATAAGACCTTATAAAATGCACTTATGAGACCTTTAAGAGGCTCATGGGTCTGCTACGAGACCTTTGTAAATAGACTCACTGATATAAGACCTATATCATGAGACATTTTACATGTCTCATAAGTCTGATATGAGACATTTTACATGTCTCATGATATAGGTCTCATATCAGTGAGTCTATTTACAAAGGTCTCTCATAGCAGACCCAGGAGCCTCTTAAAGGTCTCATAAGTCTAATATGAGACATTTTACATTTTACATGTCTCGTGATATAGGTCTCATATCAGACTTATGAGAGCTATTTACAAGGTCTCATACCAGCCTCATGAGTCCATAATCTTATACAAAAAATAAAAATGCACTTATGAGATAATTATGAGACCATTTGCAGGTCTCATACAACAACCATAAATATTGCAAAAATAAAATTACAGTTAATTAAAATTTGAAACCTTAAAAAAAAATTAGGTGTAGAATGAGTTTCTACTAAACCTAAATTTTACATAAAAATTTTAAATAGTAGCAATTCTTTTTGATAAATCATGTAACTATTGGAAAAACGACTGCCATAATGAGAAATTTTGATAAATCATGTAAATACAAACAAATTTGCCCAAATTTTTTTATTTGAGTTTTAAATCAATTTTGGTTCGGAAATTTACCTTTTCGTCTTCGTCTGAGTAGAAATTTTAGGTTTATTTCTGGAATGGAGGTTGATTAGGTCATCAATGGCGGTTTCATCTTCGTCTGGTTCGTCGCTGGCAGGAGAGAAGCGAGAGAGTGTTTTCGAAATGAGAAATTGAAAGCAAGATAGGGTAAACACGCGTAATTAAAAGGAAGTCTGGAGGGCAATAATGTCTTTACGATGCCAGGGGTGTCTTTGGAATTAATGATCTCTTGTTTCCTAATTTGTAATATAAGTTGCTAGTAGAGGGCCCTAGGGTTCGCCGCCCATTGTTTATTAAGCGTAGAAAGTAAAGGGAAGATGCGTAAATGTTGTATAAGGGGGAATGTGCCCAAAAGAGCTACTCCATCTGTTTCAAAATACATGACGTTTTAGGAGTTAAATTTTGTTTCAAAATACTTGACGTTTTACTAATTCCAAGACATGTTTACTCTTCTATACCAAAAGTACCCTCATCCATTAATTGCAACTTATTTCTTGTTTAAGCATTTAATTGCATAGGTAATTGAATTCTTTTAGGGGTAGACAAGTCTTTTGTATACTCCCTCCGTCCCACTCGAATTAGGACAAATTTCTATTTTGGGTGTCTCATTCGAATTAGGACAACCCAAACATAGAAGTGTTTTATTTAATGGGACCCACATTCACACTCACAACAACTTTTCACTCATTATTCTCTACCCCACTTTCTCCCTCCTACTTTACTTTTCATACTCACAATACCTACTCCACTAACACATTTTCCTTAATCCCCGTGCCCATCCCAAAAATACTAATTCGGGTGGGACGTAGGGAGTATGTATTAATTGCATTTCTTAATATGTGTGAAGAACTCTAAAACGACATGTATTTTAAAACAGATGGAGTATCTGATTTTTATCCGTGTGACAACAACACGTCAATTGAGATATATCAACGATTCAGATTAAACGAAGAAATAAAAAAGGACAATTTTATTATTAGAAAGTAGGGTTAAAACAATTTTAATCATAATAACGAATGATTGAACTATCCAAAATGAAACTGCTACTTGGCCGTTAAGTAATCTACCTCCTCCGGATCCGACCTCAATCCCGTTAAATCAAACGAGTTAGTGCTTTTCCTTATTAGAGGGAAAAAGAAAAAATAAGAAGCAAAATTTGGAACAAAAATAGGAAAAAGAAAAGACAGCAAAATCCGCAGTAAGCCAAACTTAAGCTAAAAATGGGGAGCAAACCGGGTAAAGTATAACACTACAAAGACAAGACAGTAGCAAAGAAATGTGTCTTTTAGAGAGACCCACGAGTAAGTGGGGTCCACTGGATATGACGTTGTCAAGAAGGGCAGGATGGTAAATTGCTACACACAACACTTGGCAATCCGTATCCGGGACAGTCCGCACCTCGGGTTCGGTTGCACACCCCAACCCCCAGGGCCCGCCCCACCCCGCCACGTATACTAATATATGTATTAAATTACTATAAATGTGTTGTAATAATTGTATACTTTAGGTGTGAATGAGATGGTTGAAATTATTAGATTGAGCTTAAATTTGTTACAATGTTGTAATTGTGTTGTAATTGTATATTGTTGGGTTGTTGGACACTTTAAAGGCTGAGCTAAAGCCCCAAAAAAAATTGTGATTATGAACCATACGGGACGGGGCGAGGCGGATACGAGTTTACTAGTTGACGGGGCGGGACAGGTTCAGTATAAGGGGAGTTCCTTGAAGGGCGGATACGGTTTTGATCAAACCCGCCCATTACCATCCCTACACAACACAAGCACATGAGAGAGGTACAGATATATAGAGAGAGAGAAGGAATAAATTAATGTGTGTTGTAACTGAAACTACAGAAACTTGCCGAAGCCATGAGTGCCGTGGCACCAAAGTGGAAGTTTTCCCTAATTAAATCTCATTAATTTTCATTCCCTACTGATTTTTATACTTTTTTTATTATCTATGTTACTACGAATGAATTTTATTTTTAGGTTATGTAATTATTGTAATGAAAATTTAAAATTTTATATTAATAATATTATTAATGGTGCATCAATAATAAAATTAGATTTTCATTAAGACAATTAAATTAACAAAAAATTTAAAACTCTATGTTCATTTGCAATAACAATAAAAAAAATTAATAAAATCATTTTGACACCGAAGGAGTATTTTTTTTTTAGCAATGTCTTATTAGTACAAGTGGAATTGGAGGATTGGAAGTTTATTTAGTTGGACTGCAAAACGGTCCATTGCATTTACTAGCAATTAATACTCCGTATGATCAAATTTTGTTTTTTTCAAATTAATGAATTTGTTAGTGAAATTAGATGAAAAAATGACTATGCTTTTAATGAACAAATTTAAAAGACTTTAAACCGGTCTGCTGGGTGTACCTAAAGCATTTTGTGAGGGGTACATAAATAGACAATAAAACTTTTTGTGAAAAAATTAATGCACAATATGATAATCGAACGCACAACTTTCAGCTCAAAATCACAACAACGTTATCACTAAACTACATATATTTAGGTAAACAAGAAATGATCCATACATATCAAAGATTAAAAAAAATTATCATAACAAACGCTTACATCACCTGTTAACTGGTGTTAGTCTATTACTCAATATAAATACTTTAGTATTTTTTAATAAAAATTCTTATCGTTCTTTTGAAAAAAATTAATTCTTATAACTGTATAAGAAAATTAATCATCCCATCCCCGAGAGAAGCTTCACCAATTGTCAAATAATAAAAATTATCCTTATACTCTCTCTGTCCCAGAAAGATAGTTTCATTTTGATTTTTTATGATCAACAAAAATGAACTTTGACCAACCATTGGTGACAATCTAATCATTATAGTGAAATTCTAAAATTTGTAATTGATAAATCATTAAGTGATTTATTAATAATAATATTTATAATTTCAGTGTGATCATTAAATTGGGGCAAATTGCCAATTAGTTACCTGAGTTTGTCGTCAAGTTTCAATTAGTTACCCAGTTTGTGTTTCGGTCAATTTAGTTATTGAATTTGTCTTTTTGTTTCAATTGGTGTAAAATCCGTTTGTTTGTCAAAAAACTAACGAAAATTGATGAAAAACGTAACAAAGTTCTTTCAAAATTGCAATGATCAACCCTAAAGTTTAAATTATTCCATTACACCCCCAAACTAACGAATGTTAAAAGCTATCTTCTTTCTCAAAACCCGGTCATCACCACCACCCAAATCCGGCCACTACCATAACCACCTATCTTCTTTCCAGCGGCGATCCTTCCCCTGCACACCATATTTTCCGGCAATTGTCCATATTTTCCGGCGAAAAAAAAAGCAAAAAATCGGACCAGAAAAAATACGATTCCTGCTTCGTTAACCGTTGGATCGTCTTCAAACTTCTGGGGAATGTTCGCATCACCTAGGTGAACTTTTTCACCGTTGGGATCTGCCAAAAAATCATCGGAGAGGGAGATAAGTCCGCCGGAGCGAGAGAAAGGCGATTTTTGGGAGATTTTCGCCAGATTTTTTCCGGCGGACTTATCTCCCAATCCGGTGATTTTTTGGCAGATCCCAACGGTTAAAAGGTGCGCCTAGGTGATGTGAACATTCCCCAGAAGTTTGAAGACGATCCAATGGTTAACGAAGCAGGAATCGTATTTTTTCTGGTCCGAATTTTTGATTTTTTTTTCGCCGGAAAATATGGACAATTGCCGGAAAATATGGTATGCAGGGGAAGGATCGCCGCTGGAAAGAAGATAGGTGGTTATTGTAGTGGCCGGATTTGGGTGGTGGTGATGACCGGGTTTTGAGAAAGAAGATAGCTTTTAACATTCGTTAGTTTGGGGGTGTAATGGAATAATTTAAACTTTAGGGTTGATCATTGCAATTTTGAAAGAACTTTGTTACGTTTTTCATCAATTTTCGTTAGTTTTTTGACAAACAAACGGATTTTACACCAATTGAAACAAAAAGACAAATTCAATAACTAAATTGACCGAAACACAAACTGGGTAACTAATTGAAACTTGACGACAAACTCAGGTAACTAATTGGCAATTTGCCCCATTAAATTGACACCAATGTTTGGTCAGAGTTTATTTTTGTTGACTATAAAAAGTCAAAATTGAACTATCTTTCTGGGATAGAGGGAGTACTATTATTCTTAGTCAACTATTGTTATAAAAAAATTATGATAACAATTGTAGGCTTATAATTTTGTTGCTGTAAAACATACTCAAATTAATTTAAAAAAAATCTACCGACAAATTTTAAGAGAAAGGGAATATTTGGTCTGTTCGTCCCAAAAAGGGTCATATTTTAATTTTGTTGATCATCTACACTAACTTTTGATCAAAATTAGATAAAAAGTAACAATTTTCATCAAATTTCGGAATTCAAAGAATTTTTAATGGTGTGTCAATATAAAAAAGATTTTTTAGTGGTGTGTCAATATAAATGTTTGAAATATTATGAATATAATTAAAATTTCAAGAATATTAGCATTTAATATTATTAGAATTTTCATGAATATTCTTAAAATTTTATGAATATTAGTATTTAATATTCTTAATATTTCACGAATATTCATAAGTTTTCATGAATATTCTTAACATTTTATGAATATTACTAAAATTTCATTAATATTACTAAAATCATAAACAATCTAATTTAAATTTTGTTAAATTAAAAAAAGTGAATATTATATATTTTAGGAGGAGGTACTCTGTCCGTCTTAGCTTAAAGTTCTTACTTTCCTCTTTGTTTGTTCGAGCCTAATGTTCTTAGTTGTTTTATTACTTAAAAGACTCACTTGTAATTCTCACAACAAAAACTCTCTACCTACTTTATCTTTTTTACTATACTTTATATTTTCACAATATTTTTCTTAATCCCCGTATCTAATTAAATTAAAAAATTTGTATCTAATCAAATTAGTAACCTTAAGCTGGGACGGTGGAAATAATATTTTCAAGTGATGAGGTGGTTATTTATGATTCCAGATCTCCTGTGCCCTTCCATGTGCCCCTCTAATCTAGACCGTTTATATGCTTGGATAATATCAACATAAACGGTTGAGATTAGAGGGGCACAGAAAGGAGCACATGGAGGGGCACAGAAGATCTGGACTCGTTTTTTAGCAACAAGTTTTTGAGCAAGATACATTTACTATAAATTAAATTCTCCTCTCTCATTCATTGGGCATGTTTATAAGTTCTCCACTCTCCTTCCTTCCCACTCTTCCTCTCTCTACTACCATTTGTTTTATTCTCTTACAAATTAAACTTTGCATTTGTATGTGTGTTTTCTCTATCTGTTACACCTGCTTGCTTCACCCATACTCTTGTCCTACTGATATAGACTTTGCCATTTCCAAAAACCAAGGTTTACCCTTTCTCTTTGTCTCATTCCCTAACTTAGATTCTAGGTCTTCTTCTTCTTCTCAATTCATTTAATTTCTTGTTCAATTTACTATCTGGGTATTCCAGATAAGCTCCAAAAAAAAAAGTTTCTTGATTTGTGGAGTTCTGGGATTTCTTTGGTTTTTCTTTATTTGGGGGTTTATGGATGTCTCTTGTGATCTTGAAGTGGATGTCAATGGTGAAGAAATATTCTTGATTAATAAGGTAATTTTTCACTTCTTTTTATCATATTTTTTTAAATCTGAATAAAGGTGTTTTCTTGCCATTAATTTTTGTCTATAAAATTTAATTTAATTTGTTTCTGCTCATACATTCTGTTTGGCTACTGAGAAAATGCTGGAAAATGAAGGGTTACCACCAATTTAGTACTTTTTCCAGCATTTTCTTCTGTAATTAAGTAACCAACCATGTCTCTTGTTTTTTGAATTGGCTTACCCATTCTTTAATCTTATGGTTTTAAGTTATTTTTCCATGTTAAAATGGAGAATATGATTTGTTTGGCCGTTAAAAAGATGCATTAAAAATTACCATCCTCAAGATTTTCTCAGTAAATTCTGTAAATTTACTTCTCCAAGATTTAATATATTGATTATATTTTCTCCATTATGAACTATATTATAAATTTAGTGTTCTAAAATGAATGTTAATTTTGTTCATAATCGAAATGTAAGTACATAGAAGGCGTTATTCAGGTAAGAGGGGTCATTTTCTTGTCCACCGTCCTAAATCCTACTTGCAGTTTGTATTTCCATCTATTAATATTACTACTATATCTCTGTTCCGAAATAAATTTCACACTTTCCATTATAGTCCGTCCCAAATTAAATGTCGCTTTTCTAAATTAGGGAAGAGTCTTAGTGTAATTTTATCATTATATATGTAATGTACAAATAACTAAAGCATACTTATTTCTTAAAAACGTTGACAACACATCTGCGAGATTTATTTTGGGACGGTACATTACTAATCACCCAGTTAAAATTCTTCAAATCTTGTCAACTTGTTCTTATCAATTTATTTCATTTATGATAAATGGGGGTACTCTTTTGTTCCTATTGTATCTCCCTCATTAATTGCAATACTTATTATGAGGGCATGATTCTTGAATGTTCATTGCTTTATTATTTGTTGTATTCACTCTTTTCTAAATGTGTGCCAAATTCAACTGTTGCTTTCCCTTTTCCCTTTTCTTCAGGGATCTTAGAGCTTGGACAGACATTTTTTTAATGTCCCCCTTACAATTTATTGCATATATAAAGACCCCACCAAAGAACTTTAGTTCTGATGGTATCGGTATTAGCTTTCATATTAGAGGGTAGCGAGTTCGAATCATGTTAAGGACACGTGCGCTAGCCTATTTGATGTAGCCTACGAACAATCTTATCTAATCATTGATAAAATATAACCCTTATCCATTCTTTTGCATAATTATGGTCCATATTTCTCTTTATTTCTAACCTCTTTGTTTGCTAAATTCAAGGCCTACATATTATAATTTTAATTTTTCAATTTGTTTATGATGATTAGGTACTAGGTAGGTTCAACTTGTTTTACTTTGTTCGCAATTGTTTGTTCATTGCTTTTACTAAGCTATGTTTGATTCATGATGGATTTTGTTTCATGTAAATGCAGAAAGTTCTATCATCTTTTTGTGGCAGAATACGTAAAATGTTCGGAAAATCAAAAACTACCCCGAGACATCTCAAAATTATATTCCAAGACTTCCCCGGTGGGGCTGAAAATTTCGAGCTCATGACAAGATTCTGTTATAACAATGGGAAAATCGAAATAAATCGTCAAAATGCATCTCCTCTACTCTGCATTGCACATTTCATGGAAATGAACAAGTCAATTTCCCGGACCGATAATTTACACGAGCAAACGGATAAATATTTTGATGACATCAAGTATTGGAGTTGGTCAGAACTTTTAGTAGCATTAAAACAGTGCCAAGATTTGCTCCCAATTGCTAATTTTTCAGGAGCTCTTCAAAAATGTCTTGACTCCTTAGTTGGGAGGCTTACATTTACCAGTGAAACAAGTCCGTCATATCCGTCTACTTCTTCTCCAGATAGTTCAGGATTTCGATTATCAACGGATACTAGAAGCACGGAGAGTCTAAAAAGTAGTTTTTCTCGAGCAACATGGTGGTTTGAAGATCTTGCCTCCGTTCTGAAGCCTAATTTGGTCAAAATGTTGGTCAAAACTATGATCTTCCAAAAGTTTGACCAGGTGATTATTAGTAAATTCGTCTTGTATTACCAAAAATCAAGATTTGTTACTGCCACATCAGATGAGAAGCGTGAAATCACCGAGACAATTATTGAGATCCTCCATTCTCTAGATTCTACTGCATTTCCTTACAAGAGCTTGTTTGGGATTCTTCGAGTTTCACTGAATTTAAACATAAGCAAATCCTGCAGGGGTAGTTTAGAGAATATGATCGGTTTACAGCTAGATCAAGCAACGCTAGATAATCTGCTCGTTCAATCTCCAACCGGATCTAGTTACTTATATGATGTAAATCTTGTTCTAAGGTTCATAAAATCCTTTCTTGTGAAAGGTACATTATCTATTCCATTGATTAAGTTGAAGAAGGTTGCTCGATTGATGGACTCCTACATAGCAGAAGTGGCCCCTGACCCTCGTCTGAAGCCATCTAAGTTCTTTGCTCTGGTTAATGCACTTCCTGATTCTGCTCGAGATTGTTATGATGGAATTTACCATGCCATGGATATGTATTTTCAGGTAATACTACATACCACTTTGACTTGTATTATTCACATTATTTCCTCTTATAATAACATAGGTTAAATTTTCTGGTTCAGGTTCATATGGGGCTATCAGAAGAAGAAATGATGAGAGTTTGTTGTGGCCTAAATTACGAAAAGCTCTCATCAGAAACTTGCAACCATCTTGCTCACAACAAGAAATTCCCATCAAACTCAGCTACACTTGCTTTGTTATCTCGGCATTCCAAGCTCGAAAGCTTACTCCATAATTCACACAAGAAGAGTAAGTCATTTTTGGACTCTCCTTGCAGTTCCGTGGCAGATGATAATAAGGATACGGAGTGCGAGCGAATCGTGCTTTATTCTGGTAAAATCGACCTCGATAACGAGAACGAAAAATTGAAAGCGCATTTGCAAGGTATGCAATGGAGGGTGATTGAGTTGGAGAAAGTTTGTAAGAAAATGCAAACACAAATGACAAAGATGATGAGATCAAGATTGTCAAGCCAAAGTAGTGCTAGATCAATTCCTAGACTTTGTTCATGATAAAGATTTCATTTTTTGTAACTTTTTTTTTTTTTTTTAATGTTCATAATTTATTAATCTCTGTCTATGCAAGTAAATTAATAATCCTTTTGTGATGGTAACAATTCCTTGACTTTGTCCTTCTTTTTTTTGCTGTTAAAGGGGGATTGTGGGTAGAGTTCTTTATGGGGATTTGAGAACTTGGGTGTGGATAAAAAGAAAAAAGGAATTTGGGGTTGTTTTGTTGCATGTGTGTGTTTATATTCCCTTTGGTATCTGTAGAAAAACTGGAGGCCAAGGTTGGGTCACTTTCTTAATCACTCTCATTTGAAGAAAATGGAGGCTAAGGTCGGGTCACTTTCTATGTCACCATCATTTGAAAGCAAATTGTTTTTGCAAGTTGATTATTAATGTTTTATGAATTGAGTTATCATATAAAGTTGGCTGAGAATTCTTTTTTCAGCAGTCATCTCTCTCTCTCTCTCTCTCACACACAACTTATGAGGTGCACTCATGAGTCATGAAAGATGGTTATTTCTAGGCATCCTCTTCAAAATGCACAACAATTATTTTTATGATCGATGGTTGAGATTAGTTAGATTTAACGGGTCTTAAAGAAGTTTCAATGAATCTATTCTACGATCACAAAACATGAGAATATCGGTGTATTTCGGTTACACCTGCACTGATAAAGTTTAAAGTTTCATTTTAAAACCATCAATAAAAAGAGTAATCTAGATTCTTATATACCAATGTTGGATAATTGGTTCACACACTCCCTAACACATAACCTAACTTTGAATGACATGATCATAAACGTGAATGATGAGGAGATAAATCTCGGGGACTAAAATTTAGGCTCACACGTATAAAGGGACTGATCTACCGTGACCTAGGTGTGTGTGGAAAAGGTTAGAGTTGACTTTTCTTTTCTTTTTAATGAGTTGGCTTATATTGTGAGTTAATAATGGTGGGAAAGGGTAAGCAATTTAAGAGTGGGTTGACTATGTTTTGTGTAACTACATTGTTAGAGAATAAATGGAAAAGGTTAATTAAAGTTAAAATAATATGTATGGGGTGTGTCAGCCTCGTTATGTGGGGAATTGTTGGGTTTAGAGCCTAAAATCCATAAGGAAACAAGGAGTTCAAACCATGCGGGGGGTTGGAAGGATCAAGGAGAAGCCGAAACGGAAGAGGAAAAGCGAAAAGGGACGAAATAGGAAGATCCGGGCGGACCCTTATAGTGACCCGGCCGGAGTCAAGCAATTTTTAGCTTGGTCTGACCGGACCTACTAAGGGACCCGACCGGACCCTGATTCCAAGTTCCAGATTTTGTGTAGTCTCCTGTTTTGACGAGAATTCTTCTTAGTTTTGGTTTAGGACTTTCTTGTAGGCCTATATATGCATAGTTCTGAGTTTGAACACATTGTAGCACCATATTAAAGAATATTTAATAAAATATTGGCTTGACGATTGCCCCCGAACATAGTTCATGTGTTGAACGAATCGAGCAAACAATTCTTGTCTTCTTTATGTGTGATTCTCTCTTATTTGTTGTTTGTGGGTATTGTGTTTTTGATCTCAATTGCAAGGGGGCACCACTAAATTCCCAACAACTGGTATCAAGAGCTTTTGTTAGGAGGATTCAAAGTTTCATCAGTTGATTATTTTGAATCACGTTCTTGGGGACTTTGTGAAGCAATCATGATGAAGAACTCACTAGAGAAATTCAATGGTGTGAATTTCACGTTTTGGAGAACAAGGGTTAAAGATTACCTTTATTGTAAGGATCTTCATAAACCCTTAGGTGAGAAACCTACATACATGTCATAAGGGGATTGGGAGACGTTGGATCATAAGGCGTTAGGAGCGATAATGTCGCGACCCCGAACCCCGCGGGCCCGAGACCGCGATCTGGACGTCGACTCTAAAACCAAAACTGTGAAATACCGAAGTTAAAAATTCCATTTGATACCAAAAGGTAGTGATCCAAAGTTTTACAAAACCAAGTTTGATAAAAATCAATTACAACTATCATAAACTTCCACAAGTTTATGCCCAACAAAATACAAATATACAATTCTTAGTGACGTCATTGTTTGGTACAACTATCCCAAAATGGTTACACATTTACATAATGTAAACCAACCTATAACAACCTTCCCCAAAAGAATGTATCCACACTCGACGTCCTCTTTCTCGTGATCAGCGAGACTAATCCTTAGCACCTGGGGGGGTTAAGGAAAAACAAAGATAAAAGAAAAGGGGGTGAGATAAATCTCAATAAGTTACTAATGCAACTACATGACATGCTATGATGCAATATACAATAAGCAATAATAAATATCACATAGCACATAGCATTTATCACATAACAGATAGCAGCGGAAATAAACACATAACAAAGGATATAGCCAAGGTTTTCCAAACCGGAACATCCAAATAAAGGATCGCTGCGCAGCTTCAATAATCAACCAATCATCATCTTCATAATAGCATGAAAGCCGAAGAGAAAACCCCGGTACCGGAACCAATAACCATAAAAGTGTCACAAAGGACAAGGACCATGACACAAAGTCATGCCCGGTAGCTAGATACATTCACAGAGGAACGCTAACTCATCCTTTCCAAGGCCAATCTGGAAAAGGGGTAAAGAAGGGGGCAAAACAATGGTCAATATTATAATGGACTTGGCTTTGCCATTATAATCTTTCCCATCGCCCGATGCAACAAATATGCCAGCTGGGCTTCCAAATAAATGCTAAGTAATAATAATTTAGCATGGATAAACAACTTAAGGTTCCAAAGTAGGGAACTAATCCAATTAAATCACCACAAAGGTAAACCAATATAAACAGCGCATCAAAGATGCCCAACATTCCCAAAACGGTACTTAATCAAATTCCATATCATATTTATTCACAAAAGAATCAAATCCAATCAATAAAGTGTTCCACGGTGTTATCTTAAGTTAATTAGAAGAAGGCATCCTAACTAGTTAAGCCATTTAGTTAAAACAAGCAAAAAGGACAAAATCCAGGAACAGCGAGCGGGCGGGCGCCTGGCCTGGGGAGGGCGGGCGCTTGTTTGTCCAGTAGGTTTGGGTCGCTGAAAAAAGGGGGCAGGCGGGCGCTCGGGTCAAGGCGGGCGGGCGCCTGGTCTGCGGGTTGGTCAAGAACATAGCTGGGTAAATGCCATTTTCTACCAAAACACAATCCTTCACTTAATTTATCAAAATCAAAGCTTCCCAATACATTTCTAAAGCTCCTAAACAACAATCCAACCTAAAGGGAACCTAAATAACACCCTTTAATCATCCAAACCAACACCAAATCCCCACATTCAAGATTTCACCATTTTTAACCAAAAACTCAAATAAATTCCAAACTAATTCAAAACCCAACCAAACTTCAAATATAACACATTAAGCATTATCTAAACATGATATGAACATTTTAGCATCAAAATGGGGGAAAAGTAACTTACTTGATAAATCTCAAAGTTGACGGAATTCAATTCTTTTTGGTTCTACGCGATTCTATCGACGATCTAAACAAGGTTCATATTTTAAGAAATGAGAGATTATGAGAGGAAGATGAAGAAAAAGAAGAGAGAAGGAAGAGAAGAAACTTACCATATACAAGGGGAGAGAGAGAGAGTTTCCAGGGAGAGAGAGATGGAGGTGGAGTGTGAGGGTGAAAGAGTAAGGTGAGGGAGGTGAGTAGGGAGAAGATGAAGATGGAAATGTTACACCTAGCCCCCTTCCCCCACTAACTAGCACAATTACTTACATTCCCGACTAACAATTAAGACTCAACACTTCCACACTAGCCCAAATAACTCAAATAAAATGCTAGGCATAATTATTATAACACATAAATTGCACACATAAATATTTAAATAAATAATAATTTAAATAAATAATTAAGCAAATAAATAAATAATAATTATTTATTACTAATTAAATAGAGCCTAGATTTCGGGTCATGACATTCACTCCCCCTTAAAGAAAATTCGACCCGAATTTTAACGAGACTCACCTTAAACAAAAAGCCACGGAAATTTCCTCTCGATCTCGTCTCGGAGCTCCCACGTCGACTCCTCGATATTATGATTCCTCCAAAGAACTCTAACCAATGAAATGCTTTTGCTCCTCAGCTCTTGAACTTTAGAATCTAGGATCCGGACCGGTCGTTCCTCATAAGTCATATCGGGCTCAATATCCTCCGGTACCCTCGGTAACACGTGAGATGGATCATGAACATACTTCCGAAGCATAGAAACGTGAAAGACGTTGTGCAACCAGTCCAAAGATGACGGTAACGCGAGACGATACGCTAAAAGTCCAACATTTCCCAAAATCTCAAACGGACCAATAAACCTCGGAGCCAATTTGCCTTTCTTCCTAAACCTACGAATACCCACCTTCGGAGACACTTTCAAGAACACAAAATCACCGGTCTGAAAACTAAGGTCTCGCCGTCGGTTATCTGCATAGCTCTTATGTCGACTCTGGGCTGTCTTCAATCTATCCCGGATAACTTTAACTTTCTCAACCGAATCCCGAAGCAAATCAATACCCACAATCTTCGCTTCACCTACCTCATCCCAACAAATAGGCGATCTACATTTTCTTCCATACAGAGCCTCATACGGTGCCATCTTGATACTAGCCTGATAACTGTTGTTGTAAGAGAATTCCACTAACGATAGGTGCGAATCCCAAGAATCGGAAAAGTATATCGAACAAGCTCGCAGCATATCCTCCAAAATCTGAATAGTCCTCTCGGATTGACCGTCGGTCTGGGGATGAAAAGCTGTACTGAATCGCAAATCTGTACCCAAAGCTTCCTGAAATGCCTTCCAGAATCTAGAAGTAAACCTCGGGTCTCGATCTGACACAATGCTAACCGGAACCCCATGCAATCTAACAATCTCATCGATATAAAGGGTCGCAAGCTTCTCCATCGAATATCTGATGTCAATGGGCAAGAAATGTGCACTCTTGGTCAATCTATGCACTATTACCCAAACACTGTCATACTTCCTACGGGTACGAGGTAGTCCCGTGACGAAATCCATAGTCACATGCTCCCATTTCCACTCGGGAATCTCTAACGGCTGAAGTAGTCCCGCGGGTCTCTGATGCTCGGCTTTGACCTGCTGACACGTTAGACACTTCGAAACATACTCCGCTATTTCCCTTTTCATATTAATCCACCAAAATTGTTGCTTCAAATCCTGATACATCTTCGTACTACCCGGATGAATAGTATACCTCGATTTGTGACCCTCATCAAGAACCCTCTGTTTAATTCCATCAACATCCGGAACACACAATCTTCCACGGAAAGTCAACACTCCCACCGGGCTAATAGAAAAATCCTCGAAGTTCTTTTCATTCAATTTACCCATTATCTTCACCAACTCGGGATCTTCTTTCTGTGCTTCCTTTATCCTCTGAATTAGGGTCGGAGACACCCTAATATTCGCAAAAATAGCCCCATGTCTCGATTCACGAGGAGACCAATCTCGAACATCCTCAAGCATTTTCCATTCACGAACCATCATCGAAGCCACATAAGACTTTCTACTAATCGCATCGGCTACCACATTCGCCTTCCCCGGGTGATAAGAAATCGTACAATCATAATCCTTCAATAATTCCATCCATCGGCGCTGTCGGTTGTTCAATTCCTTCTGAGAGAATAGGTACTTCAAACTCTTGTGATCCGTAAAAATTTCAAACCTCGCTCCATAAAGGTAGTGCTTCCATTTGTGCAACGCAAAGACAATAGCCGCTAACTCCATATC
Organism: Campanula takesimana; assembly: GCA_026119855.1. NCBI lineage: Eukaryota > Viridiplantae > Streptophyta > Magnoliopsida > Asterales > Campanulaceae > Campanula > Campanula takesimana. The sequence continues at coordinate 862,931 of JAOWBW010000122.1, read as the reverse complement.
ATGAGTCGGGTAATTCTGTTCACTAGGGGTCAACTTCCTCGAAGCATAAGCAATTACTTTCCCATTCTGCATCAACACACAACCCAAACCCTCTTTCGAAGCATCACTGTAAATCACTAGGCCATCGCTCCCATTAGGCAAAGTTAAGATCGGTGCGGTAGTCAACCTCTTCTTCAATTCCTCGAAACTCTTGTCACATTTCTCGGTCCACACAAACGGAACATTCTTCCGGGTCAATTGAGTCATCGGAGTAGCGATCCTCGAAAACCCTTCAATAAATCTTCGATAATAACCGGCTAAACCAAGAAAGCTTCTAATCTCTGTCACTGATTCGGGTATCTTCCAATCCACTATAGCCTCTACCTTTGACGGATCCACCGAAATCCCGTCTTTCGAAATCACATGACCCAGAAATGACACCTGCTCGAGCCAAAATTCGCATTTACTGAACTTCGCAAATAATTTCTCCCTCGCAAGAACGGATAAAACTGTCCTCAAGTGTTGTTCATTCTCCTCTCGAGATTTCGAATAAACAAGAATGTCGTCGATGAAAACCACCACGAACGAATCAAGATAGGGATGGAAAATCCGGTTCATCAAATCCATAAACACGGCCGGCGCGTTAGTCAACCCAAACGGCATAACCAAGAACTCATAATGACCATAACGAGTGCGAAAAGCAGTCTTCGGAATATCCTCCGATCGAACCTTCAACTGATGGTACCCACTCCTCAAATCAAGTTTAGAGAAAACCACGGACCCTTGAAGCTGATCAAATAAATCATCAATGTGCGGTAGAGGATACTTATTCTTCACCGTAACCTGATTCAACTTTCTGTAATCGATGCACAACCTCAACGAACCATCTTTCTTCCGCACAAACAAAACCGGTGCTCCCCATGGGGAAACACTAGGGCGTATAAACCCTCGATCAAGCAACTCTTGCAACTGAACCTTTAGTTCCTTCAATTCTGCGGGAGCTAACCTATAAGGTGCTTTCGAAATTGGAGCCGTACCCGGCAAAAGATCTATACAAAACTCAATCTCACGATCGGGAGGCATATCATACTCGGTAGAGAAAACATCGGGAAATTCCCGAACTACCCGAACACTATCAAAACTAGGGGATTCCTTCCTAGTATCAAGAAAACTAGCCAAATACCCCTCACAACCACTATGCAATAATTTTCTCGCTTTCATAAAAGAAATTAAGCGAACCTTTCTACTCAGAGGACTAGCCTCAAACACGAATTTAGGCACATCGGGAATAGAAAAAGTAACAGTTTTCTTACGGCAATCAACGGAAGCATGAAACTTGCTCAACCAATCCATACCCAAAATGACATCAAAGTCTTGGATAGGAAGAATTACCAAATCCGCACAAAGGACACGACCACAAATAACCACATCACAAGCACGAAAGACTCGATCAGAAATCAAGCATTCTCCTATAGGGGTCGACACCTCTAGCACGTACGGTAAAGACTCGAATGCAACATTTAACATGGAAGCAAATTGCACAGAAATGTATGAATGAGATGATCCTGGATCTACTAACGCTCGTGCGCTCACATTAGACACAGAAACAATACCTCCAATAACGGATGGATCATCGGTAGCTTGTTGTTGATTCATGGCGAATACCCTTCCTTGGACTTTGGGCTTCCCTGCGGCATCCCTCTTCTGACCCTGATTAGTACCAACTCCTGACCTGGATGCTTGACCTCGGTACCTTGTGCACTCTCTCGCAAAGTGCCCCATTTCACCACAATTGGTACACTTGCCTTGCTTTTTCCAACACCTATCCTCCGAATGGCCTACCTTCTGACAAAAGGTACAAGGCTTCCTATTCTGAATCCCCGGAGTAGTACCCGGATTCCTCAGTGTGGTTTGCCCCTTAAACTGAAATGATGCTCCCGGGTTACCTCGGTTGTCGGAACGGTGTTGAGGTTGAGATTTAGCATGGCTTCCCGGTTTACCCGTACCCGCAACCTCGGTTTTCCTTTTATGCTCCCCAATATCTTGCTCTATCAAGTAGGCTCGGTCTACCGCATCTTGGAAGGTCACAATCCGTTGAGCAATAAGTTGAGTACGGATGGAGGTCTTCAATCCCCGAATGAATCTCATAGCCTTTTGTTCCTCGGTCCTCACCAAATAGTCGCAATACCGGGCTAATTCTATGAACTTAGCCGAGTATTGTGCTATAGACAACAATCCTTGCTCCAAGTTGAGTAGCTCGATCTCCTTTCGGTTTTGATCAACAACCGGAATGAAATGCTCCTTGAATTTGCGCACAAACAACTCCCACGCATACACCGTGTGAGTATCATCCCAAGTAGCTTTAACACCTCTCCACCAATGCTCTGCGGCTCCCACAAGTTTATAAGCCGCGAACCGGACCTTGTCCTCATCCGTGCACCCAAACACATCATAAATCTTCTCCATCGACTCAATCCACAACTCAGCTTTCCTTACATCGGGTTCCCCATTGAATTCAACCGGTTTCAACTTCAGAAATTGCTCCAATCCATAGCGGGGTGGTGCTTGTTCTACCCTCGGACCTTGATCATGTATGGACTTCCTGGCCGCCTCGAACATGCCTTGAAACATAGCACGTGCTTCTTCCCTTGTGTCATTCTGATTTGCATTACCGGTACTACCTTCACCACTCCTTCTACGAACCATTGTAAACAAGTACCTGCATAAAACATCAACCGTTAAGCACTCCGCACACTACTACCCACCTAGGTCATACTAATCCACCTAGACTTATACTTAGAGCTAATGCCATAGCTCTGATACCAACTGTCGCGACCCCGGACCCCGCGGGCCCGAGACCGCGAGCTGGACGTCGACTCTAAAACCAAAACTGTGAAATACCGAAGTTAAAAATTCCATTTGATACCTAAAGGTAGTGATCCAAAGTTTTACAAAACCAAGTTTGATAAAAATCAATTACAACTATCATAAACTTCCACAAGTTTATGCCCAACAAAATACAAATATACAATTCTTAGTGACGTCATTGTTTGGTACAACTATCCCAAAATGGTTACACATTTACATAATGTAAACCAACCTATAACAACCTTCCCCAAAAGAATGTATCCACACTCGACGTCCTCTTTCTCGTGATCAGCGAGACTAATCCTTAGCACCTGGGGGGGGTTAAGGAAAAACAAAGATAAAAGAAAAGGGGGTGAGATAAATCTCAATAAGTTACTAATGCAACTACATGACATGCTATGATGCAATATACAATAAGCAATAATAAATATCACATAGCACATAGCATTTATCACATAACAGATAGCAGCGGAAATAAACACATAACAAAGGATATAGCCAAGGTTTTCCAAACCGGAACATCCAAATAAAGGATCGCTGCGCAGCTTCAATAATCAACCAATCATCATCTTCATAATAGCATGAAAGCCGAAGAGAAAACCCCGGTACCGGAACCAATAACCATAAAAGTGTCACAAAGGACAAGGACCATGACACAAAGTCATGCTCGGTAGCTAGATACATTCACAGAGGAACGCTAACTCATCCTTTCCAAGGCCAATCTGGAAAAGGGGTAAAGAAGGGGGCAAAACAATGGTCAACATTATAATGGACTTGCCTTTGCCATTATAATCTTTCCCATCGCCCGATGCAACAAATATGCCAGCTGGGCTTCCAAATAAATGCTAAGTAATAATAATTTAGCATGGATAAACAACTTAAGGTTCCAAAGTAGGGAACCAATCCAATTAAATCACCACAAAGGTAAACCAATATAAACAGCGCATCAAAGATGCCCAACATTCCCAAAACGGTACTTAATCAAAATCCATATCATATTTATTCACAAAAGAATCAAATCCAATCAATAAAGTGTTCCACGGTGTTATCTTAAGTTAATTAGAAGAAGGCATCCTAAATAGTTAAGCCATTTAGTTAAAACAAGCAAAAAGGACAAACTCCAGGAACAGCGAGCGGGCGGGCGCCTGGCCTGGGGCGTGCGGGCGCTTGTCTGTCCAGTAGGTTTGGGTCGCTGAAAAAAGGGGGCAGGCGGGCGCTCGGGTCAAGGCGGGCAGGCGCCTGGTCTGCGGGTTGGCCAAGAACATAGCTGGGTAAATGCCATTTTCGACCAAAACACAATCCTTCACTTAATTTATCAAAATCAAAGCTTCCCAATACATTTCTAAAGCTCCTAAACAACAATCCAACCTAAAGGGAACCTAAATAACACCCTTTAATCATCCAAACCAACACCAAATCCCCACATTCAAGATTTCACCATTTTTAACCAAAAACTCAAATAAATTCCAAACAAATTCAAAACCCAACCAAACTTCAAATATAACACATTAAGCATTATCTAAACATGATATGAACATTTTAGCATCAAAATGGGGGAAAAGTAACTTACTTGATAAATCTCAAAGTTGACGGAATTCAATTCTTTTTGGTTCTACGCGATCCTATCGACGATCTAAACAAGGTTCATGTTTTAAGAAATGAGAGATTATGAGAGGAAGATGAAGAAAAAGAAGAGAGAAGGAAGAGAAGAAACTTACCATATACAAGGGGAGAGAGAGAGAGTTTCCAGGGAGAGAGAGATGGAGGTGGAGTGTGAGGGTGAAAGAGTAGCGTGAGGGAGGTGAGTAGGGAGAAGATGAAGATGGAAATGTTACACCTAGCCCCCTTCCCCCACTAACTAGCACAATTACTTACACTCCCGACTAACAATTAAGACTCAACACTTCCACACTAGCCCAAATAACTCAAATAAAATGCTAGGCATAATTATTATAACACATAAATTGCACACATAAATATTTAAATAAATAATAATTTAAATAAATAATTAAGCAAATAAATAAATAATAATTATTTATTACTAATTAAATAGAGCTTAGATTTCGGGTCGTGACAGATAAGGAGTGCTCTAACCGACGATGTTGCATGGAACGCGATGGAGGCCAAGACAACGGCGGGGTTGATACAGATGCTGTCAGACATGTATGAGAAGCTGTCTAATATCAATAAGGTTCACTTGATAAAGAGGTTTGCGAATGCGAAGATGTCGGAGGGGCAGACAGCAGCGAGTCATATCGGCAATTTCAAAGGTATGGTGGACCAATTGAAAAGTGTTGATATTAGTTTGTCATATGAAGTGCTAGCATGTTTTCTATAAAATCACTGCCTGATAATTTGGGAGGTAACTGTTACGACGATTAGTACGTTAAAGGCACCGTTAGTATATGTAGAGGTTAGAGGTCTCATCCTTCAAGAGGAGTTAAGAAGGAATGAGAAAAGGGGAGAAACTTCTACAGATGGGGCTGCACTTAAGGTGGAGAAAGCTTGGGGAAGGGGAGGACCGAAAAAGGGGGAAAATAAATCGGCCAAGTGCTACAATTGTGGCGCGAAGGGTCATATTAGTTATGATTGTCCGGATAAGGAATATGGTGATGCACACATGGTGGATGATGAGGATGTATTAGTCCTAGGAGAGGAGCAGTCGGGCGAAGATTGTGTATTGGATTCTGGAGCTTCTTGTCATGCTAGTGGGGATGCAGAGTCAATGGAGCGATATACACCGAGATATTTTGGGGTTGTTTATCTTGGTGATGATCAACCATTGAAGATTGAAGGTAAGGGGGATGTGATGATGAAGACACCTAATGGGGTTGTTTTACATTTACATCACGTTCCTGAATTAAGGAGGAGGGTGATTTCTGTTGGACAACTTGATGATAAAGGATATGGTGTAACCTTCATTGGTGGGTCTTGGAAAGTCACAAAATGATATAAGGTGATAGCTTATGTGGTTAAGGAGAATATGTTGTACTCTACCTACAATATCGATGTTCGCTCGGGTGGGAGCAAGAGGCTAAAGGAGCGGCCTATTGGTGTAGAAATGAGAGACATCAAGAAATGGTGTGTTAGGGGGGAGAGTGATATAAATTTGTTCACGCGGTGTGAAAGTCAAAGTGCCCTAACAGAGAGCGTGTTCAGACCAAGAGAAGACAATGGAAGAAACAAGGTGTGTCCAAGTTTCAACGGGGAGCATTGCGAGGAAGGTGGGTCTGGAGGGAGAAGACGAAGTTAGACTTGCGGGGAGAAATCAAGGTAGAAGCTGATTTGAAGAAGCAAGGGGAATCCAACATGGAGGGGTTAAAAGGTCGCTTGGTTTCAACTCTCCTTAGAAATTAAGAAGGGAGGCATGGCAACGCCAAGTCATTATGGGAGTAAAAATGTGTTCGAAAGAGGTTTATTCCATGGTGGGAGTGATGGTCGTTCTATGCTTATGGTTTTAGTCTCTAGGTGGGAGATTGTTGGGTTTAGAGCCCTAAGCCATAAAGAAACAATGAGGAGAAGGAGTTCAAACCATGCGGGGGATTGGAAGGATCAAGGAGAAGCTGAAACAAAAGAGGAAAAGCGAAAAGGGGTGAAATAGGAAGATCCGGACGGACCCTTATAGTGACCCGTCCGGACTCAAGCAATTTTTAGCTTGGTCCGTCCGGACCTACTAAGGGACCGACCGGACCCTGCTTCCAAGTTCCAGATTTTGTGCAGTCTCCTGTTTTGACGAGAATTCTTTTTAGTTTTGGTTTAGGACTTTCTTGTAGGCGTATATAAGCATAGTTCCGAGTTTGAACAAATTGTAGCACCATATTAAAGAATATTTAATAAATATTGGCTTGGCGATTGCCCCCGAACGTAGTTCAGGTGTTGAACGAATCGGACAAACAATTCTTGTGCTCTTTGTGTGTGATTCTATCTTATTTGTTGTTTGTGGGGGAAAATATAGAAATATGCCCCTGTACTTAGGTTAAGGATGCAGATCTACCCTTGTACAATTTAATTGCCATATATGCCCCTGTACTTGAGAATAATGTATGGATATTTGGACATCATCATCTTTCCGTCCAAAACTTAACAGAATGACTGACAAGGCGTCTTAGTTGGCATGTAGAATTTCGGGCTAAACTACGTCGTTTTAATTGAAAGGGTTAGAATGTGAAACATTAAACTTTCAGTCCAAAAACATATTTTATAATAATGGAAGGTTAAAATTAAAATATTTATTTACAATTAACACCTCTCATAACTTATACCTCATCCCTTCGATATGCATATACATTAAAAAAAAAAAAAAAAAAAAAAAAAAGAAACCAAAAACCCTAGTCTTCTACCTTGTCTTCTTCACCCAACCCCAACGGCTCCTCCATCCCACGCCATTCCCATAGTCAGGTTGCCTATCACCAAGCTTCCGCCACCGCCTAACCTCTTCAACTTAGTCTATCGCCTCTTCTTCCTCTCCTCACCAATTACCGCAATGCCCACACATAGCCTCCGCCCCCGTTAATCTCTCTCCAACCTAACATCACTGGCACCCACCGCCGCCATCAATCAACCCATCTCAATGCCATCCACTTCAGCCGGGCGACCTACCTCAGAAACTCGCTGAGAGACAAAACGCACCACATCTCTGCTTCTTATTCTCAGATCTATTTCAAATTACCATGGTTCCAGATCTTCCCCTTCCCCCTCCCTCGACACATCTTTTCTTCTTATTCTTCTTCTTCGTCTCATGTCTATTTCAAATTCACATAAACTGGGTTTTCTAAAAAGAACCTTTAGAACTATCTTCGCTTTGATTGGAATTAGGATTTGGGATTTTCAGATCTATCTTAATCTGTCAATTTTATTCAATTTGTGTTGTGATTTTGGTGGTGTTGATTTGGTTGTGATTTTGTGTTGTTGATTTTTGTAGTGATGGTGGTGTTGAATTTGATGGTGATGGTGGATAATGGTTGTCAAGTGTGAGAGGTCGATGGGTCACTGTGATGCTGGTAGACAAAGATGATTAGGAAAATTGACTTTTTAACGGAATTGCTAACTGAAGTGACAAATAAAATGTTATTTCATCAATTATTTAACAGATTTGTTAAGTACTTAACAAACATGGCCTTCTAATTTAACAATCAAAACGACGTAGTTTGGAACCCCTTGTACTCAGAAAATTCCACTTGGGCAAATTTTTTCCACGTGAGAAATTTTACATGCCAACTAAGACGCCTAGTCAGCCATTCCGTTAAGTTTTGGACGAAAAGATGACGATGTCCAAATATCCATACATTATTCTCAAGTACAGGGGCATATATGGCAATTAATTTGTATAAGGGTAGATCTGCATCCTTAACCTAAGTACAGGGGCATATTTCTATATTTTCCCGTTGTTTGTGGGTATCGTGTTCTTGATCTCAATTGCAAAGGGTACCACCAAATTCCTAATAGTAATATTGGTGGAACTAGTAACCAGTATTCGCACCGGTTATGGGAACGCAGATAGGGCACCTTATTCAATCGGATTTCTAATAGTGCACTCATTTTGCTGCAGTGCTCTTGTAATTAAAAATTAAATAATAATATGTAAAAAATTGTGCTGCGCACAATATAAGTTTTTTTGTTGTAATGAAATACAAGTTTTTCATATTTTTAGTGCAAGTTTTACGAGGAAGTCTTGTGTGAGACGGTTTCTACATGAGATAGATCTCGACGAGAGAGAAAATGGGTTTGCCCCACCCCGTCTATAAGGGGCAAACCATTTATTCTCTCAACGAAACCCGTCTCACACAAGTTTTTGTCAAGTTTTATATATGTACTTCTAAACATAAACACTCGCACTCAACAAACTACAAACTGAACAACTTTGTCTCCCTGCCATGATAAATGAAGTATGCACAAAATGTGTTTTTATATTTTTTTTTAAAAGTATTTTACATTTGATGGTAGATTTTTTTACATCCTTGTCTGATTTTGAGCACGAAAACCGTTGGAGCTAAGTAAGCGACGGATCAGTTCCGCATCCCTATCTATTCAGCGGATCGTCTAATCTTGAGCTACATGACAAAAACTTGTGTGAGACAGTCTCACACAAGACTTCTTCGAGCTACATTGGTGTCCAGAGAGTAGGTTTTGGGGAAAACTAGTTCCTCCATAAGTTATAAAAAGTCCACTTTTTAACCCTTAAACACTAAACCTTAAACCCTAAACTTTAACCCCTAAATCCTAAACTTTAAACACTATAAAAACAGGGCTTCTTATAATTTATGGAGGAACTAGTTTTCCCCAAAATTTTCTGGTCTAGAAATATGATCCCCTTTTTTAGTTGTCAAAATTATAAAGTTTACCAAAAATTTAAGCTAATTTAATCATTTTTTTAACTTTATTTTAATTAAATTTACCACTAAAAAAAGAAATGATATTATCAATTGAATGACGTATAACAACGGTTATTCTTAATTACTGTCTTGATCTCATTTTATTCGACCTCATTTGACTTCTGATTGTCAACACAAATAAATATTAATCAAATATTAATATTAATTTAATCATGTTAATGCAATAAATTACTTAGTAATTTATCTGTAACAATTTAAAAAAATTCAACTAATTAATATTATGTTTTTTTTTTTCAAACTTCATTTGTTACTGTAAAAAATCAAATGTGACAAAACAAAATTTGACTGTAATTAAAGAAGTACTACCTCTGTCCTAAATGAGTGTCCAAATTCATTTTAAGGGACACTGAAAATATCAACCTTTTGAACAATTTGGTAACAACGATTCATATATAATCTTGTAATCTCCAATCCAAACCTTTAGTTTTGCACATATAAAGAAACCGGTGACTTTTTTTTTTTTGAAAAAAAACGTTTAGGGAGAAAGTTATGTTCAAAAAATGCACTCATTTAGAGACAGAGATTTCTTGAAAATAGACACTCATTTATTTAAAGACAGAGGGAGTACTTAGTTAGGTCTCAAGTCTTTGCATTAACCAAGAGTGTATTGTTAATTGAGAGAGAGAGAGAGAGTTAACTTAGACGCTACTCCTCATCAACTTTCCCTTTACATTACGTTAGGGTAAGTATAAAATTTGATAACTATAATTCATACGTTTGTGGAAAAGTGGACAGATATGTAGTATCACGGTGGAATATAGTTACTCCCTCATATAATATAGTGTATATTATTCACATTTATTTGAATTATTCGTAACACAAGTGAATTTTGACCAAAAATTAAAATCATCATTCTAATGAAATTTTAAAAATTGTATTTCCTCCGTCCTAGAATATATGTCCACTCTCCCATTTACACGGAGATTAAGAAATTGAACGCTTTCTAAAATTTTAATAAGATGGTTAGATTGACTTTGATGTGATCAAAGTTCACTCGCATAAATTCAAATACGAACAACATAAATGAAACGGAGGGATCATACTATATTATGCAGAAGCAAGGTTTGGTACCTAGTATATTATTGCGATACAACTCACTACTCACTATCTTTCTCATTACATGGAAAAATCACGAGATTGAGTAGAATGAGCCTGGCTATCATTTATTTAATTCCGGACTAGTTTCTCCAGCCTTGACAAGTAAACATATTCTATACAATGGACCAGTGGACCGAACCAAATTAAAATATACACTTTATACATACGTTGCATCGATTATTTTATATCGAAAATTAACTAGTTAATTGATTTTGATATGAAATTTCAAACTTTATGATAGTATTAGAGTTGAGACCTTTTATACGTGCGATCTCAAAGTTTGGCCTGGCCCACGATGATTTAGCCCCGGGCCACCCAGGTCTATGTCCACACGTAAGCTCAAAGTTCGGCTACACATGAGGGGGCGTGTTGGAGCAATTATCCCATATCGAGAATTAGCAAGCCAAACTTTGACTATTTAAAAATTTAGGGCCACTTCTCTCAAAACCAATTGGTTTTGAGATGGAACCTTATATTTTTACATTTGTCAACATAAAACCTAAAAGGGCTTAGTGGAACATGTTAGAACATGGATTGCATAACATAATATGTTATTATTAATTCCATAAAATCATATTTATGATGTTAATATAAAGTGTAGAGGATTAAAATATGTAGAATTTCTGGGTGTAATATTACCTATTTATGATGGGCAAAATGTTAAATTCACACCACTTATGTGAAAGGGTGTAGTCCCTAAATGAAGTGTCTATTTATTTCATATATAAAGGCTTTCCATCAGCCTAAGAAACATACACACAGTTCATTATTTCTCTCCTATATTCTCTTCATACAGTGCTAGAAGATCTAGAGAGAAGACACTCATCATTTAGAAGTACTCCATTCCCTACATTCTTCTTCTTCTTATTCTCTCTAAAGCAACATCAAAGATGGATTCAACATGTAATCGCTTCCACCTCCATCCCCTCTCTAACTTATCTCAGATTTGAGTTATGGCATTAGTGGAATAGAAATGTTCCAGCAATTGGTATCAGAGCACGCTCAAATTCTAGTTTGAGTTTTCTTTTGAATGCTTTAATGCTTCATTTTGATTCATGTATTTTGTTGAATCACTGAGTTTTGATGTTGTTTGGAACTGACAACATATTTGATATTAATTCATAAGCGACATTTGATGTTTAAAATGCTAGTCTTAATATCAAATGGAAACCTTCTCAAACTCTGAGGTTAATAAAGAAAAGGATTTAAGATAAAGGCAAGACAAGAGTTGTCAAGCCTAAAGGAAATATTTGTGGCTAAACCTAAAATTCTGAGGATGTAATTGCTACCATGGCAATGTGGTTGACCATAGGAGATATTACAATTTGAATTAAAAGATTAAAAAGGAAGGGTAGTAGGACTACCACTTAAAGTATTTATGTTAAAATTCTACTTCTAAGTTCTTAGGTATTGGATACTAGATATGGATCCCATATTTGTATAAATGTGTAAGACTTGAGAAATAGAAAGACTACTTAAAGAAGGTAAAGATTAACATATGTGGTAATAATGATGCAAATGTTGCAACATTATTCATAGGAACTTGGGAAGTGTCTTTACCTTGTAGGTTCATATTTGTTTTGAACAAATGGTGTTATGTTCCTATTTTGAGTAGAAATATTATTTTGGTTTCTTCATTGAAACATAATGGATATTTCTTATTTTGAATAAGGAAGTACTCCATTAAATATGATTTGCTTTATTGTATTGCTAATCATATAATGGGACTTTATATCCTTATCTTGGAAGAACAAAATAATAAGTATAACATAAATAATAGAAATCCAAAGGATGTAATCGTTACATTCTTAAAAGCATTGATGTCCATATCAAATGATAAGAAACACATATCTAAAATTCCATGGGACGGACTTTTAAATTCACATGATTTCGAATCATGTGATATGTGTGAATCTTAGAAAATTGATCAAGACACCTTTTACTAATGGTAGTAGAAGGAAGTATTCTTTTGAACTAGTACATATTGATGTATGTAGTTCATTAAAGTAACAATGCGAGAGAGGATTTCGATAACTCATGGCAAAAGCATTAAAATACTCTGATCGATCTAATCAAAGTAACGAATATTTGAGCCCTAGACTTTACGAGAATTCTGCAGAAAGTCTACAGAATAAGAAAAACATAATCTGAAAACAAGAACCGTACGACTGCAAACTAGGTGTACGCGTAGGGATGAGCCGTACGACTCCTGTTACAGAAGTTTACAGATTGTCTGTAAAATACAGTTTTTTGCCTCATGATATGTAAAATTGATCTTTAAATAACCTTCTGGATTATGTGCTGGAAACAACTACGCTTACACTAATTTAAGTTTCATCTAAGGGGGTTTGAAAGATACCATATTAGATATGGAATGAAAGAAAACCTAGTTTGTCTTTCATAAAGATTTATGATGTGACACTTTTGCGAAAGGTATTGTCTTGGACAAAATTACACCTAAATCTAGTTAATGTATTTTTATGGGATATCTTAATTATATTAATTTTACGCCCTTTAGAGTACAAATCGCTTGTTACTAAAAATAGTATTTTCTAGATAAATCGTTTATCTCTAAAGAATTAGTGGGAGTAAAATGTATCTTGAAGAGTTCGAGACCCAGAAAATGACATAGAATCTAAGATGAAAGTTGAACAAAGTTTCACAAGGAGTTGTGGAAATTCGTTCAAGCATTCACGAGATATTTGCATATATATATGATAGGATACTATCCATTACTAGAAATATTGATTTCTCATAAGAGAAAGTAATAAGGAAGATATCATTGAGAATGATTGACCTATTACCTATCAAGATGCAATGACACTCCGGATTTAGATCAATGACTTGGAGTCATGAAATCTAAAAGTGCAATTCATGTATGATAATCAAGTTTTGAACTTGATTCTTCTACCCTAAGGCTTAAAAACCATAGGATAGAAAATGAGTTTTCTTGGAGAAAACGAACATGGATCGCAAAGTGCATATGGATAAAGCACGACTAATTGAGTAAAGTTAATTCATAATATCGATTAAGATAAAACTTTGTTGCATATAGTCATGCTTAAGGATATTAGAATTCTAGTTGTCATGACCTCATATTTTGAATATGAAATATGACAAATGGATGTCAAAACAACATTCCTTAACAGGAACATACTTTAGGATGTGTTTGATACAACCTAAAAGTTTTGTTAATCCATAAAATTCTAATAAAATATGCAAGTTGCAGAAATCCTTAAGATGGATCGAAGCAAACTAATTGGAGTAAAATTTTCATTTTAATATAGTATTTAAAGAGTTTGAATTCATCAAAGATGAAACTTGTGATTACAATAAATTTAGTGGGAGCGTAACATCATTCCTAGTCTAATATATGTGGTTGACATATAATTCATTTTGAAAGAGTTTCTCAATGAAAGACTTGGACAAAGCCGCCTATATCCTTAGACTGATTTATGGAGATAAATCTAAAAGTTTGATTGGTTGAAGTCAAAGTACTAATATAGACAAAGTAGTGAAAAGTTTACTATGCAAGACTCTTAGAGAGGTTACTTGCAAATGTCTAATGGGATTACTCATGACAAGATTTAGTCTTATTGGAAGACTAATGAGAAAGAGTACATGATTAGGATTCCATATGCTTCGGCAATTGGAGCTATCATGTAAACCATGTTAATGTACTAAGACCGGATGTCTCATATACTTGGAGTATACTGAGATAATACCAATCGGATCCTAGTGAAAGGCACTAGTTAAGAAACATCCTTATGTACTTGAAAAGGAACTAAATGATGCATTCTTGATCTTTGATGGAATGAAAGATGATCTTGTAATGGTTACATAGATGCATTCTTACAAACCAACAAAGATAAATATCGCAGTATAAATACATGTTTATGTTTAATAATGGTGTTAGAAGAGTTCTAAATACACCATTATTATTCTACAAAAAGTTGAGTATCTAGTAGTATGAGATGCGACTAGAAAATTGTTTGGATCAAGAGACTAATTAGTAAACTAGAAATTGTTTCTAGCCTCACTAATTTAATGGACCTTCATTGTGACAATAATCGTTATTGCACAAGTCAATGGACTAATTTCTTATCTAAACATATACTCTGACGTTTCTATCTTATTCGAGAAATCGTCAAAGATGGGAGATGTCAAAATATGAAAAATATCATATGATAATAACAAGGATAATCATCTTACATAAGCTCCCTTGCAATAATGATGGAGATCATAACTAGCTCAATGGGTATTGGATACACGTTGATTGGGCCTAATGCAAGTGGGAGATTAATTGTTGGGTAATATGCACTAGGCCCTTGAGAAAGGCATATGTGTTACATCATAGCTTCATTGTTATAGAGATAACAAACCCGGTTATTATATCTTTTGCATGTTTATTATAATAATCATGTCTCTATCACTTATGAAGAGCTAGCATGAGTTTAATGGATAATCATATGATGATTATGGTACATAGGATGCAGATTAAACTTGTGGGTACTTGTTGGAGAACAAGATACTGGATAGACCCGTTATGTGATTTATGTCATGGTCAAATGTCATAATTAAATCTCATAATAGTCATACCATTTGAACCCTTAGACCTGAGATTATCATGGTCTTCCACATGATGAACATTATGTTTGACGTACTCAAACGCTACCCTTAACCGGGTGGTTATAAAGGCTACGACTAGCATAATCGGATTCTTGTAGGGAAGAATAATAAGTCAAGATGGGATTTATCCCCCTCTCAAGAGAGATATCTGCTTGGCCACTCGATGAGTGAGATTGATGATAGTGCATGGCCATACCCAAATGAATTGATGTGATCAATGTCATTTGCTCATATCAATCTACTCAAGATCGAGAAAGCATTGGACAACATAAGTTGACGTGGACCATGACTTATGTCCAATATGATATCGTGTGACAAAGGGATTGTGATATGTTCTATAAGGTAACTTTGGACTTTAAAAGTTATACTAATTGGGTAGTCAATGGCTTGCTAGAGTCCGCTTATGACTTACGGGTTCTGAATGGTTCGGACTCGTTGCCAACTTAGTATAATCCTATTGGTTCACACACAATAGAACGGATTGAAAAGGCTGAAAATCTGTAAATTTCTGAACCGCGACCGTACGGCTTGGAGCCTGGCGTATGACTCCTGGTGAGCCGTACGGCTGCCCTCCCGATTCTGGACAGTTTGTTCAGATTTCTTGTGTGACAAGGAATCCTGATCCTAAACGGAATTAGGTCAAACCCCTATATAAATATATGCAGCTGGGATTGACAGCCTCTAATGTTGATTTTATTAATCATAACACATTGTTTTAGAAACAATAAAATATAGAGAGGTAAGATTATTAGTTTTGAGATTTAGAATCATCAAAACTCAAGAAGGTGTTCTTGAGTCCGTTCGATGTGTGGATCTGATACCAGTTGTTGGGACCGCAACCAACCCCACCACTCCACATTAGTATGATATTGTCCGCTTTTGCCGAGCCCGCGCGGATTTATTTTTCCACACACTAATGGAGTGTGTGGACACCTTTATATACTAAGCAATTCTTCTTTCAATTGCTAATGTGGGAATTGGGTTGACACCCGGTTCGGTCAGTAAAGCATTACGATTTTATCTTGAGTCAAATCAAAAAAATTGTCAGCCATTGTTTCAAACCTTCCCCGTAAAGCTCGTTAAGGATTCACGCACTTTCAGTTGGATGGTGATCTCCCTCTTCCACCCATCATCAGATTTCCTTTTCCTTTTGGACTCTGACTTGTCATTCCGATACAATCTTTCTGGACTATCCGACCTCCTGCTCATCTACGACATCCTATCTTCGCCACTAGGAATGCATGTTTTGTCATAAGAAGATCCATTGTCCAGGCATGTGTCCTCGTATTCATAGCAATAGGAAGATCCAATTTCCCCTTGTGGTTGCAGCATAACGCATGGGAACCCTATGTTATGATTTACATGTTTGATGAAACTTATTTCTTTCATACTTGCATGGTTTTCTTTGAAAATGATTTAGCCTTAATGAGAACGGTTTGTCTCTCAAAGGCTACAAATGTTACTAATCGCAAATGACGATATATTTTGTTGACGATATATTTTGTTGACGTGCAACTATTTATCAAGAAATCGCAAATGATGTTTAAGAAGTAGATAATAATTGTGATAGAATAAGAGAACAGAATTAGATTGATAAAGAATTACTACTTCTCAGTCAAGAGAAAATTCAGTCTTTCATTTTGGGAATGTGTTCTCAGATTGGAATCATATTCTTGAACAGATTAGTGTCGCTTTCCACAAGAATAATGGGTTCAATCACCAGCTTTAGAGCCCGACTCATGGATCTAGCATCAGGAGCACCGTGTCCATCTCCATATCGGTAAGTACACTGTGCAGCTCGAGCAAGATTTGCGGCTGTATCAATAAAGGGTTTTCTGAATGGACCATCTGCTACTCGATATTCATTCATTTTCTTACAAGCGTCATCAATTAAAATTTGTGTCCATTCACGAGCAATTTTCTCAGAGACACCAGTTTCACGCATATAACATGAGACTACATTGGCCGTCTTACCTCTGTCTAACTCTGCCTGTGCATTAGAAATGATTTCGAGCTTTAGATCAATAAAAACAAACAAAAACATAAATAAATAAATAAATAAATAAATAAATAAATAAATAAATAAATAAGAGATTTATGCATTGCATACGTACTGATGAAGTTGCCAAATCGTTGCAAAGGCGAAATATCATAGATGACCACTTCAAAAGATCATGGTTATTTTCCAAACAATTTATTGCTTCTTTTTCCATCTCTTGATTCGTTAGAAAGTATGCGTGAACCAGTATGAGTGTTCCAGAAGAAGATCGCCAACCATTTTCTAGATATTCGTCGACCGTTGGCATGTATTTCTCACTAGCCCACTTTGCTTCCAACAAGAAAGCTTCGCATAAATCTACCCACTAAGCAAGCATAACGAGCTCGAATTAACATTGGTAAGAAATTAAAATCAACATGAGTCTTTCAAAAGCTCTAGATGGTTATAAAAATATACCGATTTTATAAGATTTTGTTTGACATCTTCTCCTTGTTGTTTAAGAATGTCAGAAGCCATCTCATTAACTGTATTGTATAGAGCTAGAAAACATATTTGGAGGTACTTCGGGAAATCTCTTATTGCATCTGCATCCCACCTAGGAAAAAAAAACAAAACAAGAGAACAATCAAACAGAAGAATGCGAGAAGAATTTAAGACGTGGGAACATAAACGCTAAGGTGCAAGGATTCTTATCCAATATGTACCTCTTGACTGCATATGTAAATAGCTCAAGTTCTTCCATAGATCCATAAACGTCGTAGACATCATCGATGGTTGTTATTAGCGCCGCAACTTGTGTTAGCTTAATAGTTGCTTTACTATGTTGAGGTTCCGGAACCACTCCGAGAGTCCAAATGAAGCATTCCATGAGCCTATCTCTGATAAAATCTAGCTTCCTCATTAGATCTAGATTCGACCACCATCTATTCATAATTTATCATTTGTAAGTCATATACATTCAGAACCCTTTATTTAAATGGGCAAATGACAAATAAGGGTCTCAAGTTTGGGGGTTATTCGTAGTAAGGGGTCCGATGTTCTGAAACTCGCAGATCAGGGTCTATTGTTGATGAAAACTAGCAATTTAAGGCTTTTTGACGGAAAAGTTAGTTTTTTTCAGTTAAATCCACATGTGTCGTGCAACCTAACTGAAATAAAAGTTAATCTGTAAGGGGTAAAATGACAATTTTAAACTTTAAAGGACTAAAAATAAAATTTTCGCTAGTACATATAAAAGTCACTAAATTAATTTTTTCTTGAAAATATATTCCACGATCCATTTTTTAAAAGCATACTAATTTTACTTAATTTTATATTATTTGTGAAAATTACTATACTAGTAGTATTTTTGAAATAATATTTAACTAATTTTAGTTTGGGGATAAATATTACACTAAATTAATCTAGTATAAAATAAAAAAAACGAAAATTATATCTCTCCTCTCTCTTTAACCAAAGTTATCTACCCTCAAATTTGATTATACATCTCAATTTTTTGCTTATGATGCATAAGATGGTAGTGGGTTTACATACGAGAAAGAGGGGAGATATAAATTTCAAAACAAAAAAAAAATTAAGTTTTTTTTTTTTTTTTAAATTATAGTGTTATTTTTCAAAAAACTAATTTCACTAATTTACATTATGTTCAAAATTTTGATTTTAGAATAGATTAATTTAGTGCAATATATTCTCAAAAATATAATTTAGTGAAATTTTTTTCTCTTGAAAAACTAATTTTCTGAAATATTGTTTTGAAAGCAAAATAAAAAAAAAATCAAATTAACAATTTTTACAAAAAATAATTTAGTTAATTTAAAAAACATTATTTTGCGAATCATACATATATTTGTTAAAAAAATAGTTTTAGTCCCTTAAGCTTTAAAATACTCGTTTTACCCCTTACTTTTAAAACGAATTTTAGTTTAGTCCACATGTGCACGGCACATGTGTATTTAACTGAAAAATCTAACTTTTCCGTCAAAAAGCCCTTAATTGCTAGTTTTCATCAACTTTAGACCCTTATCTGCGAGTTTTAGAACATCAGACCCCTTTCTACGAATGACCCCCAAACTTCAGACCCTTATTTGTCATTTACCCTATTTAAATATATATCTCCGTCCCAGCACAAGTGAGACTTATTTCCCTTTTAAGACATCCCACTAAATGTGAGACTGCTCAAAATGGAAATGTTTCAACCCCACTCATTCTCTCTCTTCATTTTTCACCACTCAATTTATTCAACCAATATTACTATTTATCCCACTCATTCTCTCTCTTCATTTTCCACCACTCAACTTATCCAACTCACACTACTATGTACTCCACCCATTATCTCTCTTCATTTTCTACCACACATTTACTAGGTTTTCTTAATTAGTGTGCAAACTCATCTAGTCTTACTTGTGCTGGGACGGAGGGAGTATATCACCACAAGTGAGACTAGAAGTCAATTAGTGGTCAACTTGATTAAGCTTTGACTAATAATTTTAATAAAAATAATTGTTTCGATTAAAATTTTAAAAATTGATATTGAAAGTATTATAAATGGTGATACAATAATAATTGTTAAATTTTCATTAGGATTATTGCATTGTATTTAAATTATTAGTCAAAGTTTAATTAAGTTGACCACTAATTGACTCCTTGTCTCATTTGTGGTGGGACGGAGGGAGTATATATATATATATATATATGTGTGTGTGTGTGTGTGTGTGTGTGTGTGTGTGTATTTATATGCATGTGTGTGTATATTTGAAACCATGAAAGTCATAGTATACTTTTTGTGAGACATATAAAGTGTGTATGCTTTTACCAAGTTAAGTTAAGAAGATAAGAAGATTATGATATAAAGAAGCCATGTTTGTTTGTGCTGAATGAGGTTTCTGAATGGCTAACTCGCATACAGATATATGTATATAGATGAAATCAAGTTGGCCATGAACGTCAAACCGACACGATTCTTACTCTGAAGCACTTTTAAGATCGGTCTGAAGTCTTGATTGCACTATGTTGAAATCCAACACGGCAAGTTGAAGCAAAGGTTGATATGCGTTGTTCCTTGTGTTGTACATGTCAATGTACCACCTCGCTTCTAATCTTTGCATCCTATGATATGGTGGCGACTCCAAGGTGTGAATTACTTGTTCAATGATTCTCCTGTCATTCATAATTTCAAGGTGTTTGATGAGATGTATTTTTGCAAATGATTTAGCTTCATCGAGAATGGTTTCTCCCTTAACGGCAAGAAATGAAGCTTCGTACAAACTTAGTAGTCCCTTCACATCTTCCTCGAAGCATGCCATAAAGCCACCATTTTTGTCCTTGAATCTCCTAAAGACATCTGCGTATTAACATAGTGAAATTATCATTGATGGATTAAACATCGAATTAAACAACATATTGGAAAATGAAACAAAAATATTGTCTCATAAACGCGGAGATTCTAATGTTTATGGATTATACTCATTTTAATTTTACGCAAATATATGAGGGCATGATGAAGAGTATTTTACCTTGGGAAATTTCATAACCATGTTGTCTAAGGAGTCTGAATTTGAGAGAAGCGGCATGGAGACTGCTCTGCACATCAACTCCAATATGATCGTCAGAACTATTAATCGATGGCACAATTTTTTCCAGTACTGTGCTAATGTCTAAACGAAATCGATAAGTTAACCCTAATCTTTCTATGTCATCAATGAGTTCAAGTACTGCCATCTGACTTTTGCCCTCTTCTTCTATCAAAAGCCTCCTGATATCTTCTTCCAGGATCTTCAACTTTTCCTTGTTTATATTGTGCTGAAAATAAAAGTACATCAAATAGATAAAAATAATATGGTAGTGAATCCTCTGTGGGTAATATAATCATAGGAGAACTTTCTAAATTAGGAATTAAACTATTATAAATTATAGTTATATACCCCCCTCCCCCTTTTTCATTCTGCCTTTAGAGTCAAATATTCTACTCCCTCCGTCCCATTTATATTGACCACATTTGACTTTTTAGGTCAATACAAGCGAACATTAATCAAACATTAAAGTCTATCGCTCGTTAAAAAAAATAAGAGACAAAAAAATAATCTGGAATAGTTATTACCGAATAATCATTCTTCAAACTCTTAACAAAATCATGACTCCAAATAGTAGGCTTGTAGTTGGCTAATCTTCGTCCACACTGAGAATCCTTAATTCTTCCCGAGCATTTTATGCGTCCGCATGGATTACTCTTTGTCTTTGCAGCTCCTTTTTGAATTACTTTTGGTACTAAATAATTGAGCCTTGAGCCAAGAGGAGCAGAATGGAGAGCCATTGTTATCTTAAAGAGGTTTGTATTCTTTTTAGTTTAAAGAACAGCCAAAAGAATATCAAGAACTTTTCTTTGTTAACTTTGATCCATGAATGCTGCATCTATTTATACCCTCTATGTCCTTAAATGAACGGCAAATTGCAAGTTGGTAATCTGAGTTTTACACATAGTTGCAGTACACCACCCAAGAGTTAAAACTTGTAGAATGGTGTCCTAACTTTGTACTATTTTTAAACAGATTTGTGTCCTAACTTTTTTATTTTTTAGCAATCCGGTATAAAAACTAACGAAGTCGTTAAATTATTGACAGGCTAGAAGCCATGTGCCATTCACATGACTTTTAAAGAGTAATTTCATCATTTAAAGTATACACTATTAAACTAAAGATACCAAAACTAATTCTCATAGTTAAAAGGGCTTAAGGAAAACATGTAAATTTACAAATAATCTCATCCCTTCCTAATAACCACCTAGTCCGACTCATCGTCTCTCTCGCTTCTTGTTCAACAGCGCCGCCATTGTCAATATCCAGCGGCGATCAAATTCCAGCCATCCCCACCGTCCTCTTGCTGTCTTCCACTCTTTCTCTCTTCCTTTCTATTTGTTTTCCTCCATTCTTCCCCATAACCTAGAAATCGAAAGGTGTGACTAAAACAGAAAATCGAAACCTTCTCTTTGTTCTATAATCCCTGAAAAAATCAAATCCATGCGTCACCATCCCACTGCTCCTTGTTCGCAATGTCAATGAACCCCCAAAACCTGGAAACCCCCAAATTCCTAAACCCTACTTTCTTCGATATCCTTAATTTTTCTGAAATTCAAAAGACAGATCCTAATTTCTTCGGATTTATGGACTCTAAATAGCCCATAAGAATGACTTTCATTCGACTCAAAAAATTCAAATCCATTTTTTTTTTTTTTGGTTTTATAATTTTCCCTAATTTTGTTTGTTTTTTCTCCTAATTTGTGATTGTTAATTATAATTGTTGTTGTTTTTTCAAATCCCTAATCTTTTTGATTTGATTTTGACTTTGATTTTAGTGGGATTTTTTTTCGGTAGTGATTTTGGTGCTAACGAAGGTCATGCTAATGCTGGTCACGGTGTTGACAGTCGGTGGTGTGTGGCCGGTGGTGGGCGATGGTGTTTGGTGGCGCCGGTGGCAGTTTAGGGGTGGTGGCTGCGGTTTGGTTGTGGTAAGCATGTTGGTGAAGACTTGGTAGTTCTTAATGATTAAATGATATTTATGCCCTTAAGATTTGTTCGTGAATGACTATAATGCTCTTTAAATAGTCATGCGAATGGTTATAGGCTTTGGTGGAGTCGTGTGATGGTTGGGTGGTGGCGTTGGTGGTTCTTGTTCGGTGGTGGTGATGACTACGTTACTAGTGTAACAAAATAAATGATAAACATTTTTAATTAAATAGTTTGATAAAAATACAGTAAAGCAAATAATAGATTTAACGTATAAAAAATTTCAAGAATATGGTTTGAAAGATTAAAGTATATTAGGGGTGGCTCATGCGATCTTTGAAATTTAAGGGTGGCTAATTCAAATTTTAAAGAAGACTATTAACATTTCCATCAATTTCATTTATTTTTTGTTAATTGACGTCCATCCAATTTAACGGCCGTCCAAAATTGCCTTGGATCGTAATTTTGTGTAAATTTTGTGCACTAAATTACAATTTTTGATACATTATATCTCACATTGCAATAACGTGTAAACTTAATAGTAGTATGGTGTAATTTGTTTTTATAGTACTATTAAAGATTGTGACTGCTGAGTTACTAATGAAATCGTGTTAAACATTTTCATAATTTGAATAACGTGTAAACTTAGTAATATGGTACAATTTGTTTTTATAGTACTATTAAAGATTGTGACAGCTGAGTTACTAATGAAATTGTGTTAAACATTTTTATGATTTCCAACCAATGAAATTGTGTTAAACATTTTTATAATTTGGAAATCATAAAGGGGGACATATTTGAGCCTACGTTTGTCATATCCTTATTGATGTTTAATTGGTTGTTGCCATCTGTAACAACTATTGTTTCTCATTCATGGTATTCCTTTTAACTCAATAAAATTATTCACTCCACTTTCAAAAAGAAAATAGTAGGTCTTGTGAAAAACTTGTTTTACCTTTAGGATAGAAAAAACGTGTTTTTCCAAAAAAATGTCAGTGTTAATATCAAAAACTGCCAGGCTTGGCCACAGGCACTCATAAAACATAGACACTGATACTTTCATAAGTGCCAGTGTTAGTGTTAAAAAGTGCCAGACACATACACTAGCACTTTTTTAGCAGTGGCACTGGCAGTTATGAAAAGTGTCAGTGTCTATGTTAATATGTGCCAGTGTAATATCACTGACACTTCTTAAAACTAACACTGGCAGTTACAATAACTTCCATTTTATTACAAAAATGCCACCGCGTGTGTTGAAACAACTTCCAGTTTATTACAAAAATGCCACTGCCTCATTTAAAAAACACATTTTACCCTAAGATTAGAGTAAAACATGTTTTTACTAGTTTTTCACAAAAGAAAAAAAAAGGCAATACAAATGATATGGGAGAGATGATGTGAAAGGTAGTTGAAAGGCATTATCACTTGCTCCTTCCATCATCACGAAATATTAGTGTAATATCCGGCCATTGGCCTTAATTTATTTATTTATATTTATTTTATTTATATTTATTTTTTTAATATTTGGGCTCAAATAATTAAGGAGTAAGTATTGGACTTAGTGGGCCCAAGTAAAGTCAAAACCCAATACAAATTAGGATTTTTTTTTTTTTTATTTAGGGTATTGAGAATCCTAGAGTATATAAACCCTTCTTAATTCCCTAGTGTTATTATTATTCCACAAAGGAATAGAACGGGAAGAAAAAGAGAGGGAGGCGGCGACTGGAGGAGTTGCCGAGAGAGGGAGAAGCCGGAGAAGAGAAGAAGAAGAAGAAAAAGAAGAAGAGAAAAAGGGAGGAAAGCGATCTAAGGTATTGAACCCTAAACTCTAAACTTCGATTCTCCGTTTCATCACCTAGATAGTATTGAAATTGGATTGGAAACCCTAACCTATGATGAACTAGGGTTTATAAAATTATGGAATCAAGGTTGTATGATTGAATTATTGAGGAAGATGAAAGGTGCATGCTGTGTGTGTGTTATATGCATGCAGTGTGTGTGTGTTTAAAGGTGTAATCAGTGTGTGTGTGTGTTATATGCGTGCAGTTTGTGTGTGTTTATGCGCTGCGATGAACAACAATCTGGGAATAGTAAATTTACGCTGTGAATAGTAATCTGAGTTTATGTATGCTGTGAATAGTAATCTGAGGGTAAAAAGCTGTGAATAGTAACCTGTGAATAGTGTTTTGGGTTCAGATAATGGAACCCTAAAACATATTAATGAAGAATAAAAACCATGTAACCCTAAGGGTATTTTAGTAATCCGAAAGGGGTATTTTGGGGAACACCAATAACGGGTAGAACGAACCCTAACGAAGAGTTTAAGATGATGAACTCGTGAAGTTAAGAAAGTAAAATAAAGTATAATGGGGACGGAGAATTAAAGTAATTCATGTTCCTAAGAAAGCCGTGTTTGCGTGTTTGTAGATTGTGCACGTGAAATTGCTAAGTGAAGACCGCAAGGCTAAGGTAAGGGATTACATTCCTTAAAGTATTTGAATATCATCCTTTTGAAATAGGATCCCTTTAATTCTTTCAAGTGTAGCTACTTATGGCCGTAGCATTTGAAATCTTATGACTTGAACGTCTTTTGAACTATCTTACCCATGATATGTGTTGTTCATAGGGTATCAAAGAAAATTGAATTTGCTTTAAGTATTCATGTACCTAGAATGCTTTGTGAAACATTGCTATATCTAATTGGAACAGGTATAGTTAGCTTAGTCTGATTGAAAAGGGCTTAGCTAGAATTAGTCTGATTGAAAAGGGCTAATTAAGATAGTTTAATTTGAGAGAAAAGAATTAGACGCAAACGCTACTTGATGAAGTGGCTTAATGATCATGATCTAACTTAAGAGGGAGCACCGTGAGAAGGTGTAAGGTCCCTCGACACCCTGAAAAGGTGTAACACCCTGAAAAGGTGATGAATAAAACTATGGAATTGACGGACTTGTATTAGGGCCATAACTTCTTGAATTTAATAACTGTGCTTTCGTATATGTACAGTTAAGATTATCGATTTTAGCCTTTCATTGAAGATATTATTTTGGCTCCGTTCTTTCGGTCATCTCTCCTTAGTACCCGGAGAGATCCCGTATGAACTTACTGAGCATTGTTCGCTCACCCCTTCTCCTATTATTTTTCCCAGGTAAATATTAAGGACCTAGAAGGATTGCAAGGAAGGGCAGTCGGTGGTCAAACGAAGGGTTTAAGATACTTTTATGTTTTTATGTTGAGCTAGTGGGATGTACTAGCCGTTAGAATTTAAGTGTTAGTTACGCTTCCGCACTATTTTGAATTGTGGTTAGATTATACTAGCCGTTGCTTTTGAACGTTGGATTGGAATTATGTTTGACGTTTGGTATTTCTTGGGTTATGAATAATTATTATTGTTGGAAAGTTTGGGTCGTTACAGTTGGTATCAGAGCCATGGGATTAGAACTTAAGGGATAGGAACTCTGATATTGAATAGGTTTGATTTGAGCGTTCTAGGAAGACTAGGGTTGCTTGAAGTCAAACTTTCTATTTAAGGAAACTTTCTATTTAAGGAAACTTACTATTTTAGGAAAGAACCTAAGATAGGACTCCTCGAGAAATGTAGAGGAATATAAGTGAACCCTTGTAAAGTGAAACTCGAAGGGTTACAATAGAACGTTAATCCTATAAGTTACTTATGCAAATGATGACTGTGGTCTTATATCTGTAAGTTATATGACACTGATACTGGTTATGACTTAATCGAGGTTATGGACGGATATAGAAGAAACTCGAAAATGAACTTGAAGTATAGAATGGTTAAGCAAAGAGTGATCTAGAAGTATGTACTCAAAATCCTGGAGCTGAAAGGAGAATTAAAAGATGAAAAGGTCAAGGTGAGTCTTGCATTGGGAAAATAGATGCGAGATAGGAAGGCTCGGCTAGGTTCTAGCAGAGACTTAGAAGAAGTAAAAGAGACTATGAGTCAAAATGAGAGGGACTACCATGAGGTCAGAGAAGAGGCCTATCAATGGTATTATGAACTGGAAAAGTTCAAGAGAGCTTAAACCGACCACACTTATAGGTAATGAAGCACCAAATGAGGAAGAATTAGTAGCTGATGATGAAATCGAGGAAGTAGATATCAACCTTGGAAGCAATAAAGCTAATCCAATTGAAATTATTGATGATGAACCACCAATGGTACCAGTTCGTAGGTCCAGAGGTAGACCAAGAGGCACCAAGGGTGCCTAGTGGAAGACCTAAGGGAAGGCCTAGGAAGGTGTCCATGATTGAAAAGTGGAACATAGAATTTATATCATTCATAGTATTGATAGTTAGTTCTAGTTAGAGAAATACTAGAATTTTTTTTGTTTTGTTTACTTTTATTCCAAGAAGATCCTCGTAATAAAATTTTATGATTTATTCTAAGCAAATGGCTTTGTTTAGTGTTTCGTTCTTAAATGTTAAAGCGTGTGAGCGAGTCTAGAACGAGAAAGTATGGGTCAAGTGAAAAGACCTTAAGTATAATTGGCTTATTGAAACGATCAAGTGAAATTAGTTTTGGTCTAGTAAAACGATCGAAACAAGAATAAAGTGACCTATTGAAGCGGTCAAAAGTAAAAAGTGATTGGCTTAGTAAAACGGCCAAAATGTGAATGAAAGTAGGTCTAGTGAATCGACCTGCGATGAATAAGTAAAGTCTAGTAAAATGACTTTCCAAAGTAGAATTGGTCTATTGGAACGACCGGGAATCTAGTAAACCGATCTTTTGTAAAAGTTACGTCTTTTGGGGACGGCCTATTTATGTGAAAGTATTAAGCATAGTACGATGCTTGTGTTCGCGTGAGTAATAGTGTTAAATGTGCGAGTTAACCTGGAACAAGTAAGAATGGTCTATTGAAACGACCAATGAAAGTGATTATGGTCTATTGAAATGACCGATTAAAATAGAAATGGTCTAATAAAGAGACCAATAAATCTAGTAAAGTCGACTAATGAAAATAGTGATGGTCTGTTGAAGCGACCGGTAGTTTAGTGAATGACCTATAAATAGAATGTTAGTCTGTAGAGACGAGCTATAGTATGAGAGAGCGTGAAAGAGTCTCGTATTCATAATAACTAATGATAGTATCATATTATCCGGCAAGTGTTCGAAACACCAGAGTGGCTGAATTTACGATGCTAACTCAAGGAAGTATGACGATGGACGACTATGGTGCTAGATCCACCGGATTGCTAGAATTTGCCCCAACGTTCTTCAATGATGAAGCGCGAAAAGGAAGAAATTTTGAAGCTGGTTTTAGCGACCGAATCCAATATAGAATCACTCCATTAATGCTACCAACCTATGATCAAGTGTTGGATAGGACAAGGATAGTGGAGAAAGAATCAGACATCTATCGCAGTAAGCGAGAAGAGAAGAAGAGTCAACTGAGAAAGAGTCGACTGAATCTAAAGGAAGCTGGGACCGCGATGGGAACAATAATAAGAAGAAGGCTACTGATGATCGTGAGAAGGAAGGTAATACAAGTAAGTACCATAAGAACGACACCAAAGGGCAATGTTCTGATAAGAAGTGCCAAATGATTGCTTGGCTAGGAATGTGAATTTAATTCCTGAGGCGTTAGAGAATTCTTTAGTTATGGATATTCAAATTAGAGAATCGATCCCTATTACGTCTATATCTAGGAAGTGTCCTTTGAAATTGGACGAGAAAGAATTTGAGGTTGATCTCATTAGTTTAGGACATCGAAGAATTTGATGTAATCTTGGGAATTGACTAGTTGGCTGCATACCATGCCCATGTGGATTGTTTTAAGAAGGAAGTCCACTTTATATTGTTATCTGGAGAAGAGTGCTGTTTTCGAGGGACGAAACCTAGAAGCCGATCGGACCTTATATCGGTTATGAAGGCGCGTAAGCTGTTAAGAAAAGGGTGTGAAGGATTTCTGGAATATGTGAGTACTACGGACCAGAAGGAAGTAATTATAGAATCACTTTCTGTGATTAGAGATTTCAAGGACGTGTTTCGTGAGGATTTACCGGGAATACATCCATAAAGGGAAGTAGAATTTTCTATCGATTTGGTACCGGAGACTTCACCAATATCGAAGGCGTCGTATAGAATGGCTCCGTCATAATTGAAGAATTAAAGGAGCAACTGCAAGAGTTGTTGAATAAGAGTTTGGTTAGACCGAGTGTATCACCATAGGGTGCACCGGTGTTGTTGTGAAGAAGAAGGATGGGTCAATGAGATTATGTATCGACTATCGTGAATTGAACAGTGACGGTAAGGAATTAATACCCGTTGCCAAGAACAGATGATTTGTTTGATCAACTTCGTGGAGCGTATTATTTCTCGAAGATAGAATTGAGGTCTATTTATCATCAACTAAGAGTGAAGAAGGATGATATAGCTAAGACAGCCTTTAGAACAAGGTATGGTCATTATGAGTTGTAGTAATGCCGTTTGGGTTGACTAACGCACCGGCAGCGTTTATGGAACTCATGAATAGGATATTTCAGAAGTTTCTGGATAAGTGTGTGATTGTATTCATTGATGATATCTTGGTGTATTCGAGGACCAAGGAAGAACATGAAGAGCATTAGGGTTAGTACTGCAGATTTTAAGAGAGCAAAAGTTATATGCTAAATTCAAGAAGTGCGAGTTTTGGATGGAGAAGGTGGCATTCTAAGGACATGTGGTGTCAAAGGATGGAATTGCTGTGGATCCAATAAAAATAGAAGCTATTATGAATTGGGAAAGACCAACTTCGGTTAGTGTAATAAGAAGTTTCTTAGGTCTAGCTGGCTACTATAGGAGATTCGTAGAAGGTTCCTCAAAGTTGTCAGTGCCATTAACGAGATTAACTCAGAAAAGATCAAAGTTTATTTTGGTCAGAAGAATGTGAATGGAGTTTGAGGAATTGAAGCGACGATTGGTTTCCGCACCAGTCCTTGCGTTACCGTCAGGAACAGATGGATTTGTGATATATAGTGATGCTTCACTTAAAGGACTAGGCTGCGTATTGATGCAGAATGATAAGGTTATTGTTTATTCATCTAGACAATTGAAGAATCATGAGGAGAATTATCCAACCTATGATCTAGAGTTAGCTGCAGTGGTGTTTGCTTTGAAGATATGGAGGCGCTACTTGTATGGGGTGACATGTCAGATTTATACGGATCATAAGAGCCTTAAGTACATATTTCACCCAGAAAGAGCTTAATATGTGACAAAGAAGATGGTTGGAATTACTGAAAGATTGTGATTGTACGATTTTGTACCACCCTGGGAAAGTTAATAAAGTAGCAGACGCGTTTAGTAGAAAGAACTATGGAACGCTAGTGACGCTAAATTTTAAGGAGGAAAGTGCGTGGAACCGCATTGAGATTTCAAGCATGGAAGTGCAAGCGAAGGGTTATTTGGCTCAAATGAGTGCTCAGCCAACGCTTATGGCTAGAACTAAAGGAGCACAAGGGAGTGACGAAGAAATAATGAAAATGCATGAGAGTATCGCTAAAGGGAAGGCAAAATCTTTCATGTCGAAGAAGACGGAATCTTAAGGTACCAATCTAGAATATGTGTGCCAGATAATGAAGATATCAAGGGGGAGATCTTAAAGGAGGCTCATTGTTTGAGATTCTCCGTGCATCCTGGAAGTACGAAAATGTATAGAAACTTAAGAGAGTCGTTCTGGTGGAACAATATGAAAGGAGATATAGCCGAGGTTGTATCAAAGTGCTTAGTATGTCAACAAGTGAAAAGTGAGCACCAGAGACCGGCAGGGTTACTACAGTCGTTACCTATTCCGGAGTGGAAGTGGGAACATATAGCTATGGATTTGGTGGTAGGATTACCAAAGACGTTGAAGGGCTACAATGCAATTTGGGTTATTGTTGATAGGCTTACGAAGTCGGCCCACTTCCTAGCAATTAAGTTAAATGATTCATTGGAGAAATTGGCTAAGCTATACATTGATGAAATTGTGAGATTGCATGGGATCCCTATTTCGATAGTGTCCGATCGAGATGCAGGGTTTACATCGAAATTCTAGAAGAGTCTACAACAAGCATTGGGTACGGAGTTGGCAATGAGTAACCTTTTTCACCCACAGACGGATGGACAGTCGGAAAGGACTATTCAGACTCTAGAAGATATGCTGAGAGCTACGTCGTTGGACTGGCAAGGGACATGGGATGAACATTTGACGCTAGTAGAATTTGCGTATAACAATAGTTATCATGCTAGTATCGGTATGGCTCCGTATGAGGCATTATATGGGAGAAAGTGTAGATCACCGACTTGTTGGGATGAAGTTGGTGAGAGGAAACTGACTGGACCGGAACTTGTTCAAGTAACCGCAGATAAAGTACAACAAATTCGGAAGTGGTTGTTGACCGCGCAAAGTCGACAAAAGTCGTATGCCGATCGTCGAAGACGTGATTTGGAATTTCAACTGGGCGATCATGTGTTCCTGAAGATATCACCAACAAAGGGGGTTATGAGGTTTGGTATTCGAGGGAAGTTAAGCCCGAGATACGTGGGAGCTCGAGAGCGAGATGCGAGAGGCATACCCCGCAATATTTTCGAATTAAGGTACGTTTAGTTTGGTGGACCAAACTCTTTTAAGGAGGAAAGAATGTAATATCCGGCCATTGGCCTTAATTTATTTATTTATATTTATTTTATTTATATTTATTTTATTTATATTTATTTTTTTAATATTTGGGCTCAAATAATTAAGGAGTAAGTATTGGACTTAGTGGGCCCAAGTAAAGTCAAAACCCAATACAAATTAGGATTTTTTTTTTATTTAGGGTATTGAGAATCCTAGAGTTTATAAACCCTTCTTAATTCCCTAGTGTTATTATTATTCCACAAAGGAATAGAACGGGAAGAAAAAGAGAGGGAGGCGGCGACTGGAGGAGTTGCCGAGAGAGGGAGAAGCCGGAGAAGAGAAGAAGAAGAAGAAGAAGAAGAAGAAGAAGAAGAAGAAGAAGAAGAAGAAGAAAAAAGGGAGGAAAGCGATCTAAGGTATTGAACCCTAAACTCTAAACTTCGATTCTCCGTTTCATCACCTAGATAGTATTGAAATTGGATTGGAAACCCTAACCTATGATGAACTAGGGTTTATAAAATTATGGAATCAAGGTTGTATGATTGAATTATTGAGGAAGATGAAAGGTGCATGATGTGTGTGTGTTATATGCGTGCAGTGTGTGTGTGTTTAAAGGTGTAATCAGTGTGTGTGTGTGTGTTATATGCGTGCAGTTTGTGTGTGTTTATGCGCTGCGATGAACAACAATCTGGGAATAGTAAATTTACGCTGTGAATAGTAATCTGAGTTTATGTATGCTGTGAATAGTAATCTGAGGGTAAAAAGCTGTGAATAGTAACCTGTGAATAGTGTTTTGGGTTGAGATAATGGAACCCTAAAACATATTAATGAAGAATAAAAACCATGTAACCCTAAGGGTATTTTAGTAATCCGAAAGGTGTATTTTGGGGAACACCAATAACGGGTAGAACGAACCCTAACGAAAAGTTTAAGATGATGAACTCGTGAAGTTAAGAAAGTAAAATAAAGTATAATGGGGACGGAGAATTAAAGTAATTCATGTTCCTAAGAAAGCCGTGTTTGCGTGTTTGTAGATTGTGCACGTGAAATTGCTAAGTGAAGACCGCAAGGCTAAGGTAAGGGATTACGTTCCTTAAAGTATTTGAATATCATCCTTTTGAAATAGGATCCCTTTAATTCTTTCAAGTGTAGCTACTTATGGCCGTAGCATTTGAAATCTTATGACTTGAACGTCTTTTGAACTATCTTACCCATGATATGTGTTGTTCATAGGGTATCAAAGAAAATTGAATTTGCTACCTAGAATGCTTTGTGGAACATTGCTATATCTAATTGGAACAGGTATAGTTAGCTTAGTCTGATTAAAAAGGGCTTAGCTAGAATTAGTCTGATTGAAAAGGGCTAATTAAGATAGTCTGATTTGAGAGAAAAGAATTAGACGCAAACGCTACTTGATGAAGTGGCTTAATGATCATGATCTAACTTAAGAGGGAGCACCGTGAGAAGGTGTAAGGTCCCTCGACACCCTGAAAAGGTGTAACACCCTGAAAAGGTGATGAATGAAACTATGGAATTGACGGACTTGTATTAGGGCCATAACTTCTTGAATTTAATAACTGTGCTTTCGTATATGTACAGTTAAGATTATCAATTTTGGCCTTTCATTGAAGATATTATTTTGGCTCCGTTCTTTCGGTCATCTCTCCTTAGTACCCGGAGAGATCTCGTATGAACTTACTGAGCATTGTTCGCTCACCCCTTCTCCTATTATTTTTCCCAGGTAAAGATTAAGGACCTAGAAGGATTGCAAGGAAGGGCAGTCGGTGGTCAAACGAAGGGTTTAAGATACTTTTATGTTTTTATGTTGAGCTAGTGGGATGTACTAGCCGTTAGAATTTAAATGTTAGTTACGCTTCCGCACTATTTTGAATTGTGATTAGATTATACTAGCCGTTTCTTTTGAACGTTGGATTGGAATTATGTTTGACGTTTGGGATTTCTTGGGTTATGAATAATTATTATTGTTGAAAAGTTTGGGTCGTTACAATTAGTTCCATGTTTTATTTCGTAATTTAATTGAATTTAAAATCAATAATTAATATTGATTTCACTATTTTGATTAACTTTAAGAAATATGATAGTATTTTTTTAGAGTTTCATTTAAACATTTTTTTTTAAATTTTTTGGTCAAATTCATATTAATCATAGTAAAAATTCAATTATCTTTTTAGGACTGGGAGAGTAATTATAATCATCACAATTATTGACAGATTTAACAATTCTTTCTCAATATCATTGTGATCGAACCAAAATTATTGATCAGTATTGCCGGATCCCCGGATGGATATTTTGAAATAACTTGCGTAGCCTGAAAAACATGAACAAACGACTCGCCGGAAGTCCAGCTAAGACCCTCGGGTGTGAGAAGAAGGAATCGCTTAAGAGAGAAAACTTATGAACACGTGAATGTAAAGAGTAGGAAAAAGTGAATACACCTGAATTGAGGGATTGAGACCCCTATCTAAGCCATGTGGTTAGAGTAATCCCCAAGTATTAGATCCGATTTTGTATGAATTAGGCTAATCTTAATAAGGAAAGTAAATTTTTCCCTTTGTCTTTGAACCGTGTAGGAGTTTCCTTGATTGAGACTTCATTAAAACTTTGGACTCTTTGGTCGTCTAGGATTTTAAAAGAGTCAACTCAGGACAAGACTCCACTAATTAGAAGACATTGTTCTTAGCTCGCTTGCTCGTCGTGACCGACCTCGTTTGTCCGAGCTAGTCAGCTCGTTTCCTCGGTATTAGAAGCCCCCCAGGACGACTAGAGCCTGATGGGCCTAATGGGCTTCTTCAGTTCTCGTGTGTACGAGCTTGTGATTATTAATGACTTGAACAGAGCAACCCGTATTGAGTGCTCGGTTTATATCTTTCACATTGATTGATAGTTGACACTATTTATTACGTAATTGAAATTATTTTGGGATCGAGATAATAATTCAAAATTAGTTACTCTAATCGTGTGTTTTTTCATAAAACACTTTGTCAAAAACCTTCAAGAATTATTTACTTTTTATGTGCTTGTTGCGATATCTACCAATTGTTTAATATATACTCCCTCCGTCCCAGCTCACTTGAGACTTTTTGACCAAAACTGGTCAACTTAAGGTCGGTTTGACCAACACTTTATAGAAATATTTATGTTCCAAAAAACTTTTTAAAAATTGTTATTGAGAGGATTTTTAATGGTGGTCATTTTACATTTTTTTAATTTTTGTTCGGATCATAAATATTTCTATAAAGTGTTGGTCAAACCGACCTTAAGTTGACCAGTTTTGGTCAAAAAGTCTCAAGTCAGCTGGGACGGAGGGAGTATGTGGTTGTTGCTATGGGGTGGGGAGTTGGAGAAGTGATGTGACCTTTCATGCTTAAGTTTTAAGGATCAGAAATGTATATTGTTGGTGTATATGCCCTAGGCACGTTATTTGAACGATTAATATTATCATTTGCTTATGCTTTAATAAAGATATTGAATGTTTGATTATTATATCTTTTACATGCTTATTATAATAATCCCCGTCCCTGATAATTATGATTAATTATTAAAATAAGTTTAATAGATAATCATATGATGATTATGTATATGCGATACAATTAGACTTATGGGTATTTGTTGGAGAACAAATACAGGACTGACCCCTATGAGATTTATGTCATGGTCACAATGTCATAATTAAGTCTCATATAGTTATATCACTGGAATCTCTAGACTTGAGGTTATTATAGTTTTCCACATAATGAACATTACGTTTGACATATTCAAACGTTACCCTTAACCAGGTAGTTATAAAGTATATGATTGGCGTAATCGGAATCATGTAGGGAAGAGTAATAAGCCAAGACGGGATTTGTTCCTCGTCAAGAGAGATGTCAAGCTTTGGCCACTCGGTGAATTTTATTGATGAAATGCATGGCCATGCTCAAATGAATTGATTAGATCAATGTAATTTGTATTATCAATACATTTGGGATCGAGAAAGCATTGAACATAGGTAAGTTGACCATGGACTATGGCTTACGTTCAATAGACATCGTGTAAACAAAGAGATTGTGTTATGTTCTATTTAGGAAACTTTTGGATATCAAAGTTATACTAATTGGGTAGTCATACTGGCTTGCTAGAGTCCGCTTATGACTTACGAGGTTTGAATGGTTCGGACTCATTGTCAACTTAGTATAATCCTATTGGGTCACACACGCAGAACATATAATTAAAATGAGCGAAAAACGAGGAAACTGAAGGAGGGAGCCGTACGGCACCCTTGGAGCCGCACGGCTGCCAAGGAGCCGTACTGCCGCCCCCCCCGCACTGCAGTTTAATTTTGGTCAATTCTTGTTGGACAAGAAGACCTAAGTCTTAAATGGTTTTGGAAATCCCTTGTATATAATGTGGACAACCGAGAATAGTTCCCCATGCATTGATTTTGCAAATCACAAACTCTTTCTTGGAGAGAGAGAATACACATAATATACTATGATCATTGTATTTGATTATTCCCAATTATCAAATTACAATATTCTTTAGGAGCTTTGAAGAATCGTTCTTCAACAATGTTTTTCAAACCAAAGGCCTATCAGTCAAGTTCAATAAGGCGTTCTTGAATCCGTTCATTGTGTGGATCACCGGTAGAGGGTGCACATCTTTGCATCTTAATCCAAGTTTTTACATATCGATTTACAAGGGTTAGTTTCTTTCATCTTTATATTATGAATTGTTGATCATCACGGATCTAGGTTATTGGGTTTCTTCATGGTATTCTTCCGATGCGCATGATTGCACGAAACCCAACAGTGGTATCAGAGCCCCGTTGATGATCAATAATTCTAATATTGTCATGATATAATTATTTAATGCGATTATTTAATTTGTATGATCATGATAAGATGAATTTATGTGATGGAATTTTATATGAGATATAAAATATGCATGCTAGTTGATGATGGGATTATGTGGTTGTAATATTAATTTGATTATTATGTATGATCGCATGCTTAGATTATCATGTTGTAATTAGATTATATTTATTGATAATCTTGATCTAGTTTGTATGTGGAATAAATTGATTATTGATTATATGAATTAGATGGGTTAAAATTCGTAATCTATCATGTTTCTATAATCTGATTATGTTAGAACATGATATTGGGATTGATCGATTTTTTGAAAATATGGAAAATCTGGAAACTGGACAAGGCAGCCGTACGGCCAGATGGCAGCCGCACGG
Organism: Campanula takesimana; assembly: GCA_026119855.1. Taxonomy (NCBI): domain Eukaryota; kingdom Viridiplantae; phylum Streptophyta; class Magnoliopsida; order Asterales; family Campanulaceae; genus Campanula; species Campanula takesimana. The sequence goes on along the minus strand of JAOWBW010000122.1, from coordinate 826,626 downwards.
CTTGCTTGCCGCCGTACGGCGCCTGCCCCATTTTCCAGAATGTTTCTCTGTTTTCTGGTGTCCAGATTGTTCTGTAAATCGTTTACAGAATTCGAATCTGGAAACAGAAATTGGTTTCAAATGGCTGGTTTTCGAAACCGTGTTTCCTGAAACAGTTTTTTGTCAAGAATTCAGAGTGTTAGGCCCAATTGGTAGGAAAATAGGCTAGAGGGGGGGGTGAATAGCCTTTTTAAAACTTTTACAAAGAAACACTTTTAAATGCAAAGTCACTTATCAGTTTGCAAACTATTATCAGTAAGCGCAGCGGGTAAAATATGACTTAGTTTTAACTCACACAAAATCAGTGTATAAAAGATTTTGAGAGCTTGGTTTAAACACAAAGTAGTTTCTAAAAGTTCAATGCAGTTTCAAGAGATTGATCAATGGAAATGATGATGAGTCAGCAAGAACAGTAATGATTTGCCGGTGATAGAGTTCCAACCGGCAAGGACAGTAAGTAACAGAGGACACAGAGATTTGGAGAGGTTCACAGTGTAAATACTGCTACGTCCTCTACCAAGTTTGGTCAGAACTTGGATTTGGGTTAAGAGCACTATTAAATATCCCTAGTCTATTACAAGAGCGGCTTTGCCGGATACAAAGACTAAATTCTAGAGATAGTTTAATGAATCGTAAAGCAAATATCTGACCAAGTGTATTTGAGCGGCAAGTTCAAAAAGAACTTATCTCACTCAGGTGGGTGTGTGAAAACTCAGACAACGTATTCCTTAAAATAATCTAGTTCGGGAATACTAACAGTGTTGTAGAGTTTGTGCACAAGTGTATGTCCTATTAAATGATCTAATGATTATCTGGACAAGGAATGTTTGAGCTTCAATGAATGCTGCAAACAACCAACTCTCTTCAATGCACTAAAATCACCAACCTTCTTCAATGCACTGAGTCCTCTATATATAGGAGGAGTTAAAGTCTTAGCTTGTTGAAGAAGGATAACATTTGAATTTCCAGCTGGGTAGGTGAGGAGCATTTAATGCAGTATCCTTGGCATTAATGGCGAAGATACGCGTGCCTTAAAAGTCTGATGGGTAAAGACCCCTTTGTCTCAACCGGTTACCTGCAAAAGCAAGTAGAGACAGAGTATAGCTAAAAGTAGCTATGTGTCAGACGGCGTAGAAATCATTACAGAGCAGGTAAACTACTTTATGATAAAACAGTATAGAGACAATCAGCAAGGTTGACTTTAATGAAATGATGTCACCTGACTGACAGTGCAGACTGTCTATTATATCGGCATGTTGTGAATGGAGTTGATCGGCAACTTCTTTAGTAAGTTGATCGGCAACTTCTGTAGCAAGTTGATCGGCAACTTGTCGCATGTTAAGAATAGAGTTGATCGGCAACTTGTTTACTGGTCTGCTGATTTGCTTCCTCTTGCTGGTTTGTCTTAAATGAAGAGTTGAAATACACCTGTGCTGGTCACGAAGAATCCTAAGGGTACCTAAACAGGTTCTAATAAAATTGGGGGACCCTAAGTGTAGACATGATTGGGATTAAGTAATTCTAGGACCTAGGTATCTATTTGAACAACAATCTCCTCCTAATTACTTAAGTCCAATCACCCTTAAAGCTAAAGACATCTCTTATCTTAGGGAAAAGATTTCTAAGGATATCTAGGTATAACCAAATTCTAAGGTAAGTCACACTAGATGTCTAATGCAAAAGGTGGATTCACCAAAATAAATGGTGAAGCCGGTTCAAGGAATCGGCAAGAGTGATGATCTGCAAAAGGAAATAGCACAGAATAATGCAGATAACAACACAAATATAAGAAAAACATATTAGCACAATAAAAATTTTATAAGCAAAGAAATTTGTCTGTGAAGGTCTTCAATAAGATATCTACATCATAGGCTATGTGACTCAAGGATCAGCAGCTGGAGGATCAGAAATCTTGGGATCTGCTGCTGGAGTTGAGTCCTTTGTAGATACAGACTTCCTAGCCTTCTTTCTTGCTTTTTCTTCTTTCCTTTCAGCTTTCCTCTTTGCCTTGCTCTGTCTTCTCTGTGCACTTTCCAATCTTTCAGTCAGCATCTTGTTGTTGGCTTCTAGAGCAGCTATCTTCAGATTAGCTTCGGCAAGAGCAGCTTTGGTCTTAGATAATTCTTCTTCAAGTCTTCCCATATCTCTTATCTGCAGCCTCTGATTATCAACAAGATTCTGTTGAATGTTATGAGTTGTCCCCAAGGATTCAGAAAGAGCCATTATCCGCTCTTCTCTATCAGCAAGGAGAGCTTTCAATTCTTTGACCAGAGTATTCTCCTCCTCCTGATTGGACTTACGTAGACGCTTAACCAGGTCTTTGTGAACATCCTTAACCAGGTCACCAACAGAAAGAGCCATATCACCAATATCAGCATGAGTGGCAGGCACTTGCTGATTTGTGAAATCGCCTTCACTAAACTTCAAATACTCATACAGACTGTTGACGATGGTCGGCTGGAAAATACTGGCAGACGTCGGGAGCACTATTGAAGGGATAAAATCTTCATTATTCAGATCAGCATCTTCAATAAGCACGTCATCAGTCATCATCTCATCATCAGAGGAGATCAAGATCGGCTCAGAGGGAGAAGGAGGAACAGGAGCAGCTGGAATGAGTAAGAACCATTGAAGGGCAGCATCATCAGCAGAAGAGAAGAAATCGGCAGGGACAAAAGTTGAGACAATGAGATCATCAGAATCATCGGAATGAACGATCGGCAAGGGAAAAGCTGGATGAACTATAACAGCACGATCAGTCGGCAGATGAAACATACCACCGTCTTCAAGTGAAAGGAAGGTAGCCAAGATTAAGTTCAAATAAGCACGACCTTCAAGAATCATAGTCATTAACCCGGCATTCATCAGCCTTGAGGTATAGACTAGATGATCGGCACGCTGATGGGGATGAAATAATGGCAGAGTCATAGCCAAAGCGGCAGACTTGATCAAATAAAGAAGGCCACGAGGATTGGTATGCCTAACTTCAATGATGTCAGTCAGCAGATCATTGATCATCAAGCAGCTTTTCATCCATCCATTTGTAGTGATGCACACTTCAGTTGGAGAAGGACCGGGAAGGGTAGATTTACCTCTAATCTTTATCTGTCCTGGTCTAGATCGAATTGGGTCATAGACCACTTTCTTCTTAAGTCTAGAAATCCGAGGAGTCTTTCCCTTTGTACGAACAATGTCATCATCATTGAGAATCCAGGGAAGAAAGATTGGACAATCACTGGTAGAATCTCCTGGAGAGAATTTATGCTTGGTGACATGAGGGTGGTCTTTGCCGAATGGGAGTGGACATCTGCCTAAGGTATACTTGAAGGATAACCTTGGATGAACAGTGAAGAGAGGCTGTCCAAATTTGTTGGAGGGGATAGATGCATTGGAAGTGTACCAGTTTGAGCACATCATATCCTTCCCATTGAGAAAATAATCATAGCTGGGTGGTGGAGAAGTATCAACAGCATCAGGATCAACAAAGGCTTGTTCTCCAACCACCATGTAATCAGCAGGATCTATCTCATCGGCATGATCTACATCGGCACGAGCAGCAACAGGATCAGCTTCATCAGCATGATCTACATTGGCATGAGCAGCAGCAGGATCCGGTAAGAGAGGGGTGATAACAGACGGCAAGCTGAACAAAGGCTGTAGAAGAATCTCTTCAAACTGTAGACTAGCAGCAATGTCAGCATCCAGATTAGGAGTACTATCATCAGCACCTCCTCCCAACTCCACAACCTCCTTGATTCCAGTAGGGGGAACAATCTGTATTTCAGGGGTGACTGATATTAACTGAGTGTCTGTAGTTTTCTCAGTAAGATGAGTGTCAGCAGTTGTCTCATTAGTCACTTTTTCAGCAAGTTCTCCTCCTGAAACAGATACATACAATTGTTGAGTGTCCATAGTTGTCTCAACTGGAGCAGGAAGGTCCGCAGATAGACCCATCAGAGGTTGAGTGTCTGTAGTTTGCTCAACATGAAATTTCACTATCTCCTTAAAATGTTCATCAGCATGACTTCCTTCAACACTACTATCACCCTCAAATACAGATTCTGCAAAGACTTCAGCAGTGGAAGCTTTAGTCATGACAGTTCTGATAGGCATCTTGTCACTATCTGTTGTAAGTGAAGTGGAAGGAGAGTCAGCAGCAGCTTTGTGAGCACAAACTAAATCACCAAATAAATCAGCACCATCATCATCAGCATCACTATCAGTAGAATCACTATCTTCATCACGCCCATCGGCAACAAACTCTTTATCAGCAGCATCTGCATCGTCGGCAGAGTGAACATCGGCATCTGTCTCGGTCTTGCTGCTGCTTGGCGAAGGAACATGAGCATCTTTATCGGCAAGGTCTTCAGCGGCACGACGATCGGCATCTTGCTTCAACAGAAATTCATTAGACTTTTCAATCAAGTCCATAGTGACCTTCTTTACTGATCTATGAAAGTGAGCATTGAGAGGGCTGACAGCAGGAGCCTCATCATCATTGTATGGCAGCAAATCTATATCATTTTTAAGTCTTCCAATCTGATACGGATCAAACTCTGTGAATTGAGAGAGCTGATTAAATGTCCTGGCATAGATGAGCCACACGTCCTGAACCATCAAGTCTTGTCTAATTCTATCTTGAAAAAGATAGACTTGGTTCCAGTGTAGTGGTAGGAATTCAAAATACCGACCAAAATTGAGCTTTAGTTCAGCCTCTTTCAACTGCTTGAACTTTGATAGAGGGACAAACTTCTCTTTCCACATATCAGTGCGTCTGTCCAAACTCTTTTGATCAACATAATCAGCAGGATTTCCGGGAGTGACAGTGTCTTTCATCTCTTCATGAAACTGAAGAAGACGACGAATAAAGGGAGGCAGATGGTCAATCGGAAAGACCCATTTCTTGATCAAGACCTTGTTGGTGAAGGACCAAGGATTCTTGTAGAAGGTGTGGAAAGTTGGGTTTCTGATTGGAGCGCATTTCCTAGGAGTCTGAGACTTGAGCTTCTCAATGACATCCTCAATACTTTTGCCATCCGCAAAGTCATCAGTGAATTCTTCATCCGGAATTTCAACCTTGACAGCAGGATCGGTAGTTAGGGAAGCACCGGCAAGATGAGCAGGGGCAAACCTAATTAGCTTGGCTCTTGGATCAGCAGGAGGAATAGTGGAAGAAGGAACTTCATCGGCAAGCTTCACCTTCTTTATCACCACTTGACCGGCAACCTTTACCAGTTTCCTTTTCTTTGGAGCACCAGGAGTAGAATCGGCAAGAATCCTATCAGTTGAAGGAGCAGGAGTAGAAACTGCTGCTGATTGAGAAGCAACTGAAGGAATGGTCTTTGCCTTTTTCTTCCTCTGAGTCACAACAGGTGCAGGAGCAACAGAGGGGGCATCGGCACTGGAAGCATTCTTTGAAATCCTTTTCCAATCCTTAGCATCAAAGAACTTCAACCTATTGAAAGGCAAGCTGGATGGAAAGCGATCGGCAGCCACTACATTGGCATTTCTCCTCAGAATCATACTTATCAACAGATAATGGCATCCTTTTCCAGGATTGGCCTTGTTCTTCAATCTGTCAGAAGCCCACTTATCAGCAGCCGTAGCGATAATCCTGAATATGTAGGCACACCAGTTGAACTCAATTTGCAGAACAATGGCGGCCATAGCTTCAAACTGCACATCAGTAATATTGCTGTGGGATCCAGATCGGCAAATGAGACATCTATCAACTATCTCAGCCAAAGCATAGTATCTTCGGGGATAGTGAATCTTCAGATGATTAGTGCCACTAAGCCTTGTGCCAGCACCTCTCATGATAATCCAAGCCCTATCCAGTTCCTGCTCATCAACTAGAGCACTCAACCCTTCATTCCCAAGATTGGGAAAAAACTTCAAAGATAGAAGAGGGAGAAAGGGTAAATTAGTCAAGAATAAAATAGAAGTGATGATGACCTGTTTACCTGCTGATGTATCGCATTAAATGGAATACATCTTGACATGATTTTGGATAAGAAAGGTACACACACGTGTCAGGGAGATGGTGTGACTGATGTACCTTTGATTTGATTGCTTACGTCATGTGTCAGGAATCTTAACTTTTGCAGAGACGTGCTAATTTGATTTTATCAATCGGCAAGATAGCTTGAATCGGCAAAATGATTGAATCGGCAAGATATATAGATAGAATCGGCAAGATGATTTTGACAAAATTTTGATCGGCAAGATTTTGTCGGCATGTCCGTGGTCAGCAAGATAATTGATGCTCTGCTGATTTGATCGGCAGACTAACACAAGTAGCAAAGTTAGCACAAGTTTAACCATAAAAATCAATCATACCTAATTCACCTCTGAGGAATTCAAATCTTTTCTGATCCAAGGGCTTTGTTAGTATGTCTGCTCTTTGGAAATCGGTATGGACTTTGAGCAGCACAACATTCCCTTTTTCAACATGTTCCTTCAGGAAGTGGTATTTGATGTCTATGTGCTTGGTTTTGGAATGCATGACCGGATTGTTTGATACTGAAATTGCTGATTGGTTGTCACAATAGATGGGACAAATTTGAGATGGTACTTCATAGTCAACCAGCTGCTGCTTCATCCATAGAATCTGTGAACAGCAACTGCCGGCAGCTATGTACTCAGCTTCAGTAGTGGAAGTGGAAATTGATACTTGCTTCTTACAGGACCAAGACACCAATCTATCACCAAGAAATTGGCAAGTTCCACTTGTACTCTTTCTGGTCACCCTACAAGCTGCAAAGTCTGCATCTGAGTAACCTATTAGATTGAAAGATGAATCTCTTGCATACCATAATCCAAGGTTAGCAGTGCCACATAAATATTTAATAATACGTTTTACAGCCTGCATATGGGATTCCCTAGGGTCAGCTTGAAACCTGGCACAAACACAAACAGCAAACATAATATCTGGTCTACTGGCAGTAAGATAGAGGAGTGAGCCGATCATACCTCGGTAGACAGTCATGTCTACTTTCTTACCAGACTCATCCTTATCTAAATGAATGTTAGTGCCCATCGGTGTGCTTTGAGAGTGAGCATTGTCAAAGCCAAACTTCTTGATAAGTTCTTTGGCATACTTGGCTTGACTGATGAATATTCCTTCATGGGTTTGTTTGACTTGAAGTCCAAGGAAATATGTTAGTTCACCCATCATGCTCATCTCGAACTTGCTCTGCATCAGTTTCTCAAATCTCTTGCAAAGTGATTCATTAGTGGAACCAAAAATAATATCATCGACATAAATTTGAACAAACAATGAATGACCCTTATGCTTGGCAACAAATAAAGTAGTATCGATTTTACCTCGAGTGAAGCCTAAGCCATCACTAAGTAAGAACTTAGATAGGGTTTCATACCATGCTCTTGGAGCTTGCTTTAGGCCATAGAGAGCTTTCTTCAATCGGTAGACATGATCAGGCTTCTTGGAGTCCTCAAAACCTGGTGGTTGTTCAACATAAACTAGTTCTTGGAGTTCTCCATTCAGGAAGGCACTTTTCACGTCCATTTGATATAGCTTGAATTCTTTGAAGGCAGCATAGGCTAAGAAAAGTCTTATAGCTTCCAATCTTGCAACAGGAGCAAATGTCTCATCGTAGTCGATTCCTTCCTCTTGACGGTAGCCTTTAGCAACTAACCTTGCTTTGTTTCTAATGATTTTCCCAGCTTCATCCAATTTGTTCCTGTAAACCCACTTAGTACCAATAACTTGCTGAGAAGTTGGTCTTGGCACAAGTTCCCATACTTTGCATCTTTCAAACTGATTCAGTTCCTCTTACATGGCTTCAACCCAACCAGGATCGGCAAGAGCTTCTTCAGTCTTCTTTGGTTCTATATCGGAGACTATAGCAGATGAGAAAAGGCTTTCAGCAAATGCTCTACTAAGGTTCCTTGTTAATCTGGGACCAAAGACATCACCAATCACATTTTCTAATGGATGATCACGAACTGTTCTGACTTCTCTCGGCACATCTTGTCTTACTGATTCTTGTTGTAAGGATTCTAGAGGAGGATCAAGATCAGCAGATGGTGTAGGAGAAGAACTTTGAGTGAGAGGTGGATGAAAGCTTGGAGGATTAGGTCTTATAACAGAAATTGGTTGAGGGCTAGATCTGTCTTCAGGATGATCAGCAGAGTTTGCATCGGCAAACGGATTATGAAATTCATCAGCAGGTTCTGGTTCTGCTGATGAAGGAAAATACGGAGCATCTGCTGATTCTTCTGCTGAAATGACTGGATCAGCAGCTGGTACTTGATCTGCAGGATTAGTATTACTGGATTCACCTGTCTCATGAGCACTAGACACATTAGTACTATTTGGAGCCTTATCAGACTCTAACAAATCAAATTCATCAAAGGTTACATGAACAGATTCAACAATTTTCAAAAGTTTCTTATTGAAAACTCGAAAGGCCTTACTGTGTTTAGCGTATCCAACAAAGATTCCTTCATCAGCTTTCTCATCAAATTTACCTCTGTGCTCTTTTCCATTGTATAGCACGTAACATTTGCAGCCGAATATCTTGAAGAATCCAATGTTGGGAATTCTGCCTCTCCAGAGTTCATAAGGAGTCTTGTTATGGAATTTGTTGATTAGAGATCTGTTCTGGGTGAAGCAGGCTGTATTGATCGCTTCAGCCCAAAAGTACTTCGGCAGCCTGGCTTCGGCAATCATGGTCTTACCAGCTTCAATGAGAGTTCTGTTCTTCCTCTCAACAACACCATTTTGTTGTGGTGTACCGGCAGCTGAGAAGTTGTGGTCTATACCATGATCATCACAGTACTGAGCAATACCATTGTTCTTGAATTCAGTGCCGTTGTCTGATCTCATACTGATGATATCGCTTTCTTTCTGAGTTTGTAGTAGTCTGAATAACTTGGTGGCAACAGCATAGGTGTCATCTTTGTGACTGAAGGTTTCCACCCAAGTATATCTAGAGAAGTCATCTACTACAACCAAGGTGTATCTACTTCCCCCGATACTTGCTGTAGTTGTGGGGCCAAATAGATCCATATGTAGCATTTGGAGGCACTTAGAAGTTGACATGCAGGGCTTGCTTCGGAAAGATGACTTATGTTGTTTTCCAAGCTGGCAGGCCTTGCATTTCTTTGCTTGATCAGCAGACACTTGAGGTAGACCGGTAACAACATTTGAACCGGCAAGCTTGGATAGATATTTGAAGTTCAAGTGACTGAGTCTCTTGTGCCATAGCCATGAGTTCTCACTGATGTTCTTAGCTACAAAACAAACATTAGCAACACCTGTAATAGCACTTAAGTCTACTGCATAAATGTTACCTTTACGTTTGGCAGTGAGAAGAGTTTCATTGGAAGCAATGTCTTTCACATAGCAACTGGAAGTAGTAAATACGCATTGCATTCCTTTATCACAGAATTGTGATATTGATAGAAGGTTATGTTTCAGACCATCCACTAGAGAGACCTTCTGTACAGTAACTGCACCTCTCTTGATGGTACTTATACCGACGATTTTTCCTTTGGCATTATCACCAAACACTACTGGGGGACCTGATGCTTCGATAGTATCGGCAAGAAGATCTGCAAATCCTGTCATATGTCTAGAGCAGCCACTATCTAGAATCCACAAATCCTTGCTTGCACCAGTTGAGGCCATGAAGCATTCCTGAAATAAAACGGTATGCTTATGGTCCCCCTTATTCAAGGGTCCGAGGGTTAGTTCCTCTTTGGCAACCACATCTGGCCACCACTTGAGGATGAAACCTCAGTGGGTCCAGATAGGTGCTTCAAGAGGCATTCATGAGCCTTGTGACCATAATCAAAACAATTAGAACATCTCACATGACTGATAGGCTGTGGAGTCGGTAGAATATCATTCTGTTTAGTCGGTGCATCGGCAGAACTAGGGAATTGAGCAGGCACAAACTTAGTAGGTTTAAAGGTGCTAGCATTGCCTTTCTTTCCATTCTGTTTACCTTTGGCAGTTACCTTTTTAGGCACTTGTCCATCGGCAGCAGAGGAGGTCAGATCGGCAGCACTTGCTCTGCTGATGTAATCACCAAGAATACCGTTATCGGCAGACTCAGTATCAGCAACCTTAACATATCTTTGTTTGTGCTTATCATTCCTTTTGTTCTGGTTCTTAGGATACTTCATTGCCACAGCACTGTATATTGGCTTAGCATCCTTATGCACTGAGTTAACAGGATTACATTCAACTTTCTCATCCTTTTTCTCGGTAGCACAAGTTTCAGTAGAGCTACTGCTGCTGGAATCAAATCCTAACCCAGATTGGTCCTTATATGACATTTGGGTCTGTAGGATTGTTTCAACAGCAACTCTAGATTTTGTGTAAGAATCAACAATCCTTGAGAGATGATTGTTTCTTTTCACAAGATCTTCGATCTGAGCTATCAATACTGCTACTTGGCATTTGAGATCCAGGTTTTCTTTCTTTAAAGAAATAGACTCAAGCTCGTGTCCTTTGAGAACCGAAAGTTCAGACATAAGCGAGCTATTCTCGTTAGAAATTCTTTTGAAATCAGCAGCCATCACTTTATGAACGCTACTCAGCTTCTCATGATCGATAAAAAGTTCATCCATTGTCTCTATCATTTCAGCTTTGGATATTTCAGGACAAGGATCAGCTAAAATTTTAGGAGCAGAGGCAATGGGTCCAGGAGAGAAGTCAGGTAGGGAAGAGATGGGTTTTGATATGTTTTTGGCAATGCTAGATTGTTCATTGAATAATAGTTTTCTGGTCATCGGTAAGGATTTTGATTTGTTGGTGGTAAATTGAGAAGAGTTACACTGGCCATAGAGTGAGGTTCCCACTTGGTGTACTTTGTATCCATATGGGTTTTCAGCTTTGACACTTATTTCTTTGAAGTGTGGTTGAGGTCTTCCAACAGATTCTTCTTTGACTGGAGTTCTTGGTGGAGATGGATCTCGGTAGACTGGAGTCGGCAATGATGATACATCGGCATCTTCCAAATCTAGGGCGACAAAACTTACATCGGCATCTTCATCTTCATCGGCATCTTCATCGGAATCAGTTTCACACCAAACCGGCAAGGCCTTTTCTGTGCTTTCATCGGCAACAAAGCTTCTAGACTTAGGATGTCTCTGGTTGAATGACTTCCTCATGTATTCATATTTTGGTTGAGGACATTTAGAAGCAAAGTGACCAGGTTTTCTGCAGTTGAAGCAGACCAGATCACCTTTGTTGTTCTTTCCATCGGTAGCACTAGTAAAGGGTTTATTGTAGCTTGCTGGTTTCTGAAATGGTGGTGTGAAGGATTTTGGTTGCTGGTAGTTTCCTTTCTGCATCCTTTTGAAGTCTTTGAACCTTTTGTAGTTCCTAGCGAAGGCGGCAAATTCGTCTTCTTCCATAGGTTTTTCTGAGGTTATTTCATGGGTATTGGAACTGCAGGATGTTTGAGGTGGATCTATAGGAGGGAATTTGTTTGAAGGAAAGGATATCTGTGACAGAGCTGATAGAGACAAGTTTTTGAAATTTTTGTCGAGAACGTTAAGTTTTTACAGTTCTCTCTCATACAGAAATAGACTAGACACAAGATTCTGAATAGAAGTCTTGTTTAAGTCTCTCACTTCTCTAACAGCGGTGACCTTAGTATGATACTCATTTCCCAAAGAACTTAGAAAACGAATATTAAGATCTTTCATAGTATAAACTTTACCTAATGAAGCACATAAATTACTTACCTCGCAAAATCTGTCGTAGGCACTCCTTAGTGATTCACCATCTTGTTTCTTGAAGGATTCAAACTCAGCAATGCAATCGTAGAGTCTGTTGTTCTTCACCTGCTCGTCACCTTCAAAGTATGCAAGGAGCTTGTTCCAGCATTCTTGAGCCGTGGAGCACAAGTCAATAAGTTTGTATTGCTTGTCATCCAAACCACAAGAGATAATGTGGCATGCTTTTCCATCTAGGGCAGCAGAAAGTTTGTCGTCGTCGGTCCATTCCTCTCTGGGTTTCTCAATCAAAGTTTCATCAATCTGAACATGGGTTTCCTGTTCAGTTTCTCTATCAGCATGTTGTGTCAGCGGAGTGGAGGGAATAGGTCTGTAGGTGGTTGAAACTTTTAACGGAATGATTGGACCACCTTCTATGACCTTCATCAACCGGTCATCAATTGAGTTCATATACTTTATCATACGAGATTTCCAGACACCAAACTCGTTGACATTCAACAACGGAATGGTGGTGATGTTGAATGACTGCATGATTTTTCCTGCCATGGTATCGGCAAACAAGCTGCAAAGCTTGGAAATTTCTTTCAAAATTCCAAGCTCTGATACCAATTGTTAGGCCCAATTGGTAGGAAAATAGGCTAGAGGGGGGGTGAATAGCCTTTTTAAAACTTTTACAAAGAAACACTTTTAAATGCAAAGTCACTTATCAGTTTGCAAACTATTATCAGTAAGCGCAGCGGGTAAAATATGACTTAGTTTTAACTCACACAAAATCAGTGTATAAAAGATTTTGAGAGCTTGGTTTAAACACAAAGTAGTTTCTAAAAGTTCAATGCAGTTTCAAGAGATTGATCAATGGAAATGATGATGAGTCAGCAAGAACAGTAATGATTTGCCGGTGATAGAGTTCCAACCGGCAAAGACAGTAAGTAACAGAGGACACAGAGATTTGGAGAGGTTCACAGTGTAAATACTGCTACGTCCTCTACCAAGTTTGGTCAGAACTTGGATTTGGGTTAAGAGCACTATTAAATATCCCTAGTCTATTACAAGAGCGGCTTTGCCGGATACAAAGACTAAATTCTAGAGATAGTTTAATGAATCGTAAAGAAAATATCTGACCAAGTGTATTTGAGCGGCAAGTTCAAAAAGAACTTATCTCACTCAGGTGGGTGTGTGAAAACTCAGACAACGTATTCCTTAAAATAATCTAGTTCGGGAATACTAACAGTGTTGTAGAGTTTGTGCACAAGTGTATGTCCTATTAAATGATCTAATGATTATCTGGACAAGGAATGTTTGAGCTTCAATGAATGCTGCAAACAACCAACTCTCTTCAATGCACTAAAATCACCAACCTTCTTCAATGCACTGAGTCCTCTATATATAGGAGGAGTTAAAGTCTTAGCTTGTTGAAGAAGGATAACATTTGAATTTCCAGCTGGGTAGGTGAGGAGCATTTAATGCAGTATCCTTGGCATTAATGGCGAAGATACGCGTGCCTTAAAAGTCTGATGGGTAAAGACCCCTTTGTCTCAACCGGTTACCTGCAAAAGCAAGTAGAGACAGAGTATAGCTAAAAGTAGCAATGTGTCAGACGGCGTAGAAATCATTACAGAGCAGGTAAACTACTTTATGATAAAACAGTATAGAGATAATCAGCAAGGTTGACTTTAATGAAATGATGTCACCTGACTGACAGTGCAGACTGTCTATTATATCGGCATGTTGTGAATGGAGTTGATCGGCAACTTCTTTAGTAAGTTGATCGGCAACTTCTGTAGCAAGTTGATCGGCAACTTGTCGCATGTTAAGAATAGAGTTGATCGGCAACTTGTTTACTGGTCTGCTGATTTGCTTCCTCTTGCTGGTTTGTCTTAAATGAAGAGTTGAAATACACCTGTGCTGGTCACGAAGAATCCTAAGGGTACCTAAACAGGTTCTAATAAAATTGGGGGACCCTAAGTGTAGACATGATTGGGATTAAGTAATTCTAGGACCTAGGTATCTATTTGAACAACACAGAGTAATTGCAAAAATCAGAGTTCTAAAGAGTTTAGAATTGCTATAATCTGTGAGATTAAGAGACAATGAAAGCGTCTTGAAACAAGTGTCCAATCTATATGGGAATGTGGATGCCTTTTGGCTTAGTTTCGACCGTATAGAGAAGTTACTTGGTTTCTTTATTTTAGTACGGAAATGTGGATGCCTTTTGGCTTAGTTTTAACTGTACGGTTTGTGCTCTCAATTTTAAGATGCTCTGCGGATTCAGTTTCAGACTTTAACCCTATAACTAGCGCAACTAATGTCACATAAAATTAATTCGGTTAATTGATTAACTTTATGTGTATGAACCTTCTTGAAAATTTAAGTTATGTGTCAATCCATGATTAAAACACTTATGAGTACATGGGTAGTTTTATGTGGGTTACGCCCTAGCGTAGGCGCATTAATTCTACTCATCTATGAGCAAGATGACAAAACAGTGATTCCTATACGTTTAAAATGGTTTGACTTAATTAGGCTATCAAAACAGTTTTGGGCCTAAGGCACAGATGAGATTAAAACATGTTAGACATGTGATGTCTAAAATCTCATCAAAGATCTAAGAGTCATATATGATATGAATGACAAGGAGTTGTCTACCTAAATAACTTATTTTGAGCAGTCGTGCCCTAGCCGACTCAAAGTTAAGTGAAATATGGATCTTAGGCCAGTTAAATTATATGATACATTGGATGTATATGAAGGTTATATAATTTATTGGGAGTATTTGTGAAATACTAAATTTAATAATATTTTTAATTAAGTTGGTACTTATATGTGGTTACATGTTTGCATAATTATAGATAATGGCACAAAACACTCCCAACCTATCATTGCGATCTACCCTTGAGAAGGAAAAACTTCAAGAGAATGGTGCTAACTTCATGGATTGGATCTGATGCCTTAGAATTGTTCTAAAGCATGAAGACAAGCTATACATTCTTGATGAACCCGTTCCTGAGGAGGAACCTGTTGCCACTGCCCCTAGGGTAGAGAGAGACGCCTACAAGAAACACAAAAGTGATTCTCGTGAGGTTGGTTGTCTCATGCTTGCTGCCATGTGTTCTGAACGTCAGAAGTCTCTAGAGCATTTGGAAGCCCATGATTTAGGCATTGAATTGAAAGATATGTTTCAAGAGCAAGCAAGGCAAGAAAGGTTCGATATCATAGCTTCTCTGATCTCATGCAAAATGAGTGAAGGACAGGCGGTGGGTCCTCATGTTCTGAAGATGAAGGCCTACTTTGAGCATCTAGAGAGGCTTGGCCATCCCATCTCTGTTGAGTTGGCTACTGATTTTATTCTTAATTTATTGCACAAAAAGCTATAATCAGTTCGTCATGAACTATAATATGCATGGCATGGATAAGACCATGTCTGAGTTGCATGGGATGCTAAAGACAGCAGAAAAGAAAATACTTAAACAAGCTTCTCCTGTGCTTGTGGTTTCAAAGGAAGGAAAGGGGTCAAAGGCCAAAGGAAAGGGTAAGGCAAAATTTGTCAAATCCAAGATAAGCAAGGCAACTGTTGCCAATGCTGTGGAAAACCAAACTCCCAAAATGATGCAATCTGTTTCCACTGAAATGAGATTGATCATTGGAAACGTAATTGCAAAGCATACATGGAAGAAAAGAAGAAAAGAAGGGCAGTGGGACTGCTTCTACTTCATGTATCTATGTTATAGATATACTCTTTTTACTTCTAGTTCCTGGGTATCAGATACGGATGTGGATCTCACATTTGTTTAAATGTGCAGGCACTAAGGAATAGGAGGCTACTCAAAGATGGCAAGGTGGACCTACGCGTGGGAATGGAGCTAGAGTTGTTGCATTAGCCGTAGGAACCTATGATGTCATTTTACTAGCGGATTAATTCTTGTTTTGAACAATTGTTATTAGGTTTCGGATTTGAGTAGAAATATTATTTCAATTTCTTGTTTAGATAATGAAGGTTTTAAGTTTCTTATTGATAATAAGAAGTTTTCTATTAATTTAAATGATATGCTTTATTGTACTGCGTATTCATTTAATGTCCTTGATGTTGAGAATAGAAATAATGATGATATCTATAATGTAAATAAGAAATCCAAACTAATGATGTAAATCATACTTATTTGTGGCATTGCCGTCTTGGTCATATTAATGAGAAGCGTATCTCACAACTCCATGGGGACGGACTTTTAGATTCACATGATTTTGAATCATATAAAACTTGTGAGTCTTGTTTAATTGAAAAGATGACTAAGTCACATTTTACTAAGAGTAATGAAAGGGCTAGTGACTTATTGAGACTCATGCATACACATGTGTGTGGACCATTAAGCAGCAGTGCTAGGGGATGATATCAATACTTCATAACATTCACTGATGATTTTAGTAGATATGGCTATGTCTACTTAATGAAACATAAAAGTGAATCTTTTGAGATATTTAGAATATTTCAAAATAAAGTACAAATCAACTTGGCAAAACTATTAAAGCACTTCGATCTGATCGTGGTGGATAATATTTAAGCCAAGAATCTGACAATCATCTTAAAGATTGTGGAATTGTTTCACAATTAACTCCACCTGGAACACCATAATGGAATGGTGTGTCTGAGCGGAGAAATAGGACTTTATTGGATATGGTCTGTTCCATGATGAGTCAAGTTGATCTTCCTTTATCCTTTTGGAGACATGCACTAGAAACTCCTGCTCTTACACTAAATAATGTTCTAACAAAATCCGTTCCAAAGACTCCATATGAGATGTGGACTGGAAGAAAACCTAGTTTGTATTTCATGAGAATTTGGGGTTGTGAGGCTTTTGTTTAAGAGACTTTTCTCTGACAAACTTGCACCAAAATCTGATAAATGTATTTTCGTGGGTTACCCTAAGGAAACTAAGGGTTATTACTTTACAATCACGCGGAAAACAAAGTGTTTGTTGCCCATCATGGTACCTTTTTAGAGAAATAGTTTCTCTCCAAAGGAATTAGTGGGAGTATAATTAATCTCGAAGAGGTTCGAGAACCTGAAAATAACATGGAACCGTTAGTTGGATCTGAACAAGTTTCACAAGGAGTTGTGGAACCTATTCAGAATACTCAAGTTCCTCGCAGAACTGGTAGGGTACGATCCGAACCTGAGAGATATGGATTTCTCATGACGGATAGCAATGAAGTTGAAGTCATAGTTGATGACGAACCTACTTCCTATCAAGAAGCGATGTCCGCTCCAGATTTAGATAAATGTCTTGGAGTCATGGAATCTGAAATTAAGTCCATGTATGATAATCAATTTTGGAACTTGATTGATGCACCCAAAGGTGTAAAAACCATAGGATGCAAGTGGATTTTTAAAAACAAAACTGACATGGATGGAAAGGTGCATACTTATAAAACTAGACTTGTAGCGAAATGCTATAGGAAGATTCATGGTATTGACTATGATGAAACCTTTTAGCCCATAGCAATGATCAATTCTATAAGAATTTTACTTCGCATATTTTGACTATGAGATATGGAAAATGGATGTCAAAACAGCGTTCCTTAACGGTAACTTACTTGAGGATGTGTATATGACAAAAACTGAAGGTTTTGTAAATCCAGAAAATTCTAACAAAGTATGCAAGTTGCAAAGATCCATTTATGGATTGAAGCAAGCCTCTAAGAGTTGGAATCTTTGATTTGATGAATCGGTCAAAGATTTTTGCTTCATCAAGAACGAAGATAAACCTTGTGTATACAAGAAGATTAGTGGGAGCGTAGTATTATTTCTTGTGCTGTATGTTGATGATATATTGCTCATTGGAAATGACATTCCTTCACTTCAGTCTGTAAAGACTTGGTTAGGAAAGTGTTTCTCAATGAAAGATATGGGAGAAGCCGCCTACATCTTTGGCATAAAGATCTATCGTGATAGATCTAAGAAATTGATTGGTTTGAGTCAAAGTACATATATTGACAAAGTTCTTAAAATATTTTGCATGAAAACTCTAAGAGAAGAAATTTGCCAGTAGGTCATAACATAACTCTAAGAAAGAATCAATGTCCTAAGACAACTGATGAGCGTGAGAGAATGAATGGAATCCCGTATGCTTTTGCAATTGGATCCATCATGTATGCCATGATATGTACTAGACCCGATGTCTCGTATACTTTGAGCATGACGAGCAGATAGTCACTGGATTGCAGTCAAGACGATTCTCAAGTACTTGCGAAGGACTAAAGATTCGTTCTTGGTATATGGAGGTATAGAAGATGACTTGTTGTAAATGGTTACACAGATGCAAGCTTCCAAACCGACAAGGATGATCAAGATCACAATCTAGATTTGTGTTTGTGCTTAATGGTGGAGCTGTTACTGGAAGAGTTCCAAGCAGAGTACCGTAACTGATTCTACAACTGAAGCTGCATCCGATGCTGCTAAAGAGGCTGTTTGGATTAAGAAGTTCATTGGTGAACTAGGAGTGGTTCCTAGCATTGATAATCCAATAGACCTTTATTGTGATAATAATGGTGCTATTACTCAAGCAAAGGAACCTAGATCGCATCAGAAATCTAAACACATACTTAGTTCATATCTTCGAGAGATCGTTGATAGAGGAGACGTAAATATATGCAGAGTACCAACTGAAGATAACATTGCTGACCCATTGACAAAGGGTCTTCTGCAAGCAAAGCATGATGGTCATATTAGGTCTATGGGTATTCGATACATTAATTAGGCCTAGTACAAGTGGGAGATTGTTGGTGTGTATGCCCTAGGCACGTTATTTGAACGATTAATGTTATCATTTGCTTAAGCTTTAATAAAGATATTGAATGTTTAATTATTATATCTTTTACATGTTAATTATAATAATCTCCGTCCCTAATAATTATGATTAATTATTAGTATAAGTTTAATAGATAATCATATGAAGATTATGTGTATGTGATACAATTAGACTTTATGGGTATTTGTTGGAGAACAAATACTGGACTGACCCCTATGAGATATATGTCATGGTCACAATGTCATAATTATGTCTCATATAGTTATATCAGGGAATCTCTAGACCTGAGGTTATTAAAGTCTTTCACATAATGAATATTACGTTTGACATATTCAAACGTTACCCTTAACTGGGTAGTTATAAAGAATATGATTGGCGTAATCGTAATCAAGTAGGAAGAGGAATAAATCAAGACGGGATTTGTTCCTCGTCAAGAGAGATGTCAAGCTTTGGCCACTCGATGAATTGTATTGATGAAATGCATGGCCATGCTCAAATGATTTGATTAGATCAATGTAATTTGTATTATCAATACATTCGGGATCCAGAAAGCATTGAATATAGGTAAGTTGACCATTGACCATGGCTTACGTTCAATAGACATCGTGTAAACAAAGAGATTGTGTTATGTTCTATTTAGGAAACTTTGGATATCAAACTTATACTAATTGGGTAGTCATAATGGCTTGCTATAGTCCACTTATGACTTACGAGGTTTGAATGGTTCGGATTCGTTGCCAAATTAGTATAATCCTATTGGGTCACACGCAGAACGGATAATTAAAAGGAGCGAAAAATGAGGAAACTGAAGGAGGGAGCCGCACGGCTGCCAAGGAGCCGTACGGCCGCACCACCCCCCCCCCCCCCCCCGCACTGCAGTTTAATTTTGGTCAAATCTTGTTAGACAAGAAGACCAAAGTCCTAAAGGGTTTTGGAAACCCCTTGTATATAATGTGGACAACCGGGAATAGTTCCCCATGCATTGATTTTGCAAATCACAAACTCTTTCTTGAAGAGAGAGAATACACATAATATACTAGGATCATTGTATTTGATTATTCCCAATAATAAAATCACAATAATCTTTAGTAGCTTTGAAGAATCGTTCTTCAACATTGTTTTTCAAACCGAAGGCCTAGCAGTCAAGTTCAAGAAGGCGTTCTTGAATCCGTTCATTGTGTGGATCACCGGTAGAGGGTGCACATCTTTGCATCTTAATCCACGTTTTCACATATCGATTTACAAGGGTTAGTTTATTTCATCTTCATATTATGAATTATTGATCATCACGAATCTAGGCTATTTCTTCATGATATTCTTCCGCTGCGCATGATTGCACGAAACCCAACATATATAGACTCCTATATTCCACAATTCTTGAATTGTTCTAGGATTAATTTTTCAAAAGTCCCTGAAAAAAAACATATCTTTAATAAAGATTATGGAATTTTTTTCACAAAGTTCTCAAATTAATATTTTAATGCTCAAAACTTTTTGAGAGTATCTGAGAGACATGTCTCAAACTATGGATGGATCTTAGAGAAATGTCTGAGAGACGTGTCTCATACCACGGATGGTCCTTAGAGAAATTGATGTAGCGTGATGCTACAATAATAGTAAAGTCTATGACGACTTTAAACAATCGTCGTAGAATCGCAGCGGAAATCAACCCCTAAGAAAACCCTAAGGAATTCTTGAAACAAAACGAAGAATAAATCTTCAACAAACCTTACAATTGCAAAGCAATCAAAATTTAATAAAAATCATCAATAATTCGGATACATGTTGAGGCCTATTTTATAGAGCCCATACAACTTGAAAAAGAAGTAAAAACCTACTAAAACTACTCCTAACCTATATAGTAACATAATATGAATCAAAAACTAGTAAATATCCCCAATTAAAAATACTAATTAAAAGTATTAATTAAATCCTAATTAAAAAGAAAATACAAATATAATTATAATGTTTAATATAATTATATTTTCGTCCCGCATCAGAAAAAAAAAAAAAAATGTAGAGTCCTAATGAAAAATGAACGTTTGGTTGCATAGTTTTTTAGAAAATACCCCTTGTTATTATATCTATATTGACTATCGTCGAAAGAAATATGCAAGAATATAATATAATTTTTAGGAAAAAATCATTTTTAGTATTATAGTTGAGATACATGAAGAGGACCTTAGATGGTTCTCGAGTCTTTTAACTGATTGAAATGGAATAGAAACCTTTTTTCTTCACTATTTTTGTCAAATAATCAAAATATTGTCGAGGCTGGCCGTAAATATGAGATTATTAGCATTCGTACATCTAACTCGATTAAATTTTGAAATTTAATCGAAGGAGCCACTATAGGGTAGAGCAAGGGGGTCAGCTCCCTTGAGTTTTGAGTTATAGCATTTTAGTCCCTATAGTTAATTTAAAAGGAAAATTTTGATGGTAGCTTTGACCCTCCTGCATTTTGAAAAATATATTTATAAATTCCTTCGTATTTTTATGTGAAAAAAAAAATTCTAATATGATCATCAATATTAGGAAAGAAAATATAACATGCCGTCCAAACAATATTGATAACCTAGAAATGGGTTAAAGTGTTGTGAATGAAAACATAAGGTGTGAAACTGTGAGCCATAAAGTGTTGTGAATATAGTCTAGTTTAGGATTCACTGTTTTGCTTGTACTCCATGACACAAACAAAACAAAACAAGCGTCAAGTTTGAAATATTTCTCATAAATTTACTCCATCCATTTCAAAATGAATTTTAAATTTACTTTCTATCAACAACCAAGGTGGCACAGGCACCACAAGGCTTGCTAAAAGCGTTCCATGAAGGCATGAACAATTCTATCTAGGTTGAGCGTGCATTTGGATCATAGAGTAATAAACTGCAAGATTTAGGGTAATGATAGTAATAATCGGTGTACTTATTAAGGGTAGCATTGCAAATAAAATATACTCCCTCTCTCCCAGAAATAGAAAGTTAGTCCATCTTTTTGTCGTTGTTGTTACGAATGAACTTTGACCGAAGTTGACTTTGACTTTAACCGAAGTTGACTTTGACTTTTCATGTCCTTGGACATGACTTTCAAGCTCATAATAAATTTTACATCCGGATAAAATGTAAAAATATTAAAATACCCCCAGATTACAATAAAGCCAAAAATACATCATTACTAGTCTAAAGTACATGAAAATAAAGTTAATACAATATAAAAACATAGGAAATAGATGCTACATAATCCGCCTCGTCAGGGGAACGTAGGCAACCTTCGGTTCAGTCTCACCATCATACACAACATTCAATCCTCGTCCCATCATTTGACTGGTCCCTTCTAGATATACCATCCTTTGATCTTGCCACTGATTGACTTTCTCATTTCAATTTATCACAATATTTATACATAGTAAGGTTAAATTGCCTTGCTATAAATCTTGACTTAATGATTAACATGAATCAATTCAAGCATCACTTGATGATACTGACTAAAGCAAATTCAAATTTCTCAACAAGTCTCTCTTTTCTACATCTTAAGAAAGCCAAACACTTATGTTCTGTCAAGCCTGGGCCTCCTTGGGTTATATGCCTTCAAACGAAGGGTTTTAAGATACTTTTATGTTTTTATGTTGAGCTAGTGGGATGTACTAGCCGTTAGAATTTAAATGTTAGTTACGCTTCCGCACTATTTTGAATTGTGGTTAGATTATACTAGCCGTTTCTTTTGAACGTTGGATTGGAATTATGTTTGACGTTTGGGATTTCTTGGGTTATGAATAATTATTATTGTTGAAAAGTTTGGGTCGTTACAATTAGTTCCAGTGTTTTATTTCGTAATTAATTGAATTTAAAATCAATATTAATATTGATTTCACTATTTTGATTAACTTTAAGAAATATGATATTTTTTTTTTTTTAGAGTTTCATTTAAACATTTTTTTTAAACTTTTTGGTCAAATTCATATTAATCATAGTAAAAATTCAATTATCTTTTTAGGACTGGAGAGTATAATTATAATCATCACAATTATTGACAGATTTAACAATTCTTTCTCAATATCATTGTGATCGAACCAAAATTATTGATCATATTGCCGGATCCCGGATGGATATTTGAAATAACTTGCGTAGCCTGAAAAACATGAACAAACGACTCGCCGGAAGTCCAGCTAAGACCCTCGGGTGTGAGAAGAAGGAATCGCTTAAGAGAGAAAACTTATGAACACGTGAATGTAAAGAGTAGGAAAAAGTGAATACACCTGAATTGAGGGATTGAGACCCCTATCTAAGCCATGTGGTTTAGAGTAATCCCCAAGTATTAGATCCGATTTGTATGAATTAGGCTAATCTTAATAAGGAAAGTAATTTTTCCCTTTGTCTTTGAACCGTGTAGGAGTTTTCCTTGAATTGATACTTCATTAAAAACTTTGGACTCTTTGGTCGTCTAGGATTTTAAAAGAGTCAACTCAGGACAAGACTCCACTAATTAGAAGACATTGTTCTTAGCTCGCTTCTCGTCGTGACCGACCTCGTTTGTCCGAGCTAGTCAGCTCGTTTCCTCGTATTAGAAGCCCCCCCGGACGACTAGAGCCTGATGGGCTAATGGGCTTCTTCAGTTCTCGGGTGTACGAGCTTGTGATTATTAATGACTTGAACCGAGCAACCCGTATTGAGTGCTCGTGTTTATATCTTTCACATTGATTGATAGTTGACACTATTTATTACGTAATTGAAATTATTTGGATCGAGATAATAATTCAAATTAGTTACTCTAATCGTGTGTGTTTTTCATAAAACACTTTGTCAAAAACCCTCAAGAATTATTTACTTTTATGTGCTTGTTGCGATATCTACCAATTGTTTAATATATACTCCCTCCGTCCAGCTCACTTGAGACTTTTTGACCAAAACTGGGTCAACTTAAGGTCGGTTTGACCAACACTTTATAGAAATAATTTATGATCCGAACAAAATTAAAAAATGTAAAATGACCACCATAAAAAACCTCTCAATAACAATTTTTAAAAAGTTTTTTGGGAACATAAATATTTCTATAAAGTGTTGGTCAAACCGACCTTAAGTTGACCAGTTTTGGTCAAAAAGTCTCAAGTGAGCTGGGACGGATGGAGTATGTGTGTTTTGCTATGGGGTGGGGACGTGGAGAGTGATGTGACCTTTCATGCTTAAGTTTTAAGGATCAGAAATGTATATTGTTGGTGTATATGCCCTAGGCACGTTATTTGAACGATTAATATTATCATTTGCTTATGCTTTAATAAAGATATTGAATGTTTGATTATTATATCTTTTACATGCTTATTATAATAATCCCCGTCCTGATAATTATGATTAATTATTAAAATAAGTTTAATAGATAATCATATGATGATTATGTATATGCGATACAATTAGACTTATGGGTATTTGTTGGAGAACAAATACAGGACTGACCCCTATGAGATTTATGTCATGGTCACAATGTCATAATTAAGTCTCATATAGTTATATCACTGGAATCTCTAGACTTGAGGTTATTATAGTTTTCCACATAATGAACATTACGTTTGACATATTCAAACGTTACCCTTAACCAGGTAGTTATAAAGTATATGATTGGCGTAATCGGAATCATGTAGGGAAGAGTATAATAGCCAAGACGGGATTTGTTCCTCGTCAAGAGAGATGTCAAGCTTGGCCACTCGATGAATTTTATTGATGAAATGCATGCCATGCTCAAATGAATTGATTAGATCAATGTAATTTGTATTATCAATACATTTGGAGGATCGAGAAAGCATTGAATAGGTAAGTTGACCATGGACTATG
This sequence comes from Campanula takesimana, assembly GCA_026119855.1. NCBI lineage: Eukaryota > Viridiplantae > Streptophyta > Magnoliopsida > Asterales > Campanulaceae > Campanula > Campanula takesimana. Next base: position 802,247 of record JAOWBW010000122.1, on the reverse strand, counting down.
GCTTACGTTCAAATAGACATCGTGTAACAAAGAGATTGTGTTATGTTCTATATAGGAAACTTTTGGATATCAAAGTTATACTATTGGGTATCATACTGGCTTGCTAGAGTCCGCTTATGACTTACAAGGTTTGAATGGTTCGGACTCATTGTCAACTTAGTATAATCCTATTGGGTCACCACGCAGAACATATAATAAAATGAGCGAAAAACGAGGAAACTGAAGGAGGGAGCCGTACGGCACCCTTGGAGCCCGCACGGCTGCCAAGGAGCCGTACTGCCGGCCCCCGCACTGCAGTTTAATTTTGGTCAATTCTTGTTGGACAAGAAGACCTAAGTCTTAAAGGGTTTTTGGAAATCCCTTGATATAATGTGGACAACGAGAATAGTTCCCCATGCATTGATTTTGCAAATCACAAACTCTTTCTTGAAGAGAGAGAATACACATAATATACTATGATCATTGTATTTGATTATTCCCAATTATCAAATACATAATCTTTAGGAGCTTTGAAGAATCGTTCTTCAACAATGTTTTTCAAACCAAAAGGCCTATCAGTCAACTTCAATAAGGCGTTCTTGATCCGTTCATTGTGTGGATCACCGTAGAGGGTGCACATCTTTGCATCTTAATCCAAGTTTTTACATATCGATTTACAAGGGTTAGTTTCTTTCATCTTTATATTATGAATTGTTGATCCATCACGGATCTAGGTTATTGGTTTTCTTCATGGTATTCTTCCGATGCGCATGATTGCACGAAACCAACAGTGGTATCAGAGGCCCCGTTGATGATCAAATAATTCTAATATTGTCATGATATAATTATTTAATGCGATTATTTAATTTGTATGATCATGATAAGATGAATTTATATGATGGAATTTTATATGAGATATAAAATATGCATGCTAGTTGATGATGGGATTATGTGGTTGTAATATTATTTGATTATTATGTATGATCGCATGCTTAGATTATCATGTTGTAATTAGATTATATTTATTGATAATCTTGATCTAGTTTGTATGTGGAGTAAATTGATTATTGATTATATGAATTAGATGGGTTAAAATTCGTAATCTATCATGTTTCTATAATCTTATTATGTAAGAACATGATATTGGGATTGATCGATTTTTTGAAAATATGGAAAATCTGGAAACTGACAAGGCAGCCGTACGGCCAGATGGCAGCCGCACGGCTTGCTTGCCGCCGTACGGCGCCTGCCCCGTTTCCAGAATGTTTCTCTGTTTTTCTGTGTGTCCAGAGTGTTCTGTAAATCGTTTACAGAATTCGAATCGGAACAAGAAATTGGTTTCAAATGGCTGGTTTTCGAAACCGTGTTTCCTGAAACAGTTTTTTGTCAAGAATTCAGAGTAATTGCAAAATCAGAGTTCTAAGAGTTTTAGAATTGCTATAATCTGTGAGATTAAGAGACAATGAAAGCGTCTTGAAACAAGTGTCCAATCTATATGGGAATGTGGATGCCTTTTGGCTTAGTTTCGACCGTATAGAGAAGTTACTTGGTTTCTTTATTTTAGTACGGAAATGTGGATGCCTTTTGGCTTAGTTTTAACTGTACGGGTTTGTGCTCTCAATTTTAAGATGCTCTGGCGGATTCAGTTTCAGACTTTAACCCTATAACTAGCGCAACTATGTCACATAAAATTAATTCGCGTTAATTGATTAACTTTTATGTGTATGAACCTTCTTGAAAATTAAGTTATGTGTCAATCCATGATTTAAAACACTTATGAGTACATGGGTAGTTTTATGTGGGTTACGCCCTAGCGTAGGCGCATTAATTCTACTCATCTATGAGCAAGATGACAAAACAGTGATTCCTATACGTTTAAAATGGTTTGACTTAATATTAGGCTATCAAAACAGTTTTGGGCCTAAGGCACAGATGATTAAAACATGTTAGACATGTGATGTCTAAAATCTCATCAAATGATCTAAGAGTCATATATGATATGAATGACAAGGAGTTGTCTACCTAAATAACTATTTGAGCAAGTCGTGCCCTAGCCGACTCAAAGTTAAGTGAAATATGGATCTTAGCCGTTAAATTATATGATACATTGGATGTATATGAAGGTTATATAATTTATTGGGAGTATTTGTGAAATACTAAATTTAATAATATTTTTAATTAAGTTGGTACTTATATGTGGTTACATGTTTGCATAATTATAGATAATAGCACAAAACACTCCCAACCTATCATTGCGATCTACCCTTGAGAAGGAAAAACTTCAAGAGAATGGTGCTAACTTCATGGATTGGATCTGATGCCTTAGAATGTTTCTAAAGCATGAAGACAAGCTATACATTCTTGATGAACCCGTTCCTGAGGAGGAACCTGTTGCCACTGCCCCTAGGGTAGAGAGAGACGCCTACAAGAAACACAAAAGTGATTCTCGTGAGGTTGGTTGTCTCATGCTTGCTGCCATGTGTTCTGAACGTCAGAAGTCTCTAGAGCATTTGGAAGCCCATGATTTAGGCATTGAATTGAAAGATATGTTTCAAGAGCAAGCAAGGCAAGAAAGGTTCGATATCATAGCTTCTCTGATCTCATGCAAAATGAGTGAAGGACAGGCGGTGGGTCCTCATGTTCTGAAGATGAAGGCCTACTTTGAGCATCTAGAGAGGCTTGGCCATCCCATCTCTGTTGAGTTGGCTACTGATTTTATTCTTAATTTATTGCACAAAAAGCTATAATCAGTTCGTCATGAACTATAATATGCATGGCATGGATAAGACCATGTCTGAGTTGCATGGGATGCTAAAGACAGCAGAAAAGAAAATACTTAAACAAGCTTCTCCTGTGCTTGTGGTTTCAAAGGAAGGAAAGGGGTCAAAGGCCAAAGGAAAGGGTAGGCAAAATTTGTCAAATCCAAGATAAGCAAGGCAACTGTTGCCAATGCTGTGGAAAACCAAACTCCCAAAATGATGCAATCTGTTTCCACTGAAATGAGATTGATCATTGGAAACGTAATTGCAAAGCATACATGGAAGAAAAGAAGAAAAAGAAGTGCAGTGGGACTGCTTCTACTTCATGTATCTATGTTATAGATATACTCTTTTTACTTCTAGTTCCTGGGTATCAGATACGGATGTGGATCTCACATTTGCTTAAATGTGCAGGCACTAAGGAATAGGAGGCTACTCAAAGATGGCAAGGTGGACCTACGCGTGGGGAATGGAGCTAGAGTTGTTGCATTAGCCGTAGGAACCTATGATGTCATTTTACTAGCGGATTAATTCTTGTTTTGAACAATTGTTATTAGGTTTCGGATTTGAGTAGAAATATTATTTCAATTTCTTGTTTAGATAATGAAGGTTTTAAGTTTCTTATTGATAATAAGAAGTTTTCTATTAATTTAAATGATATGCTTTATTGTACTGCGTATTCATTTAATGTCCTTGATGTTGAGAATAGAAATAATGATGATATCTATAATGTAAATAAGAAATCCAAACCTAATGATGTAAATCATACTTATTTGTGGCATTGCCGTCTTGGTCATATTAATGAGAAGCGTATCTCACAACTCCATGGGGACGGACTTTTAGATTCACATGATTTTGAATCATATAAAACTTGTGAGTCTTGTTTAATTGAAAAGATGACTAAGTCACATTTTACTAAGAGTAATGAAAGGGCTAGTGACTTATTGAGACTCATGCATACACATGTGTGTGGACCATTAAGCAGCAGTGCTAGGGGATGATATCAATACTTCATAACATTCACTGATGATTTTAGTAGATATGGCTATGTCTACTTAATGAAACATAAAAGTGAATCTTTGAGATATTTAGAATATTTCAAAATAAAGTACAGAATCAACTTGGCAAAACTATTAAAGCACTTCGATCTGATCGTGGTGGATAATATTTAAGCCAAGAATCTGACAATCATCTTAAAGATTGTGGAATTGTTTCACAATTAACTCCACCTGGAACACCATAATGGAATGGTGTGTCTGAGCGGAGAAATAGGACTTTATTGGATATGGTCTGTTCCATGATGAGTCAAGTTGATCTTCCTTTATCCTTTTGGAGACATGCACTAGAAACTCCTGCTCTTACACTAAATAATGTTCTAACAAAATCCGTTCCAAAGACTCCATATGAGATGTGGACTGGAAGAAAACCTAGTTTGTATTTCATGAGAATTTGGGGTTGTGAGGCTTTTGTTAAGAGACTTTTCTCTGACAAACTTGCACCAAAATCTGATAAATGTATTTTCGTGGGTTACCCTAAGGAAACTAAGGGTTATTACTTTACAATCACGCGGAAAACAAAGTGTTTGTTGCCCATCATGGTACCTTTTTAGAGAAATAGTTTCTCTCCAAAGGAATTAGTGGGAGTATAATTAATCTCGAAGAGGTTCGAGAACCTGAAAATAACATGGAACCGTTAGTTGGATCTGAACAAGTTTCACAAGGAGTTGTGGAACCTATTCAGAATACTCAAGTTCCTCGCAGAACTGGTAGGGTACGATCCGAACCTGAGAGATATGGATTTCTCATGACGGATAGCAATGAAGTTGAAGTCATAGTTGATGACGAACCTACTTCCTATCAAGAAGCGATGTCCGCTCCAGATTTAGATAAATGTCTTGGAGTCATGGAATCTGAAATTAAGTCCATGTATGATAATCAATTTTGGAACTTGATTGATGCACCCAAAGGTGTAAAAACCATAGGATGCAAGTGGATTTTAAAAACAAAACTGACATGGATGGAAAGGTGCATACTTATAAAACTAGACTTGTAGCGAAATGCTATAGGAAGATTCATGGTATTGACTATGATGAAACCTTTTAGCCCATAGCAATGATCAATTCTATAAGAATTTTACTTCGCATATTTTGACTATGAGATATGGAAAATGGATGTCAAAACAGCGTTCCTTAACGGTAACTTACTTGAGGATGTGTATATGACAAAAACTGAAGGTTTTGTAAATCCAGAAAATTCTAACAAAGTATGCAAGTTGCAAAGATCCATTTATGGATTGAAGCAAGCCTCTAAGAGTTGGAATCTTTGATTTGATGAATCGGTCAAAGATTTTTGCTTCATCAAGAACGAAGATAAACCTTGTGTATACAAGAAGATTAGTGGGAGCGTAGTATTATTTCTTGTGCTGTATGTTGATGATATATTGCTCATTGGAAATGACATTCCTTCACTTCAGTCTGTAAAGACTTGGTTAGGAAAGTGTTTCTCAATGAAAGATATGGGAGAAGCCGCCTACATCTTTGGCATAAAGATCTATCGTGATAGATCTAAGAAATTGATTGGTTTGAGTCAAAGTACATATATTGACAAAGTTCTTAAAATATTTTGCATGAAAAACTCTAAGAGAAGAAATTTGCCAGTAGGTCATAACATAACTCTAAGAAAGAATCAATGTCCTAAGACAACTGATGAGCGTGAGAGAATGAATGGAATCCCGTATGCTTTTGCAATTGGATCCATCATGTATGCCATGATATGTACTAGACCCGATGTCTCGTATACTTTGAGCATGACGAGCAGATAGTCACTGGATTGCAGTCAAGACGATTCTCAAGTACTTGCGAAGGACTAAAGATTCGTTCTTGGTATATGGAGGTATAGAAGATGACTTGTTGTAAATGGTTACACAGATGCAAGCTTCCAAACCGACAAGGATGATTCAAGATCACAATCTAGATTTGTGTTTGTGCTTAATGGTGGAGCTGTTAGCTGGAAGAGTTCCAAGCAGAGTACCGTAACTGATTCTACAACTGAAGCTGCATCCGATGCTGCTAAAGAGGCTGTTTGGATTAAGAAGTTCATTGGTGAACTAGGAGTGGTTCCTAGCATTGATAATCCAATAGACCTTTATTGTGATAATAATGGTGCTATTACTCAAGCAAAGGAACCTAGATCGCATCAGAAATCTAAACACATACTTAGTTCATATCTTCGAGAGATCGTTGATAGAGGAGACGTAAATATATGCAGAGTACCAACTGAAGATAACATTGCTGACCCATTGACAAAGGGTCTTCTGCAAGCAAAGCATGATGGTCATATTAGGTCTATGGGTATTCGATACATTAATTAGGCCTAGTACAAGTGGGAGATTGTTGGTGTGTATGCCCTAGGCACGTTATTTGAACGATTAATGTTATCATTTGCTTAAGCTTTAATAAAGATATTGAATGTTTAATTATTATATCTTTTACATGTTAATTATAATAATCCCCGTCCCTAATAATTATGATTAATTATTAGTATAAGTTTAATAGATAATCATATGAAGATTATGTGTATGTGATACAATTAGACTTATGGGTATTTGTTGGAGAACAAATACTGGACTGACCCCTATGAGATATATGTCATGGTCACAATGTCATAATTATGTCTCATATAGTTATATCAGGAATCTCTAGACCTGAGGTTATTAAAGTCTTTCACATAATGAATATTACGTTTGACATATTCAAACGTTACCCTTAACTGGGTAGTTATAAAGAATATGATTGGCGTAATCGTAATCAAGTAGGGAAGAGGAATAAATCAAGACGGGATTTGTTCCTCGTCAAGAGAGATGTCAAGCTTTGGCCACTCGATGAATTGTATTGATGAAATGCATGGCCATGCTCAAATGATTTGATTAGATCAATGTAATTTGTATTATCAATACATTCGGGATCCAGAAAGCATTGAATATAGGTAAGTTGACCATTGACCATGGCTTACGTTCAATAGACATCGTGTAAACAAAGAGATTGTGTTATGTTCTATTTAGGAAACTTTGGATATCAAACTTATACTAATTGGGTAGTCATAATGGCTTGCTATAGTCCACTTATGACTTACGAGGTTTGAATGGTTCGGATTCGTTGCCAAATTAGTATAAGCCTATTGGGTCACACACGCAGAACGGATAATTAAAAGGAGCGAAAAATGAGGAAACTGAAGGAGGGAGCCGTACGCACCGTTGGAGCGCACGGCTGCCAAGGAGCCGTACGCCGCACCCCGCACCACCCCCCCCCCCCCCCCCCCCCGCACTGCAGTTTAATTTTGGTCAAATCTTGTTAGACAAGAAGACCAAAGTCCTAAAGGGTTTTGGAAACCCCTTGTATATAATGTGGACAACCGGGAATAGTTCCCCATGCATTGATTTTGCAAATCACAAACTCTTTCTTGAAGAGAGAGAATACACATAATATACTAGGATCATTGTATTTGATTATTCCCAATAATAAAATCACAATAATCTTTAGTAGCTTTGAAGAATCGTTCTTCAACATTGTTTTTCAAACCGAAGGCCTAGCAGTCAAGTTCAAGAAGGCGTTCTTGAATCCGTTCATTGTGTGGATCACCGGTAGAGGGTGCACATCTTTGCATCTTAATCCACGTTTTCACATATCGATTTACAAGGTTAGTTTATTTCATCTTCATATTATGAATTATTGATCATCACGAATCTAGGCTATTTCTTCATGATATTCTTCCGCTGCGCATGATTGCACGAAACCCAACATATATAGACTCCTATATTCCACAATTCTTGAATTGTTCTAGGATTAATTTTTCAAAAGTCCTGAAAAAAAACATATCTTTAATAAAGATTATGGAATTTTTTTCACAAAGTTCTCAAATTAATATTTTAATGCTCAAAACTTTTGAGAGTATCTGAGAGACATGTCTCAAACTATGGATGGATCTTAGAGAAATGTCTGAGAGACGTGTCTCATACCACGGATGGTCCTTAGAGAAATTGATGTAGCGTGATGCTACAATAATAGTAAAGTCTATGACGACTTTAAACAATCGTCGTAGAATCGCAGCGGAAATCAACCCCTAAGAAAACCCTAAGGAATTCTTGAAACAAAACGAAGAATAAATCTTCAACAAACCTTACAATTGCAAAGCAATCAAAATTTAATAAAAATCATCAATAATTCGGAATACATGTTGAGGCCTATTTTATAGAGCCCATACAACTTGAAAAAGAAGTAAAAACCTACTAAAACTACTCCTAACCTATATAGTAACATAATATGAATCAAAAACTAGTAAATATCCCCAATTAAAAATACTAATTAAAAGTATTAATTAAATCCTAATTAAAAAGAAAATACAAATATAATTATAATGTTTAATATAATTATATTTTCGTCCCGCATCAGAAATAAAAAAAAAAATGTAGAGTCCTAATGAAAAATGAACGTTTGGTTGCATAGTTTTTTAGAAAATACCCCTTGTTATTATATCTATATTGACTATCGTCGAAAGAAATATGCAAGAATATAATATAATTTTTAGGAAAAAATCATTTTTAGTATTATAGTTGAGATACATGAAGAGGACCTTAGATGGTTCTCGAGTCTTTTAACTGATTGAAATGGAATAGAAACCTTTTTTCTTCACTATTTTTGTCAATAATCAAAATATTGTCGAGGCTGGCCGTAAATATAAGATTATTAGCATTCGTACATCTAACTCGATTAAATTTGAAATTTAATCGAAGGAGCCACTATAGGGTAGAGCAAGGGGGTCAGCTCCCTTGAGTTTTGAGTTATAGCATTTTAGTCCCTATAGTTAATTTAAAAGGAAAATTTTGATGGTAGCTTTGACCCTCCTGCATTTTGAAAAATATATTTATAAATTCCTTCGTATTTTTATGTGAAAAAAAAAATTCTAATATGATCATCAATATTAGGAAAGAAAATATAACATGCCGTCCAAACAATATTGATAACCTAGAAATGGGTTAAAGTGTTGTGAATGAAAACATAAGGTGTGAAACTGTGAGCCATAAAGTGTTGTGAATATAGTCTAGTTTTAGGATTCACTATGTTTTGCTTGTACTCCATGACACAACACAAAACAAAACAAGCGTCAAGTTTGAAATATTTCTCATAAATTTTACTCCATCCATTTCAAAATGAATTTTAAATTTACTTTCTATCAACAACCAAGGTGGCACAGGCACCACAAGGCTTGCTAAAAGCGTTCCATGAAGGCATGAACAATTCTATCTAGGTTGAGCGTGCATTTGGATCATAGAGTAATAAACTGCAAGATTTAGGGTAATGATAGTAATAATCGGTGTACTTATTAAGGGTAGCATTGCAAATAAAATATACTCCCTCTCTCCCAGAAAGTTAGTCCATCTTTTTGTCGTTGTTGTTACGAATGAACTTTGACCGAAGTTGACTTTGACTTTAACCGAAGTTGACTTTGACTTTTCATGTCCTTGGACATGACTTTCAAGCTCATAATAAATTTTACATCCGGATAAAATGTAAAAATATTAAAATACCCCCAGATTACAATAAAGCCCAAAAATACATCATTACTAGTCTAAAGTACATGAAAATAAAGTTTAATACAATAGAAAACATAGGAAATAGATGCTACATAATCCGCCTCGTCAGGGGAACGTAGGCAACCTTCGGGTTCAGTCTCACCATCATACACAACATTCAATCCTCGTCCCATCATTTGACTGGTCCCTTCTAGATATACCATCCTTTGATCTTGCCACTGATTGACTTTCTCATTTCAATTTATCACAATATTTATACATAGTAAGGTTAATTGCTTGCTATAAATCTTGACTTAATGATTAACATGATCAATTCAAGCAATCACTTGATGATACTGACTAAAGCAAATTTCAAATTTCTCAACAAGTCTTCTTTTCTACATCTTAAGAAAAGCCAAACACTTATGTTCTGTCAAGCCTGGGCCTCCTTGGGTTATATGCCTTCAAACGAAGGGTTTAAGATACTTTTATGTTTTTATGTTGAGCTAGTGGGATGTACTAGCCGTTAGAATTTAAATGTTAGTTACGCTTCCGCACTATTTTGAATTGTGGTTAGATTATACTAGCCGTTTCTTTTGAACGTTGGATTGGAATTATGTTTGACGTTTGGGATTTCTTGGGTTATGAATAATTATTATTGTTGAAAAGTTTGGGTCGTTACAATTAGTTCCATGTTTTATTTCGTAATTTAATTGAATTTAAAATCAATAATTAATATTGATTTCACTATTTTGATTAACTTTAAGAAATATGATAGTATTTTTTTTAGAGTTTCATTTAAACATTTTTTTTTAAAATTTTTGGTCAAATTCATATTAATCATAGTAAAAATTCAATTATCTTTTTAGGACTGGGAGAGTAATTATAATCATCACAATTATTGACAGATTTAACAATTCTTTCTCAATATCATTGTGATCGAACCAAAATTATTGATCAGTATTGCCGGATCCCCGGATGGATATTTTGAAATAACTTGCGTAGCCTGAAAAACATGAACAAACGACTCGCCGGAAGTCCAGCTAAGACCCTCGGGTGTGAGAAGAAGGAATCGCTTAAGAGAGAAAACTTATGAACACGTGAATGTAAAGAGTAGGAAAAAGTGAATACACCTGAATTGAGGGATTGAGACCCCTATCTAAGCCATGTGGTTAGAGTAATCCCCAAGTATTAGATCCGATTTTGTATGAATTAGGCTAATCTTAATAAGGAAAGTAAATTTTTCCCTTTGTCTTTGAACCGTGTAGGAGTTTCCTTGATTGAGACTTCATTAAAACTTTGGACTCTTTGGTCGTCTAGGATTTTAAAAGAGTCAACTCAGGACAAGACTCCACTAATTAGAAGACATTGTTCTTAGCTCGCTTGCTCGTCGTGACCGACCTCGTTTGTCCGAGCTAGTCAGCTCGTTTCCTCGGTATTAGAAGCCCCCCCGGACGACTAGAGCCTGATGGGCCTAATGGGCTTCTTCAGTTCTCGTGTGTACGAGCTTGTGATTATTAATGACTTGAACCGAGCAACCCGTATTGAGTGCTCGGTTTATATCTTTCACATTGATTGATAGTTGACACTATTTATTACGTAATTGAAATTATTTTGGGATCGAGATAATAATTCAAAATTAGTTACTCTAATCGTGTGTTTTTTCATAAAACACTTTGTCAAAAACCCTCAAGAATTATTTACTTTTTATGTGCTTGTTGCGATATCTACCAATTGTTTAATATATACTCCCTCCGTCCCAGCTCACTTGAGACTTTTGACCAAAACTGGTCAACTTAAGGTCGGTTTGACCAACACTTTATAGAAATATTTATGATCCGAACAAAAATTAAAAAAATGTAAAATGACCACCATTAAAAATCCTCTCAATAACAATTTTTAAAAAGTTTTTTGGAACATAAATATTTCTATAAAGTGTTGGTCAAACCGACCTTAAGTTGACCAGTTTTGGTCAAAAAGTCTCAAGTGAGCTGGGACGGAGGGAGTATGTGGTTGTTGCTATGGGGTGGGGAGTTGGAGAAGTGATGTGACCTTTCATGCTTAAGTTTTAAGGATCAGAAATGTATATTGTTGGTGTATATGCCCTAGGCACGTTATTTGAACGATTAATATTATCATTTGCTTATGCTTTAATAAAGATATTGAATGTTTGATTATTATATCTTTTACATGCTTATTATAATAATCCCCGTCCCTGATAATTATGATTAATTATTAAAATAAGTTTAATAGATAATCATATGATGATTATGTATATGCGATACAATTAGACTTATGGGTATTTGTTGGTGAACAAATACAGGACTGACCCCTATGAGATTTATGTCATGGTCACAATGTCATAATTAAGTCTCATATAGTTATATCACTGGAATCTCTAGACTTGAGGTTATTATAGTTTTCCACATAATGAACATTACGTTTGACATATTCAAACGTTACCCTTAACCAGGTAGTTATAAAGTATATGATTGGCGTAATCGGAATCATGTAGGGAAGAGTAATAAGCCAAGACGGGATTTGTTCCTCGTCAAGAGAGATGTCAAGCTTTGGCCACTCGATGAATTTTATTGATGAAATGCATGGCCATGCTCAAATGAATTGATTAGATCAATGTAATTTGTATTATCAATACATTTGGGATCGAGAAAGCATTGAACATAGGTAAGTTGACCATGGACTATGGCTTACGTTCAATAGACATCGTGTAAACAAAGAGATTGTGTTATGTTCTATTTAGGAAACTTTTGGATATCAAAGTTATACTAATTGGGTAGTCATACTGGCTTGCTAGAGTCCGCTTATGACTTACGAGGTTTGAATGGTTCGGACTCATTGTCAACTTAGTATAATCCTATTGGGTCACACACGCAGAACATATAATTAAAATGAGCGAAAAACGAGGAAACTGAAGGAGGGAGCCGTACGGCACCCTTGGAGCCGCACGGCTGCCAAGGAGCCGTACTGCCGCCCCCCGCACTGCAGTTTAATTTTGGTCAATTCTTGTTGGACAAGAAGACCTAAGTCTTAAAGGGTTTTGGAAATCCCTTATATATAATGTGGACAACTGAGAATAGTTCCCCATGCATTGATTTTGCAAATCACAAACTCTTTCTTGGAGAGAGAGAATACACATAATATACTATGATCATTGTATTTGATTATTCCCAATTATCAAATTACAATAATCTTTAGGAGCTTTGAAGAATCGTTCTTCAACAATGTTTTTCAAACCAAAGGCCTATCAGTCAACTTCAATAAGGCGTTCTTGAATCCGTTCATTGTGTGGATCACCGGTAGAGGGTGCACATCTTTGCATCTTAATCCAAGTTTTTACATATCGATTTACAAGGGTTAGTTTCTTTCATCTTTATATTATGAATTGTTGATCATCACGGATCTAGGTTATTGGGTTTCTTCATGGTATTCTTCCGATGCGCATGATTGCACGAAACCCAACAGTGGTATCAGAGCCCCGTTGATGATCAATAATTCTAATATTGTCATGATATAATTATTTAATGCGATTATTTAATTTGTATGATCATGATAAGATGAATTTATGTGATGGAATTTTATATGAGATATAAAATATGCATGCTAGTTGATGATGGGATTATGTGGTTGTAATATTAATTTGATTATTATGTATGATCGCATGCTTAGATTATCATGTTGTAATTAGATTATATTTATTGATAATCTTGATCTAGTTTGTATGTGGTGTAGCGACCCCAAAACCCGTTTCTATTTATTTTATAATTTTGGGGATTTTTATTTGACTTATATGTGCATTTTATGTGTCGCATCATATTTTATGATTTGCATATCATATTTGATTATTTGTGTTATTTACTTAGTTGGTAAAAATAATAACTAAAGGAGTTAAATGATTAAGTTGAAACTTTAGGGTCCTTGTTGAAATTATAAGTTAAGGGGCTTAAGTGTTGACTTTAGAAGTCCAGTGACCAGTTTGTAATTTTGGGGTAAAAATCTTTATAAGAAATTTTCTTTCTTTCCCTTCTCTGTGTATGTATGTTCTGCAACTTTCTACGTTTCCTTAGGTCAAGAGAGAAAAAGGTAAATTCAACCCATTTCGATTTAATTCTTTTTATTTACTTACCCGTTTTAAAAACTAATTATATAAAAATGATCAGGGCGTCGAGTAGGTCATTTCTAGCCGAACAAAACTTATTTCAGCGATACTTTTTCCGGAACTAGGTAAGTTACTAATTCCCCTTTAATTGTTAAAATAGTCATATATGCTATATATGATACTCCTACTTGTTAATTTTGTGTTTTGTGTAATATTTTCTATACTTGTAATTTTGGGACAAAAGGAGTATATGAATTTGGTTGTAGTTGAGTATGGGAAATGGTTTAGAAGCATGTTGTAGTCTAATGGAAGTTGTTAATGAGAGTTGCTAATGTTGTGTATTAAATTGTGCAGTATATGTTATGCTTGTGAAACAAAAGGAGTAAACTTTGGTTAAGTTTTTAGGCCTGCCGGGTGATGTGGGCGGCCGCCCAAAAATGGGTGTGCGGCCGCACATCTATCTGAAGGTTTTTGTTCTTGGGACAGAGCATTTTGGGCGGCCGCACAGCCCTGTTTGGGCGACCGCCCAGTTGTCTGGAAAAGTTTAGAGTTTTCAAACTAAGGGGTTTAGAGATCAACCTTGGTCTAGTTTTTTGGGTAGTGTCCTAAAGTACTTAGATGATTGTTGTGGAATGTTAGTAATGGATTAAATGTCCTTTTTATGGACTCTTTATAAGGATTCTTTGTGTGCATCTTGTGATGTATTTGGCTTAATTCCTTCTTGGATTAAATGCCCCGGGTTTTGTTTAGCAAGTATTTATTACTGTGCTTATTGTTAAAAGTCCAGCTGGTCTTGTTGTGGAGTCAGCCAATGGAAGAATTATAGTGGTACAGGTAAGTCCACTATAAGGTTTTCCATTGGAGCTTGTGAGTCAGGCGGTGGAGAATTATAGTGGCACACAAGCCAAGTTCACTATAAGATGTCCACTGTGCCTTTTAGTTTCCCCAGTCCAGATTGGCCTTGGATGGGATGAATTGCTCCCTTTGGTGAGTATTTGGGTTATGACTTTGTGTCATATTTCCCTCTCTGGTTACTTGGTTCTATGGGTTATGAGTTGGTTTTCGGGATCCCGACGGCTTCAGCTATTTATGCTGCTCAGATGGTTTTCTCTGATGGGTTTCTCAGTTGGTATTCTCATCAGTATGGTTATTGGTTAAACCTTGGCTTTGGTATCCACCGGAGTGTGGGCAATGTGATATATAACTTGATGTTATGTGCTATATGCTATATGTTTACTTGTTGATATTGTTTCTTTATGATCATCATATCAGCATGTAACGTAGTTGCATTTTAGTAGCTTACTGAGATTTATTCTCACCCTTATTTGTTTACTGTTTTAGATAAAGGCGGGTCCAGGGGATAGGACACTCGGCACGGGAGGACGTTTGTTGGGTAAGAGTTGGGACTTGTTTTGTTGAAGGTTACATTATGTAAATGTAAACCCTTTGGGGTAGAGTACCCGTACTTTCTTATGATTCCATCTATTTTGGTAAAGGTTGATGTATGTATATTTGTTTAAAAGTTGTAAGCCTTTGGGCTAATTACTTCCGCTGTGAAAGTATTTGTTTAAAAGTTTGTTTCAAGTTAAGTGAAGTCTTTGAACTTCAAGTGTGTTTTGTTTAACTTTCTAAAAGGACATTTCGAAAAATTTTCTAAAAAGGTTTTATAACGTCTTCCGTTCGTGTCCCGAGCGTGGGGCCAAGTAGGACCACGGGTCTGGGGCGCGACATGTGGAATAAATTGATTATTGATTATATGAATTAGATGGGTTAAAATTCGTAATCTATCATGTTTCTATAATCTGATTATGTAAGAACATGATATTGGGATTGATCGATTTTTTGAAAATATGGAAAATCTGGAAACTGGACAAGGCAGCCGTACGGCCAGATGGCAGCCGCACGGCTTGCTTGCCGCCGTACGGCGCCTGCCCCGTTTTCCAGAATGTTTCTCTGTTTTCTGGTGTCCAGATTGTTCTGTAAATCGTTTACAGAATTCGAATCTGGAAACAGAAATTGGTTTCAAATGGCTGGTTTTCGAAACCGTGTTTCCTGAAACAGTTTTTTGTCAAGAATTCAGAGTAATTGCAAAAATCAGAGTTCTAAAGAGTTTAGAATTGCTATAATCTGTGAGATTAAGAGACAATGAAAGCGTCTTGAAACAAGTGTCCAATCTATATGGGAATGTGGATGCCTTTTGGCTTAGTTTCGACCGTATAGAGAAGTTACTTGGTTTCTTTATTTTAGTACGGAAATGTGGATGCCTTTTGGCTTAGTTTTAACTGTACGGTTTGTGCTCTCAATTTTAAGATGCTCTGCGGATTCAGTTTCAGACTTTAACCCTATAACTAGCGCAACTAATGTCACATAAAATTAATTCGGTTAATTGATTAACTTTATGTGTATGAACCTTCTTGAAAATTTAAGTTATGTGTCAATCCATGATTAAAACACTTATGAGTACATGGGTAGTTTTATGTGGGTTACGCCCTAGCGTAGGCGCATTAATTCTACTCATCTATGAGCAAGATGACAAAACAGTGATTCCTATACGTTTAAAATGGTTTGACTTAATTAGGCTATCAAAACAGTTTTGGGCCTAAGGCACAGATGAGATTAAAACATGTTAGACATGTGATGTCTAAAATCTCATCAAAGATCTAAGAGTCATATATGATATGAATGACAAGGAGTTGTCTACCTAAATAACTTATTTGAGCAGTCGTGCCCTAGCCGACTCAAAGTTAAGTGAAATATGGATCTTAGGCCAGTTAAATTATATGATACATTGGATGTATATGAAGGTTATATAATTTATTGGGAGTATTTGTGAAATACTAAATTTAATAATATTTTTAATTAAGTTGGTACTTATATGTGGTTACATGTTTGCATAATTATAGATAATGGCACAAAACACTCCCAACCTATCATTGCGATCTACCCTTGAGAAGGAAAAACTTCAAGAGAATGGTGCTAACTTCATGGATTGGATCTGATGCCTTAGAATTGTTCTAAAGCATGAAGACAAGCTATACATTCTTGATGAACCCGTTCCTGAGGAGGAACCTGTTGCCACTGCCCCTAGGGTAGAGAGAGACGCCTACAAGAAACACAAAAGTGATTCTCGTGAGGTTGGTTGTCTCATGCTTGCTGCCATGTGTTCTGAACGTCAGAAGTCTCTAGAGCATTTGGAAGCCCATGATTTAGGCGTTGAATTGAAAGATATGTTTCAAGAGCAAGCAAGGCAAGAAAGGTTCGATATCATAGCTTCTCTGATCTCATGCAAAATGAGTGAAGGACAGGCGGTGGGTCCTCATGTTCTGAAGATGAAGGCCTACTTTGAGCATCTAGAGAGGCTTGGCCATCCCATCTCTGTTGAGTTGGCTACTGATTTTATTCTTAATTTATTGCACAAAAAGCTATAATCAGTTCGTCATGAACTATAATATGCATGGCATGGATAAGACCATGTCTGAGTTGCATGGGATGCTAAAGACAGCAGAAAAGAAAATACTTAAACAAGCTTCTCCTGTGCTTGTGGTTTCAAATGAAGGAAAGGGGTCAAAGGCCAAAGGAAAGGGTAAGGCAAAATTTGTCAAATCCAAGATAAGCAAGGCAACTGTTGCCAATGCTGTGGAAAACCAAACTCCCAAAATGATGCAATCTGTTTCCACTGAAATGAGATTGATCATTGGAAACGTAATTGCAAAGCATACATGGAAGAAAAGAAGAAAAAGAAGGGCAGTGGGACTGCTTCTACTTCATGTATCTATGTTATAGATATACTCTTTTTACTTCTAGTTCCTGGGTATCAGATACGGATGTGGATCTCACATTTGTTTAAATGTGCAGGCACTAAGGAATAGGAGGCTACTCAAAGATGGCAAGGTGGACCTACGCGTGGGGAATGGAGCTAGAGTTGTTGCATTAGCCGTAGGAACCTATGATGTCATTTTACTAGCGGATTAATTCTTGTTTTGAACAATTGTTATTAGGTTTCGGATTTGAGTAGAAATATTATTTCAATTTCTTGTTTAGATAATGAAGGTTTTAAGTTTCTTATTGATAATAAGAAGTTTTCTATTAATTTAAATGATATGCTTTATTGTACTGCGTATTCATTTAATGTCCTTGATGTTGAGAATAGAAATAATGATGATATCTATAATGTAAATAAGAAATCCAAACCTAATGATGTAAATCATACTTATTTGTGGCATTGCCGTCTTGGTCATATTAATGAGAAGCGTATCTCACAACTCCATGGGGACAGACTTTTAGATTCACATGATTTTGAATCATATAAAACTTGTGAGTCTTGTTTAATTGAAAAGATGACTAAGTCACATTTTACTAAGAGTAATGAAAGGGCTAGTGACTTATTGAGACTCATACATACACATGTGTGTGGACCATTAAGCAGCAGTGCTAGGGGATGATATCAATACTTCATAACATTCACTGATGATTTTAGTAGATATGGCTATGTCTACTTAATGAAACATAAAAGTGAATCTTTTGAGATATTTAGAATATTTCAAAATAAAGTACAGAATCAACTTGGCAAAACTATTAAAGCACTTCGATCTGATCGTGGTGGATAATATTTAAGCCAAGAATCTGACAATCATCTTAAAGATTGTGGAATTGTCAAAGATTGGGGCTTACTCCAAGTAACAAGGATTGAAGGTCATTGAATAACATTGGGGTTACATCTACAATGGAAACAAGCGGATTGTCTATGTTCGATCACCCCCCAGCAAGTGGAAAAGACGCAATGGATTTTATGATTATAAAACCTTGCAGTCAAATTAATATTACGATTGGTTAAAACGCTTCATTACAGAGTTGTCTTTGCAAATAAGAATTTCTCTTTTACCTTCTTGGTATTATTTGTGAGAAACAACGTTTCAAATGAGCTTTTGATCTACACACAAAATCTATTTTTCTTGTCTTGGACCGTCTCGGTCCTTATCTTGTGTTGTGAGTAATTCCGGCCCTCTTTTGTGTGTCTTAGACCATCCCGGTCCTTATCTAGTATCGTAAAGCATCTCGATCCCGTCCCTCGTACAACCTTTCTCTATTAGGCTCACGCTAACCAAATCAAAAGAATTTAAAAATCAAGTGTTTAAAACATAAAATACCAAACAAGTGCATTACAAGTCACATTTTCCCTATATTGTGCTCAAGCAGGTCCAAGAAAAAGACTAAAAGATACATCGTCTCAGCCTCATAGGCTATTCAAAGTGCCCAAGACAGACATAGACAGAATGGACTTGACCGTAGCAAGGAAATCCTTTCACAATCATTCTTTGGAGCATCAATTCCACCTCAGATTCCTCAACAAATAACACAATACAAACAGGTATACACATCACAGGTACGCAACCATCAAGAAAATTCACATTTCAATACACATGTATACATTTCTTGAGATTTGACTATCCATTGTCTTTCAATCTCAATGAATCCGTTGACGCCCTTCAATTACCGTTTTCCCGATGCACTTTATCCCCGATGGTGTTAAACATCCCTTTTATGTCTAGCAACCTTCGGCGATTCCAAGTCCAAGCTTTGTTCCCTCAATATATCCTAGGTATCCATGATACCTTAGATGGCTAACACACATTTTCATCTAGCAACCTTCGGCGATTCTAATTTAAGGTCTCGTTCTATCGATACTCCCCGCTTCCTTGATTTCCAGCCAATGCGTGCCCAAAGACGATTCTTGGGGGGTGTTCATGTAATAAACCTTCACAACAGTTTCACTAATAACCGCAGAGACGATCAATGATGATCTAACAAGAGCCCGATCTATCCTTACTCCTCCCCAATAAAATTCCAAAATTCCCAAAGGGTCGCACACTATGACTTTGTTCTATAATTAAGGACTAATCCCAATCTTCGCCTCCAACTATCAATTTATCCCTCCAAAACCTTATGTCTTGACCCATTTTGCAAATTCATCCAATATAGACCTTCGGTTTTCACAAAATTTCCAAACTAATCGTCCTAATAGCTTTCACGACGGTTCCACAATGACAAACAACCAATGGGAACCAAACAAGATCCTGACATTTACAATCAAACAAATTGCCTCAGAGTTTATCCTTAACTTCTCCAAAATTCCGGCCGTCATCGTAAGACCGACCTCTCTTTCCCATTAAGAGCTTATAGCTTAGGTTGGACACCCCCTAATACTCCCCGGTCCAATTCTAGATACCTCCAAAATAGCTTAGGTTGGACACCCCCAAGTAGTCCTCGGTCCATGTCTTGATACCTTGGGAATCATTAAGATCATATATCTTAGGTTGGAAAGCCCCAAATAGTCTTTGGTCCATGTCTAGATACCTCTGAAATCATTAAGAGCTTATAGCTTAGATTGGACACCCCCAAATAGTCCCCGATCCAAGCCTAGATACCTCCGGAATCATTAAGAGCATGTATCATAGGCTACACACCCCCAAATAGTCTACAGCCTATGTCTAGATACCTTCAGAATCATTCTCATTGTTCATATCTCTAGTCTAGGTCTAGTTTCCTTTAGAACCATTCTCAAGTTTCTGGTCTAGGTCTAGATACCTTCATAATCATTCTCAGTGCTTGTATCTCAGGTCTAGGTCTAGTTAACTTCGAAAATATTCTCAATTAATGTGAACGCCCCTAAACAGTACCCGGTCTGGGTGTGGTTACTCTTGAAATCTTTATCATTGTCCAATCAATTCTCAACATAGGTCTAGATACCTCTGGAATTATCCCCAACAAAATTCCTCCTTTTTTCTCCCCATGGAGTCTTCGCATCATCTTCTTGGTCAATATTATAAATTTGAGGCCCAAAGTCGCTCAGTTTGAGACACTTTAGTTTCTCGCAGGTTTGAGTCGCTATTGTTTCTCACCTTCCTGAACTAAGTTTCGCCTTGATTCCCACTAAATACATAGGAATCCTTTCCAATAAGGTCCAGCCATCTGACCGCTCCAGTCACCTCCCTTCTATCTTGGTAGCTAACAGATTGGGATTTTTATATTTTATCGAAAACCTTACTTCCTTTGTCAGCACGGTTGCCAATGGGCTTTGTAAGTACCCCAATCTTGATTGCCACCCTTAATTATTCCAATATATGAAGTTTAAGGGCATTCGGGGAATTAATTATGCCGTTGTAAGTGAGAAAGGACTATCTAGCATTAAAAACTTAAAAAGGACCTCACTGAAATTACTTCTTGGCCAAGTTTCCTCCCCAGGTATCTAGAACAAAATTACGGCGGTTGAAAATTCCTAGCCATATGGACCCTTTTGTAAAAGCAAGAGCAATTCGTATGGCTCTTCTTGTAAATCTCACTCTCTTTAAATAGTATCCTTATCTATTCAATTCAACAAGCATTCCAAACCCTAGGGAAACTCTGCCGAATTCTCAGCTCACTTTCTCTCTCTCAAAATCACCGAACCCTAGATCATAACTAGATCAACACTAGTTCATAACAAGATTAAAAAACCTCAAGAAGATAAGGTTCAACCAAATATTGGTAAACCCCTCCTTCTCCATACCTAATCCCTCAAATTTTTGTTCCTACTCTTTAAATCTCTATATTTTACTCCTGTCATTATATTGTTGGTAATTATTGTTGATTAATATTTATCATTAAAATGTATGTAATCTCTTATATCCATATATCTTCGACCCAAACCGCAAGATGATCCGAAATGGCCATCCTACATCCGCAATGTATTCTATGGATGAAGCCTAGTGGAGAATGGGGTTTGTTGTTAGGGCTACATTTTACAGAGAACGACATCAGCACTACTGCCAGCATGTGGACGTCTTCGTGATCAGTAAGTTATGAATAATAAAGTTATTTTACCCTAATAAATATTCTTTGTAGCGTAACCCATAGAAATCACGTGGTAAAAGACTTAGAAGACTTATATCAACGGAGGGATAGATTTGGTCAAGAGTTGGTTAGAGATAGATTGGATCCCACGATTTTAGGACAGATGGTTATGGGTATATTTTCCAGACGGCGACATCTTGATCAAGATGCAGACATCTTCACCTCTGGAAGAATTATCGATCATTATTTATAATTATCCTAACTAATTTTATTTGTTTATAACTGAGTAAAAATGTGCTACATGACCTACTTTCAACAGAAAAGAACATCAGCAAGATAGACCCCGGATTTTTAGCATAGTTTGTTAGTCTTATTATCTTTTAATTTATATTTAAAGGACCTTGGGGGAACACATCTCACACATGTTCTCACTCTGAAAATTTTGTAATCCTCCATTGTTCACACCCTTGTAATCACTCTAAAAATCTATACAATAGTTAGGGAAGGAAGGTGCTCATAATCACCTCCCGAGGTTTTTCCTAAGAGATTTTTATCTCAAGGGTTTTCCTTGTTACATCCTCATGTCGCTCTCACTATTTTCATAACCCATTTAGATTATACTCCATTGCACCCTCCTTGCGTAACCTAAATCCAATATACACACTTCCGTTTTCTTAATTTCAAATCTATTGTTTTTTTCACCAAAACATTTGTTAAGTTTTATGTCATTACATTTAAATGTATCTTTCATTTATGTCTTGTTTAAATACTTCTAGTTTATTTCTTCCTTCTTGTTGATGATCCAAAAATCTCCAATGCTTGTTTGTTGCCATCATTGTGATTAAGTTCAGTTAAGGCTTCAAACATAGGATAGGATGATGATTTTCATTAGTTTACTTTAAATGTCTAGTCTAAAATGTCTTTCTTTCCCCCCATTTTCGTTGATTTACATATGATACAAGTCATCTTCTTCCCAAGGATGAACACACCTTCTATCTAACCTAAAAAGTGTGCTTTAGGGAAGAAGAAGAAGATGATGATGATGATGATGATGATGATGATGATGATGATGATGATGATGATGATGATGATGATGATGTTAGATGTAAATTTTATCATTTTCCATATACTTTTCATTACTTACTATTTTTGCCCATACTGTTACTGTTGCTAGGCCATGACTCTACAGTTTCAAGTTTTTGTTTGAACACTGAAGAGTCAAGGCATAAAGCTGCATAAGTAAAGTAACTACCTTATATTTTGGTCCGTACAGAGTCTTCTGTAACATGCAACTCTAGTCCGTACGGCACCTTTTGTAACCATGGCAGATTGCTTTCTTAAACATTATGTTTTTTTTTTGGTATTTTTTGTTCTTCCTGCCCTAAAATGAATTCCAACTGCACTATTTAAAAACCAATATCTGGTGATGTTCAAACGGGTTATCCGGCCCGGCTCGGCCCGCCCTAGCTCATGTCCGCGGGCTTGACCGGTCCGGCCCTTCCCACGGATGGATAAAAATCCGGCCCGGCCCGCCATGTTCAGTTGGGTCCGGCCCATCCGTTTGGTCCGGACCAAAAGGTTCACGGGCCAAACGGATTTTGTCACTTTTTTTTTAAACATATTTGATACCTTACACAGTTACACTTCATAAATTGTAGAATCTAATTTAACTGGGTGATTACTGATTTAGTAGTTTGTACTGACGCTGAAATACATACTCCCTCCGTCC
This sequence comes from Campanula takesimana, assembly GCA_026119855.1. NCBI lineage: Eukaryota > Viridiplantae > Streptophyta > Magnoliopsida > Asterales > Campanulaceae > Campanula > Campanula takesimana. The sequence goes on along the minus strand of JAOWBW010000122.1, from coordinate 779,266 downwards.
CACTCGAATTAGGATTTTTGGTCAAATAATTTATACGTTAATCAACAATTTAAAGAAAAATAATTAGCTTAATGAAAATCTAAAAATAGTTATTTAGTTTAGTATTAAACGTGATACAATAACAATTTTAAAATTTTTATTAGCATCATTATTTTTCTTCAAATTATTGGTCAAAGGATAAATTACTTGACCAAAAATCCTAATTCGAGCGGGTCGGAGGGAGTATGTTCTTTCGTCCCATAATAATTGGCCAACCCAACCAAGGCATGGCCCAAGAGTCCAAAACTGTGTACAGAGATTGAGACAGTGCAGTGTGAGTCAATTAAAAAAAAAAAAAAAAATGGGCCAAACGGACACGGGCCAAACGGACCCAGAGATCTGCGGGCTTTGGCCCGGCCCGTGCATCATTTCCAACATCCGGCCCAGACCGAGAATAGGGCGGGCTTGCCCACGGGCTCACGGACCCAAGCCATACGGACTCGGGCTTACGGGCTCAAACGGGTTCCGTGGGCTTAAGCCCAAAGTGAACATCACCACCAATATCCTTTATTTGACACCCCCCCCCTACACACACACACAAGATTTCAAAAGGGTAGGAAGACTCATGGATATGAGGCGTCTCGGGGAATGTTTTTCCTGGAGGCGTAACTTGACCTCCGAACTCAAAATCCTACATACAAATGCCCTTTCATTTTTTGGGCATATATTAAACAATGTGGCAACTCTTTATTCTTGTCTTAGTCCGTTTCGCTTTTTTTGACTAATTCGATTTGTAGAAACTCCAATTTTCTCATGAATTACGATGCAGTAATTCACAGAGCCTTGCATTTTCGCGTTAAGGACATCTGCACTTTAAAGTTTCCAATGTGATTTTTTCCCCTCGTCCTTCCATTAAACACAACCAAAATTTAGGATCTAGATTAAAATCCAGAATCATCCTACTGAAGGCACCAAAAATAATTCATTCTTCTCTTTTCCCACTTTTCAGTTCCTCCAACTCTGCAAGCCGCAAGGCGATCTTCCTCTTTCATTCATCATCAGATTTCCCTTCCCTTTTGGACTCTGAATTTTAATACCGATACGATCTTTTGGCACGGTGCGACCTCCTGCTGATCTCTTTCTACCATGCATTTTTCCTCCCACATGTGACTTGTGAGGGCTATACGACCTCGTGCTATACTGCGACATCCTATCTTCGACACTAGGAATTTACGTTTTGTCATAATAAGATCTAGTTTCCAGGTATGCATGTATCCTCGTATTCATTGTAATAAGAAGAACCATTTTGACCTTGTGGTTGGAAACTCTATGTTATGATTTACATGTTCAATGAAACTTATTTCTTTCATACTTTAAACGTTCTTTGCAAATGATTTAGCCAAAGTGGGAACGGTTTGTCCTTTAAAGGCTACAAATGTTACTGATCGAATTCAATTACAAATCATAATAGATAACACCAAAGAAGTAAATATTTTGCTGAGGTGCAACTATTTATCAATAAATCACAAATGATGTCTAAGAAGTAGATACTAATTTTTATAGAATAAGAGAACGAAATTTGATTGATAAATAATTACTACCACTCAATCAAGAGTAAAATTCAGTCATTCAGTTTGGGATTGTGTTCTCAAACTGGAATCATTTTCGAACAGATAAGCAACTCACTTTATGTTGGATAAAGTGGGCAGAAGGATAAATTTCTCTTAGGCGTGATCCCGCCTAAAATAGTCTTCTTTAAAAAATATAAAGCAAGAGGATAAATATGGAGAAGAACTTCTTATTATATTATATGAAATCTGATTTTTGACCCACTTTGAGACTAGGATGAGAGGCCTATTTATAGGCTTACAAGACTTAGAAAACAATGAACATAAACTAGTAAACAACTTTGAGACTAGTACAAGACTTAAAAAACAATGAACATAAACTAGTAAACAAAAGGACAATACTTATCTAGACTAAATGATTCTTGACCTTTGGTATTATGAACCATGCACCAGAAACACTTTCTAGAATAATCTAGGATAATCAAGATTAATCTTCAACACTTTCCACAAGAATAATGGGTTTAATCACCAGCTTTAGAACTCGACTCTTGGATCTAGCATCAGGAGCACTGTGTCCATCTCCATATTGGTAAGTGCACTGCGCAGTTCGAGCGAGATTTGTGGCCGTGTCAATAAACGTTTTTTTTGACTGGACTGTCTATAACTCGATAGGTGTTCATTTTCTTCCAAGCATCATCAATTAAATTATGAATGCGTTCACGAGCAATTTTCTCAGAGACACCGGTTTCACGCATATAGCATGATACTACATTGGCCGTTTCACCTCTCTCTAACTCTGCCTGTGCATTAGACATGAGGTCAGGCTTTAGATTTCTAAAACAAATACTCCATTTATTTCTAAATGAATTTCCAATTTCATTGTAAGTGTCGTTATGAAAATCTATACTTTTTATACAATTTAGTGGCTATGATTCATATATGTTCTTGTAATATTATTTTCAAACATATAGTTTTGCAAGGAGTAAACGACCAAAATGACCCGCGTACTATACCAATACAACCAAAATGACCTGCGTACTATCTAAACTACCAAATTAACATGCGTACTATTCATAAATCAACCAAATCAACCCAAACCATTAATGAATGTTAATGGACATTAACGAATGTTAGTAACTTAACAAATATAACAATTAAAATTTTCAAAATGACCCATATATTGTGTAAATTTGCAGATTTGAAATTTAAGGGGATTAATTATGTGTAATATTGAAACTTATGACCTTTAAAATATTTTTTCAAAATGTAAAGGGGTTAAACTAATCAATCCTCTAATTTTTTCCAGATACAGTACAAATTATGAAATTAAAAGCTCTACCGTTTACCACCCGTACCCAAACTGCACCTCCAGGCCTACCTTATCCACCACCGACCCATCCATTCCACCATCGTCCCCGACTTCCTTTCTAACTCATGTTCCAGTTTCGTACGTCTTTACCACTTTCTACCTGCATTTTGAGAATTCAACCTTCGCCTCGCCTCGCCTCTCCTTCACCTTCAGAATCCGACTCCCACCCCCTCTCCACTCAGATCTGGTGACAAGTTTAGGGCCTGAAGAGTTTGTGCGCGTGTGTGTGCAACTATTTGTGTATGGTTGATGAGTGCGTTTGTGGTTTGTGTGAAATTTCAGTTTTAGATCCGAGGATGAAATAGAGAAAGCATGAGGACACGTTTAGGTTTGAGATCGGTTTAAAGGTTTGATTTTTTGTTTCATGGTTCTGATTTTATTTGTGGTTGGTTAGGTATGGAATAAATTGAACTGCTGGAACTTGAAATTGGATGAGGGCTTGACAGAAAGCAATTTAAGATGTTAAGGATTTTTATTTATTTAATTAATTTTGATTTCTAGGGGATTTTGAAGGATGCTTGAGTGAATTTAGGCCGTGGTGGGTGATGTCGGGCGAAGATGGTGGTTTGTGGTGATTGTCGAATTGTGATAGGTTGTAGTGGCAGGCGGTAATGGTGTGAGATTGTGGGTGGGGGTGATGGTGGGCGGTGGTGGTGGGAGGTGATGGTGGGAGTTGGAGAAGAAGATAAGTCATTTTGGTACTCAATTAAGCAAGTCATGAATTTGTTATGTTATGGGGCCATTTTGAAAGTTTTAATTGTAATATTCGTTAAGTTACTAACATTCGTTAATGTCCATTAAAGAGACTAACTGGAAAATAATTGGTAAAACTAATTCGGGGGCAAAGTTTTTTCAAAAGAAAAAAAAAACATTCATTTTGAGACAAAAATTATTTGAAAATAGACATTCATTTAGGGACTGAGTGAGCAACAAAATGAAGTAAAAACATATAGATTCAGCAGTTTAAAGAGTAAAATGTATGCATACCGATGAAGTTGCCAAATCGTTGCAAAGGCGAAAGATCATAGATGACCACTTCAAAAGATCATGATAATTTTCCAGACAGTTTATTGCTTCTTTTGTGATCTCTTGATTTGTTAAAAAGTAAGCATGGACCAGTACGAGAGCTCCAGAAGATGATCGCCATCCATTGTCTAGATATTCGTCGAGCGTTGGCATGTATTTCTCACTAGCCCACTTTGCTTCCAACAAGAAAGCTTCGCATAAATCTACCCACTAAGCCAACAAAAGATCTCTAATTAACTTCCTGCAAACAAAAAAATTACTTCGGTAGGAAAATCAATGGAAGTCGTAATTATAAAATATACCGATTTTATAAGATTTTGTTTGACATCTTCTCCTTGTTGTTTAAGAATGTCAGAAGCCATCTCATTAACTGTATTGTAAAGAGCTAGAAAACATATTTGGATGTAATTCGGGAAATCTCTTATTGCATCTGCATCCCACCTAGAAAAGCAATCAATATGGAGAACGTTAGAAGATTTTTAAGAATCAGGAACTTTTAAACGCTTTAAAGGTGCAACGTTTTCTCTAATATGTACTCTTTCCGTCCCTAAATAAATGTCTAAATTATTTTAACAGGCATTCTGAAAATCTCTAGATTTTATACATGCAATTTAGTGGTACTGATTCATATAGTATATTTTTGTAATCCTCTTTCCTAACATTTCGTTTTGCAAGTATTATAAAGACACTAGTGAAAAAACGTTGGTAAAATAACATTTAAAGACAGTTTTTTTTTTTTTTGAAAAAAAGATATTCATTTTGGGACACAAGTTTTATAAAAATGAACATTTATTTAGGGACGGAAGGATTACCTTTTAACTGCATGTGTAAATAGCTCAAGTTCTTCCATAAATCCATAAACATCATACACATCATCAAGTGTTGTTATTAGCGCAACAACTTGGGTTAGTTTAATAATTGCATTACTATATTGAGGTTCCGGGACAACTCCAATAGTCCAAATGAAGCATTCCACGAGCCTATCTCTGATAAATTCCAACTTGCTTGATAAATCAATATTCGACCACCATCTATACATAAAGTATCAGATGTAAGACATACATTCGATATATAGTTGAACATGAAAGTCAAAGTGATATTGTACTTACTCAGAAGATTTTTTAAGGTCTGTCTGAAGTATTGACTGGGCTATGTTGAAATCCAACACGGAAAGTAGAAGTAAAGGTTGATATGCGCCATTCCTTGTCTTGTACGTGTCAATGTACCACCTCGTTTCTAATCTTTGCATCCTACGATAGAGTGGCGACTCCAAGGTGTGAATTACTTGCTCAATGATTCTTGTGTCTTTCATACTTTGCCGTTTTGAATGAGATGTATCTTTGCAAAGGATTTAGCCTCGTCAAGGATGGTTTCTCCCTCAACAGCTAAAAATGAAGCTTCATACAAACTTATTAGTCCCTTCAAATCATTCTCGAAGCAAGCCATGAAGCCACCATTGTTGTACTTGAATCCCCTAAAGACATCTGCGTACGTACGTTATTTGATGGATCAAACATCTAATTAAACAATATATTAAACAACGAAAAAGAAATATTGCCTCATATGTTGAGATACACATGTTTATGCATTATACTCATCTTAGTTTTAGGTAAATATACTACTAAAAATCATAGTTATTGAGACTGCAGTTTACTGTCTTAAAAAAATTTTAGTACTGTCCCTGATTGAAGTTAGGACTGAACAGGGACAGAATATGGGGTCTCATATGGGTGCCACAAATAATTTAGAGACATGAATTACAGTCTCTTGTTGAGACATGGCTTGCAACACAAGTCATTTAGTAATTCCATACATGAAATCATACCTATAATATTAATATAAAGTGTAGTGAATTAAAATAATGTGTAGAATTCCTGGATGTAATATTACCTATTTTTGATGGGCAAAGTGGTAATTTAACATTACTAAAGGTTGAAATGGTGTAGTCCCTAAATGAGGTGCCTTTTGGTTTCATATATAAAAGGTTCTCCATCAACCCTAGAAATCACTCTATTCATTTATTTTCTCTCCTAAATAATCTTCATATTGCTAGAGACATTAGAGAGAAAAGGCACAATCATTTAGAAGAACTCCGTCCCCTTAATTCTTCTTCTTCTTCTTCTTCTTATTCTCCCTACAACATCTGTAATGGATTCAACAGGTATTATTTCGCTTCCGCCTTCATCTTCTTCCTCATTCTTATTCTGAAAATGAGCGTGGCATTCAGGGATATAAAGAATTGTTCCAACAATTGGTATCAGAGCCCTGTTCATTTTGGTTTAAGTTTGGGTTCTTCTTTGGGAAAGTTTTGTACTTTCAATTTGATTCATTTTCCCTGTTGAATCATTAAGTTTTAATGTTGATTAGGGACTCTAATTCGTTCATAGAGTACTGATAATCATCATCTAAAATTCAGAAAATGGTTTGAAAGTATTTTGTTCATTAAATTAAAATGGTTCAAGTTAGACTATCCCTTCATAACATGGTTTTATGTTTTAAGTACATACCATGTGGATCTACTTACTTGATTCCATTAATTTTAAAAGCAAGATTATCCTAAATAACATGGTTTTATGTTTTAAGTACATATCATGTGGATCTACTTGTTATTCATGCCTTTTGGGACAAAATATGGAAAAAGTGCAGCAAAAATGCATGAAACGGTGGTTTTAGCCCGGTCGGGTATTATGTTCCGCCCGGTCGGGTCTTATGTTCTGCCCGGTCGGACCTCAAGAAAAGACCCGGTTGGACTAAATGTGTTTGCCCGGTCGGGTCTTTGGTTCCGCCCGGTCGGGCATTGTATGTTGCCCGGTCGGGTATTAGGCATTGCCCAGTCGCGCATATTCACAGGATTTTTGCCTTTTTCAAGATGTTGCACAATTTTGTTTCCCCTTTTGAACAAAACCATAATTATTTTCAAACCTTAAAGTCCTTGATTAATTATATGCTTTGACAATTTTATTCATTGTTTAAATAATATTGTCGCCTAAGTGATTTACGTTATTTAAACCCTAAAATTGTAAAGTGTTGGATGTTTAAGTTGATATGTGAATTGCTTGAATTTTCCAAAGAAGATCTTGATTTGGGCATTCATGTGGTAACAAGTAAAATAAACATTAGGTTATTTTCTTAGGTACTTATGTCGGCCCAAAAGAAGATTAAGTATTTATTAAAATATAAGTTCAAATTACTTGTTGCCTAAGGCAATCATTTATGAGTCAACTCGCAATCCAAATATTAGTTTTGATGTCATGTTGATTGTCTTGTTGATGGATTTCATTGATATAATTAATCATTATTTATTGTGTAGTTTCTTATTTATGTTTTGTATTCATTCTTGTTCTCAAAATTCCAACAAATTTGTTTATTGCTTCATCTGTAATTACTGCTATGAGTACCGTTGCAATGTGGGACTAATTATAAAACTTGGAAAACAAATAATTATAATCTTGGGCTATATAGAACTCGCATTAAGGGATCCGTTTCTCTTCTTGTTGCTTGAGTGCTGAGAAGTGACACGCTCTAACCGCGTAAGCCTAATGATCATAAAGAATATTGTCCCGGAGGCCTTTTGGATGGTGTCTCCGAGGATATTGATGCTACAAACATTCCTTGATACCCCTGAGGAAACTTGTTTCCATAAGGTATAAAGGGTACCGGGAATTTAAGGGAGTACATTTTAGAAATAGTTCATCTATTGATGAAACGAAAATGCACTTAAGTTAAGGATATCGGATGATATTCTTGTGCATTTAGTTTTAACCTTTCTTCCTTGGTTTGGTTGCTTTGAAGTGACCTATCAATGTCAAAAGGACAAGTGAAATATTAATGAATTGCTTTCACTTATGACACAAGAAGAAGATAAGTTAAGAATAATTTAGAACTAAAGGTACTCATTTAGCATCTACCTTTTCTCATGGGACAAGAGAAGAGGGAAAGAAACTGTGGTTGCAAGTAAAAAGAAGCTTAAGGGATCATCTCATGATCATAAAGAAAAGAAATGTTTCTTTTGCAAGGACCTTACTAACATGAAGTTCGATTATCCTAAGTCTCACGCTTGGCGTGAGAGGTATATCATTTGGTCTTGTTTGTATTGTATTAAGGCTAATTTGGTTTCAGTTCCTACATTTACATGGTGATAGGATTTTGGTGCAACCAATCACATAAGGATGTTCAAGTAGGATTGCCTAAATTACCGAAGACCTAGTAAAGATGAAGAAATTCATCTATATGGAAACTAGGAATCCGGTTAGAGTTATAGGCATAAGGATCATTTAAATTATTGTTAAGTACTAAGTATTATTTTGTATTACATAATATATTTATTGTACCATCATTTAAATGGAATTATGATATTTATCACAATATTGGACAAGGAAGGTCACTCTTGTTCATTAATAATAAGTGTGATCTCTATTTTAATTCCAAAGGTTGTTGGCACTAGTACTTTGTCAAGTATTCTTTCTTCACTTGACATTATTCAAACAATAAATGTGTCCCTTAATAATGAAACCAAAACGAGAAAGCAAAAGTTATCAAGTAAATTTTATTTTATTTTCCATTAAGGCATAGGCATTTGGGTCATTTTTCCAAAAGGAAAATTGATAAGCTTATGTTAAAGAAAATCTTAAACAAACTTGATATTTTGGAAAATACTTTTGCATTAAATACCTTAAAGGAAATTTACAAACATTAAAAGAATAGTATTCTCGAGAGTATCAAGTGACTTTAAAACTAATACATATGAACATTGTGGGCCATTCATTATTCCTTCGTGGAAAGGTCAACAATAGTTATTACGTTTATAAATGACTACTCTCAATATGGATGCATTTATTACTTCATGCAAAGACTCAAGTTATGGACGTTTTCAAGTCTTATGAGGTCAAAGTTGGAAATCAACTTTGAAAGACTATTAAGAACATTAGGTCCAATCATGATAGAGTATATCATGGTTGGAATGATTGTTAAAGGGAACAACGTCTAGGTCCTTTTTACTTGCTATTTTGAAGAGTGGAATTGTCTCCATCTACATTAAGCCGGGTACGCCTAGCATGAATGATGTACACAAGAGACATGATAAAATCCTTAAGGAAATGGTAATAAGCATGTTTTGTGCTTCTTTTACCTCACTCATTATGGGCGATACATTAAAACCGCAGCCCTTATTCTCATCAAAGCTCCCTCTAAGCTACTAATAAAAACCTTTTATGATTTTGGGACGAATAAGGAACACGTCCTTAAATCATCTTTATTTATGGGGTTGTCTAACATAAGGGTAGACCTTATAAGTCTACTAAGGGCAAGTTAGACATAAGATTGTTAGTAGTTATTCATGAGGTTAGCCGAAACATCTAGGGGATATATAAATTTTACAACCCGAAAATTTGAACATTTTGAAACGAGAAAAACTAGGTTCTTTGAGGATGTTGAATTTAGTGGGAGATTAGGTGTAATATTTTGAATTTGGAAAAGAAGAGGCATCCATTTCTTCACCTCTTCCATAAGTTCCAATTGGATTTCAAATTTTGTACTTGATATTCAAGAAGAACATACAATTCAAAATAAATATGGTTTCCCTATAAATATTGAACAACATGAAAATATTGATCATAAGAAGGAAATTCAACAACCTCAGAATTAGTAAGAACCGGTGCCCTTAATGAGATCCAATAGAGTAAGAAAAAGTGTTATTCCGGATAATTATAAAATGTATCTTGCCTAGAATGAAGGACGCTTAGGTTTAGTGGGAGATGAGTTTCTCACCTCCCATCAAACCATTAATAGTCCTAATTCCCATAAAGTGAATTAATGTCATAAATGAAGAGTTAAAATCTATAAAGATAACAACGTTTGGGAACTTGTCCTATTACCTAAAGATGTGAAACCTATTGGGATTAAATTAGTCTTTTAGACCAAAATGATTCACACGGTAATATGGAAAGATATTAAGCCCGTCTAACTTGCTAAAAATTTTACTCAAAAGGAAGACATTGATTAAAAAGAAAACACATTTTCCGGTATCTTCTAAAAACTCTTTTAGGATCATTATGGCACATATGGCGTATTATGATCTTAAGTTTCATCAAATGGATATAAAGACAAGTTTTCTCAATGGAGACATTGAGGAAACTATTGATATAAAGAAGCCAGAAATGGTGACTGATTTATTTAAGAAATCCATTTATGGGCTTAAGCTAACTTCTCGTTAATGGTACTTTAAAACTTAATCAAGTTATTCTTTCATTTGGTTTTGAAACGAATCTTGGTGAAGATTATGTATACCATAAGTTCAGTGGGAGTAGATTTATAATTTTGGTCTTATTGTGGATGATATTTTGCTTGCTAGTAATGATATGAACCTTTTTAAGGAAACTAAGAAATTTCTTATTTAAAATGAAAGATCTTGGTAAGGCATCTTTGTATTAGGAATCCGAATTCACCGTGATCGCTCACGAGGTGTTTTAGGATTATCACAAAAGGCTCATATGGAAAAGGTATTACAAAATTTCAGCATGCAAAACTGTGAACCACTTGACACCCCTAATTTTAAAGGAGACACATTTTAGTCTCAAACAGTGTCTTAAAAGTAATTTTGAATCCAAGTATATGGAAAAGATCAATTTTGAATCAGCAGTAGGGAGCTTAATGTATGCGTGAATCTTATATTTATTGTTGGGATGCTTGGTCAATACCAAAGCAAACCGGAAGAGAACATTAGGTAGCAGCCAAAAGAATGATAAAGATATTTACAAAACACTAAAGAACTACTTGCCTACATTTGAAGTCGGATCATCTTGAGATCATTAGGTATTCCGACATTAGTTAAATTATATGGCTGCATAAGTTTATTAAAGGGACTGCGAATTGTCAACAAGTGTCGAAAGACCGCTTAAGTTTTAAAGTGACAATCGGACGGTAGTCTTATAACAACAAGAGTTAAAGAAAGTCTAAGCATATAGACATTAAGTTTCTTGTTGTGAAGGAAAATGAACGAAAGAAATACAACTTATAGAAACAAACTCTATTTAGAGGATCCATTTATGAAAGCGTTATCATCTTCAGTGTTTCACGAGCATATTGCTCATATGGGTGTAACAACTTTTGATAACATTTAGTATAGTAGGAGTTTGTGTTGTACTTCATTAATTGTTCTATTATTTTTTATCTCATTTGGTTAAGTTGGACTAGTTGGAAGAATATGTATATATTCATTATGATTCCATGCTACACATCTATACTTTTGATCTATGTCATTTAGTTGGATTTGTATACGTGATTATTGTGGGTTTAGTTGCGAATCAATTACAACGACTGCCCCTTTAGTCCTATACTTGTATGGCTAATGGACGAGATTGTTATAAATGACAATAAAGTGCGCACATTAGGGTTGTCATTTGTGTTATATTTTTGATTTAAAGGAAGGACTTTGTTTTGCAACCCAAGTGGGAGATTGTTGGGACATGGCTTGCAACACAAGTCATTTAGTAATTCCATACATGAAATCATACCTATAATATTAATATAAAGTGTAGTGAATTGAAATAATGTGTAGAATTCCTGGATGTAATATTACCTATTTTTGATGGGCAAAGTGGTAATTTAACATCACTAAAGGTTGAAAGGGTGTAGTCCCTAAATGAGGTGCCTTTTGGTTTCATATATAAAGGGTTCTCCATCAACCCTAGAAATCACTCCATTCATTTATTTTCTCTCCTAAATAATCTTCATATTGCTAAAGACATTAGAGAGAAAAGACACAATCATTTAGAAGAACTCCGTCCCCTTAATTCTTCTTCTTATTATTCTCCCTACAACATCTGTAATGGATTCAACAGGTATTATTTCGCTTCCGCCTTCATCTTTTTCCTCATTCTTATTCTGAAAATGAGCGTGGCATTTGTAACACCCATCGAATTTCCTGTTAAATATTTGACATATTTGTTAAATACCTGAACTTGCATATTATGTGCTAGTTTTACTTGGGTTAAAGTTTTAACTGCTTTAGAATATTAAGGTGGTTAAATGTCTAGTTTTGACTTTTGGGTCATTTGTGAAATTTTGACTTTAGGGGTCTTTTTGTTAAAAGTGAAACTTGAGGGGCCTAAGTGCAATTCTTTGAAAGTTTTAAGTATATCATGTTTGTTGTTGCTTTACTGAGAAAGCATTCTCAAAGTTCTTACGAAGACTCCCTCTGTTTCATAACCTAGGGTTAAAAGTTTTCCCTATTCTCGACTCCTCGAGTTTAATTATCCCTCCGTTCTTGATTCCGATCCCGGATTAATATTCGTGGCGTTGAATAGAGCGTTCCAGGTCGAACAGAAATAAGTTTGGGTCAACTTGAATTTTGACTAGGTAAGTTATTAGCTCCCCCTTACTTGTAATAACATGCATAAATGTTATTCTTAATACTTGTGATTGCTAATTTTGTGTTTGGGGTGATTTTTGTGGTACTTGTAAATTTGGGACAAAGGGAGTATGAAACCCTCTGTGTAAGAAAGCAAAAGTATCTTGAAATGGGAAATTTAGTTTGGGTTACATTTTAGAGTTGTTAAATTGTTAGTAAAAAGTTACTCCTACGTTTTGGGACGGACAATTCTTAAACTGGGAAAGAAATGGAAATTTCGCATTTTAGTACACTGTGCGACCGCACAAAATTTAGTGTGCGACCGCACATCTTTCTGAAGGGTTTTTCAAAGAAATTGACTTGCTTGTGTGCGGCCGCACAGACCATTGTGGGCGACCGCACAGTTGTCTGAAAAACAAAGATTTTGTTTAAAGTTTGTATAAAGTTGGAAGTAACCCTAGTTAAGGTATATAACCTTAATATAAGATGTCCTAGCAAGTGTTGTGATACTTTAGGGGCATCATACTTGGTCTTAAACATGTATACTCATTGAATTAAATTGAGAACATAAGTATAAGAGTAGTATCTCTTCTTTATGTCTTGAAAGTGCTATGAACAAGCACTAATGTGTTATACTTGTTGTGAATCCAATGATTGTACACCTTAGAGGCATTAGCATAAGGTCTTAGACTTGAACATCCTAAGAATAGGATTGGGATTTGGTAAGAGTAAATGTATAACTCTTATACTTGTTTAAATGTCCAAAGATTGGAAGTTATAACTTGAAGTATAAGACATTAAAAGCTTGTACATGACTTGAACATCCATAGAAATGGATTAAGACTTGAATATAAGATAATAAAATCTTGTACTTGGCTTGACACCAATACATATGTATGGTAGTGAACTTGAAAGTGCTATGAACAAGCACTAACGTGTATGAGACATGTTCTTGTTGTGTATGTGCAAACATTGCATACATTTTCTTGATACAAGGTGACTTCTTGATTACTTGAAGCATGTTCCTTGTTGAGCTAGTCCACTACATTTGGATTAGTTCCTCTCCCGTTGTTCAAGTAAATATCTACTTGTACTTTCTTGTGTGAGTCCAGCTGGTTCTCCTTGCTTGTTCGAAAATATATAGGTTCACGCTTGTCGCGAGAGCTGGGGTTTAAGTGACAATCGGGTCCCTATGTATTTCCGCGTGACCCCTTACTACCGGCCATAGTAAGGGCATAGCTTCCTTAGTTGGAGCAATAAGCCTGACTTAAGTGAATGCTAAACTCTTGTCTTGATCACCTCGTGAATATTCATGAGTTGTGATATTGGGAATGACACTGGTTACCGGGTCTTCTGATATACTGAATAATCAGTCCCTGTTATTGATCGTGATGTCAAAGTAATACAAGCTACGACAACAATGGTATTCTTGGGAGGAATAAGGAAGGAAGCAATATCCTTATAACTTGCTTGGTTAGCTTTATGTGCTACTTGATGAGTGGATTATCCTCTCATATACTTGTTACTTGATGACACTTGAGATATGATTACTTGAGTACCTATTTGAATTGCATGATAACATGTCATGTAGTTGCATCTAATAGCTTACTGAGATTTATCTCACCCTTTATTTGCTTCCCCCCCCCCCAGGTAAAGAAGGATAGTGCGCAGTGAGGCTCGACATAGTTGGGAGCTTGCTTCGCAGGTCGTGATTATTTTGGGGCTTGTGTCCTTTTTCACTTGGTGAGGACGATGTATTATGGGTTTTGTAACTCCTTATTTTGGGGTAGACAGTCTTGTTCAGTTCTTGTTGTCACTAGACATCTTGTATAGTACTCTTAATGCCAGCTTATGTGCTAGGCATGTTTCCGCTGTGTATGTATTATGTTTGGTTTTAAATTTTCTTGTATAGAACTCGTGTTGTGAGCTAGTATAGCTCCTTACTCTAGAGTATATATATCATGTCAATTTGTTAAACAAATGTCATTAAGTTTCTTGTTAAGTTTCTTGTTTCCCGTTAGGCACTCCCATCCAGGTTCGAGGTTCTATTAGGGGATCCCGGGACCTGGGGGCGTGTCAGGTTGGTATCAGAGCTACCCTGGTTTAGCTACCCTGTTTAGCTACCTTGGTTTGCTCTAAGTCTGGATAGGGTCTATGGCCTAGGTATGGGTGAGTCTTGGGGTGTTATTAATAACGCTGAGTGTTTACCTACAGGTACAATGAGTTCTGAAGGTACTAGTGGCAGTAATCCGCTGAGATCTATAACTCCTCAAGAAGAAATGGTTGATAATGTTGACTGGGATTATCCTAATCGCCTTACAAGGTTCTTGAAGCTGAAACCTCGTAGTTTTGATGGGGAATTTGATGCTAAAAAGGCAGAAGAGTGGATTGAAAGCATTGAGAAGATCTTTACAGCCTTGAGATGTGCAGGTGGTGATAAGGTAACTTTTGCAACCTTTAAACTTGAGAAAGCCGCTGAGCATTGGTGGCAAGTGTTGAGCAAAAGTTGGGAACTGGAAGGTATACCACAGACATGGGAGAATTTTCTTAAAGCTTTTAAGTCGCAGTTTATTCCAACAGTAGTCCAAGACAGAAAGGAAATGGAATTTCTTAATCTGGAGCAGGGAAGTCTGACCGTGGGGCAATACTCAACCAAGTTCACAGAATTGGCGAGGTATTGTGATCACTTAGTTCCAAATGAAGCTAAGAAGGCCTAGAGATTTGTTAAAGGGTTAAGGACTGAGTATAGGAAGCAACTTCTTTCTCTACAGCTCCCTAGCTATCAGCAAGCAGTGGAGAAGGCTTATAATATTGAAAATGATATTGAAGAGCACAAGGTGAAGTTGGGAACAACCATGACTGGTCGTGTATCAGAAAAGGCTCAGGGATCTGGTTCTAAAGGTGGAAAATCTGGCCGCCAAGATCGTCGATTCCGACAGCCAACTGAAAGTAAAGGTAGTGTATCAACGGGGTCGAGGACAACAGTCCAAGGTTCCAGGAGAGTATGTGGCTATTGTTCAAAAGAAGGCCATTCTGAAGACAAGTGTTGGCTAAAACAAGGAAAGTGTTTATTGTGTGGTGAAGTGGGGCATTTTGCTAGAAATTGTCCTAAAAATAGAGGAAATCAAGCTGGGGTTACAAGTCAGCAGGCCTCAGGTTCCAAGAGAGATAGTGGGGGTCGACCAAAAGTTCAGGGTCGAGTGTTTGCTTTAGATCAGCAGGGTGTAGCTGAGTCCTCTGCGGTCATAGGAGGTATTATATTACTTTCTAGTACGAGAGCGCGAGTCTTGATAGATCCAGGCTCATCTCATTCTTATGTGGCATCTCATTTTGTGTCGCATTTGCATGTTCTTCCTGATTCTATGCCTTATGTGCTAGAAGTATCTTCCCCTATGGGAGATTGCATGTTTACTTCTGAGGTTTACAAGAAATGTGAGGTCCTTGTGGGTGATCATGCCCTTCTTGCTGACCTAGTCGTGTTACCTATAAGGGACTTTGACGTGATTCTTGGCATGGATTGGCTATATGTGCATCATGCATCTGTTGATTGTTATAGAAAAGTAGTAACTTTTTCTATTCCTGGTTTGCCTGATTTTACCTTTGAAGGTGATAGGCCTTTATGTGCTATACATGTTATTTCTGCTTTAAAAGCTAGAAAACTTTTATCTCGTGGTTGTGCCGGGTATCTCGCATGTGTGCTTGATCAGAGTTTATTTGTTCCCAAGATGGAGGATATTCCTGTTGTGTCTGAATTTTCAGATGTGTTCTCTTCTGAGTATAGCATGCCACCTGATCGAGAGCTTGAGTTCTGTATTGAGTTAGTACCAGGTACAGCACCAATCTCTAAAGCACCATATAGAATGGCTCCAGCTGAGTTAAGAGAGTTGAAAACACAGCTTGAGGAATTGCTTGATCGGGGCTTTATCAGGCCTAGTGTATCACCGTGGGGTGCACCAGTGCTGTTTGTCAGAAAGAAAGATGGGACTCTGCGATTGTGTATTGATTACAGAGATCTTAATCAGGTAACTATCAAGAACAAATATCCGTTACCTCATATTGATGACTTGTTTGATCAGCTTCAGGGTTCAGTAGTGTATTCGAAGCTTGACTTGAGAAGTGGTTATCATCATTTGAAAATCAGATCTGAGGATATACCAAAGACAGCTTTCCGTACCAGGTATGGGCATTATGAGTTTATTGTTATGCCATTTGGTTTGACAAATGCTCCAGCTGTATTTATGGATTTGATGAACCGTATATTCAAGCCATATCTTGATTGTTTTGTGGTGGTATTCATTGATGATATTCTTGTGTATTCTAAGTCACGGGCTGAGCATAAACAACATCTCAGAGTGGTATTACAAGTTCTTCGTGAGAAACAATTATTTGCAAAATTCAGCAAATGTGCTTTCTGGTTAGAAGAGGTTTCATTCTTGGGGCATGTTGTGTCTGCTACTGGTATTGCAGTAGATCCTTCCAAAGTTGAAGCAGTTGTTAACTGGAAAAGGCCAACTACAGTGACTGAAATCCGTAGTTTCTTGGGCTTGGCTAGTTATTATCGGAGGTTCATTGAGGGATTCTCCAAGATTGCTACTCCATTGACTAATATGACTCGAAAAGCTATTTCTTTTGAGTGGAATGACAAATGTGAAGCAAGTTTTCAGGAGTTAAAAAGGCGTTTGACTACAGCTCCAGTCTTGGCTTTGCCTAATGGTTCTGAGCATTTCATGGTTTATACTGATGCTTCTAAAGAAGGATTGGGTTGTGTTCTGATGCAAGATGGCAAGGTAATAGCTTATGCTTCTCGAAAATTATCTCCTTATGAAAAGAATTATCCTACTCATGATTTAGAGTTGGCTGCGATTATTTTTGCTTTGCATAAATGGAGGCATTACTTGTATGGAACCAAATTTGAGGTTTTCACTGATCATAAAAGTTTGAAGTACTTGTTTTCTCAAAAAGAGCTTAACATGAGGCAACGTAGATGGATGGAGAAATTGAAGGATCATGATTGTACTATTCTTTATCATCCTGGAAAGGCAAATGTTGTGGCAGATGCACTGAGCAGAAAGACTTATATTTCTTGCTTGATGATTCGTGAATGGAAGATGTTTGAAGATTTGTGTGATTGGAGTCCTTGTGAATCAAATCATGGAGTTATGTTTGCTAATATAAAAGCTACTTCGGATTTACTCCAACAGATCAAAGAAGCTCAGGTAGTTGATTCTGAATTGCAGAAAATCATTAGTGGAATGAATGAAGGAAAGCAACCAGATTTTTCTTTGAACAGTGATGGAATTCTTACCTTCCGAGGTCGAGTTTGTATTCCAATTGATCCTGAGATAAAGAAGAAAGTTCTTGAAGAGGCTCACAAAGCCAAGTATACTATTCATCCTGGAAGTACTAAAATGTATCAAGACTTGAAGAAACATTTCTGGTGGAACAATATGAAAAGAGAGATTGCTGAGTATGTTTCCAAATGTTTGACTTGTCAACAAGTAAAAGTGGAACATCAACGTCCAGCAGGTTTGTTGCAACCATTAGAAATTCCAGAATGGAAATGGGAGCATATTACTATGGATTTTGTGACTGGTTTGCCACGTACCAGACGAGGCCATGATGCTGTTTGGGTTATTGTGGACAGATTGACTAAATCAGCTCACTTCTTGTCTGTTTCCATGGGATATTCATTGTCTCAGTTGGCATCTTTATATGTTCAGGAGATTGTCCGACTGCATGGAGTTCCTGTGAGTATTGTATCTGACAGAGATCCTCGTTTTACTTCTCGATTCTGGCAGGCTCTTCAGGGTACGATGGGTACTAAATTGAATTTCAGTACTGCTTTTCATCCTCAATCTGATGGGCAATCTGAGAGACTTATACAGATTCTTGAGGATATGTTACGTGCTTGTGTTATTGATTTCAAAGGCAGTTGGGATACTCATCTTCCTTTGGCTGAGTTTGCTTATAATAACAGTTTTCAGTCTAGCATTGAAATGGCTCCTTATGAGGCTCTTTATGGCAGAAAATGTCGATCTCCTATATGCTGGGATGAAGTGGGAGAAGCTAGACTCTTGGGTCCTGAAATGGTTCAACAATCAGTTGAAAGTGTGAAACTCATTCGAGATAGATTGCGCACAGCTCAGAGTAGACAAAAGAGTTATGCAGATCATCGTAGAAGGGATCTTGAATTTCAGGTAGGTGACTTTATATTCTTGAAGGTCTCTCCTCGTAGAGGTATAAAGAGATTTGGGAAGAAAGGAAAGTTATCTCCTCGTTATATCGGTCCATTTGAGATTCTTGAAAGAGTTGGGAAGTTGGCTTATAAAGTGGCTTTACCTCCTTCTTTATCTGGTATTCATGATGTGTTCCATGTATCTATGCTTCGCAAGTATATGGCAGATGAATCACATGTTCTTGAGTATGAGGCTATTCCATTTCAGCCTGATTTGTCTTATGAGGAACAACCTGTTGAAATTCTTGACTGGAAAGAGCAAGTTTTGCGTACAAAAAGGATTCCTATTGTGAAGGTCCTTTGGAGGAATCATGAAATTGAAGAGGCTACTTGGGAAACCGAGAAAGAGATGCGAGATAAATACCCGAGCCTATTTGAAAACTTTGGTAAGTAAAATTTGTGGGCGAATTTTCTTTAAGGTGGGGAGGATGTAACACCCATCGAATTTCCTGTTAAATATTTGACATATTTGTTAAATACCTGAACTTGCATATTATGTGCTAGTTTTACTTGGGTTAAAGTTTTAACTGCTTTATAATATTAAGGTGGTTAAATGTCTAGTTTTGACTTTTGGGTCATTTGTGAAATTTTGACTTTAGGGGTCTTTTTGTTAAAAGTTAAACTTGAGGGGCCTAAGTGCAATTCTTTGAAAGTTTTAAGTATATCATGTTTGTTGTTGCTTTACTGAGAAAGCATTCTCAAAGTTCTTACGAAGACTCCCTCTGTTTCATAACCTAGGGTTAAAAGTTTTCCCTATTCTCGACTCCTCGAGTTTAATTATCCCTCCGTTCTTGATTCCGATCCCGGATTAATATTCGTGGCGTTGAATAGAGCGTTCCAGGCCGAACAGAAATAAGTTTGGGTCAACTTGAATTTTGACTAGGTAAGTTATTAGCTCCCCCTTACTTGTAATAACATGCATAAATGTTATTCTTAATACTTGTGATTGCTAATTTTGTGTTTTGGGTGATTTTTGTGGTACTTGTAAATTTGGGACAAAGGGAGTATGAAACCCTCTGTGTAAGAAAGCAAAAGTATCTTGAAATGGGAAATTTAGTTTGGGTTACATTTTAGAGTTGTTAAATTGTTAGTAAAAAGTTACTCCTACGTTTTGAGACGGACAATTCTTAAACTGGGAAAGAAATGGAAATTTCGCATTTTAGTACACTGTGCGACCGCACAAAATTTAGTGTGCGACCGCACATCTTTCTGAAGGGTTTTTCAAAGAAATTGACTTGCTTGTGTGCGGCCGCACAGACCATTGTGGGCGACCGCACAGTTGTCTGAAAAACAAAGATTTTGTTTAAAGTTTGTATAAAGTTGGAAGTAACCCTAGTTAAGGTATATAACCTTAATATAAGATGTCCTAGCAAGTGTTGTGATACTTTAGGGGCATCATACTTGGTCTTAAACATGTATACTCATTGAATTAAATTGAGAACATAAGTATAAGAGTAGTATCTCTTCTTTATGTCTTGAAAGTGCTATGAACAAGCACTAATGTGTTATACTTGTTGTGAATCCAATGATTGTACACCTTAGAGGCATTAGCATAAGGTCTTAGACTTGAACATCCTAAGAATAGGATTGGGATTTGGTAAGAGTAAATGTATAACTCTTATACTTGTTTAAATGTCCAAAGATTGGAAGTTATAACTTGAAGTATAAGACATTAAAAGCTTGTACATGACTTGAACATCCATAGAAATGGATTAAGACTTGAATATAAGATAATAAAATCTTGTACTTGGCTTGACACCAATACATATGTATGGTAGTGAACTTGAAAGTGCTATGAACAAGCACTAACGTGTATGAGACATGTTCTTGTTGTGTATGTGCAAACATTGCATACATTTTCTTGATACAAGGTGACTTCTTGATTACTTGAAGCATGTTCCTTGTTGAGCTAGTCCACTACATTTGGATTAGTTCCTCTCCCGTTGTTCAAGTAAATATCTACTTGTACTTTCTTGTGTGAGTCCAGATGGTTCTCCTTGCTTGTTCGAAAATATATAGGTTCACGCTTGTCGCGAGAGCTGGGGTTTAAGTGACAATCGGGTCCCTATGTATTTCCGCGTGACCCCTTACTACCGGCCATAGTAAGGGCATAGCTTCCTTAGTTGGAGCAATAAGCCTGACTTAAGTGAATGCTAAACTCTTGTCTTGATCACCTCGTGAATATTCATGAGTTGTGATATTGGGAATGACACTGGTTACCGGGTCTTCTGATATACTGAATAATCAGTTCCTGTTATTGATCGTGATGTCAAAGTAATACAAGCTACGACAACAATGGTATTCTTGGGAGGAATAAGGAAGGAAGCAATATCCTTATAACTTGCTTGGTTAGCTTTATGTGCTACTTGATGAGTGGATTATCCTCTCATATACTTGTTACTTGATGACACTTGAGATATGATTACTTGAGTACCTATTTGAATTGCATGATAACATGTCATGTAGTTGCATCTAATAGCT
Source organism: Campanula takesimana (assembly GCA_026119855.1). Classification (NCBI taxonomy): domain Eukaryota; kingdom Viridiplantae; phylum Streptophyta; class Magnoliopsida; order Asterales; family Campanulaceae; genus Campanula; species Campanula takesimana. Next base: position 758,261 of record JAOWBW010000122.1, on the reverse strand, counting down.
TACTGAGATTTATCTCACCCTTTATTTGCTTCCCCCCCCCCAGGTAAAGAATGATAGTGCGCAGTGAGGCTCGACATAGTTGGGAGCTTGCTTCGCAGGTCGTGATTATTTTGGGGCTTGTGTCCTTTTTCACTTGGTGAGGACGATGTATTATGGGTTTTGTAACTCCTTATTTTGGGGTAGACAGTCTTGTTCAGTTCTTGTTGTCACTAGACATCTTGTATAGTACTCTTAATGCCAGCTTATGTGCTAGGCATGTTTCCGCTGTGTATGTATTAAGTTTGGTTTTAAATTTTCTTGTATAGAACTCGTGTTGTGAGCTAGTATAGCTCCTTACTCTAGAGTATATATATCATGTCAATTTGTTAAACAAATGTCATTAAGTTTCTTGTTAAGTTTCTTGTTTCCCGTTAGGCACTCCCATCCAGGTTCGAGGTTCTATTAGGGGATCCCGGGACCTGGGGGCGTGTCAGCATTCAGGGATATAAAAAATTGTTCCAACATCTCTGACATATATATAACATGTTAAAATAGGGACCATTGGAAATGTTGTCCTAATATAGAGACATTGGAGAAATGTTGTTTCAAAATAGAGATTACTAGATAAATGATATCCCATTTTTTTTAAATAGACACTATTAAAGATTGCAGTCCGAAACAAATAATATCTTTAAAAACATTTTTCTAGGAGTAATAAGAGGGCATGATGAATATATAGTTTTTTACCTTGGGAAATCTCATAACCATGTTGTCTAAGGAGTCTGAATTTGAGAGAAGTGGCATGGAGACTGTTCTGCATATGAACTCCAACTTGATCATCAGAACTCTGAATCAATGGCACAATCTTTTCAAGGACTGTGTTAATGTCTAACTGAAATCGAAACCCTAAACCTAATCTTTCAATATCATCAATGAGTTCAAGGACATCCATCTGACTTTGACCCTCTTCTTCAATCAAAAGCCTCCTGATATCTTCTTCAAGGGCCTTCACCTTTTCCTTGTTAATATTCCCCTGCAAATAAAAGTATATCAAAAACATCGAATAGAACTATTAATACTACCTCTATCCCAAAATGAATATCTGAGATCGCTCTTTCTCAATTAGGACAAAAGCCGCTACTCCTTTAAATCCCAGAAAGTTGGTCCCACTTTTTTCGTTGTTACATTGAATCTAGTTTGAGCAATAATTTTCGTTAATTTAAAGTAACTTAGTGAAAATCCAATTTTTTTTATTGATGCATCAGCGTAAATACTATCAATAACAAGCTTTAAATAGTTAAAACTAACCTAAATTATTGCCCAAATTTCACATAAGTTAACAAAATAAAAATGGAATTAACTTTCCGAAATAGAGGGAGAATAATTATAGAGAAAATTTTGGAGGAAACTAGTTTCTCCATAAGTTATAAAAAGTCCTGTTTTTGTAGGGTATGTTTAGGGTTTAGGGTTTAGGGTTTTAGATTTGGGGTTTAAGGGTTAAAAATATGACTTTTTATAACTTATGGAGGAACTAGTTTCCTCCAAAACACACCCATAATTATAACCCCCTTAATTTTGCGTTTAGAAACATACTCCCTTTGTCCCGCTCGAAATAAAATTTTGGGAAACTTTTATACTTTGACCAACTAATTTGAGAAAAAAGTAATAATTCAAATAAAAATTTAAAAATTAGTATTGTATCACGATTAATAATACTCTCGATAATACTTACATTTGGATAATTATTTTTATTTAAATTAATTGGTCAAATTATATAATCAAGTTTACTAAAATCCTATTTTGAGCGAGAATGAGGGAGTATATTCTATTTCAGATAATCTCTCTTAAAATATTCTACTCTCAATAACTATCCTAAAAATATATGGATTTTTCTCAAAAAAAAAAAAAAATCATATGCAAAATATGATAGTGTTTGTGTGTTGGTTTTATATACTCCATCCGTCCCACCACAACTAGGACTAGAGTAATAATTAAGAAAATGGAGTATGTGTGTGGTAGAAAATGAAGAGAGGGGATGAGTGAGGTGAATAGTAGTGTTGGTTGAATAAATTGAGTGGTGTGAAATAAAGAGAGAGAATGAGTGGAGTTAAATAATGGGATAGAGTAAATATAAATATATTAAAACATTTTCTTGAGCAATCTCACTTGTGGTGGGACGGACCAAAAGGGTCACGGAGGAGTATATACACTCTTGAAATTACACTAATATTTAGAAAATAAAAACTTCCTTGGCACGAACAAAAAAGAAATACTCCCTCCGTCCCATCTCACTTGAGACTTTATTCCATTTTGGGCCGTCCCACTTCACTTGAGACCTCCCAAAATGGCCATGATTTTATTATTTTATATTCAATCTACCCCACCCACTCATTTTCTCTCTTAATTTTCCACCACACAATTCATTCAATCAACCTACTATTAACCCCACTCATTCTCTCTCTTCATTTTCTACTACACATTTTCTTTATTTTATTCATTTTTCTTAGTTATTGTGCCCACCTCTAAGGTCTCAAGTGAGGTGGGACGGAGGGAGTATAGACTATTTTTCAGGAGGGATAGATTATGTTAACCATGTCGAACAAAAAAAAAAAAAAAAAAATCTACTATTAGTCATTACCGAATAATCATTCTTCAAACTCTGAACAAAATCATGACTCCAAAGAGTAGGCTTATAGTTGGCTGATCTTCGTGCACCCTGAGAACCCTCAACGCTTCCCGAGCATTTTATGCGCTTGCATAGAATACTCTTCGTTGTTGTAGCTCCTTCTCTTTGAATAAATTTGGGTGCAAAATTATTCTGCCTTGAGCCAAGAGAAGCAAAATGGAGGGCAGCCATTGTTATCTTAGAGAGGTTTCAATCTTTTTTTCAGTTTGAACAACAGCCAAAAGAATCTCAAGAACTTTTCTTTGTGAGCTTTAATGAATGCTCCATCTATTATACTACCTCTGTCCCTAAATGAGCGTCCAAATTTCATTTAAAGAGACATTATCACTTGCTCCCTCCATCATCACGAAATATATAGTGTCCTCTCTCATCGAGATCTGTCTCATATGTGAGACACACAAGACTTCCTCCTTTGAGAAATAGTTATGATAGTATTTTTGTTAGTTGTGTATTAATAACAAATTTAGAGTTTCATTCAAACATATATATTTTTTAAAGTTTTGATCAAAATCCAATCAAATTAATCGTATAAAAAGTTCAATTATATTTTTTAAGACTGGGAGAGTAATTGTAATCAGCACAATTATTGAGAGATTTAACGGTTCTTTTTCAATATCATTGTGATCGAACCGAAATTGTTGATCAGTCTTGCCGGATCCACTGATGGCGATTCTGGAAGATCTTGCGTAGCCTGAAAAAGATGAACAAACGACTCGCGGTAAGGTCCAGCTAAGATCTTGGGGCGTGAGAATAAGTAATCTCAAAGATGACCGGCCAAAAAATATGTTAGGGGAGATAGTAGTATTTATAGCCATAAATACCTAAATTCTTAAAGGAGAGAAAATCATATTTCTTGTGTACAAAGTAATTGGAATCCTTTTTTTTTTTTTTTTTTTTGTTGAAAGTAATTGGAATCTCACTACGAAATGGATTTCTTAATTCTTAAACAATTGCTTGTACTTAGGAAATGACTTTCTTAATTCTTAAACAATTGCAGGTAATAAGAAACATAATTAACCAATAAACCTTAATCATTGTACCAAAATGATTTCCTTTTGTCAATTCAAGTCTCAAGAATTACTCGACTTTTCTCGGACATATCTTTAACCAAATGTCAATGATTCAAAGACATATTCTCAAACACTGTACTTTGCTACTCTAATTATACTCTCTTTGTCCCAAAATGATGTTCATACTTTTATGTCGTTAGTAACAATGAACTTTAGGCAATAATCATAGGTTGATTTAATTATATTAATGAAAATCTAAAACTTGTAATTGATACACCATCAAAATTACTATCAAGAACGAGTTTATGTTTTTCATTAGGATAATTAAATCAATGAGATAATTACAAGGTAGGGTAACGTACTACATCATCTAATACATCAAAGGTAATATACTCTCCTTTAACAACATAATGAAACGTACTTTCAAATTGTACAAATAGTACAACTCTGATGGATGACGTTAAATTTCATCACGGGAATGTTACCATGACAAGCTAAGTCATTACATAAACTAACAGCCATTAAAAAAGTAGCACCCACTTCATCTTCTTCCTCGTTTCATCTCTCCCTTGCAATTTCCCCAATATATTAAATTTACAGCTATGTGACGATGAAGATATAGTGTCAACCATTAAAGATCTAAGGAAAGGGGGATGTGACGATGAAGACACATAGTAGGGCTGTTTTACAGCTACATGATATGATGCATGTTCTGAAGTTAAAAAGGAGCGTGATTTCTATTGGACAACTAGATGATGAAGGGTATGGAGTAACCTTCGTATGTGAGTCTTATGAAATCACAAAAGGAGCGAATATGATAGCTCATGGAGTTAATGAGAAGATGTTTTACTCTACCTACAATATTGATGTTCGCTCAGGTGGGAGCAAGAGGCCAGAGGATCGGCTTGTTGGTGTAGAAAGGAGAGACACCAATGAACGGTGTGTTAGGGGGGAGAGTGATACAAAGTTGATAAACGTGGTATGGAAGTCAAGTGGCCCTAACAGAGAGTGAGAAAAGGCCAAGAGAAAACAGTGCAAGAAACAATGTGTGTCCGAGTTTCATGGGGGGCATTGCGAGGAAGGTGGGTCTGGAGACAGAAAGCAAAGTTAGACTTGCGGAGAGAAATCAAGGTAGAAGCTGATTTGGGGAGGCAATAAGATCCGGAGGGGTTGAAGTTTCGCTTGGTTTCAACTCGCCTTAGAACTTGAGTGGGGAGCCTCGGCAATGTCAAGTCAATATGGTAGTAAAAGGTGTTCAAAGGAGGTCCATTCGGTGGTGGCGGTTAACGGGTGTTTATATACTTATGGTTTTAGTCTCCAGGTGGGAGATTGTTAGAATTGGAGTCCTAAAACTATGAGGAAGCAAAGGAGGAAAAGGGGTCTAAGTCATGGTGTTGTTCAAATATATGTATAGGTCTTAGAATTGCATAATCCCAATCATGTTTAAACCTTAGGATCCCCCAAATTTTTAGTAGAACCTTTTTGGTATCTTTAGGATTCCTAGTGTCCATCACAGGTGGAACTCAACTCTTCAAACCAAGGCAAACCAGCATGAGGACATCAGAAAACAAATCAGCAGACGAATAACCAAGTTGCCGATTAAGGACATACTCAGCTTACAACACGTGTCACCGGCAACTCTACAATCAGCAAGGACAAACTGAAGCTTGCTGGTAGTCAACTCAAGATATTCTTTATATGAATATCCCCAGGTTACATCGTTCTATACTTTAGTTGACTTTACCGATTGCTTATGTACGACCTTACCGTAAGCAGTTAAAATGTCTCTGCTATGTTCTCTGTGCCTGTCTGACATCGAGCTATTTTTAGCTCTACTCTGTCTCTTACTTGCTTTTGCAGATAACCGGTTGAGACAAATGGGTCTTTATCCATCGGATCTTTACAGGCATGCGTGTACGGCATATCTCCACCATTAATGCTGAAGATTGCGCATTTAATGCTCCTCACCTAACCGGCTGGAAATTCAAATTACAACCCTTCTCTTCCAAGACTCATTCATTTACTTCTATTATAAATAGAAGACTCAGAGCATTAAAGAAGGGTGGTGCATTGAAGAGAGTTGAATAGTTTGAAGCATTCATTGAAGCTCAAACATTCTTCTCCAGAAATCATTAGACATTTAATAGGACAAACACTTGTGCACACGAACTCATCATCATGTTAGTATTCCCAAACTAGATTATATAAGGAATACATTGATAAAGTTCTTCACACACCCACCTGAGTGAGATAAGTTCCTTTTGGACTTGCCACTCAAAAACACTTGGTCAGTATTTGTATCACGATCCATCAGTGATCTCTAGAGTTTAGGTCTTTGTATCCGGCAAAGCCGTGCTTGTAATAGACTAGGGAATCTGATAGTGCACTTAACCCAAATCCAAGTTCTGACCAAACTTGGTAGAGAACGTAACAGTATTTACACTGTGAACCTCTCCAAATACTCATGTCCCTTTGTGTTTGCTTTCTTTACTACTTTGTCATTGCCGGTTGGAACTCTATCACCGTCAACTCCATATTACATACTGATTCATTGTAATTTCCTTTGACCAATCTCTTGAAATTGCATTGAACTTTTAGAAACTACTTTGTGTTTAACCAAGCTCTCAAAATCTTTTCATACTGATTTTGTGTGAGTTAAACCTAGTCACATCTTCTCCGCTGCGCTTATGATTATTGGTTGCTTGTCGATTAGTGACTTTGCATTTTAAAGTGTTTCTTTTGAAAAAGTTTTATTAGGATATCCACCCCCCCCCCCCTCTAGCCTGTTTTCCTACCAATTGGGCCTAACACGTGGGGAGTTGGTAGAGATTAAATTCAAAAAGGAGAATGAAACAAGTTGCAGCGGAAGGCAGGCGGCTGCACATGGTGGAGCTGTGTGGTCGCCCAAATGATCAGAGACTGTGTGGGCCTAAACGGATAAAGTGCGCGGCCGCACGCATTGGAAGTGGGCGGTCGCACACTCCCGCCGAGGAACAAGGCTTAATTCTGATTTTTTCCAAATAGACTTAGGGCTTCCTTGTACGCCTATATAAGCATAGCTCCGACCTAGAACACATTGTAGCATCATATGAAAGCGTGTTTAATATAATATTTACTTGACGATTGCCCCCGGTCTTAGTTCATGTGTTGAACGAACCGGGTAAACAATTCTTATGTGTTATTCTCTCATATATATTGTTTTTTCGGTGTTGTGTTCTTGATCTTGATTGCAATATTAGGTACCACTTAATTCCCAACAGCTCTGTAACATAGCAATGTTTAGAGTTCTCTTGTAACAAAACAATGTTCTATTTTGAAGTTTTACAATACTATTAAAGATGCTGAATTACTAATGAAATTGTGTTAAACATTTTTATAATTTGGAATACATAAAGGGGGAAATACAACACTTTGAGCCTACTTTTGTCATATCCTTACTTATTGATACTCCTTCCGTCCTTATTTAAGGTTCCTACTTTGACTATTCACATGGATTAAGAAAAGTAAATGTTGTGAGTATGAAAAGTAAAATAGGAGAGAGAAAGTGGGTAGAGAGTTTTTGTTATGAGAATGACAAGTATGTCTCATTGTCCATTTTAAGTAATAAAATAAAGTAATAACTTTAATTTGAAACCTTTGAAACCGAACAAAAAAGAAAGAAACTTTTAAAGCGGGATCAGAGGGATTATTTATTTGGTGAGTTGGTTTTGGGGGAAACTAGTTCCTCCATAACTTATAAAAAAGTCCATTTTTTAACCCTTTAACCCTAAGCCTTAAAACCTTAAAAGGCCTAAACCCTAAACCTTAAACCCTAAACCCTAAACTTTAACCCTTATAAAAAAGGACTTTTTATAACTTATAGAAAAACTAGTTTCTCCCAAAATTTTCTCTTATTTGGTTGTTTGCTACCTGTAACAACTATTGTTCCTCATTCATGGGATTCCTTTTAATCAGTAAAATTATTCACTCCACTTTCGGAAAAAAAGCAATACAAATGATATGGGAGGTGATGTGAAATGTAGCTGAAAGGCATTATCACTTGCTCCTCCCATCATCACGAAATATATAGTACGAAATATATATTGTCCTCTCTCATCGAGATCTGTCTCATATGTGAGACACACAAGACTTCCTCCTTTAAAAAATAGTTATGATAGTATTTTTGTTAGTTGTGTATTAATAATAAATTTAGAGTTTCATTCAAACATATATATTTTTTAAAGTTTTGATCAAAATCCAATCAAATTTAATCATATAAAAAGTTCAATTATATATTTAAGACTGGGAGAGTAATTGTAATCGCCACAATTATTGAGAGATTTAACAGTTCTTTTTCAATATCATTGTGATCGAACCAAAATTGTTGATCAGTCTTGCCGGATCCACTGATGGAGATTCTGGAAAATCTTGCGTAGCCTGAAAAAGATGAACAAACGACTCACCGTAAGGTCCAGCTAAGCTCTTGGGGCGTGAGATAGTACTGTTTGTTCATTATTTGTAAGATATACAGAAAACCAATGTTAAAATTGCGTAAAAGAAGTATATAATTTACGACAGAAGTATATAATTTCCGATTCTTTTAAAATAAATGTCACACTTGACTTGTCAACATTTTTAATAAATGTGCCCTAATCGTTTGTATATTATTTGTACCATGATACAAATTGCACTAAGCTTATTTCCTTATTGCAAACTACGACATCTAATTTAGTACGAACTAAAATAGAAAATACAACATACAAAAGGAGCAATAACAATTATTAGGAGTTCTTTATGGTGATTTTTCTGCATTTTATCGAACAACTATATTTCGCATTTGACCCCTGACTTGAGATCTTGGCTACGTCCCTGGTTTGCGGGTCCCAGAGTTACAATCATTGAAATCGAGTGTCCAATTTTCCACTTTTATGCAGTCAAAGGAAATAAACTCATGGAAGTTAACAAAGTAAACGGAATCTAATGAAAAACATAACGAGTTTCTTAAGATTGCAGTGTCCATTAGCCATATGACAAACTACGAACAATCAGTCTTAAGTTGCTTGATTTAATGCCTCCAGAATTCATTTCCGACTATACTTTTCTTTATAAGTTGCAACATTCAGCTCTACTTGCTCGTTAGTGGATGACAGGTTTCAGAGGATGCGCTCTCAATTCGGAGAGTTGCAAGCCAGCATCCAACTCTTCATCAACTTCCCCAACAATGCTTCTACATTAACATAAAGGTAAAAGTAACTGACATTAGATTATCCATCCAATTGTCTTTCAAAACTAAAACGGACTCGTGAAAAAAACACTTACATGTTATCACCCCTTATGATGTACAGCCCTAGCACAAGCTGTTGGACACCTTCCTGCATGAAAACAAAGCATTGCGAAAAATGATCAGATGTAGTCAAAGAAAAAAGAATATGATATACTCCCTCCGTCCCAATTGAACTTCCTAATCTAACCTTGTCATAGACAAGAATTAGGAAACAACCAAGGTGGCACAGACACCACAAGGCTTGCTAAAAGCGTTCCATGAAGGCATGAACAATTCTATCTAGGTTGAGCGTGCAATTGGATCATAGAGTAATAAACTGCAAGATTTAGGGTAATGATAGTAATAATCGGTGTATAGCATTGCAAATAAAATATACTCCCTCTGTACCCGAAAGTTAGTCCATCTTTTTGTCGTTGTTACGAATGAACTTTGAGCAATAATTTAGGCTTCTTTTACTTATCTTAATGAGAATCTAAAAATTGGTATTGTTAGTAGTTATAATGATGTATCAATAACAAGTTGTAAATTTTCATTAGGATTATCAAAAGTAGCCTAAATTATTGATCAAAATTCATTCGTAATAACAACGAAAAAAGAGGGACTAACTTTTTGGGACAAAGGGAGTATAATGCTAAAATATTTGATTAGTCAAAAGGGACTATTATTCTGGGGACAGGACAGGGAGAAGATGAGCAACTTCGCGACTGCTGAATGGTGAAAAGAAAATAGGAGATGGCAGCCATGACTATACTCAGGAATTTCAGCCTCGTGACATTAAGAAATATAATCCCTCCATCCCAAAATTAATATCCAAACTTACACTTGATCAATAGCAAATTTGGACATTCATTTTGGGGACGGAGGTAGTAGACAACAAAGGTTAAAAGGAAACGAATAAGAGAAGAAAGAATGAAATTTGACTTGCCATAAAATGCCTTAATGAAACAAGCACTTGATCCCAACACCACAAAACAACTCTCAATAATACTCCCTCTGTCCCGGAAAGTTTGTCTCATTTGACTTTTTATGGTTAACACAAATGAACTTTTATCAAACATTGATGTCAACCTAATCATCCTAGTGAAATTCTAAAAATAGTAATTTATTAATAACCGTTTTTCGGAATTTCATTGTGATCATCAGATTGACACCAATGTGTGGTCAAAGTTAACGTGTGTTGACCATAAAAGGTCAAATGAGACAAACTTTAAGGGAAAGAAGGAGTAAAACTCAAGAACTTAGTCATGCTTAGAGAAACAATCATGAAAAACATATACTCCAAAGAAAGCGTAAAGCATCTGAAAGTCTGCTTTAACGTTGGGCCCTCTAACACTGGACCAAGAGCTGTTTGGCGCGGACGGAAGCGTACCAATAAATTTAGGATTATGCAACACCATTAATTTGGACAACCACAATATAACACAAGATTTAACGTGCTTCACCCGAACAGCTATGGGCGTCCACGATGTAATAGTCCTCACCGAGAAAAACATTAACAGGATACTCCATAATTCCTTAGACCAGTACAAACCCAGGAGCTAGACTAAGCATGCTATATGAAAAGACACCATCTGCAGTAACAAAGTCAAACGCGTTCCTATTTTATGGAGTATAATATTTGTGAGACTAAGATGAGCATATTTCAATTATTTCACATAAACAGTATCATACCCTGGTTGAATAAACCCGTTCATGAGATTCGTCAAGAATTATGTTTGTCGCTTGGTCAAAACCTTTCAAAATACCCTGCATAATAATAAAAATGATGAGTGAGGAAACATACAGCTTTGCATCAAAAGAAACTCAAAGTTCAATCAAACTTACCACTATATTGCGACCATCGTTTGTAATGACTGAAATTATTTCTGCAGGAAGATAAAAAATGATGTGAAGTGCATGTCAATGAGAACGGAAAGGGAAAAAAAATAAAGTTCTTAATTGTCCATAGTCTTAATCGCACTATTGGACTGCACAGAAATGTGGATTGGGCGTGTCAGCTGTTGACTGTTATGCACTCCCTCCGTCCCAAATGATCTCTTCCCATTTGCCATTTCTCATTGTCCCAAAAAGTTCTTCCCTTTTCTACAATTTGGGCTTAAAAGCATAAACAAAACATGGCTAGTGAAGCAAGTGTTCATATTCTTATGAAGTTTGAATAGTCAAATGGGAAGATCATTTTGGGACGGAGGGAGTAAATGGTTATCAGTTGATATTGATGTAATTTCGTTGCCAACCACAAGCGAACTCCTAAAATGTCAGGGAATGCATCCTTAAACAATTTGATGAGCACATTACAGCTATTAAAAACATTATTTTTCTTGTTCTTTTTGAAAGATTGAAGTACTTCACAAATCATGGAGTAGTATGTGTGTATTGTTATTTCACAAAGCTTGGAGTAGTGCTATGGCTTAAATACATGATGAAAAAATAAATGCAAGTAAAAAAGCGCTATTTTCAGGCTTGAGAGAATATACAAATATTAAATACTAAGACTTCAGGAAACGTCAACGCACTAGACTGTTACTGTTACAAGAAGATTTCTTCGGACCAAAAATATGCCTCTTAACAGTATTATACATTCATTTCCAACGGCAAATATTTAAAACCAAAGTGACCATGTAATAATCAAACAAAACAAATATCACCAAGAAAATAAAAGAACAGAGTTCATAAGAATACATACGATCCACAAGAGATTCAAGACCTGGCCCTCCCGACATTGTAAATAGCAGCGGAGGCTAGTAGCTGAACCTAAGTCGCTTATGATTGGCAAGTCTGCAAAGTATTCAAAACAAGAAATTTGTTTATAATGAGGTGTCCTAAACATACTTGTCAAAGGCGAGAGGCGGGCGAGACGTGCCTAGGCGAGGCGAAAGGCGAGGCGAGAGGCGGGCGGCAAAAAGGCGAGCAAGGTAGAAAAATAGAACAAAATTAATAAAAAAAAATTAGAAAAATATATATTCACATGCAACATATAAAAAAAAGCTTAAAATATGTTATCAACAAAAATAGACCATTAAATAAATGTGACAATTCCATATAAAATAGTATCCTAACATAATTAAAAACATGTTGAAGAAGAATAAAATATCAAATCACTGTCACAAGAATAAAATATTTCACTCTTACAAGCCAACATCTTATTATTTATTAATAAGAAGAGTGTTTAACAAAAAGTAAGGTATTAATAGGGGATTGGGAGGTGAGAACGAACAGGGGACAACACCATATACCTTCTACCAAAATAAAAAACGACACAGTAGGAACATAAAGGAGAAGAAGTAGAAAAATGTTATCTGAAACTCATTGACCACGCCTCGCTGCAGCCATTGCGTTCGTGAGAGTGGATCGCAGGTCGCATTCGTTGGGTCGTCCTCAACTGGTAGGCCATCGACTCGTCAAGGTTCGCAACCCTAACCCTTTTGACCTTTCCGTTCTTCTCTTCTCGATTAGTCGACTTAATAAGCGAAATCGAAAAACCAAAAACGACGTAACCGTATTCTAAAACGACGCAGTCTCGTCAATTTTTACCTTTTTCACGCCTTTACGCTGAGGCGACGCCTTTTCGCCTCTCGCCTTACACAAAAAGGCGACGCCTTCGGTAAAAAGGCTATCACCCGCCTGCCTGTCTGGGGAGAGGCGACAAACCCCAAAGGCGACAAGAAAGGCGAGGCGGGCGACGCCTTTGACAAGTATGGTCCTAAATAAACATACTAAAACACAGCAAATGATAAAATTTGAAAATGGGAATGGCCAAGTTGAGAAAATCAAAGAGACTAGAAGAATTGGCACTAAATAGCAGTGAGTAATATCAAAGGCTTCCTCGAGACGTTCCACATTTGCACTCAAACATCATTAGAGAATAAAAAGAGGGCCATTTGGCTGGCCCGTAAGATGATAACGTAAAGGAGAATCACTAGATTACTAGAATATCATTCTCATTTGGCACATGGTCTAATTAAATAAGAGGATATAAGTCTCCCACAAAATACAAAAAATATGTTACTTCTCTAGGAAAACCTAGTGAAGTAAGATATAGCATGCAATTGAAGTAGAAGATAACTGAGTTTAACTATTACTGGATATTTTAAACCTATTAGCCGAAGGGACATACTTGCAGCCCGTCATACTTTTTAAGATAGTCAAGATTTGCTCCCATGGCGAGATAGAAGTTGCAAAGTTTCCAATAACAATCCACCCCATATCTTATGGAAAAGAAACTATAAGCAAGAAGAGGACTCCACAAGCATCACACAATATTTCATTAATCAAATAGAAAACCAGGACTAGAACGACTTTATTGTGCGAGCATGTCATGGCTCACAAATCATCTCACAGTTTATTTCCATCTTTCAAGTAGATAGGCTTGACTGCTTATAAGAGTGAAAAACAAGTAAACATATAAACAACAAAATATACCACCAAGTGTATACATGATCTAGTAAAGGGGGTTCTATCGTAATTTGAGGTTTGGAGTTCAAGCCCTGGAATTGATGTTCATTAAAACTTGGTAGGGAAAGCTTAACTTCCCTTGTTGTCCTACCCGAATCAAACCGAATTAGTCTGTACCCAACAGAGTGACAGACAGGACACTGGCGATTGGGACCAAAATATTAACAATAGAATATTAAAAATATCCTCCCCCCACACGCACACACACACACATACTTGAGTCCTGGAGATTTTGCACAAAGTTTAATCCAAAGCAAACCTTGTGGACACAATTGAATTGGAGGTGGATCCGAGTAAATTTATGGACACAATTCATTCTTTCTTCACTGAAAAAAAAAAAAGTTGACACTTTTTTGGAAAATCCCAAAAATGAATAGTGTACACTTATTATTAGTAACTATTTACATGTACTATTATAAAGCAGTGGAAACACAGTGTTCAAGATTCCAAAAGTGCCACAAATCACACACTGAATAATTATATTTTCTCCATAACTCCTAAGAATAATCAACCAACTCTCACTATCCTAAACATAACTACCCAATATTTACCCATTCTTGAATTTAGGAAAAAATGAATAATTACATCAAACAACAAAAAAAGAGCAAACGAATAAAGACATATACAAGCCATATTTCTCTGGCACTAACAGCAGGAACCAGAGAACAGTTAACTATGATAAATGAAAAAGTGAAGTTACTTCAGGCAGTCAAGGGCTGTGATGCTCGGACTCTCCAATTTACCTTGTCATACCCGTGTCGATACGACATGGGTGTCGGTGTCGGTCTGGGTGTGCTATTTTACACTAAATTTGGTGTAAGATCTTAAATTTTAGAGGACCCGACACTCAAATCCGTATCCGTATCTGACACTCGTACCCGAGTCTGAGCATCATAGGTCAAGGGTGGACTCAACACAGCCCATGTTTTCAGGCAAGAAGAAGTAGTTGTGGAACATGTACAAGAAAAGAGGCATGTATAGTTTTTTACTTGACAAGTAGGAAGTGGATAGACATGAAATTCATGATAACTGGGTGCAGGACTGGTCCTTGAAACGATTCCCACAATTATACAAAGATGCTTTTGAAAGATGTCTGTAAAAGCAGATTGACTTACCAGGATTAGAATGACAATTTACTTAGGGAACGGAACAATCCATGTTTTCATAAAAATGAGAAACAGTTTGTGGAACGTGAACAAGAAAAGAAGCATGTATGATGTATATCACAAATAAGAATCATACAGATGGGTAAAGACATAAAACTGATGATAACTGGCATTGATGTCATCCTTCAAATGTTCTACATGTATATCAATTTTATTCTCTAATTTAGACTGACTTTTCATGTTTACGTTCCCTAAAACACGGAATACAAAATATATAGATACATGAGACCCCACTTTCTGAAAATTAATTTCCTTTGGTTTACATGCGCAATTTTTCACTAAATTCCCCCTTAACCATTTTTGTAATACCTGTTCAGCCAACCTACTTTGTCTTTAATGTGGATTAAATTTCTATTAATTGCCTCAATACTGACCTTCCACGTTATATTCAATGCACAGCACATGTTTATGACATGCAAAGAAAAATGATGGGCTTCAAAATAGAAGCTTAAGTCGAATTTTAGCATAATGTAGAATAGCCTTATGCTGCTATGCCTTAGCTATTTACGACCAAAAGAGAGGCTTCTATTCATTTCAAATAATTTTATATTTCTATGTCAGGTATACCGAGATTTAAATAAGTCATTCAAATCTCAGCAGCCTACTATCTCAGGGAAGTATATATATATCATGGCATATACAACCATCTGAATTTCATTACTTAGGTACAACTTCATATGCAACAGTGTATACCATGTATTTGTACCTTCACCAGAACTAGAACCTTGAACTAAGCAAATGCAGTTGTTTACACCGGAAGTCAGGTGCAAACAAGCGGATCATTACAAGTTGAATTAATTTGGGCATAGACTAGTGACTATCAAAACATGCCAAATTGATACCAATTTCTATAAAAGTATGACCATCTTAGTCAATACTCTAAACCTCACCAATATATCATCTTAAAACAATACCGAGATATTTTTACAATTCAAAAGATTACACCATACTAGTTAAAGAGCCGAATCACTTCTTTTGAGGTTTGCTTGCATGTTTATCTCGCTTTTCTTCCAATGTTACTCCAAGAGCTTCAGCCTGCTACCCAATAAAGTAACAAAGCCAAACCCTAAGTCCCTAACCAACTTGATCCCAGCTGCCACTACCCCATTTAATATTATCCCACATGTTCCGCTCAGCTTAGATAGCCCTACTTTCTATCTTGCACGTTCTCCTTCGAGATTCATAGCCTGAAAAAATCAAGCTAATAAGTAATGAGTTCTCAACCTTATACTTCTAACACTAAACATCATAGTAGCAAAGTTATCCTAATCCCCAAAGTTAAGGGTATTTTGGTCTGAGCCATGGGTATCCAGTCAGCACAACGGCTTCCAACTAATCAGGTTTCGGGCCGGCTAGCGCCCTACCAAGTTTTAAAGCAACTGCCCTCTCAAGGCCCAAACCCAATACCTCTTGTTAACCCGTTACAAAGTTTAAGCAATATATATATATATATATATATATATATATATATATATATATATATATATATATTTCTTCATAAGATAGTTCAAGTTAAGTATGCACACAGAAAGTCGGAATTATCGAACAAGGTAAACAATATTTCATGACAGGATTTATCATGACTGTTTTCCTAACATGACCCAATAATGATCAGGGCTACCAACAAAATGTTTTTGAAAAGAACTCGCTCTTTTCAGATAGTGATCAGGACCACCAAAAAAAAAAAAAATCGTTCAGCTGCATACCCAAATGTAAAGACAACTCAGATTTATCAAAACGCAAAGCTTCACAAAAAAAGATGCCATCATAACAATTAGCATAAATGACGAAACCAAAAAGTTGCAATTTCACAAAACAAAGAATAAATTCCAATAAAGTAGGATGTAATTTTCAATGACGAATTTCTAAGAGAAATAGGTAAGCAACCTGACAGGCCAAAAATCGAAATTTTACCTTAATAGAGAAGTAATTCGGTGGATGTTGCAAGGAATTGAACCAATTATCAGAAGATGAATGAATTGAACAAGTTGGAGAGAAACCCTAACGGATTAATATGTGGGGAAGGGGGAAACTGATGCCAAGTAGTAGGAAACACTGTGACGCTAACGATGTCGTATTATGAAGGCTTCTTTTTTGATAATTTGGGCCGTTTCCAACTATTTTTCCCGGGTTATAAAAGACTTAAAAGCTTAAATATTATGACGAGCTTTAATAATGAAATTAAGATTAATGATTATTTTATTTTTTAAAACAAACTGCATATATTAATTGCATGGACAATAGCTATTAAAAAACTTGCGTGAAACGGTCTTACGTCACGTATGAGACGGGTTTTGTTGAGAGATTGAATGGTTTGCCTGCCCGGACGAGGTAATACAAAAGTTGCTAATACTCTCTCCGTCTCAGCACAAGTGAGACTTCTTTCCCTTTTGGTCCGACCCACTAAAAGTGAGACTGCCAAAAATGAAAATGTTTCAACCGCACTCGTTCTCTCTCTTCATTTTCACCACTCAATTTATTCAATCAACACTACTATTTATCTCACTCATTCTCTCTCTTCATTTTCACCACTCAATTTATCCAACTAGCACTACTATTTATTAACTCCACTCATTCTCTTTTCATTTTCAACCACGCATTTACTAGTTTTTATTAATTAATGTGCAAACTCCTCCTCTGGTCATGCTTTGTGCTGGGTCTGAGGGAGTACAGCTTAATTCAAAAATGTCTCGAGTACAAGATCGAATATAATTGTATATAGTTTTGATAATCATTACAAATCTGATCTGAAAAGACCAAAGCTTTCAGCCCAGACTTTTCACCATCTCTAATCTTTAGTGTAAACCTTGTTTGACAATATTTTGAGAGTTTCAGCCCAAAATATCATATTTACCTCCTTACTATTGAAACAACCAATCTAACATGCGTACTATTGATTAAATAACACAAATAACCAATATAGTTAAAAATGTTAGTGAAAATAAACGAGCGTTAGTTTTTTAACATTTATTACTATCAAAAATTTCAAATTACCCCCATAATCTAACAAAATTGTAACTCACTTACTTAAGTGCTAAATGACCAATTTACCCTTATTAGAATAGGGTTACCAAGTGACGAATACTTGTAAATGAACAAGTCTGTAAATTCAATTGTCAAGAAGAAATCATAAAAATTAGCAACCCAATATCACTCCATTTCCATCACCCCAGTTACACTTCCCCACCTGGCCTCCCACCCAATCCACCGCCACCTCCATTGCCTCTTTCACACCACCCTAACTCTTTCTACCAACTGTCACCTAAGCCAAAGATAAATTGGTTTTCACATTAGGCCGTTTCGCAAAGGCATTCCCCCCCCCCCCCCTCTCCTCCAATCTCCATCGATGCTTCCATTTGATTTTTCTATCCCGTTTCTCCGATTTCTCACTAATTCAACCAAATGGGTCTTCTCTCCGACTCCCAGATCTCTCCTTTACTGTTGTGAGGATTGAGGAGATACAAAGAGGTAAAGCAAAAGAAAGAAAAGATACTAATAGGGTAGATCATGAGTACGATTATTGTTCAAGATCGTGTTAATTGGGGATTCTGGTGTCGACAAATCCAACATTTTGTCTAGGTTTACAAGGAATGAGTTCTGTTTGGAGTCTAAATCCACCATAGGTGAAACTGATTTGAAATTTCCAAGGTAAATGTCAAAGAAACGGGATCGGAGGCATCAACAATGATCCGTCGGAAAAGATGACGGGCTGACGGCGATTTCGGTGAGGGAAGGTCGGCAAAACGAGAAATTCCTAGGCGGAGAGAGAAGGTCGTGGGTGTGGGTGTGTTTCAGTATGTGCGTGTTTAGGAGGGTAGGGGAGCGTCGGGTTTTTGATTGGGGATGGGGTATTTTTGAAATTTAGATTTAGTCTTTTGGAAGATTATTAAGGGTAAACTGATCATTTAGCATTTAAGTAAGTGGGTTACTATTTCATTAGATTATGGGGTCAATTTGATAATAATATATGTTAGAAAACTAACGCTCATTTAATTTTACTAACATTTTTAACGATATTGGTTATTTTGGTTATTTTATCAATAGTACGCAGGTTAGATTGGTAGTTTTAATAGTACGGAGGTAAATATGATAATCTGGAGTAGTACGCGGGTCATTTTGGTAGTTTACTCATATTTTGAAACGAGTGTAACTTGAACACTGTTATATATTGGCATTCAAAAATATCAATATTTGGCTTTGTAAACTCTGCTAAAAGACATTCGGGTCAAAATAAACTTCAAATCGTACTTTCTAAACCTCGTTATACCATCTACACCACGAAACAACCACCAACACACGCGGATAAAGATCGGAGATCATAGACTTCACTAACAAAAACAATGCTAACATTTTAAAAGCATTACTAGGTGAGAAAGCAAATGCCTCTCAACTAGGTGGGGGAAGCAAAGGGAGAGAATTGATAGATCAAGCACAAACAAGTTGCTCAGATTACTTTCGGTTCGCATGGTCTGCTTTACTCTTATCTTCAACAATGAGAGCTAAACAAAACTCAAGCCAATAGGAACCAGTTCAACACAAACAATTCAACAAATCACGTTGGAAAAACAAAAAAAAAATCTTCGAATTAAAGACAAGGCAATCATCGATGCGTTCAAAATTCCAGTGTATCATCATCATACACAACTTTTTAAATAAGAGAGATCCAAACCAACATACACTAATATTTCTTGTAAAATAGAATTACTTTTCCTTGGCAGCAGTAGCAGCAGCTTGTCCACGAAGACGACCAGTTCTCCTGGCAGCAATGAGACCGACTTTTTGACCTGGAGGGGCATCACGCCGGACAGTACTGGCGTGACCGATATGTTGGTGGTTACCACCACCATGGGGATGCTCAACTGGGTTCATAGCCACACCACGAACCTTAGGCCAGCAGTTCCTCTTCACTCTGAACTTGTGGTACGCATTTCCAGCCTTCAACATGGGCTTCTCTGTCCTTCCTCCTCCTGCAACTTGACCAATCATGGCTCTGCACCCACTTGGCACAACCTTCTTTGCACCAGATGGAAGCTTCACCCTAATTAAAAATAAAAGTTAACAATGTAAATCAGTTTTCTTCGACAGTTAAAATGATAAGACCTAACTGGAATAAGTGACCGTTTGGAGATGGAGCAAGTATGTGTCAGACTAATTCCACAAAAACTATTATGGCAAAACATTTCCATCTCCGGGTATGAATGGTATGTATGCACGCATATGTGTTTATTCAGAAATATCTTTTAAAAATGAAATATCATAATAGTTTACTTATATGACAACTGATGCAGCCACAACCAATAAAAAGAAAGTGGTACCCATAGAAGAATAGAAACTACACAGAAACATGAACAGCGTGAACACATAAAAATCAGAAGTGCCAGGCAGAACCAAGAGTTGTTTACCAAGTTAAAGTGCTATGATCATGTATATTTTCACCAAGCTAAGCAATACAACCAAAGCTCATAACATTGCACTATCTAGTAAAATCCAAACGAACTTCCACCAACATTTGATGCCAACTTGCATTTTACAATTCTCATGAAATATTTGGCTTTTTAAAGGGGAAATAAAACACATTTAGGAGTATAAGAGAGAGAAATTTTTTGTAGCAAATGCTCAATGGTACTTCAATTCTTTGTATTACCATTGAATAGGGAACAGATGCTTAATGGTACTTCAATTCTCTGTAAAATCGCAAGTGCACACAACACAGTGACATTTAACACGATCTAGACAATAAATGCCTGGCTATGCATCAACAACTAGCACTTTACCTTATTCCGGGCTGGATGGCTATTCCTAAACTGGAAGGCAGATGGCAACACAAATCGCCTTTACAGGGTCCACAATGAGGAGCAAAGTTTGGGCATACTTCCCCTAAATGTTTAAGTAGGAGCTAATCACAAGCCCTTTTTTTTTCAAAAATTCAAAACTATATTTACAAATATAATACTCCCTCCGTCCCACCCGAAATAGGATGTTTTGCCATTTTGGGTGTCCCACTCGAAATAGGACATCCCAAAATGGAAAGCTTTTATTACTTTTTTATTAGTAGGACCCACTTGTCATACTCACAACAACTTTTCATTTATTATTCCCCACCCACTTTCTCTCTCCTTCATACTCACAACACCTACTTTTCAAACAACTTTTTATAATAAAAGATTATTATTCCTTAATCCCCGTGTCGGGACCAAGAATCCTATTTCGGATGGGACGGAGGGAGTACTTAACAACCTTCCTATGACCCAGACAAAAGATATTCAAGATGCATCATCAAATGTGAAAACATAATTCTGAATATGATTATTTCAAAATCAATTCTTGTTTGTTTCATTTCTTTTCCTTTCAAAGGGTAACGCATACTTTGGCCCCAATTATTCAGTACATACTTCAAACAGCATTACAGTTTTAATTATATGTCCAACGGCAGTGTCATTGAATGCATATCAGGTTCAATAAATTTTGCCGCCACATGTTTCAAGATAATTTACTAAAAATGTAACAAGATCACAACTGTTTCTATTCTACAAATATTCTGTCTCCAACACTAAGTAATGTCTTATTACATACCCAGTCAATTACTTGAACAAGAAATAACTAAAATTAGTGTAGCCAAAACTATGACTGACATCCTTTCAAAAACCTTTTCAGCACCATAATAGTCCAGGCATCCAAATAATTGAAGTTACCCCCACAGAGGGGTAAAAATATTTACTTTCAAGTCTTTTGGCATGTGATAGTCACCTGTCTAGAAGTCGATTACACACTCATCACCAGTATAAACTTTGATACTCCAATACTTAATATCCAAAGGGAATGCCGCACACATTCACCAACACCAACTACGCATAGTGAAACCCAACCCAAATAAAATAGATACTCTCTCCGTCCCCAAATGAAGGTACATTTTAAAGAAATTTTTGTTCCAAAATGAATGCCTTTTTGGAACCTGCATGTTTTTTTACCAATTTTTTTCACTAGTCTCTTTATACTTGCAAAACTAAATGTTTGGAAAGAGGATTATAAGAAAATATATGAGTCTTTGCCACTAAATTGTATAAAAAGTAAAATATTTTAGATGTCCCTTAAAACGAAATTTGGACATTCATTTAAGGACAGGGTAGGGAAATTAACCAAAGAGATGCTATCTAGTACAAGACATAAAAGTTAGCTTACAATTAATCCCGGAACACAAGAAATAGTTAATGAATAATACTAGGGGCACAAAAAAGACACAAAATCTTGCTCACAAAATCCTAGGTGTCATAATTTTATTGGTGTTTTTAAGTAGAGTGTGGCGGGTCCATTATCGATGCAACCAATAAAATATCGCCACCTCATTATGTGAGCAAGATTTTGTGAGCTTTTTTTGTGCCCCTAGCATTGCTCATAGTTAATTGAGCAAATTCATCAATAACATCAACATGATAGATTTCTTAGCCTCAAGTCTATCCAATTAGCCAAATACCCACAATCAATATATAATCACAACTTCTTAATCAAGATCATTGACAGTATTCACTATCTAAATCACCATTGCCCAAAATAATACACACAAAAAAATATAAAACCCAAATAACAAGAGATAATTTACACAACCAAGAAAAAATATGAAGTGAATTACCTAGTGGTATCATTATCAGGGTTATGGCCGATAATAATAGCATAATCCCCAGAGCATCTAGCAAACGAGCCCCTATCACCGACATGGTGTTCCACGTTGCAGACAACCGCACCCTCGGGAATCGAACGGAGCGGCAACACATTCCCAACCATAAGATTAGCCTTCTTCCCACAAAACACAAATTGGCCAGTGTACATCCCTTCAGCGGCGATGAACAGCTCCTTCTGGTGCTTGTACCGGAAAGGGTGGCGGAAAGTGACGCGTGCAAGCGGGGCACCGCGACCCGGATCGTGGATGATTTCGGTTATGACGCCTTTCAGGTAGCCGTTGCGCTCGCCGAAGTCGAGACTGCGGAACCGGGCGGGGCCTTTCCGGTGGTGGGTGTGGGATTTGAAGATGGATCCGGCACCCTTACGTTGGGCGCGGATGACGCGACCCATTTCGAGCGGTGGTGGTGGAGGTGATTAGGGTTTATGAGTGGCGGCGGCGGGAGAGTGGAGACGGGGTGAAATGGAATAAAGGGAAAAAAATTGCAGGAGGTTTATACGTAGGGTTGATCGTGTGGGTTACGTTTTTTGTTTCAAGAATTAGCTTCTGTCTTCGAAAAAATAACTAATAACTAGTGATGCACCCGTGCGTTAAACGCGAACAAAATACGATTCCAAAGAAAGTCAAGTTTTTAAGCAATTATCTATGTAAAAAATAGATGAAGATAGGAGCAATAATTGTTAAGGCAAAATAATTAGTAGGCTAAAAAATGTCAATTAGATAAAATATGAAGAGGTTATTCAAATTGAAACAGAAGGAGTACGAAGTATTTGGGCTACTTATTATAATGAAAAAATGCAGCATAAGACCCCTTGAGGTTTTTTATGCTTGTGTATGAGTTAGGAATATTGAACTCTTTTTAAGAATAATATTAGGAGCACAAAAAACTTCTTCACAAAATTTTATGTGTAATATTGTTATTGGTGTTTTTAATTAGAGTGTGACGGGTCTATTATATCGTCACTTCATTTCGTGAGCAAGATTTTGTGACCCTTGCATTGCTCCTCTTTTAAATGAGTAATTCACGTTTTTCGTGGTTAGTATGGGGAGTCTTTTGTTATGTTTGCAGAGTGAAGGAAAGAGCAATCAGTTGGAAACAAACAATGTTTAGAAAGTGAAATAAAACAACTCTTCCTATTCTTGAACATTTAAAGCTCATTATTTTAGTGATTATTATGATGAGTAGTATTTTGTTATAGTACTATTTCTCCTAAAGTAATTATGACTTAATCAGTCGCAAGAGAGAGCCACCATAGAAAGAGAGTCATCCGATTGAGAGAAAGAAATCGTAGTGAGTTAATGCGAAACCCTAGATCTAGCATATCAAGTGAAGAAAATGATCTAGAGGTGGTTCAGGGTGGAGAAATCCAGGTGGGAGAAGGTGGAGGAAGAGGAGGCGGTGCAGTAGTAGGGAGGAGACGGGTGGTGAAACGGAAGGGATTGGGGAGAAAGTGAAGTGTGTGTTGTGTGTGTGTTTTATGAAGAGGGAGATAGAGAGGGGGAGTCTGGAGCGATATATATGAAGGGCATTTTTGTCCAATACAATGCTAATTGATATAGGGGTGTATTTTGTTGAAGTGTTTCTATAAAAAGTTTTATCGGCTTATAATCCCAAAAAGGGAAAATAAATTACATCTTTTCTGTACAAACGAATATCTATTTGTTAATAAATTTATTTTTAAATAAATTTTTATTTGCGTACGTATTTCAAGGAAATAATGGGAAATGAGCTTACGATTGTAGTGAGTGTGGGATATAATTGTCCAAAACACTAAGTAGTTTTTTTTGTCCCTGAATTATTTATGTTTTTACTTTTGTGTCATTAAACAGTTTTTTTCTATTTCACCCATGACATATATATTTCGTTGATTACGTAGTCCTTTTGTCAGACTGCTAGTCTCAACAACTCCATCAACCTCTACCTCTAAAATTCTCAAAACCCAATTAAACATAAACATCACCTAAATCTTCAATCACAATCCTTTATTTGAAACCCAAGATGACGTTAGAATCGAATTCAAACTAACACACGCACACAAACAAAATCACACACGCACCATGAAACCAAACACAATATCTCTTCAGATTTAAAAAAAAAAATGGTTCAAATTCAAAACATTGTCGTTCCCAGATTGTTGATTGAAGAAAGAGAACAAAAAGACATCAAAAAAAGTTAAAATCAGAATAAATAACAAATTTGAAAAACAAAATTTTATTATTAAATTAAATCAACAAATTTGAAAGCACGTGAAGGGGAATCTCGATCGTGCCTCTGTGGGAGCAGGCCCGGCCCTGTAGCATAGGCCACTAAGGCAACCGCCTTAGGCCCCCGGAAATTTTACGATGCGTAGGGCCCCCAAATTTTAATATTGTATATAGATTATATATAATTACATTACATAGCAAAAAATATGAAGTTGCTTGTTGCAGTGGCTAGGAAGAGAGGCTTAAAAATCATGCGCCTATTATTGATGCGGGTTCGAGTTTGTATCGAATCTATTTTGCTTTTTTCTTTTCCTTCTTATCATGTTACTCCAGCGAAGTCCTATTTTGCAGGCTTAGGTTACTGTATACTCCCTCCGTCCCACCAAAATGATTTTCTCATTTGTCATTTCTCATTATCCCAAAAAGTTATTCACATTTCTACATTTTAGGCTTAAACAAAGCATGGCTAGTGAAGCAACTGTTCATATTCTTAAAAAGTTTGAATAGTCAAACGCGAAGATCATTTTGGGACGGAGGGAGTATAAAAGCTTCCTTCCATCACGTTCGTTTTCACTTAATTTGCATGAAGTTTGATTTTATTTGTGCATTTATTCTTTTTAATAATTTTATGCAATTATTAGTTCAATATTATTGCAATATTTTTTTAATTATTTGCATTTATCACTAAAATTTTGGTGAAAATGTCTTTAAATTATTAGCAATTATCACTACAAATTATTGCAATACTTTTTTTTTTTTGTACTTATCTTAACTTAATTTAATAACAAAAACCCAACTGTCAAAGTTAAAATCTTATGTTTAAATTATAGAATTCAATTTTGGGTCCAAATTTTCAAGACAGTTAAAACCTAAGGAAAATGGAAATAGATACCTCAAATACAAAAAATCACGAGGGCTGAAACATGGAGATAAAAGTAGAAATTTTAGAACGCCACACCGCATTATTATTTGCAAGGAGAATTAAAGGGCCCCAATTAAATAGTTTGCCTTAGGCCCCCAATTCGACAGGACCGGCCCTGTGTGGGAGAGAAAAAAAGGTGATACAAGGAGACTTTGATTTTTGAAGAAAATGGTGAAGGTGAGCAGTAGATTGCGAACATGTCAAGGTCAAGCAAAAAGCGAGCAGCCGATGTTTTGAGGGGGAAAGGCCGCATAGGGTGGGAGACGGGGGTCGCTAGTGGAAGCCCAGTCGGTGATGGTTGGCCGACGATGACGTTGGAGATGAAAGTAAGGATGGTGCGAGAGAGGAAACATGTAAGGGACGATTGAGCGGGTGTGGAGAGGGTGACGACGTCGGAGGGTAAAGAGGGGTATGTGAGGGGCTTATTCCTGAAAAAGGGGAGAAGTTGATGTCTGAAAAGGGAGGGGTGACTATGCGTTGGAAGAAGGATGGGATAGTTAGGGTTTTAATTTACATTTCAAGTCTCATATTTATTGAAAATAAATTTAGATCAACGGATTTAACAGACTTTTAAACCGTGTGTTGACGGAAGGACCACATAATCAATGAAATATAAGAGCTCAAGGATGGAAAAAAAAAATAGTGACATCAAAGGTAAAAACCTCAAACTAAAACGAAAGAGTAAAAATTTAAAAAGGATAGGAAGAGTACACATGCATATTTGTACCAAGTTATTAGAAAACAAAATTCTCATATTCATCAAGCATTAATGCATTTTATGCACAAATTATTAGTATATTCCTCAAAAACGTTTGGGCTTGTGATCATGGTGTCTATTTGGGACACAGTTCAACCATGTATATTATGTAACGACCCCAAAATCCGTCTTTATTTATTTTATATTTTGAGAATTTTTAATTTGAACTTATATGTGCATTTTATGTGTTAGGAAATATTTTTAGGACTTGCATAAATTATTTGATTATTTGTGTTAGTTAAAGTGTTAGTAGTAATTATTGTTTTGGGAGTTAAATATTGTTAGTGGAACTTGTTGGGGCCTTATTAAAAATAGTGGATAAGGGGGTTTAAGTAATTTAAGTTAGTTAGAAGGGTTTTAAAGGAAAAATGGGAAAGGATTAGTATGATCACATTACCTCTCCCTCTCTCTCAGTCGACATTTTTAACCAAGTGGTAACTTTCCCAAATTTCCTCCATTGTTGATGAAGGTAAGGTTTTGTTCTTGTTGATTTAATTTCTTTTAATTTACTACTCCATTTTCAAATCTAATTACATATAAATGATCAGGGTGTTGAATAGAGTATTTCTACCGATCAATATTATTTTTCTTGACACTTTTTCCGGAAAATAGATAAGTTATTAATCCCCCTTTAAATGTTAAAATGGTCATATATATGTTATATATGCTATATGTGTTGAAAAATCATGTTTTGAATAGTTTCTTGATACTTGTAATTTTGGGACGGAAAGAGTAGTACAAGTATTGGTTTTAGTTTGGTGTTAGAGTTGTCTAAGGCTGAATTTGTAGCTTTGGTGAAGTTACAATTGTTGTGTGTTATAAGTATTAGTACTTTTGGTTCGGTGAAACGAAGGGAGTATAATTTATTTTGGTTTTGGCCATAACTTCGTCATCCGGACTCCGTTTTGGTCGTGTAAACTATCGTTGGAAAGCTCTTCTCGAGTAATACACGATGGGTTGATTTATTTATTTGGGTTCTGATTTTTATATTACGGAAATCCAGTAGGTGTTCAGTACCAAAAAGAGTATTAATGGTTCATTATGATAGAGTTGGTCTTTTGTGATCAAGTTTGAATTGATGTGATCGTTTGGATTGATTGTGTGATGACTTAATGTCAATATTGTGCACACTATTATGAAAACGTGTTTACTTCTCTATGATGAGCTTGTGTGGTTCCCTACTTTGGAATCATAACCCGTTTGTTGTTTAAGCAAGTATTCTTTGCTTCGTTTGTGTAAAGTCCAGCTGGTACTTTTGTTTGTGTTTGGGCAATGATAGGGATTATAATGGCACACGAGCCAAGTTCATTATAAGGCTTCTATCATTGGTTTCCCATTTTTAACCCCCTTCCTTAGGCCAAAGGTTGGGCACTTTGGGTTATGACTCTGTGTTATTTTCCCCGTTGTTGTTGTTGTGATTGTTTGGTTCCGGAACCCGTTTCAGCTCTTCGATGCTGCTCAGTTGATGCCTCTCGGATGGCTATTGTTTTGGTTCGAGAACCTTGGCTCAGTATCCACGTATGAGTGTTTAATTCTGCCTTATGTGTTGTATGATGAGTTGGTCGTTATTTCCAACCGGTATGGGACGGTTGGCGATAGGGAGCCTCTCATATTATGTTCTATATGCTATATGATCATTTGAGGCATTGTTCCTTTATATTTATCATAATAGCATGTAATGTAGTTGCATTTTAGTAACTTACTGAGATTTATTCTCACCATTTATTTGTTTACCGTTTTAGATAAGAAGGAGCCCAGGGGATAGGTCACATCACAGGGAGACGTCGAGAAAGAATTTTGGGTAAGACATTTGGGAAGTGTTGTGTAAGGCTACATTATGTAAATGTACAACCTTGTGGGTAGTGTACCCGTGACTTGATCGTTGTATCACCTCTTTTGGTTTATGTTGGTGATTTGTAAATAGTAAGTAAAGTGTGTGGCCAAGTGGCTAAGTACTTGTTTGTGAAAGTTTGTTTTGTGACTTGTAGTCAAGTCTAGTAAATGTTGTTTGGTTATATGAACTTTTTATGAAAGTATATTTCGAAAAATTTTCTTTAAGTTGTTTTATGACGTCTTCCGTGCGTGCCCCCGACGTGGGGCCAAGTAGGACCACAGATCGGGGCGCGACATATTAAGCTAAATAAGAAAGAAACTTAATTTATTACTCCCTTTTTCCCTCTCTCAATGTTTATTTTTTGAAAAAAATAATGTTTTAAAATAAATTCTCCCTCATACTTATCGCTACTTATTTCCATTTAGGCGTCTCATACTTATTGCTACTTACCCAAAATGTTCATTTTTCCTATCCACCCACAATAACTACTCCCTCCGTTCCAAAACACTTTGCACTTATTTTCTTTTGGGTGTCCCATTGGTAAGTCTCCTTTCTTAAAATGTTCAAATTTTATTATTTTTCTATTCTCCCTACCCCACTTGTCATACTCACACACCTAATTTTGGACCCCACTTGTAAATCTCACTCAACTTATCCTACTCACAACCTCTTTCCACTCACATTACTTTTGAATTTTTATACTCATTCCTTAATTCCCGTGCATCTCCAAAATTGTGCAAGGTGTTTTGGGACGGAGGGAGTGTCTATTAACTTATTTTCTCTCTCCTATCCACTCACGATACTTACTTTTTCAACATATTTTCTTAATCCCCGTGCACTTCCATTTGGTAGCAATAACTATGGGACAGAGGGAATATTTGTTTTTGAAAATAACATTGTTTTTGATTATTTTTTTTACCAATTTTTTTTTCAGTAGTCCCTTTATAATTTGAAACTAAATGTTTCGAAAGAGGATTGCATGATTTTATATGAATCTTTGCCACTAAATTGTACAAGAAGTTATGTCCCTTAAAATGAAATTCTGACACCCATTTAGAGACAGCGGTAGTCCTAAATTCATTTTAATTTTAAGGGACTACTGAAAAAAAATAGTGGCAAAATTCATATGTAATCACTACAAGAAAAACTTACAATAAAGGCATTCAATAATGCCACTTTCTTCAAATTCAGTGACATATTTGGGTTAGTGGCACTACAAAATAAATGTCACCTATACTGATGCCACAGTAGATCTAAGTATCACTATCAATATATTACTGGCACTAATCTAAATGATGCTGTGTCAAATTAGTGTCACTGATCTAAATGCCACTGTATCAAATTAGTGTCACGGATTCAAGTGCCACTGCGTCAAATTAGTGTCATGGATCTAAGTGTCACTTTTTACTAGTGTCATTGATCTAAGTCCCACTATATCAATGTTTAGTGGCATTTTCTAATGTTTCTCTGTCGTTATGGTGTTATTACTAAACATCAACAAATGTCGTTGTGCGAGATATTGTGGCAGAATCAGTGCCACAATAACTATTTTTCAGGTATTTGGTGACTTTCTCTAATGCCATAACAATTATAAGTACACAACAATTCAGTAACTTTTATTGGCATAATAGAAGGGACAAGGATTTGCCCAACTGTTGATTATATAAATAACCTATGTTGTGCTCTTTCCAACACATTCTCATAGAATCGGTTTCACAACATCTAACATGTCCTTTCAAAAAAAAAAACAATCTATTCTAACACATCACTTAATATGAGGTTGAGCAGCTTGTTCTTTTGAAATCTGCACGCACAAACAAAAACATATCTTGTAGATGTGAGCGAACCAAGACGGCGAGAACTATAACATTGTTAGCTTTAAATAACTATAAAATTAAGAATACAACATACCGCAAATGATGCAGACAAGCAACACATGCCCCTATCTTGATCTGTCTGTACGGTTTAACCAAACTATAATCATGTGATTGCGTATGAGGATAGTCTCATCATCTACTACACAAAAGTAGGAAATGATGTAACGTTAACCTCCCCAAAGAAAAGTAATGGCAAACCCCCCCAAAAAAAAAGGAAAGTTAATGATTGGACTCGGGCTTCGTTGTACTGTCATTCTGTTGATGTGACTGTTGCTGTTAAAAACATATACTCCCTCCGTTTCAGGTTAGTGTGGACTTCTTTCCTTTTTCGTCCGTCTCAGGTTAGTGTGGACTATCCCAAAATAGCAAAGAATCTTTACTATTCCTGCCACTAATTCTCTCTCTTATTTTACTTTTACATTCAAAAACATTAATCAACTTACTATTCCTCCCACTCATTCTCTCTCCTATTTAATTTTTCATACTCACAAACATCTCCTTCCATTATTTATCTCTTTTACTTTTTCTTAATTTGTATGCCCAAAATTTTGGTCCACACTAACTAGAGACGGAAGGAGTATATAAATTTTAATTTAATTCGATGTACGTGATGACAAGAAAGAAAAGAGTTGTATAGCATATACCCCCTTCGTCCTATTTGAAATTGCAAAAAAAAAATGTCAGCTGAGCACGGGAATTAAGGAGAAGCATATATTACTAAGGTGTTGTGAGTATAAATAGTGGGATAGGGAATAGTAAATTGGTTGGTTGATGTGAGTATGACAAGTGTGTCCTTTGATTAAAACACATTATAAAGTTTTTATTATAGGCTTTTGCAATTTGAAATGGAACACCTAAATGACAAATTTTGCGATTTCAAATGGGACAGAGGGAAGTATAACGCTGCATTATAGATTTACATTACCTTCCTTGACTACAATAAGTCAGTTATCCAATAGATTGACACACATTAAGAAATTGGTTGGCTCGCAATTCTACTTTGTACACATGGGTTACGAGGCAATTGTCCAATTCTATGCACTTTGTGAAATACTCCCTCTGTCCTTAAATGAGTGTCCATTTTCAAAAAATATTTGTCCCTAAATGAGTGTCTTTTTTTAACATAACTTTCTCCCTAAACGTTTTTTTTCGAAAAAATTTTCACAGGTTTCTTTATACGTGCAAAACTAAAGGTGTGGAAAGGAGATTACAAGATTATATATGAATCGTTGTTACCAAATTGTTCAAAAAGTTGAGATTTTCAGTGTCCTTTAAAATGGAATTTGGACACTCATTTAGGGACAGAGGGAGTAACAAAGATCAGCTAGGGATGTAATCTACAACTGAAGTTACATACTGATGTATTACCAAAAGAAAAAGGCAAGGAAAATGCATTCTAGCAGCAGAAACTAATTACTTTAACAATGAACATGTTACCTACCCTTTGCCTTTTTTCTTTCTGAGTATCTCAGTCACGGGATTCTTCTTGACACCACAACACAATCCATACATCAAATACTACAAAACAAGGTTCTAAAAAACGCTAGGCGCCGCAGGGCCGCCTAGCGCCTAGGCGGGGCCGAGAATTCAGAAATAACTACAATATCATAGACGGGACCTAAGCGTTTCGTGAACACCTAGCGCCTAGGTGGGGCCTAGACGGTGGTCTTTTAGAATACTGCTACAAAATTTGGCAATGTGTATTGTATATAAATACCATTAGTATTGCTACACCTAGCTTGGTACATTCTCCCACCAAATTAATCAAACAAACAATGTTTCCAACATTGACGCTAAGCATCTAATCCAATACTTTCAGAAGTAAACTAGAAATTAAGTTATCTTCAAAATAGTGCAAATTTTGAAGATTACACGTGAGTCAAAATCCCCAAATATCAAACCATCGAATTTCAAACGTAACCAATTTCAAAATCCCTTAATTTTAATCCAACAATTTGAAACCTAAACTAAAACTACTCAAGTATACAAAACAATATAAATCATACTGTCGATATTAGATGACAGAGATACATACAGTTTGGGAATTTATCTCGCTATAAGCCTTAGACCATCTCTAATGGTTTGGTGCAAGAATTGCACTATATCTTCAAAATAGTGCAAATTTTGCACCAAATGTCTAACATCATCTCCAATCATCATACTTCAAACCTTACACCCAAAAAACATATTCTTAAAATATTCTATATTATTTTATTTCATTTAATACGTTTACCATTAATTAGTATATTATTATTATTATTATTATTATTATTATTAAGGCGTGAAATTACATAATTATATAAGAATATGAAATGAAATAAAATTTATTTATTTAAAATGAAAACATTTAAAATGAAATTAAAATAGATAATTAAAATACAATACTTCAATACATTAGAGAAAAAAAAAGTTGCATGATGATAAATAAATAATGTTAATTTTATTTTAAGAAATTTTATTTCATAATAAATGTCGTAATTTTATTTTTGATCCGTCCCAAAATAAATTTATCTTTAATTATTATTGTTTTGAAAAAAATATACTTAATTAGTGCATTTTGTCATTTTAAAAATTATTAATTTTTAGGACGGAAGAAGTATATAATAAAATATATTCGTATTTATTTTGAGACGGAATGAATATATTTATTTGAGACGGAAAGAGTGTACTCTTATAAAAAATAATGAAAAAAAAGGAGAGTATAGAATAGCGCAGCTTAGTTTCTGATTTGTAATAGGCTCTCATAAAGAATCTGTAATAGATTAGGGATCTATGTAATAGACTAGGTGGTTGATCAATATGATGGAAATTCCCTGGTTTGGTACCAAACTTTTAAAAAAATAGCGCAGCTTTAAAGCTGCTTCATATTTAACGCAATCCCAGGGACGCTATTTTGAAGCTGACAAAACTTGTATGAGAACACAATGACCCGTCTCATAGTAGAGACGGGTCATTTTTTACCCATGACCCGGATCCATGACCCACAGGCAAAAAAAAATTGATTTTTTTTTTATTTTTATATTATTATTTTTGGTTTTTTTTCGGTTTATCAAAAGTAATAGTTACTATAACTAAATGTAACAAACGTGTTAATTATATGTAACAGTTTGTATACATAAAAGTAATACATATATACAGAAATGTAACAGTGTTTTTTCTATGTTTTCTTCGTTTGCCATAAGTAATAATTATTACAACTAAAATGTAACGAACGTGTTACTTATATGTAACAGTGTTTATACATAATTGTAACACATATGTATAGAAAAATAAATAATTCAACCATTTACATTTTTAGAGCTAAAAACACTTGATTAGTATTACATGTAAAAGTATTACATTATATATAGAAATATGTTATAATTTCTTTTATTAAAGTGTTACATTTACTTGTACAAACAATTACATTCATGTATATGAGTTGTTACTTTTCAAATGTTACTTGCTTTCAAAAAATTAAATCAAAATACATAATATTTTACATTTTTGCAAAAGCACTATTACATTTCAGTATAAATGATAATTACAGTTTGATATTGTTTGGGTTACACGTAATTATAGTTAGTATTGCATTTGAAAAAATGGGTAAAACGGAGCTTTTGTTTTTGTAAAACAGGTGTTACGTTTACTTATGAACAATGTTACTTTATATGTATACAATCATTACATTAAGTTATGGTAACTATTACATTTGGTAGACGACGGAAAAGCCAGAAAAAAATATAAAAACTCAAAAAAAAATTGTTTTTTTTTTTTTTTTGCCAATGGGTGGTTGCCATGTGGGTTATGCCCCATGGGTCATAGGTCGACCCGTCTCTTCTATGAGATGGATCTAGGTGTTCTCACAAGAGACCACCTCTTTAAAGATAGAGTTTGAAGTGTTGTTGGAGTGTATTTGGTGTGAAGTTAACGCCAAATATAGAGATATAACTACCCATTGGACATGCTCTTACACAGGTGATTATATTGAGAAGACGAGCCTGATGGTGGCGACCGCGAAGTGGAGATGGGCCACATTTGCCTCTCTCCCTGACCGAATAATATAACTTGCCTTTGGATGAGTTACAGATTAAAACCTAGGAGTAATTGGTCTTTGGGGGTGTAAAGTATTTTTAGAATAATACTAGGGGCACGAAAAACTCACAAAATTTTGCTCACAAAATCCTAGGTGTAATAATTTTATTGGTGTTTTTAATTAGAGTGTGGCGGGTCCATTATCGATGCAACCAATAAAATATCGTCACCTCATTGTGTGAGCAATATTTTGTGACACTATTTTGTGCCCCTTGAATTGCTCGTATTTTTAATATTCAAAAAAGATAAAAAAGAGATCAAGTAATGCCACTGCACTATTTTATTATTTAATAAGTAATTTTTAATTAGTACATGTTATTAAATTAAATTTACCACAGTGACATTGAGTATAATTAAGTTACACTAATATTTGAATAAATTATATTTATTTTATTGTCATTGTCTCAAATGCCACTCATATGTATCAGACTAGTATTCTTATCCGTGCCACTGGCACGGTGACAGTATGAAAAGGAAGAAAGAATCCTATTTAATTTTGTCCTCTCACATAAAACCCCTTAACCTCAACTCAATTTCCTCTTTTTCATAACCCAAAATCACATTAACTTTTAAGTCGAGTAGTGGGGGGGAGAAAAGATACACTGTAAGTTAACAAAGGTGAGGAGGTTACTTGAGGGAGTTAACTGTCTGACGGTTTTCATGGGAGTGGGTTATTAGGATAAACTTAGGCTGTCCGATCAAATTTTGAGAAGCAATCTCAGCTTCTCTTTGTAAAACGGTTAATCTTGCTTTGTATTGTAATATAGATAGATAGATAGTGTCATTTTTGATAAATAACACTAAAAATTAAATTTACCGTGTCACTTACAAACCAAATGACACCAATTATGTATAATTCACTATTGTTTTCATTTATACATAAAATCACAACATGTGTTTGCGTTACTTTTTTGGGGAAGTAGAAACATTGAACTATACAATTCCAAGTTTCCATATAAAGCATTCTTCTACTTCAAGGGATCTCAATTCATGATCTTTCTTTTCTTAAAACTGTCAATTTTTAAGGCAAATTAAGGATCTACATATAATTTATTTATTTAAAAAAAAACACTTACTACTCCACTTTTGATCTTCCTTTATAAATGAACTTTGAGAACTAATTGAATTATTTTAATGAAAATTTTGTTAACATGTTTTAAATTTTTGTTAAAATAATTCAGTTAATTTAAAATTATTATTCAAAATATATTAATAGTAATAATTAAAAAAACATTATTTTGAGATAGGGAGGGAGACTATTGATGACGCCCAGACTTTCGGAATAAAGTATCTGGAAAACTGCTCCGATGTTGTCTCTAAGGTCGGACCTTTTGTATTTTGTATAAGTGTATAAATCGTATAAAATGTGTATAGACCATATATACATGTAGAGTCGGTCTTGTGAAAGACGCGTTTTACACTAAGCTAAAGAAAAACGTGTTTTCCCAATTGCTTTCTCTAATATTATCATGTGCTTTCTCTAATATTACAAAGTGTCTGTTGTAATATTACACTTATAAATATTCAAGCAAACACTTTTATACATTCAAAGAGGCATTTTTAGTGGTAGTTTTAAGACTGTCTGTCTTACTATTACAAAGTACCTTGTCAACAAGTGTTTGGTGGGTTTTTAAATTTTTCAAAACAAGTGCATGCCTTAGTATTAAAAAGTGTCTCCTGTAGTATTGCAAAATGCCTCCTATAGTGTAAAAAAGTGTCTGGTGATTTTTTTGTATGTGTTAAGCGAGTTTTTCTAAGTTCTAAAACAAGTGCCTGCTTTAGTATTAAAAAGTGGCTCATGTAGTATTGCAAAATGCCTCCTACAGAGTAAAAAAGTGTCTCGTGGGTTTTCGTATGTTCCAGTTATTTGCAGAAAAATGCTACCGCGTTTTTTAGTAACGTTCCATTTATTTACAAAAATGTCATTCCGGATATAGAAAACACATTTTACACTAGGACGCGTGTAAAACACGTTTTTCCCAAGATTTTTTGATAAATGTATATTAGAGACGCCGCAGCGTCATCAAGTATAGGATATGTCAAAGGCTTGGTTGCACGTGAAGCATCGAAAATATTTACAGATCGGTTTAATGTGCGTGCAAATATATGTTTAATGTATGCATCCGATGTACTGTAATAGTACTAGTAAGATTCCCTTAACAAAAAAGTTTAAGACTATTGTAATGCTAGTGTTTCCGATCTAATTAGCCGTCAAACTTCTCACGGAGCAGCTAGCCTGCCCTTCCTTTCCAATTTGGCTTACTCCGTTATACTCTTTCTGTCTCGGAATTTTTTCTCATTTTGACTTTTTATTGTCAACATAATTGAACTTAGATCAAACATTGGTGTCAATCTAATGATCACAATTGAAGAGCCCACGCCAGCAGGACCGGACTCAAATGGTGAACCGGGTATTATCGAACCGGCATGACTAAGGATCGGGTCGAATCCACCTAAAGGCGTCCCACCCACCTCGCCTGCTCTGAACGACGTCAAGGACAGTATAACCTTAAAAGACAAGCAGAGAGCCCGAGACGAGCATGATCCCATCGGAGCTCCTCCCGACGAGGTCGCCACCTCGGCGAGCTCGATACCCATATGATACGATCCGTTTTGACTCATCTAATCGCATTAAATGCCCGATGGTATTCCCTGAGCTGCCTACTCTATTCCGTACTGAACCTGTCCCATCACGACATCCGCAGGTCACAGACTGTCCCGTCCGACCCGTCGACCAATCTCAAGGCTACACGTGTCCCGGTGGACAAAGCCTTTCCATAGACCAAAGGTCAATCTGCTGGACAATAAGGGTAATATATACTCCCTCCGTCCCACTCGAATTAAGACAAATTTTTATTTTGGGTGTCTCATTCGAATTAAGACAACTCAAAAATGGAAGTGTTTTATTTAATGAGACTCACATTCACACTCACAACAATTGTCCACTCATTATTTTCTACCCCACTTTCTCTTTCCTACTTCACTTTTCATACTCACAACACCTACTCCACTAACACTTTTTCCTTAATCCCCGTGCCTAACCCAAAAATCCTAATTCGGGTGGGATGGAGGGAGTAAGCTTTTTCTCCTTCTCTCTCATGTATGACCAACTCACTCCATACACACTAAAACACACAGAGAACCCTACGTTCGATCTCTCCCAACTTCCCAAGGTATTCCAAGCCTTGTTCGTAGTCCTTCAAGAGAATCTTACTCTCACGCCCGAGGGTCTAAGCTGGGATCAAACCCAGCCTTGACCATAACGGTGTTGTTGGTTGGGTTGTGTTACAGGTTGAACCGAAGAAAAAAGCCAGATATCCATCCGATTCCTTGACCCTATTTCCGTGGCGTCATCAATAATGATATTCTAAAAATTGTTATTGATAAATCACATAATAATTAATCAATCACACTTTTAAAATTTTACTAAAATGATTAAATAGACACTAATGTATAATTATTATTTTTTTGTGTTGAACATAAAAAGTTAAAATGAAATTAATTTTAAAGGATAGAAGAAGTATTTACTGTTCAAAAATTCAAAGTTCCAAAATGATAGATACAAAATGAGGTGGTGATATTTTATTTAAATGGGCAATGCTAGGGGCACAAAAGAAGCTTACGAAATGATAGATATAAAATGAGGTGGCGATATTTTATTGGTTGCATCGATTGTAGACCCGGCACACTCTAATTAAAAGCATCAATAAAATTCATGATACCTCATTTTGTAAACCAAATTTTGTGAACTTTTTTGTAACTTTATATTTACCCTATATAAATTATTTGACAATGTTATTAAGATCAGTGGTGGACCCATGATTTTTTTGGAAGAGTGGAAAAAATATTTTTATTACTGTAAGCGGGCAAAAAAAAAATTTAATGTATCTTTTTCTTCACTGAAAGGGGGGCAAAAGTTAATTTATTGTACTAATTAATTTAAAATTTACAAAAATTGCATTATTTTTTTTTCTTCTTAATGGTAAGAGTAGGTCCGCCAGTGATTAAGATGTTTACGATTACCCTCAACCAGAGATTGAAAATTTAAACATTCTCTTTTGAAATTTGAGGATGAACATTTAATTTAAAACA
Source organism: Campanula takesimana (assembly GCA_026119855.1). NCBI lineage: Eukaryota > Viridiplantae > Streptophyta > Magnoliopsida > Asterales > Campanulaceae > Campanula > Campanula takesimana. Next base: position 720,269 of record JAOWBW010000122.1, on the reverse strand, counting down.
CACAGAAGAGTATTAGATCAAATTTGAATATGGAATTTGAGTTGCACTTACATAAGACTTAAGCACCTATTTGGTCCTTAACCTATTGAGTTGTTTTCCTTTTGGTCCTTAACCTATTTTGGTTTTCCTTTTGGTCCTTGATGTACCTAGTTGCAGGATAAAGTGGTCCTTAACCTATTTTAGTTTTCCTTTTGGTCCTTGATGTACCTATTTGCAGGACAAAGTGGTTCTTGACCTATTTTGGTTTTCCTTTCGGTCAACAAGCCATGTCGACGATTTTAAGGACCACTTTGTCCGGCAAATAGGTACATCAAGGAACAAAAGGAAAACTAAAATAGGTTAAGGACCACTTTATCCTGCAACTAGGTACATCAAGGACCAAAAGGAAAACCAAAATAGGTTAAGGAGCAAAAAGAAAACAACTTAATAGGTTAAGGACCAAATATGTGCTGAACTCCACTTACATAAAGTGCTTGTTTCAAATGATTGGAGAATAAAAAGAACAAAAGCATCCATCGGAGAAGAAGTCATTGGCACTACTGGGGTGCAGGGGCGGATGTAGTATATGACCAGGGTGCACCAATGCACACCCTGGATTTCCCAAAAAAAATTACCGAGTAGTTATAAATATATATATAGGGGTGTAAATTGTGATTTTTGAAAGAAGAGAGGTGCAGAGTGTAAAAAAAACCATTACTAAGAGGGTAAACCAAACATTGTTCGTGAAATCAGAACGCACCATCTACTTTTGTTTTCTACGCCGCACGCCGGTTCTTCAACTCTGCAGACGGAAATCGACGGAGTCGGAGACGACGCCTGAAAGACGCCATCTGCGGCGGCCATGGCAACTCGGAAAGCAATCTTCTGCCCATGTTTTCCTTCCTCAATGTCTCAATCTCAAAAAGGTATTATTTTTTTTTATTTTTTATTTTTAAGTTCAATTTTAGGGCTTTAAAATCTGAGCAATCGGCTTCGGCTTGATGGATTTGGGGATTTATTGAGCAATTTTTGTTATCATTTTTGATAGGTAAGCAATCTAAGCTTGATGGATTCTTCTCCAAACGCCCTCGATGTGAGACATCGGCTGTTCCGGTTGAAATGGCTTCTGACTCTGTAACAGCTTCTGTTCCGGTTGAAAGGGTTGAACAAGAAATCGCACCAGGTACTTCTTCTCAACAACAAGTAAATGATAACTCTTTTAGAATTGAGTCTGATCCGGGTTTGAGATTACCATTGTCTCGCGTTGCTAGAAATTCTAAAGAGCTTGAAATGATTCGAAGAGCCTACTTACTCAAAAAGGCTTGTCAACCGCGCCTTTCTTATTTTCCTCAAACCATGATTTATGGGAAACCACGTCGGTTTATTGTTGATTGGTATGATGAGTTTGATTGGTTGGAATATAGTGAGAGTAAAGATGCAGCATATTGTTTATATTGTTATCTTTTTAAACCTCAAAATGGAGATTAAGGGGGGGGGGGGTGGTACATTTGTCAGTGAATGTTATACAAATTGGAACAAGAAGGATGGATTAAAGAAACATATGGGAAACCATGATAGTATTCATATGAGTTTGCTTCATTTGACAAGAAAGCTTTAATTAAGTTGGCCATGTTTTACCCATATGAGTTTGATGATTTCGCTCTTTATGTGCTTGATAGTCAACTTGAGAATTACATTCGAGATGTCAGAAATGATGAAGACTTCTCACTTGTTCTTGGACTAGTGGTCTTGCTCAAATGTTGGTTGCAAAGAACAAACATAAGACTTATCCGTTGGTATATATGTTGATCAAATTGTCATTAATTTTACCCGTTGCAACTGCAACAGTCGAAATGATATTTTCTGCAATGAAGATTGTGAAGTCCGAGTTGCGTAATCGTATGGGGGATGATATGCTTAATGATTCTTTAGTGTCTTATGTTGAAAAAGATGTACTAGACGATGTAAGTGTTGATGAAGTCATAAATCACTTTCAGGAAATGTCAGTGCGTCGTATATCGTTGTAATCTTTATTTTTATTTATAAAAATGATGCATATTATTTTGTCTTGGATTTTTTTTTATATTTTTTGCATGTCAGCTTTGAACCGGCCTGACCAGACCCAAAAAAAATAAATTCGGCGGCTCCGCCCCCGAACCCCCAAACAAAGTGCACACCCTCACCTAAAATCTTAGATACGCCATTGCTAGGGTGTGAGAGAAGCGCCGCGTTGTGATTGTTAAGCGTTTCAAGAAAGAGCCCTAGTACAGTAGAACTTACGTGTATATACACAGAACGCATCGGCCCCCGTTGGGGTATGGTCGGTTTGTGGTGTTTTAGCGAACTCAGGTCGGATTTACAAAGTTCTATACCAAACCCACCTCGTCTAGGCCAGTTCACTTCCAGATACAGATCGAGTTTAAACAAATTGCCATCCTAGTTTGAAGTTTGAACCGCGAACATTGAAGAAGAAACATGACCTACTTACAAATGAGCCAGCATCTTTAATTGTAAAAATTTAGAGTACAATATATATATATATATATATATATATATATATATACATATCCTATAATACTTGGTCATTATCTTTTTAAAGAAAATTAGAGGTTGCCGTGGGCCCCGGTGGTATGAGCGTGAGTCCGATTCATTATAGCTACCCCGTTGGGATAAAAATAAATTTGATCCAAAATCGTTAAAAAAAATCTTTATATAAAACTTTTAACAATTTATTACTTAAAAGTTTTTCATACAGACTTAAAAAAAAAAGTGGAAACAATATTTTGAGGTGGAGAGAGTAATTGGCATACTGAGTAAAGTATTGTACGAGAGAGAAAAAATAAGGGTAAATGTGACAATAATTTTCTTTTAAGAAAGTAGTAATTCCTCTTATTAAGAAAATGTGAAAATTGAAATGTAGTAACTATTTTGTTTTGGTATTTTGTGTCAGAGGGAGTATAAAGAGATAAGAGGCTTTTGACCAATAAGCCCCCCAGCAGAATAAAAACGACCAATAAGGACAGATATTATGGAAACTCGTCAAAAAGTCCCTGAAAATTTCGCTGGACAGAATTGCCCTCACATAACGCGCGTGCGAGACGGAAACGCGCCTGCAACCTGCGCAAGAAAACGCACTTGCAACCTGCGCTATCTTCAACCTGCATTTTCTACCTTCTAGGCATTCTCATTCCTCTTTATCTCTCTTTCCCTTTTTTTTCTACGCAAAATTTTAAAATGGTGTATCTCAAAATTTAGAAATCAAAAAAATGATCCGAAAGCACTGTTTTAATCGTGTCGTCAAGACGAATCAAACAAGTACACTCAGTGCATAATTAAAATTTTAGAATAAAAAAAATTATTTTTCATTTTTCATCCGATTTCAAGTTTTGTGATTTCACAATTTTTTTTCTTTTTTCACTTGTAAAATCATTTTTCAATTGATCTCACAGTTGTATGATTTCACAATTGTGTGATTTTACAGTTGTGTCATTTCACTTGTAAAATTATTTCTCATTTGATCTCACAGCTGTATGATTACATATTTGTGTGATTTCATGGTTGTGTAATTTTACACTTGTGTGGTTTTTTATTTGTAAAATCATTTCTCAATTGATTTTACAGTTGTATGATTTCACAATTGTGTGAGTTCACAGTTATGTGATTTCACGATTGTGTGATACTATATACCTTTTAATTAAATTAAGACATCCATTTATCATTTGTTCATAATTGACTATAAAAATTGATAAAATCATCTCTTAGTTATTCACAATTTTTCACATTTAAAATTGATAAATTCATCTCTCAGTTATTCTTTTTTTTTTTTTCACTTGCACTTTTTCATAAGTTTTCTTACTTCTATTCTAAACAAACAACTGATAAATCCTCTAAACTAAACAAACAACTGATATATCAAAATAACACTGATATACATTTTTCTCATTTGTTCATAATTGACTATAAAAAACTGATAAATCATCTCTCAATATTTTCACATTTAAAATCAATAAATTCATCTTCTTAGTTATTCTTTTTTTATTTCACTTACAGTTTTTCATAATTTATATCAATTATGTTCTAAAACAAGCAACTGATAAATCCTTCAAAAAGTTAAAAAATTGGATCTCCAGGTATTCCTCAAAAGATTTAAAACTACCACCGCTTTCAAATATTTTTGAATCACAAATAGAGGAACCCCAAGAATGGCTGCCCTCCCTAACACCCAAAAATAGGCCAAAAAATAAAATAAAATATGACTCTAACCCACCATAAAGTTGACCTAACAAGTTGAATACTATGAAATTTTGGAGTTCACCAAAAGACAACAAATGCCAAAGACGTTCCCGACGCCATGGAAGTGTACAAATGTTTCACAGCCATTATCGAGAAACCCTCGTTTTTGTCGGAGTTGAGCGAGGCCGCTTTTCGTCAGTTGCGGCATTGGTGGCGGGCCGGTAATGATCTTACCGGTGGAGGATGGTCTTGTCACCGGAAAGATAGCCTGAGACGGAGGATGGGGAGTCACCGGATAAGCGGAAGGTTACCGATGGTAGATAGAGAAATTTCGATTGGGAGAGAGTGGGCTAGGGTTTCGCTATTTGGGGGAAAAGGGAAAGACGTGGTGGTATATAGGGGAGGGTAGGTTTGCCATTTAAAAAGATGGATTTATTGGTAAAATCTATTTCAACCTAGGGACCCTAAGGTAGAATTTGAAAATGTCTGTTTTTATTGGTAAATACCACCTTATAAGAGGGACTTATTGGTAAAAACCCCAAGAGATAACTGATAAAGATAAAATTGTAATAATGACATTTTTTAAAATTGAAGTGTTCTTTGATGCCGAGACAATAGTGAGAGATTGAAATAGAGCAGTGGCGGACATAGGATTTTGTATAAAGGGGGACAAAATTGCATAAAGGGGCAAAAAAAAATGTTAGTGTATTTTTATTTTACATCTAATGGGGGCAAAGTTTGCTAAATTGTACTAACACTCTTAACTTTTACAAAAAATTGCACTTGTAAAAAAAAATAAAAAAATCAAACGGGCCGCGGCCCCGTAAGAGACTACCTAGGTCCGCCCCTGAACTAGAGAGAAAATTCAAGAAAACTGTTGTTTCTTTGAAAAAAAAACAAGTTCTGATTCTTCGGATGCAAAAACTGTCCAACTTCCCATGACTCACATTATATACAAAAACTACTAATAATCCACTCCCTCTGTCCTTAAATGAGTGTCAATTTTCAAAAAAAATTTGTCCCAAAATGAGTGTCAATTTTGATCATAACTTTGTCCCTAAATGTTTTTTTTTCGAAATTTTTTTCACCGGTCTCTTTATACTTGCAAAAACTAAATGTTTGTAAAGAGAATTACAAGATTATATATGAATTTTGCCACCAAATTGTACAAAAAGTTATGTCTCTTAAAATGAAATTTGGACACTCATTTAGGGACAGAGGTAGTACTAACGGCAAAAACTATATACACAGCCCCGTAAATACACAGCCCATTTAATTCCATCGCTGCCCTTGCACGTCTCGTGTATACTTACACGAGATTAGAGCTTACATCTCGTGTACATATACACGAGATACATCTCGTGTAAGTACACACGAGATGAGAACCGCAACTGCAAAAGCAACAATAAACATAACTTGGAATGAAATTTGATTCTCAAATAGGACATCTCCACAAAACATCAATAGACCATTACACATATACTATCGCCTAATTGTATACGAAATGAAAGTGTTAACAAGGATAAGCATATAATTCAAACATTCATACAAACTGGATAAATCAAAAACCATTACACATATACTATCCTATATGTAATCTTCTTTGTCTTCTTGCATCGGTATCCTCCTCATAGAGTTGACTGAACTCTGCTATCCTATCTTGGTATGGGAGGAGTAGTTGGCTTGCGGCTGGATCACAGCGGTTCCGATAAAGGTTTGGTGGTGGTGGTATTGGGTAATCATTGCCTAACATGCGCAGCTGCAAAAGTAATAACAGTTAAATACAAGACAATGAAATATAATGAATATAAGTAAGACAACTAAATATAACTAATATAGATGAGACAATTAAGTTTCATACCGCTATAAAATGGTTTCCATTGACTTGTCCCACCACAACTGTGTTCACCGGTGGTTGTACTGGTGCAGTCACTGGAAGGCATAACATACCACCGCTAGTCGAGTAAGAAATGAACGCCACATTATACCTCGTGGCAATGATGTGCCCAAGATCTGGGAGCTCCATCCAATAATCACTGGGCGCCGTCCGGCTATAGCAAGCAATCTTACGTAAGAGTTCTCTTACCGATATCCAAGGTAGAACTCTTTCGTAAAGGTCTTGGCGAGCAAGCACCTCATTGTAACATTCTGTGCGCACTTCAGCCCACTTCTCCTCATCTCCGTATACCTGTGCTGCTACGGCTCTATAGCCACAATGTCCATCTGATGCCACATCTATGATGCCTCCAATACGCGGGGTAATGAAAGGCGGAAAAGACTCTACATACGGGGAGCTGTATAAACTAGTATAATTGGGCTGTCCATTTCCCTCTCCACGACCCTGACCCTGATCCCGTCCTCGTCCTCGACCTCGACCTCGGCCTCGACCCCGTCCTCTCCCACGACCGGAATGAGCTACTGGTGGATGAGACGTAGTAGTACTAGCAGGGGTAGATGGTGTGGGTCCTGAAGGTGATTTCCGTTTGCGGGTGGACTCCGAACTCGCTTGGGTTGATGCAATGAATGCACATCTAGACCTGAAATAGGGCAAAGAAAAAAGAGTGAGAAGAATTCATACTGTTGTTTGAAAGTGTTAAAAAAAATTGATGCTGCTGCTGATGTGTCTCGTGTAAGTAAACACGAAACATATCTCGTGTTGTATTACACGTGACAAGTCTCGTGTAATACAACACGAGATATGTCTCGTGTTTATTTACACGAGACACATCAGCAGCAGTTAAACAGTAGCAGCAACACAACAGCACAACAGCAACAATACAACAGCAAAAAATTTGAGACATAATTGAATGAAGATATATACCCTTTGCCAGTTGAGTTTGGTGGAGCGGGGACTCCAAAAAATTTGTTAGTATGCTCCCAATCTGACAGTTCTCTGGAACTTCCGGCCCGGGGTTCATTCGGCTTTGAAATATGATCCGGCTCCATCGTTTTGAATAACTGTCTCCTTACCGGTTCAGGCTCCTTAGATGAAGGGTTGTCTACTTCAATGTCCAACTTCTTCCAAAACTCATGAATCGTGGACAGCTCAATCCGTCCCTGACACTCCTCTATCTGTGCAATCTCATGACTACATGGAAGTCCATGTGTCCGCCTGTAGTAACATCCGCAGGCAGCCTCAGTGATTACATAACCCCCATTATGACGCTGCTTGATTTTCTGAATTCGATCATGCTCTTGTCTGATAATGCGAAAAGCTACCGTTGACACTCTAGTGAATATGTTGCGATATAGATTGCGGGTCCTCAAATAAATTGGATATCTGGTCCTTGATCTATTCATACCCTGTTTGATAGTTTTTAGCTGGATATCTATGATTTTATGAGCCTTTTTAAACAGTGTGTCAAAAGTAGAAGAAGCACTCCCCAATGCCTTCTTCAACCTGTTATGCTCACCCTCAGTCCTGTTTGTGGTATGGGCCCCGAAGTGTGTTAACACATCCGTGTGCATGGACAGAATATTCTGAGAGTACAAATTAAGCCATGTCTCGCGGAGGTAATCCAATAGTGCAGGATAAGATCTGAAACGGTCACGAAGCTCTGCCCAACGTAAGTCCCATTCGTCGGGTTAGGGGCTGAGATTGCATAATTGAACGTCCTCATGAATGATTCTGCGAAGTCCTCGCTACCTGTATGCTCCAACCCTTTCCTTCTAACATTCATTTCGATATGCCTCCGACACAAGAAGTGTGCGGTGTGGGGAAAAACTGTACGGAGAGCGCTGATGAAACCCAACTCACGATCAGTGACAAAAACTGTAGGCAACCGGGGAGGTGTAAACAGACTGTGCAAATTGTTCAATGCCCATTCGTAATCACCCGTACTCTGATGCCTGAGGAACGCAGACGCTATTGTGAAATTATGCCCGGTGGAAGTAAAACCTACAAACTGCAAGTAGTACAGTCCGTAGCAGTTGGTGTTGTGAGTGCAGTCACCCTGTACAACATATGGAAAACAGTTCAGAATCTTCATTGCTAATGGGTGAGAGAAGAATATGTCTTCGATCATGCCAGTCTCAGCGTCTTCCCTCGTGTAGCTAGTATATTCATTATCACTGAGTAACTTAAGGAATTGTTGTAGCGGGTTCCTCCCTTGTCGTTCCCCTTCTCTATATTTTGACACGGCATTCCGGACGTGCATCGGAGTGCTCACGTTCTTCTCATCCTGCATCTTTAGCATTGCCACAATGTCATTTGTGACATTATTAGGGTTTTTAGGGTTTTAAGGAAAATGTCCCGATGTTGTGAAAATGGTATACGACCACGTAGTTTATTTTTTTTTATTTTTTTTCTAGGCTCTAGATGACATTTAAAGTGTTTTTCATTAGTATCACTTTCCTCAAAATCCAAACGGAAATCGAGTTAGAAATTTGTGACATTATTAGGGTTTTTAGGGTTTACACGAGACACATCTCGTGTGTGTTTACACGAGATACATCAGTAGTCTTACACCAGCAACAACACAACAGCAACAACACAACAGCAACAACAACAACAAAACTATTGAATCGGGGGGGGGGGGAGGGGGTTTTTACGAAACACTAGAATAAACTATTGAATCGGGAGGGGGATTTCAAACGATAACTAAAATAAAAATACCATCATATTAACAAACTAGTAGAGGTGTCAATAAAAACTAGAATAAAATGTGTCCATTACAATACAATGAAAAGCAAAAATAAAATAAAATCCTAAGGCTGCGGTGGAAGTCCTAAAATCTCACCGGCCCGTCTAAGACCAACTAGCCAGTGCTCGGGGGCACTGGGATCCGACAAAATGGAAGTATGATAGCTCGCAACTCCGCAATCCCTGCGACAGAAGGCTGCGGTGGAACATCAGGTGGGGGAGGTGGAATGTCACCGGGTGGATCGTGTATCGGATTACCTATCCGAACATGACTCCTAGCCCTAAACCAAGACATATAATCTGGAGTCACGAAGGGAACAGCCACGGGATGATCTCCAGTAAATAGTGGCCCCCAACGGACATCGGCCCTAAACTCCGCCATGCCAAAAGCCACCCACTCCTGCCAAACCTGATCTCCGTCACCGTAACGCTTCTGGTACCCCTTCTGACCCTTTGCCAAAACGCATAACTCGGTCGCCATGGGGGGCAGTCTGGGGATCCTCTGCTGGTACCCGAACTGCCTAGTCACACGATCAGGCATATACGCCTCTGTGATGTCACAAAAGCGTATAACACCCCTGTAGTATGAAACAGGCAGTATCGCGTCCGACCCGGTCCCATAAGGAGTCCAAATAACCTGTGAGTAGACATTGTTAGGCAAAGTCAACAGAATATCGGAAGGAACGACACAAAAACGTATAATAGTTTTAATATGAATAACTCACACTGTCAGCCCCCATCCTGTCAAGAATGCGGCGATACTGCACAAGATGATCGAACGTCCTCCCAGCCGAATCATCACGAGACCATCTACGGGCTCTCGGCTGCCCCTGCTTCCAATGGGGGTCAGTAACTCGCCGAAAACCCGGAAAGTACTCGTATATCCAGGCCTGAGATGTATGTAAAAAAGTATTAAATACTACTCAAATGCAACATTTAATAACAGGGGGGGAGTAGACAGTAAAAAGATAGTGAATAGAGTAAGATGTACCTCTAGGAGAGCCGCACAACCGCCCATCTGCTTGCATCCGGATCTGGACGCCTTCCCCAACTCTCGGTACATATATGCCAAAGTGGCTGATCCCCAGGAAAGAGTGGGGAGGCTGGCTAGATCCATGCACAGGGGCAGGTAGGCTGCGGGCACCTTATCCCCGCTCTTGTCCACGAACATCGTGCAACGCAATAGGTGCAGGATATACGCGGACGCACGATGGGCATCTGTCATGCCGCCTCTACGCTGAGTAAATAGACGCCTGACATCCCTCAATAAATAACCAGTGCCGCTCAACTGGAGGTGTCTAGAGATGCCAGATACGTCAGGCGCTGGATCCGTATAGCGAACAACTCCACCATCAATCCTGATACCTGTAAATTGAAGATGCAATAACACATTTTAGTATAAGAGATGAATGTAGACAGTTCATATAATATATGTAGACAGTTATATAATTGTGAATGGAGTATCGAAGCGATGTTATAAAAACATACCCAGGATATGAAAACTGTCATGTAAAGTAATCGTCATCTCCCCCCACGGCATGTGGAACGAGTTAGTCTCAGGAGACCACCGTTCCAAAAATGCCGTTAGGAGGGCATGGTTAGGCCTATGAATGACGGAATCATGCAGATGTTGGAGGCCAGATGCATCTACGAGGGCCAGCCAGGCTCTATCAGCAACCGGCTGCTCATCACGCTTGAACCTGTTCATTCGAAACAAAAAATATTATCAGTACTCAAGAAAAGCAGCATAGGATGATAATTAATGGAATATTTAGAGTGTGTGGTATAAATAACTTCAATATTTAAAACATTTCACATTAATGCTAAGCTTACTGTGCAAGATGCGTGAGTCTCGTATGGAAAGTCACCAATCCCTCAGTAATAGAGTCACCCCAAATCTGTCTGGCTCGGTGGTCACCGAACCCGTACATCAGTGAAACATCCTCTGGCCCACCACCGGGGTCCCTCTGAAGCTGCCATGATGGTGGCGCATCCTGACCCCGCCTCCTCCCGTGTCTCAGAGGTCTAGGCGGCTCTACTACATCATCATCCTCATCATCCTCCTCCTCCTGCACCCCCACCCCCACCTCCTCCTCCTCCTCCTCATCATCCTGCCCCCCCCCCTCCTGCCCCTCCCCATCCTCCTCCCCATCATCACTATCACTCTCCTCCTCCCCATCATCACTATCACTCTCCTCCTCCTCATCATCACTATCCTCCTCCTCCTCCTGAACATCATCAGCTGCTGCCGCCTCCTCCTCCCTATCCTCCTGCTCATCATCAGCTGTGGCATCCTCGTCATTCCGAGCCTTGCTCCGGTTTTCTCCTCTCTCCAAACGCTCTTCAGCCTTCCTCTTTCTAGCTGAAACGGTCATAGGATCACGTGCCTACAAAAAACACAAATAAGAGACAATACATTAGCGACAGTTACAGTATATTAAATAAATGAACACAATGCTGACTGATAATTCACAATATTCAGAAGGATCCTTCTCGTGTAACACCACTCGAGATGCATCTCGAGTGGGTTTACACGAGATGACATCTCGTGTAACACCACTCGAGATGCATCTCGAGTGGGTTTATACGAGTCTTGTCTCGTGTAAACACACCCGAGATGCATCTCGAGTGGTGTTACACGAGACACACCAATTTCAATTTCAAAAAATACAGCGTACTTCGGGAATATAGAAATGTAGAATAAGGTTAAAAATTGCTTACCTTTTTCGCAGGCGCTGTAGACGAGCTAGTCCCGGCGGCGATGTGGGCGGCGGTTGTGGCGGCGGCGGTCCCGGCGGCGGTCTTGGGTATTTTAAGTTCACCATTTCAATTTCGAATTTTTTTTTTTTTACTGTTAGAGAGAGAGGTGAGAGAGAAGAACAGAACAGAGCGAGCGAGAGAGAAAGACGACGCCGACGGTGAGCGACGACGGTGAGAGAGACGTTAGAGAGACGTCGTTTCAAACCGAGAGAGAGAGAGGGGTTAGGGAGCGAACGTGAGGGAGAGTGAAATTGAAAAAAAATAAAAATATATATATATATAGGGGTACTTTGGTAATTTAACGGGGGCTGTGGAAATAGGGGCTGTGTATATAAACCAATCCAGTACTAACTAACCCACTTGCAATACTGAATTAAAGAAATTAAAAATGCGAAATTAAAAGGTCTAAAAACTGTAGAATACCGTTTTTTGCCCTCAAACGATCCCAAAGAACCAAATTTCGTCGCATTTCGAGACTGTGATTTTCGGGACCAAAATTACCCTGCACCATTCTTTCTATTTTTTGATGTCCTAGTCAGAGACAAGAACAAGAAATTATTCATAAACTTCAATATATATTTGAATATAGATAATTTAAGTAATTTATTAAAATGAAGTAATGTAATTTTATTAACATAGCACACATTCCAAGAGTGTGGAGTGAGTACGCTCAATAGTTGGAGCAATTTTGTTTGTTTGTTTGTTTGTTTTTTTTTCCAGGTATTAAATCCCTGTTATGAGTTGTCCATAATTACGACTTTAGTGCTCCCCCTACTGTGTTTGTACCTCTCCAGCTGGCCCTTACTCATCAAAGTTAAATTCAAATAATCCAAAGCTAAAAAGCAAAAGCTTCAAAAATTCCTTCACCTCCTCCCATAATTTCATCCCACTATTATCAAAAGTAGTAGATTCACACTTCACAAAAAAAAAAAAAAAGAAAAAAAATCTAAAGTTTTTTTTTTTTAAAGAATATCATTTTAATATAATTATACAATCATTATATCCGTCCATTATACTCTTTCTGTCTCACTTTAAGGTTCTTACTTCTTTTTTTAATATGTCTCAATTTAAAGTTCTTACTTAAACTTTACTACTTAAATGAACAATGTGACCAACTTCTCATTATATAACAAAAACTCCATACCCATTTTCTATTTTTTACGTTACCTATCATACTCGCAACATTTTTTTTAATCTCTGTGCAAAGTTAAAGTAGGAACCTTAGATAGGGACAGGAGGAGTATTTATTTACACTTATACTAAAATAAATTTTACATATTGTGATTTGTAAGGATGTTAATGTAATTATAATATATAAAAATTCTCATGTCTCAAATTTGTTAAAAATTTCATTTAAAGAAGAATTTATGAATTGAACAGCTTAGACAAAATAAAAAATAATAATTTTACCCAACAAGTACTCCCTCCGTCGAGTAAACTACTTTTCCGCCCCTCGTACTATGGCCCCAACATCAATTTGACACTCATACTATTGAAACAACAAATGTATGATGCGTACTATAGTTTTATTAGCAAAATTAACCAATTTACTATTCAGTCGTTAACTTTTTTAACACACGTTATTTTTTTAACGAGCATTAATTTATAACTAACTTTTGTTATCTCCATCAAACCAAATCGCATATGTAAAAATCGAATTCCGACTTCGTTAACCGTTGGATCGTCGTGAAACTTCTGGGCTTTGGTCACATCCCCTAGGCGCACATGATGACCGTTGGGATCTTCCAAATAATTGCCGGAGAGGGAGAAATGGCCGGCGGCGAAAACTGGCGAAAATCTCCAAAAATTCGCTATATTAAAAATCAAATTCCCGCTTCATTAACCGTTGGATCGTCGTCAAATTTCTGGGGTATGTTCGCATCACTCAGACGCTCATATTGACCGTTGGGATCAGTAAAATAATCAGCGGTGACGGAGATATGGCCGACGGCGCAAATCCGGCGAAAAACTCAAAAATCGCCCCAAAAGTTAGTTTGTTAAAATAAATTAATGCCCGTTAAAAAAATAATGTTCGTTAAAAAAAGTTAACAAATGAATAGTAAATTGGTTAATTTTGCTAATAAAACTATAGTACGCATCATACATTTGTTGTTTCAATAGTACGAGTGTCAAATTGATGTTGGGGCCATAGTAGGAGGGGCGGAAAAGGAGTTTACTCGACCCTCCGTCCCTCATTAATCTACAAAAATTACCCATTTGGTTGTCCCACTTTAACTTACAAAATCCTAAAATGAAAATGTTTTAATACTTCTAAAATGATGGGACACACTTGTCATACTCACAACAACTATCCACTAACTATTCTCTCTCCCACTTTCTCTTTCTCACCCAACTCATCACCTTTTTATTTTTTTTTCTTAATTAATGTGCCAAACTCATTTTTTGTAAGTTAAACATGGACGGAGGGAGCATGCCATTTCCATACCATATAGGGGTGGAAATGGTTCGGTTTAGCTCGATTTGGGGTAATTTAGAGGTCAAACCGCTATACATCGGTTTGGAGAAATCCCAAACCGAGCTGAACCAAAAAAAAAATCCAAACCGAGCTGAGCTAAACCATAATGGTCTGGTTCGGCTCGGTTTGAACCGCGGTCTGATTTCGCGGTTCAAACTGTGGCTTAAACCGCGATTTGAACCACAAGAACTATATTGCAGGAACTTTATCTTTTCAGATTTGAAGGCAAAAAAAAACAAAAAAAAAACATATTGTAGCAATCGATTATTTTCATAAACCATTGCCATTGTGTAACATAAATATCTCCTATTAATTCAACTTTAAAAAACTGATAAGACTGTTTAATTGGTGAGATTATAGGTTACCAGAGGTTTCAAAAACTGATAAGACTATTAATTCAACTTTAAGAAAATGAACTACCAAAGACTCAATGGCACAAACAACAACAGAAAGAAGATGGAGACAAGACTTGGCAACAGAGGTTTCAAAATAAGATTGTCTCCAAAGCTTATAAACTCACCAATTAAATTAAACAATCTTTCCCCAAGTTTTACTATGATTATATCAATTCTATCATAGTTGCTTTAGCTGCTTTAGCAAAGAGGAAAGCCAATTCTGAGGGTAAAATTGACCGAAAAATAAGTCATTTTGACGATAGGGTATCTACGGTTTTCTAAAAAATCTAACGGTTCATATTAAATCATTAAACTTAATCAATGGTTTATACTTAGGGATACACGGTTCAGCTAGCTCGGTTCAACGGTTCGGTTTCGTGGTTCGGCTCGATATGGTTCGGTTCGGTTTAGTTCGGCTTGGAAGGGCCAGACCGTAAGCCGAACCGAACCGTATGGCTTATCACTTTTCTAAACCTAGCTGAACCAAATATGTTTAAAAATCGAGCTAAACCACACAGCTTGGTTCAGTCCGATTCCAAATCGCGGTTTGAGGAGAACCATTTCCACCCCTAAACCATGAGCATATCCCTCAAAAGCATGAACATAGTACGAGCAAAAGATGGCTCCTTTTTAACTGCTACTTCGATGACAACTGGACAGTACAGTGACCAGCTGTAGATTGCCACGTG
Source organism: Campanula takesimana (assembly GCA_026119855.1). Classification (NCBI taxonomy): domain Eukaryota; kingdom Viridiplantae; phylum Streptophyta; class Magnoliopsida; order Asterales; family Campanulaceae; genus Campanula; species Campanula takesimana. Next base: position 705,095 of record JAOWBW010000122.1, on the reverse strand, counting down.
TCCAAATCTCAATGGTTCTCATAACTTTCATCGTCCAGTAATCCTTTTCCAACAGCGACTAGTCATGAATGTTGTCCCATCCCTCATAATTTCCAACGGCTAGGATTTTGATTTTTTATCCAGTCAGCTTTTACAGTCCTACGTGGACGCCACGTGACAGAATATGAGTGAGCTGGCACTGAGCATGGCTATGCCAGGTCGGGTCGGGATTTCTCAATTTTCGATGAAAATTTGTATGAACCGATCTGTACCGGACAATCTGCCCCGCAACCTGGCAGTTTTAGTAACAATTTTTCATAACCTGGCAGGTTAATGGGTGGGTTTGGTAGCACACTCCAAATCGTGGGGCCCGCTTTGCCCCGCCCCATATGCATGCTACCTATTTACTATTATGCTCCTAAACCCTTCACTTATTACCTTATTGCTTTCATATATAATAATCCGTATATGCAAGTATGCTGCCTATTTACTGTTATGAAATAGTTAGACGTGTCCAATTCTCCACCGGAACCGGCTAACCGGCGGTTAACCGGCCGGTCAAAACCGGCCAACCGGTTAACCGGCCAACCGTTTCGGATGTTAACCGGATGGGGCCGGTCCGGTTAAGGTTAGAGATTACACAAACCGGTAAACCGGCGGTTATAACCGTCGGTTAAGTAACCGGTTGGACAGCGGTTATAACCGGCGGTTAGACCGGCGGTTAACGTTAAACCGGTTTTTTCCAGAAATGCCAGTGTGGCCCCTCCCAACGGCTAGTTGACCAGAAAGGTCCAAAACGGCTAGTTTGTCAGTTTTTGGCCGTTACTTTTCTGACCAAAAACGGCTATAATGCAGGAAAAAAAAAAGTTTTTTTTTCCAGTTTTTTGTTACTATAAATATCCCCTCCCTCCTCCCAATCTTTTCCCACAATTCTACCCTACCTACTTCTCTCCATATTTCTCTCTCTACTCTTCAAAGACTCCAGTTAATTTTCAAATTTCAGTTAGTTTCCAGTCAGTTATTTAACAGATTCCAGTTAGTTTCCAGATTCCTGTCAGTTATTTAACGAATTCCAGTCAGTTTTTTAACGGTTACAGTTAGTTTATCAGTTTTCAGTAAGTTTTTTTCAGACTTCCAGTCAGTTTTTTAACGGTTCCAGTTAGTTTATCAGTTTTCAGTTAATTTTTTCAGATTTCCAGTCATTTTTTAACGGTTCCAGTTAGTTTTATCAGTTTTCAGTTAATTTTTTTCAGATTTCCAGTCAGTTTTTTAAGGTTCCAGTTAGTTTGTCAGTTTTTAGTTAATTTTTCCAGTTTTCCAGTCAGTTTTTAACGGTTCCAGTCAATTTTTTAACGGTTCCAGTCAGTTTTTTGACATTTTCCAGTTAAATTTCAAAATTTACAGTTAGTTTTCCAGATTTCAGTTAAAAAAATGTCCTCATCTCGAAATCTTGGCAAGTCTCATGTTGATTCTACCTCCCAAAACCAAGATTTTGATCAATTTTTTGAGGAACCCTTTGTTGAAAATTAAAATGAGCAAGGGACGGAAGAAAATGTTGTTGAAAGTCAAAGTGGTAGAGGCGGCCGAGGCCGAGGTCGAGGTAGTCGGAGTCGCGGACAAGGACAAGCACAACAACGTCAACCACGAGAATCTAGATCCGACATTTTTGCCATCCATTTCCAAAAATACAAATTGACCCCAATGACCATATCCATTTCAAAGCGCAATGTAGCTATTGTCCAAAATGGTACGGCTTTAAAAAGGGTGGAGGGTATGGGTCAATGAACGCGCATATGTCATCAAAACATCCCGAAAAACTTGGGATTGAGGGCGATCAATCTCAATTACAATTCAATCCAATTGCTCAAGGTCAAGGCCAAGGTACGTCTTCGATATTATTTAAATTTAATAATATCTTTTATAGGAAAGAGTTGGCCAAATTTGTGTGTGTTAAAGGGCTTCCTTTTAATTTTGCGGATGATGATTTTTTTCAAAATTTTATTAGACTTTCTTAAATCCATCCGGTCATAAAGTGCCACGGTCGACTCTAGTACGCGATATTAAAATGGTGGTGTCGGAATATAAATTAAAATTAATTGAGGATTTAGCAAAATTAAATCATAGAGTTTCAATTTGTGCCGATGGTTGGAGTGATCATTGGCTTAGAAATAGTTATTTGGGTGTTACATGCCATTGGATAGATAATTCATGGACTATCCAAAAAGATTAATTGCATATGATAGTTTTGAACCACCCCATTCCGCGGAAAATATTTGTAGAAAGTTGCACGGTGTTTTGGCAAAGTATGGTCTTATTCAAAAAATATTCACTATTTCATTCGACAACGCTAGTGCTAATACCGCTAGTATACCGGAGTTGAAGCTTATTTGTCAACCGTCACTTGGGGGTAAGTTTTTTCATATAAGATGTTTATGTCATATAATTAATTTATGTGTTAAAGACGGTTTGGATGCGTTGGATACATATGTTAAACCCATTAGAGATGCTCTCGTTTTTATTGCAAAAAAAAATAGAGTTACAAGAAAATGGATCAATTTTTTGAAAAGTAAGGGTTTAAATGAAAAATATTTTTCTATGGATGTTCCGACTAGGTGGAATTCCACCTATACAATGTTAAAGGATGGTTTTGAGTATAAAGAGCTTCTCACGAAATTTTTTCTTCATTTGGGTACGGACATCCCTTTATTTGCTTATCATTGGAACGCTTGCATTAATTTATGCCAATTATTAAAGATTTTCTTTACCGCTACCGAGGCTTTGTCGGGAGTTTATTATCCAACTTCTTTTTTGGTACTTGAACAATGTGGTGCAATTGTTCGAAGTTTTAACATGCTAGCAAGTTGCGACGTTTTGGACCCAAGCATTATTGAAATGAGGGTAAAGTGACTAAAATATTTTGATACTATTCCGTCTCTATTTTTGGTTGAAAAATTATTTGATCCCCGTGTTACATTGGACAACCTAGAGGCGATAGTAAAGTTTTATTATGAGAATTTATACCCAAATGGGGACGGAGTACATGAAAGCCCGGCGATTATTGTTCAAAATACAAAACAAGATTTGGTGACTCTTTATAATGAGTATAATGCAAAGTATGGAAATCCTTCTCAACAACAACAAGAACCCTCATATACTAATCAAGATATTGCTACACAAGAAGATGGTGGGCTCACTTTCAATCAATATGGATTTTTTGACGACTTGTTTTCCTCAAAACGTCCTAGAATGGCTTCTTCTTCTTCTTCTTCTTCTACCATTCCTTACGAGTTGGAATTATATTTCAACTCCAATTTGATTATGTACAAAACACTTCAAATAATTCTAAATTTGACGTTTTGAGGTGGTGGGCACAAAGGCATGAAAGTTATCCCATACTCTCTTTAATTGCAAAAGAAGTCTTAGCCGCTCCCGCTTCAACGGTGGCGGTCGAATCGGCATTTAGCGTGGGAGGAAATGTTTTGGATCCAAGACGTTCCTAACTAACGGTTGATAATTTGGAAAATCAACTCTTACTTGGTGATTGGATTAGAGCGGAAAAGGGAGAGCAAGATATGCCTTATGAAGAGGATATACAAGATCCACGATATCAATACGACTTGGAAGGGTCTACGGGAAGTTCGGAAGGGGAAGGCAATTAGAAAGTTTTTATATTTTTTAATGTTTACAATAGTTTTATTTTAGTTTCATTGTAATAGTTAAGTTGAGGTAAAGGTTCCATTATGTCCCCCCTTAATTATAAAAGGGCAAGGTTTGGTTGTCCCCCTCTTTGTAATTTTAATTAATAAAATTTAAGGGCACCGTCCCTTTTTTAAAAAAAATACACTATATTTCTTGAGTATTTTTTGAAAAAAGCTCAAAAAAAATCTTTTGGGTTTCAATTTAAATGCTAACATATTTTTAAAGATTTTTGAAAAAAAATAAGTACATTTTACAAGTTTATTAACTTTCTGTCCCAAAAAAAAAAAAAAAAAAAAAAAAACTTAAATTTAATTTTTTCGTTGGGCCAAACCCAAACCAAAGGAAAAATGCCCTAGGCCCAAGCATATTAACTAAGCGGCCCAGTAGGCTGTTGGCCCACCGCCCACAACTCCGGCGCCAACCGCCCAACCCAAGCCCAGCCCAGTCCAAGAAAGACCCAGCCCAGCCCTTTTTTTTTTGAATTTTCTGAGTTTCTGTTCTGCACATTGTGGTCCACCACTTTGAATTATGTCAGTTTGGTCCCCCAACGGCTATTTTTTAACTTGGCTGAGAATTTCCATCAATTTAACTATAAATACCCCCTCCCTCCTCACTATTTTTTCACACTACTACCACAAACCCTTTCTCTATAATATAAATCTTTCTCTACAATCAAACATCCCCAAATTTATTACTTTTTTCGTTAACTTTCTAACGAAATGACTTCCAATTCAAACAATGAGAGGGTGGGACAATTTACTATTATGGGGAGACATTTTACAATCACACCACTCAACGAAGATGGCTTGTACATGGCGCCCACTACGCCCACACACAAATTCACTTGCAAGTATTGTGGAATGACATACATCTTTAGAAAAGGTGGTGGGTACGGTACATTCAAGAGGCATATTACAACAAAGCATCCCGAAAGACAAGAATAGAAGATTTTCAGTTAAATTTCCAGAATTTAGTCAGTTATTTAACTTATTTTCATACTTTCAGTCAGATTTTTAACGATTCCAGTTACTTTGTAAGGACTTCAGCCAGTTTATTCAAATTTTCCGTTAGTTTTTTGACATTTTCAGTTAAATTTCCAGAGTTCAAGTCACTTTTATTTACATTTTCAGTTTTTTTTTTTTTTTTTTTTAAAAGGTTAAAAATTAGGCGGTTTAACCGGGTTAACTAGTTAACCGGTTAACCGCCTAACCTTAACCGTTATAGCCGGTTAGCCGGGCCGGTTCCGGTTGGTTCCATGTTAAATTTCTAACCGCCAGTTATAACCGGTTAACCAGATTGGACACGTCTAGAAATAGTTGATCTAAAGTTTGAGTTTTTTTTATTAAAGTTATACGAGCTGGGCTAAAGCAAAAAATACTCCCTCCGTCCAGCCGGAAATTGCAAAAAAAAACAAATATGGCACAATAATTAAGGAAAAAGTGAAAAAGATGATGTGTTGTGAGTGTTGATAGTTGAGTGGGAGAGAGAAAGTGGGGTAGAGAATAGTTAGTGGGTTAGTGGATGTGAGTGTGCAAGTGGATAAAAACTTTCCATTTATGGATTTTGCAATTTCTATGGGATGCCCAAAATGGCAAGTTTTGCAATTTCAAGTGGGACGGAGGGAGTATGTTTTTATTGAATACGGGGCGGGGCGGATACGGGTTTAGCATTCTACGAGGCAGGTTTGTACAAAGAGTGTTCACTGTTGGACGGGTTTGGTATTGAGTAAACCCGCTCAGTATCCGACCCGTTGCCAACCCTACTCAATTGGGGCTATAAATTCACACATTTCTTCTCTTCTACCTTCCACTGAGATTTTCATAGCTTAGAAATCTCTCGTCTCTCCTCTCTCTCACACACAAACACACACTAGAATGGGCTCTGTTTCATTGATGACAATCGGGTTTGGGATTGTGTTTTTTGGAATGATGATGATGTTGGGTTCAACTAGCTCATCCAAGTTTGATGACTTGTTTCAACCAAGTTGGGCATTTGACCATTTTGATTATGAGGGTGAAACTTTGAAAATGAAGCTTGATAACTTTTCTGGTATAAATTTCACATATAAATTTATAATGCATTTTGCCCAATTGGGTCTTTTCTTTTACAACATATCAAAATAATCCAATTTTAGTGACATTTTTGTTTATATTGTTGTGTTTTTTTTCAAATTTCAGGAGCTGGGTTTTCATCAAAGAGTAAATATATGTTTGGGAAAGTTACAGTTCAGATTAAACTTGTAGAAGGAGACTCTGCTGGAACTGTCACTGCTTTCTATGTATAAATCCTCTGTTTCTGAATATGTATTCAGTCTGAAAAATATGATCTGAAACCTCAAATTTACTCCAAATAATTGAAATTCAGATGTTTTTTTCATCATGTATCTTAATTTTCTTGATGATTTGTTGATTCAGATGTCATCAGACGGTCCAAAACACCATGAATTTGATTTTGAGTTCTTGGGGAATACAACAGGGGAGCCTTATATTGTTCAGACAAATCTGTATGTCAATGGTGTTGGAAACAGAGAGCAAAGATTGAACCTTTGGTTTGACCCAACCAAAGATTTCCATTCCTATTCCATCCTCTGGAACCAACGCCAAGTAGTGTAAGTGCCAATCTACTCTGTGTGTGTATCTGTGTGTTTCATTACATAGGAGTATATATACACATACAATGTAGGTATCTATAATTGTATAGGCATACTCCCTCCGTCCCCATTTAAATTTCAAAAAACCTTTTAAGTTCAAGAATTAAAAAAAAAAGTGATGTGTTGTGAGGGTAAATGGTTTGGTAGGAGAGAGAAAGTGAGGTAGGAAATAGTTAGCGGGTAATTGTTGTGAGATCTGATGCTCGGAGTCTTTGGTTTACTTTGCTGTACCCGTGTCGGACAATCCTATTTTATTGTAGTCAACATGAGTCCGGCGAGGTCAACCAAAGAGTCCGAACACCTTAGGTTGTGAGTAACAGAGTATGACACGGGACACTGAAAATGAAAATTTTAAAATAAGTATAGTATAATTTTTAATAGATTATCTAATGACAGTGGTCAAAATGGCTAATATTTAAGTGTTTCCTTAAGTCAATGTAATCTATATAAAGTACAAGTCTTTTGCATAGAAGTACTAGTTAATTTTATATGAGGGTACTAATTGTAAATTTTCTTATGTTTGTTCTTTTTACAGATTTTTGGTTGATGAGACACCAATAAGGGTACACTCAAATTTGGAGCACAGGGGCATACCCTACCCAAAAGACCAAGCCATGGGTGTATATAGCTCAATTTGGAATGCAGATGATTGGGCTACCCAAGGGGGTCGGGTCAAAACCGATTGGACCCACGCCCCATTTGTTGCATCTTACCGTGGTTTTGAAATCAACGGTTGCGAGTGCCCGACAACTGTGACAGCGGTTGACAATGCGCGGAAGTGTACTAGTGGTGGATGGTGGGACCAACCCACAATGTCGGAATTAAACATTCATCAGAGCCATCAATTGTTGTGGGTGCGTGCTAAACACATGATCTACGACTATTGTACTGATACTTCTAGGATTCCGACCACTCCGGAAGAATGTGTCCACCACCGTCATTAGGGAAATCGACCGGGGGCTCAATTAGGGTTTCAATCGCTAATGTACAAAGGAAGAAATTAAGGTTGAAAAACATGAGCTCCATGTTAAATAGGTTCTTTTTAGTTTGTTTTGTCATAAGTAAGATCTTATGGTGTTTTGATTAATATGATTAATTTTTGTTTCTTTAGCTTGTGGAATTTGTTTATACTCCATTCTTAGAATGATTTTTTCATTTGTCATTTTCATTGCCTAAAAGTTCGTCTCATATTTACAATTTAGACATAAAAGTGTATAAACAAAACATGTTTAGTGAAACAAGTGTTCATATCCATAAAAATTTGAATAGTCAAATGAAAAAAATCATTTACTTTAAGACTGAGACGGAGAAAGTATTAATGTTGGATATCTAATTTAAAAGGGCTATCACCTTTTTAATCTCTCGTATTATAAGTTCCGCTTTTAACCATCGTTTTTTTTTTAGCAATTTTAACCACTCTACTATGAATAATCACTCATGAAGGTTACCCTCTAACGACATTCAAAAAACTAACTTCCGTTAATAAAACTTAACATAACCTAACCCCAAGCCTCCCCACTCTGCCGCCTAGGGGTGGAAATGGTTCGGCTTAACTCGGTTTGGGGTAATTTAGAAGCCAAACCGCTATACATCGGTTTGGAGAAATCTCAAACCGAACTGAACCACAAAATAGTCCAAGCCGAGATGAGCTAAACCATCACGGTACGGCTCGGATCGGTTTGAACCACGGTCTGATTTCGCGGTTTAAACCGTGGCTTAAACCGCGGTTTGAACCACAACTCTTACACCATACATTCAACTGAACCGTTCAAATTCTCCAAATTGACTATCCAATAAATTCAAAAAAACAAATCACGATTGACATATGCCCATTAAGCAAGATTGAAACTAAAAGCAACTAAATAGGATTACAATTACAGTGACTGCAATGGAGGAAAGAGAGAGTGCGGCAGGGTGAGAGAGACGTGTGCTGCTAGTTTCGATGGAAATAGGGTTTACAAAATTGGGTTTTTTTTAACTAGACTAACAGACTTGACGAAATAGAAAAACTTACTAGGTTAAGAAGAGTTGTTTCAGAAGGAGAAAGAACGTCGCCGTAGACAGAGACGCCGCCGGAGCCAAGTCGAAAGCCTTTAAGAATCACGGGCAAAGATGAAGGAAACAGGTAAAAAAAAAAAGATGTTAGATCACTAAAAATAATAAATAAACAGTATTAGAAAAAGAGAAGAAACTAAAAAAATGAAAAAGCTTACCGGATATTGACCGTAATGTCACCAGAAATCGCCCTTGGCTGAAGAGGCTGAGGAAGCTCCAAAAAGGAGAAGGTAAAATGTTAAGTGGCGCTAGGGTTTGGGATTATATACCCATGATTAGAAACCGACAAACGGTCGCTATATTTCGCGTAATATTCCATGGTTCAACTCAATGGTTTAGCTCCACGGTTCGGCTCGTGGTTCAGCTCGAAACGGTTCGGCTCGGTTCGGCTTGAAGGGTCAGACCGTGAGCCGAACCGAACCGTGTGGTTTATCAATTTTCGAAACCGAGCTGAACCGCACAAGTTTAAAAGCTGAGCTAAACCGCACGGTTTGGCTCGGTTCGGTTCCGAACCACGGTTTGAGCCGAACCATTTCCACCCCTACTGCCGCCTGTAGTCTCCACCCCAGCGCAACCTCACTCTCCAATATTCATCCCCTCCCACCATAATCGCCCTTCCCCTCCCCGTATCTTACGCCATACCAACTATATTAGCTTCATCTTGCGCAATGAACAATGACAATAACAATAGCCTCTCCGACCAAAGTACATACCTACATCTCCATTTCTTATTCTCCTATGCTCATGCCATGTCCCACAGTCACCGTACCCTATAGATTGTGGCATGAATGTCAAGATATCCCTGCCATCTGAAATACAAATTTCCAACCCTTCTTTATCTTCATAGTTGTCTCCCCACATTTGCCTCTCTCCACCTCTTCTCTTCCATATTCCGAGATTTTGATTATAAATTAATGAACGGATTTTTGGTTTTTCTGTGTAATTTTTCATTTTCGACAAATTTGGGGTGTGGGGATTTTTAAAATTTTAGACATATTTTGGTTTTTCTGCGTAATTTGACCTTTTTGACAATGAGGGTGTTGTCGGAGCAGAGATTAGAGGTGGCATTACAGAGTGGTGTGGCATGGGGTTAGGTTTCGTTAAGTTTTATTAACAAAAGTTTTTTTTTTTTTTTGATGTCGCTAGGGGGTAAGGTTAACATGAGTGTATATTTATAGTAGAGTGGCTAAAACTGCTAAAACAACGATGATTAAAAGCGAAGTTTCACTCTAATAACAAGGTTAAAAAACCAAAGAATTTTAGTTCTGATGGTATCCGATGTTAGCTTTCTTAGAATATTAACGCATTTATGTGATAATATTCTATGTATATAGGTTATTTGTATTTTGAATGGTAAATATATCTTCCTAGTTTAGATAGGTTTGTTACTATAGATAGGATCCTATTATTTTTTTCTTCCGCTGCGCCTCCTCCGTGAACATTCGGGCTTCAATTTCCTCTTCTCCTTTTCTTTTCTTTTTCTTCGAATGGCATCTAAAACCATTCATCCTGCCATGGCTGTGACGAATATTAGGAACAACATCACTGTTGTTCTTGAGCTCGAAAACGTCCAATACGCCACTTGGGCTGAGGTGTTCAAAGTCCATGCCCGTTCTCTCCAAGTTCTTCATCACATCGTTCCGTCGGAAAAAGGAAAGATGAAGGAACCATCCACCGATGAAGAAATTTTGTTGTATTCAACTCTTGATGCTAAGGTGCTTGGGTGGATCTATGGGACTATTTCCCCTGATCTACTCAACACAATCTTAGAACCTGATCAGACAGCGATGGCAGCATGGAATACGCTGAAGGATATTTTTGAAGACAACAAAAACTCCCGTACGGTAAGCCTTGAACAGGAGTTTACTTCCAAACTTATGGAATCCTTCCCATCTGCCTCGGCTTATTGTCAGCAGTTGAAACAAATCGCTGATCAATTAAAGAACCTGGGTTCACCGGTGGGTAACGATCGTATGGTTTTTCAGATGGTGGCCGGGTTGACAGAGGCCTATAATGGTATAGCCACACTGTTACGACAGAGTAATCCACTGCCGAAGTTTCATCAAGCACGTTCCATGCTGATCTTGGAGGAAACTGGATTACAAAAAAAGGCTACTATGGCTTCGACATTAGTGGCGCGTGATAGTGGTGTGTTTGCTCTGCTCCCATTCTCCCTTCGAATATGTCATCTGCTTCTGGGGGATCGAATCACAATAACAAAGGGGGGAATAATAAGAACAGTGGTGGTAAAGGCTCGGGAAAGAATAACAAGGGGGTGCTCGTCAGGGTGGACAGTCCAATAGTAGTCGTGGAGGTCAGCCGGTGTTTGATGGGTTTAGTCAGGGGTCGCCTCAGTGGAACGGTAATGGGCAGCCATCTTCTCAGATGCCGTCTCTATGGGGTGGAGCATGGAATTGGCCTTGGGCAGCCCCACCATGCCCTTACCCAACAACACCAACCTCCTGGGCAAGATCTTCTAACTCGGCTGGACGGGCTCAATCTGGGGTTTTGGGATATCGGCCTCAACAGGCTCATGTGGCTATGGGTAGTTCTACTCCAACTGATGTTGCATCCGCGATGCATACTTTGAGCATGAATCCTCCCGCTCCGAATTATTTCATGGATTCCAGTGCCATCATGGATTCGGTGCCACATCGCATATGACTTCGTCGTCAGGTACCCTGTCTCCCTATTTTCATGAGCACAAATCATGGCATAACTGTAGGTAATGGTCATTCAATTACGATTAAAGGTTATGGGCATTCTAAATTCTCTCCGTTTCATTCTACTCTTCACCTTAAAAATGTCTTACATGCTCCACACTTAATCAAAAACTTAGTCTCGGTTCGTAAGTTCACTACCGATAATTCTGTATCTGTCGAGTTTGACCCTTTTGGTTTTTCTGTGAAGGATTTCCTGACGGGGAGGCATATCATGAGATGTGGGAGTAGAGGAGATCTTTATCCTGTCACCACACCTCGGTCAACCAACCTTCAGTTTGCCTTATCAGCTTTATCTCCGGTTTTATGGCACGAACGTTTGGGACATCCCGGCGAACCTGTTATGGAATCTCTTAGGAAGAATAAATTAATAAAATGTAGTAGGATGAATCATTTTTGTCAAGTTTTTCGCTAGGAAAACATGTAAAGCTTCCTTTTGCAAAATCTACTTCTAGTACTATGTTCCCGTTTGATTTAATTCATAGTGACTTATGGACATCTCCTGTCTTGAGTTATTCGGGACACCGGTATTATTTATTTTTCTTAGATGATTATTCTCGGTTCCTATGGGTATTTCCATTAGCTTACAAATCGGATGTTTACTCTACGTTTTTGACGTTTCGCACTTTTATCAAAACTCAATTCGAACGAAACATTAAAACTTTTCAATGTGATAATGGTCGTGAGTTTGATAATTCGCAATTTTGGGAGTTTTGTAAACAACATGGTCTTTCTTTTCGTCTTTCATGTCCATACACATCTTCTCAAAATGGCAAAGCCGAGCGTAAAATACGTACTATTAATAATATGGTTCGTACCTTGTTGAATCATGCTAGCCAGCCTTCTAATTTTTGGCACCATGCTGTTCAAATGGCTGCTTATATTATTAATATACTTCCCAACAAAGTTCTAGACTTTATTTCTCCTCTTCAGGTTCTTTATCGACGGTCTCCCATTTATCATCACTTACGGGTTTTCGGGTGTTTATGTTATCCATTGTTTCCATCTCCTACCATCAACAAATTACAAGCTCGATCTTCACCTTGCGTGTTTTTGGGATATCCTGTCAATCATAGGGGATATAAGTGTTATGATCTCACGTCTAAGAAAATCATCATTAGTAGACATGTCATTTTTTTATGAAACTCGTTTTCCCTTTGCATCTTTACACTCTAAATTGGACACCTCCTATAATTTTTTGGATGATAGGCTGCCTTCTCATTTGGTGCCGCATGTCAGTGTTTCACATTCCCAGCCGGCTGTGGTCAATATGCCTACTCTGCCACCTACACCGGCTCCCAGTGTGTCTACACTATCACCTACTCCACCAGATTCTTCGCCGTCTGCCTCACAACCTTCTGGGCAGTCCCAATCTTCTTTGTCTCTATCTCAACTGCACTTGTCCAGTCCGTCCCCTACTCCGTCTACAATTCCCAGTCCGCCTCCTCTCCCTATGGGTCCCATAACTCGGAGTCAACGTGGTATTTTTAAACCGAAGATTCCACTTAATCTGCATACTTGTGTCACTCAATCTCCTTTACCAAAAAATCCTGTTAATGCTCTTAATGATCCTAATTGGAAAATGGCAATGCATGATGAATATAATGCTCTTATTGAAAATAGGACATGGGAGTTGGTGCCCCGTCCGTCTAATGCTAACATTATTCGTTCCATGTGGATTTTTGCTCATAAGAACAGGGCTGATGGTACTTTTGAGAGATACAAGGCACGCCTTGTCGGTGATGGAAAAACCCAACGGGTTGGGATAGATTGTGGGGACACGTTTAGCCCAGTGGTTAAACCGGCTACTATTCGGACGGTATTAAGTATTTCGGTGTCCAAGCAATGGCCTATGCGCCAACTGGACGTCAAAAATGCTTTTTACACGGTGAGCTCAATGAAACGGTATCCATGAATCAACCTCTAGGCTTTCGCAGTAAACAATTCCCTGATCATGTTCGTTTGCTTAAAAAGTCACTTTATTGGTTGAAGCAAGCTCCTCGTGCTTGGTACAAGCGGTTTGCTGATTATGTGACATCTTTGGGTTTTGTTCAGAGTAGGTGTGATCACTCTCTATTTGTTCTTCGTGGGGAGGGCACTATGGCTTATTTGTTGGTTTATGTCGACGACATTATTTTGACTGCATCTTCTAATGATGTGTGCTCCAAAATAATTTCTTCACTTAGTTCGGAGTTTGCCATGAAAGACTTGGGGAGTCATAGTTCTTTCTTGGGTATTGCAATCACTCATCATCCGGGTTCTCTCTTCCTCTCTCAAAAGAAATATGCCTTGGAGATTATTGAACGAGCCGGTATGACTTCCTGTAAACCATCTCCTACTCCTGTAGATACTAAGCCAAAATTGAGTGCTCATACAAGTCCTCCTTGTGCCGACCCGTCCCACTATCGAAGTCTTGTTGGTGCTCTTCAGTACTTGACTTTCACACGGTCTGACATCACGTATTCGGTACAACAAGTATGCTTGTTTCTCCACGATCCCAGAGATGATCACATGCAGGCCCTGAAACGAATACTTCGGTATGTTCAAGGCACGACCGAGTATGGATTACATCTTTATGCCTCGTCTTTATCGTCTCTTTACTGATGCGGATTGGGGTGGTTGTCCGGATACACGACGGTCTACTTCTGGATATTGTGTTTTCATGGGTGACAATCTCATTTCTTGGTCTGCTAAACGACAAGCTACCATCTCTAGGTCGAGTGCAGAGGCCGAGTATAGGGGAGTTGCTAATGTTGTTTCAGAATCCTGTTGGCTTCGCAACTTGCTGTTAGAACTCTACTGTCCTATTCGACATGCTACGTTGGTATATTGTGACAATGTCAGCGCGGTATATCTGTCGGGCAATCCGGTTCAGCATCAACGTACTAAACACATTGAGATGGACATACATTTTGTTCGCGACAAAGTGGCTCGGGGAGAGTTTGGGTTCGACATGTTCCCTCACGTCACCAACTGGCCGATATCTTTACCAAGGGTTGATCGGTACTCCTTTCCAAGTTTAATGTATATATATTCCGTTTCGATGAGTAAAGACTCACATAAATTATTCATAAATCCTTTAAGCTTCCTATTGGAAGTCGTGAGTTCGAATCCTGTTAAGAACATGTGCTAGCCTATTTATAGATCATTTGATGTAACTTAAAAGGCAATTTATTTTTCATGATAAAATTCCATTTTTTTTTTTTTAAAAAAGGGTTAAAAAGGTGATAGGCCAATTTAAAAAATGGGTCCTACATTGATGATATCTCACACGGTTCACGGCTTGCTCACGAGGGGACCATTAGCAAAGGGGTTAGTAATTGGGGTCCAATCTGACAAAGCCTAATAGAAAGTTAAGAGATGTGGGCCAAGCATGTGTACTGGAGAATGAGGTTTTTATTCTTGGTGGGGTCCATTGATGTGAGTAGCCTTAGCTAGGGGTTGGGGAATGAAAAAAAAGGTTGGTTAAGTAATGAGATTGAGGAGCTGCTAAGTAGTGCAGTCTAACTGTATATCAGTTCAGTTGCATTGTTTAAAAGTTTAGTTTTAATTACGTTAGAGGTTTCATTTAAAAATCAATTAGTGTTAAGGGGAGTAACTCTTCAAATCAATATACCGGTACATATTTCTCTCTTTAATATATGTGGGATAATTGTCTAACAGTTTTGAGTTGTTTCTAATACTTTATCATCCCCTATAAAAATTGCATATCAATGCTAGGGATGACCAACGCCGGTTCCGGTTCGCCATTTATGTGAACCTTAACTGGCCCTAGACGTGTCCATGCCGGTTAACCGGCGGTTGAAAAGGAGCCGGAGGTCTAACCGTAACCGGACCGGCTAACCGGCTCTAACGGTTAAGGTTAGGCGGTTAACCGGTTAAACCGTCTACCTTTTTCCTTTTTTTTTTGTTTTTACTGAAAAATGTCAAAAATGTGATTGAAATCTGGAAATTTAACTGAAAAATGTCAAAAATCTGATTGGAAACTGGAAATTTAACAGAAAAATGTTAAAAAACTGACTGGAAACTGGAATAAACTGACTGAAAACTGACAAACTAACAGGAGTTGTTAAAAAACTGACTGGAAATCTGGAAATTAATGACATTACCTGGTTCAACCGCCGGTTCAACCGGTTAACCTAACCGACGGTTATAACCGCTGGTTGACCGGTTTTGAAATATCCTAACCTTAACCGGACCGCCACTTACCGGTTGACATCCGAAATGGTTGGCCGGTTAGCCGGTTCTGTCAATTTTTTGGACACGTCTAACCGGCCCTTGGTTACACCGGTTCCGGTTACCACAATCCGGTTTCGGTACGGTTCCAGTCCTGTTCCACGCTTTTTTTTATTTTTTATCATACAATAATGAATAAACAGGTTAAAATTTATTGAAAAAAAGGGATTTCCGGTTCCGGTCCGGTTCGCCATTTATGTGAACCGAAACCGGCCCTTATGATTCCCGGTTCCGGTTTATTCGCCGATTTGCTTCGGTTCGGTGCTTCTCCGGTCCGGTTTGGCCATCCCTAATCAATGCTATTTGGTTATAGAAAAAAATACACCATCTATTTTGAAACAAATCTAAAATAAATGCATCGACTTTTGTTATGTCATGGAGTATTGCACGGACGGAAATGTAGGTGTAAACATTGAATGAGGAACAGACATGGAGCAACTATCTTTAATGATAAATTTACTGTACATTCACCTATGGGAAGAAGATGAGAGTTAAGTACCTATTTGGTCCCTGACCTTTAGACTTTTTTACGATTCAGTCCTTGAACTCAATTCGTTTACATTTTCGTCCTCAGACTACCTATTTCGCTTACAATCTCATCCTTCCGTCTCATTTCTGTTAAAAATTCCGTTAAATGTGCATATGTCGCACAATGATGTCATAAAAAGCTGAGTTGGCTGTACAAGTTGTCAAAAATTGCTGAGGTGGAAGTACAAGGGGTGATAATGCACAATATCAAACTTTTGGCCCTAGAAAAAAAATTACATAATATCTTTAAGCACTCCCTCCCTCATCTCCTTCCTCCATCGTCTCTCCCAAACTCAAATCTGGGTAGAACTCCCCCCTTCTTCAGAAATCACAATTCCTCACACCCCCCCCCCCCCCGTTCGATGCCTCATCTCTCCGACCACCACAAACCAGCACCTCCTCCACCGTCTAATCAGAAACCTCCGTCGAAAAAACCCACCGTTTACCACCACCACATTCAGTCCACAAACCATCAGCCCACCGTTCACCACCACCACATCCAGTCCACAAACCAATAACAACCCACCTCCAACACCAGTCCATAACTACTAACAATGAACACATCATCACCATGTTTTAAAAATCAAAAGACCAAGAACAATAAACCCACCACTACCAATACCACAATACCGCCACCACCATTGCTTAACAAAACCACCAGATCTGAGATATCTAAGTTAGATCTAACAACCATATTCAGTACGAATCTCTTAGCATCCAAATCTGGGTTAAGATCTTTAAAAAATTAAACCCAAACTCAAAATCAAAACCAAAACCAAAAAACAAAACAAAAATCCAAATCCATTATGTTTCACCCAATTAATTCAAAAATCCAAATTTATCATGTTTTCACCCAATTAGGCTCGAATTCGACTACCTGTCAAGGAAATTTTCTAACACGCCCAAACCGAGAAACGAAGGGAGAGGGCGATGGCGATGGCGGCGATTAAAGTGGCAGCAATAGTGGAGATGAGTCGGATTGTGAGGTTGATGATTTCATGAGCGTTAAAGGGGATTTTTCTCCATCACGAAATGATCAAGATTTAAATCTAGATCTGAAGAGGGAGCTGTGGATTTTTAGAGAAAGAAAAGAGGAGGCGGCTATGGGAGTTAGGCTGGCATAGGTGTTGAAGGAGAAAAAGAAGAAGAATCGTGTGAGGGGGAGGAGGAGGCGGCGGCCTGGCATTGGTATTGGCAGAGAAGAAAAAGGGTGGTGTGGGAGGTGGAGGCGACGACCATGGTGGATAGGGTTAGGGTGGAGAATGGAGGTGGGAGAGATAGAAGAAGATGGGTATGTTTCTGAATTTGATCTCGGTTGGAATGGGTAATTAATGGGGAGGGGTTTATTTGTGATTAATATTTTTACCTTAGGCCCTTTATACTATGAGAATTAATTTTGGTATCTTTAGTTTAATAGTGTACACTTTTACCCTCCTTAATTTCCATATCACCAAAGTTTGACCAAGTCTAGTGCCAACTCATCATTTTTATGACGTCAATGTGCCACATAGGAAAACTTAACGGCAGTTTGGACGGAAATGAGACGGAATGATGAGATTGTAAGCGAAATAGGTAGTCTGAGGACGGAAATGTAAACGAATTGGGTTCAAGGACTGAATCGTAAAAAAGGCTAAAGGTCAGTGACCAAATAGCTACTTAACTCAAGAAGATGATATGGGCTAAAAGGTAGGCATGACAATGCTAGCTAGTATTGTACATAGACATTAACACTTTTTCAACATTACTATGAAGGAACTTTGAGCAATGATTTCAAGTTGATTCAATTATCCTAATGAAATTCTAAAACTTATTATTGATAAACCATCAACAATACCACCAATAACAAGTTTTAAATTTTCATTAAAATAATTGAATCAACTTAAAATCATTGCTCAAAGTTCTTTCGTAGTAATGTTGAAAAAAGTGTGAAGATCATTTTGGGACGGAGAGGGTACTAGTCAATTCAAAATTTAAGAGTATTGTGAGAAAGTTTACTTTTGAAATGTTGAAAAGATGTAGCCTTATGTATTACTTTCCCGATCTCAAAATAAAAGGGTAATCCGATTTTCCCTATATGCTTATCTTTAAAAAGTTAGTCTTATTTTAAAAATTAAAATTTTAAATTTAATGAATTTTTAAAACTTACCATCTGACTTTCTGAAAATGTTTGAAAAGCCAAACGAAACTATGACATGACTCATGAGGAATACAGTATACTGCACTTGAAGATTTATATGGAAGTTGCACATGGTGCTTTTCACATGGATTCTAAATGTTTCTATCATTATGTCATAAAATATCTTGCTAATAATTTGAGATTTTAAATTTAGTCACTCAAATATTTGTGTTAGTACTGAGAGAGGTATCCAATCAGTAGTTTTTTTTTTTTTTGAGCAAACGACAAATTTATTTCATTCACAGTAATAAAAGAGACGGCACTCCACAAAGACCAGAAGCTCATCCCAAATATCAATAGTAGTTCCATGTTCAAACATACAATAATGAATCTTCCGATCTAAATCTTTAGATGTTCGGATTTCACTCCAAGCAAAATTTGGAAACTGCCTCAATCTGGCTGGTGATGTTCACTTTGGGCCTAAGCCCATGGAACCCGTTTGAGCCCGTCAGCCCGTGTCCGTATGGCCTGGGTCCATGAGACCGTGAGCAAGCCCGTGTCCAAGCCCGCTCTATTCTCGGTCTGGGCCCGGTTGTGGAAATGATGAACGGGCCGGGCCAAAGCCCGCGGATCTCTTGGTCCATTTGGCCCGTGTCCGTATGGCCCGTTTTGCCCATCCTATCCCAGATAAAAATACCCTTTTAAATGGCCCATAGACCAAATTTTAAAACCTAAGAATCATAACCTTGCCCCTTTCTCCCCTTTATGCCTTCAGCTTCCATAAACAAACCCTAATATCTTAACTCTCCATAAATAATCAAAATACTTTCTCATCTCCACCATTTCAACAATTGTAACCCCTTTTAACAAATTACATTTATTATTCCACCTCCACCATCTCTGCTGCTCTCTTTTTTTTTTTTTTTTTTTTTTTTTTTCCTGCTCTTCTTCCATACAACTATTTCTTGGTGATTCACCAACATTTTAAGTATACATACATGTAGTTTTCATGGATCTGCAACAAGGATACCAGAAATGGCATTAAAGTGAATCAGTTTTTTTTTTTTTTTAATTTAAAGGTCAAAGCCCGTGCAGCCCGTTGACCGTCATAGGAAGGGCCATAAGGGCAGGCCGGATGTAGGGTGTACCTGACGGGCTGGGCCGGACCGAACCCGCGGGCTCGATAGTCCGTTGTCCGTGGCCCGTATGGACTTGGTTGAAAAGGGCCGAGCCGGACCGGGCTGTCCGTTTGAACATCACCAAATCTGGCATTCAAGAAATCCCTCACTGGATAAGATTTTGCGCTGAGCACTCGGTAAACTGGAGAATCCAGGTGGACGAGAAAACGCCTACCAGACATCCCAAACACCACGAAACATCCACGCGTAGGAAGAACAATGAGATCCATATCATTGTGAAAGAATTGGGGATTCGTCACAATTGCTTGATAAAAAAAACAACAGACAAACAAATGAAAAAAACATAGGCTCTCAACAAAGGAGAGAAATCCAAGGCTCTCAACAAAGAAGAAAAATACACGGCTCTCAACGAAGGGGAGAAATCCAAGTCTCTCAATGGAGGAGACCATCCGTCTCGGTTTAAGGTTCTTAGTTTGACTTTGCACGCTTATTAAGGAATCAAGACAAACTTGAGTCAATAGTAGTAGTGGGTGGAGGATATAATTGTCCATTCATAAAGTAACTGGGTGAAAAGTAGATGGGTAAGTGATGGACTTTTTGTAATACATGAAATTTATGAGGACAAGAATATCCAAAACACTATTCATTCTATGTCATTTAAGGAATAAAGCAACTAAAACCTTAAAATGGGACATACTAAAAATGAAAGTAAGAACCTTAAACTGGGACGGAAGGAGTATAAGATAAAATAAAAAAAACTCAACAACACAATAATTTGTAATCTCAATAGATTGAGATTACAAAGAATTTTGTTGTTGGAAAACGAATACAACAAAAATTAACAAAAAAAATTGAGAAAATTAATGGCAAATAGAGGGTGATTTGGTAAAGAAGATGATGAACAGGAAGAAACGGGAGAGATCCAATCAGTACTTAGTGAAGAGAAGAATTTGAAGAGAAGAATGATTTTATTGATGTACACAATAGATATATACACACTTTATGAAGAGTTTCTTGAGGAGCAAGAAACGTAAACCAAGGAAAGGATAATTACAAGGAATAAAAGATTACGACTAAAAAATAAAAGATATGTACAATAATTACAATAACTAGGATATGGAATGTGTATCTTTATCATGCCCCCTCAAGTTGGACGGTCTGAAAGTAAGGCCAATCTTGACCATGAGATCACAAAAACGAGTCCGAGGAAGGGGCTTAGTCAGGGCATCCGCCAATTGGTCACTGCCAAAGATATGAACCACCCGCAGAAGCTGTTGTTGAACATTTTCCCGAACAAAATGATAATCCAAGCCAAGGTGCTTCATGCGAGAATGAAAGCGGGGATTGGCAGCGACATAGGTTGCCCCCATGTTATCACAATAGATATTCAGTGCAGAAGAGAGAGGAAGAGTGAGCTCCTGCAGTAAGTTACGTAGCCAAAGAACCTCAGCCGTGGTGGCTGCGATGGCGCGGTACTCGGCTTCCGTGGAAGACCGAGCAAGCGTGCGCTGCTTTTTGGAGCTCCAAGCAATAGGATTTTTGCCAAGGTAAACTATGTATCCAGTAGTGGATGTGTAATCATCTTTATTACCAGCCCAATCGGCATCAGTGAAAGCATGGAGGTTGAAAGGAGAGTGACGGCTTAAAAGGAGATCATGGGAGGAGGTACCCACAAGATAGCGGAGAACACGTTTGAGTGCACCCCAATGAATATCAGTCGGGCAGTGAAGAAATTGAGAGAGTTTGTTCACAGCATAGGAAATATCAGGACGGGTGAAAAAGAGAGAGATATT
This sequence comes from Campanula takesimana, assembly GCA_026119855.1. NCBI lineage: Eukaryota > Viridiplantae > Streptophyta > Magnoliopsida > Asterales > Campanulaceae > Campanula > Campanula takesimana. Next base: position 684,180 of record JAOWBW010000122.1, on the reverse strand, counting down.
GAAGACCACCTATCAGGGTACGGTATTCGGTAGGGTTAGAAAGAGGGGTGCCATCATGAAGGTGAAGACGCGGGTCAGGAGTCATTGGTGTGGGAACAGGTTTGGCTTCATGCATGTTGGCACGAAGTAGAAGGTCTTAGATATATTTGTGTTGTCTAAGAGCGATGCCATCGGGATGGGGAATAACCTCAACACCAAGAAAGTATGATAAGTCACCGAGATCTTTGAGAGAAAAGCGAGAGAAAAGTGTAGAAATGAAAGAATTGACAATAGAGGGATTAGAGCCCGTAACAATAATATCATCCACATATACTAGGAGGTAGATAAGGGAGTGAGAGTGTTGAAAAGTGAATAGAGAGGAGTCAGAGATGCAATTGCGGAACCCAAGAGATAGGAGATATGATTTGAGCTCATTGTACCAAGCCCGCGAAGCCTGTTTGAGACCATAAAGAGCTTGGCGTAGTTTGCACACATGGGAAGGATGAGTAGGACAAACAAAGCCAGGAGGCTGGACCATATAAACATCCTCCGTGAGAGTGCCTTGGAGGAAGGCATTATTGATGTCTATTTGACGAAGAGGCCAGGCATTTTGGATGGCAAGAGAAAGAATAAGACGGACAGTGGTGGGTTTGATGACGGGACTGAAGGTTTCAGAATAATCGAAGCCAGGGCGTTGATGGAAACCCTTGGCAACAAGGATAGCTTTGTAGTGATCGATAGAACCATCGAGTTTATATTTAGTGCGAAAGACCCATTTGCATCCGATAAGATTATGAGAGGGAGATGGAGGAACTAATCCCAGGTATGATTTTGAATAAGGGCAGTATATTCGGTATTTATGGCTTCACGCCAGACATGGTTTTTTAGAGCTTGGGTGATGGTAGTAGGCTCAGGATGGGAGGGGGGAAGTGAGATGTGGAGGTTCAATTTATTGATAGGTTTACGAATGTGGTTTTGAAGCTGGGTGATGGGCCGAGTAGATGGAAGAGGAGGGGGGAGGGGTGTGGGTGGTATAGGGGAAGAAGAAGAGGAAGGTAATGTAGTGGAAGTAGAGACAGACGTAGGGGGAGAAGTAGTTGAGGTGATAGAGGTAGGCAGTATGGTGGTTTGAAGAGAGGGAGATTGTGAGGAGTGCGGTGGGGGGGGGGTGGTTAGGCAGTATGTTGGTGACTGGAGAGGGGATTATAGGGAGAGTGTAAGAGCACCATGTATCAATAGAGGATGGGGTAGGCAGTGGGGTAGAGGTGGAAGTCTTGGTAAACGGAAATTGATTTTCAAGAAATTTAACATGGCGGGAGCAGTATATTTTGTTGGTGGAAAGGTCAAGGCAGTAATAGGCACTCTGTGTGGCGGAGTAACCAACGAAGACACAAGGGGAAGATCGAGGTTCCAGTTTGTGGGTAGTGTAAGGGCGTAACCAAGGGTAACACAAACACCTAAAGCTGCGAAGTTTCATGTAGTTGGGAAATTGTTTGTGGAGAACAAGATATGGAGAATTGAGATTTAGTGTTGGGGTAGGCATTCGATTGATAAGGTAGCAGGCTGTGGTAAAAGCAAGAGGCCAGTAGTGGGAAGGCATGGAGGAAAAGGTAAGAACTGACAAGCCGGTTTCGATGATGTGTCGATGACGACGTTCAGAATACCCATTATGTTCAGGAGTGTGAGGAGGAGAGGTGAGGTGATTGATGCCATGAGCAGCAAGAGTAGGACGAACGCCGATATATTCACCGCCATTGTCGCTGAAGATAGTTTTGATGGAGCGGTTAAAAAAAAATTCAACAAGAGGTTTAAAGTGATTAAAGACAGTAGTGGCATCATTTTTTTTTTTTTTTTGAGAGGATAGAACCAAATGTATTTAGAATAGTGGTCAACAAAGATGATGTAGTATTTAAAGTTGTCAAAAGAGAAGAGAGGAGAAGTCCAGACATCACTGTATATAACATCAAGAGGACCATTGGAAGTAATAGAATTCTCATAAAAGGGTAGTTTGTGACTTTTAACACAGTCACAAGAATTACAATGAAATAAAGAAGAGCTAGGAACACTTAAATTGAAACTATTGCTAATATGCCTAAGAATTGGATAGGACGGATGACCGAGACGGTGATGCCAGTTTGTTGTTGTCAGGTTGACGGAGTGAGTAGAAGGGGAGGCACGATTCCACTCATAGATGCCAGACTTAAGAAGACCTTGGTGAAGGGTTTTGCCAGAACGAATGTCCTTCACAAGATAAAAGGTGGGTAAGAAAGTGACAGAAACATTGTTGTCACGACGAAGCTGAGAAACAAAAATTATATTACGAGAGATAGAAGGAACATGAAGAACATTATTTAAATGAAAAGTAGAGGAAGGAGTAAAGAATGAGGTAGAACCAGTATGAGAGATGTTGAGGCCAGTTCTATCACCAACAAGCAGTTCCTGGGTACCATTGTATGGAGAATGTAGAGAAAGGTTGTCAAGATCATTTGTTGCATGATTGGTGGCCCCACTGTCTAGTAGCCAAGGTAGCGGAGAAGGGTTTTGGATGGTGGCAGTGTGGGCAGAAGGTAGAGGGGCTGATGAGGGTTGGAAGTTGGAGCGAGAGGGATTGGGGTTGGAGTTTAGAGATGAGCCGTAGGGAGGAGTAGGGTTAGGGTTAGGGTTAGGGTTATGGATGTTGACATGGGGGTCTTGTTAGCGGAATATAGGGCATTGGGAGAGGTAGTGGCCGGGTGTCCTGCACCACTGGCAACGGCCTTTGAAGGGAGGCCGAGAAGAGCTGGAGGTGGGATTGGGCAGGATGCCGGGTGCAGGTGAGGGGAATTTGGGAGTGAAGTTTCGGTTATTTGTATTTTTGGAGACATAGTTGACGGACACAGGAATGAAGGAGAGGATTTGAATTTGAGTTTAAGGGCAAGTTCTTTGTTAATGAGCTTTTCATGGAGCTCATCAAAAGTGATGGGGTTTTCACGGTTTTGGACGGCAGAAATAACACTTTCGTAATCAGGGTCGTTGAGTTGGTTGAGGATGCGGTCAATTATATCATCGGGTTCAAGAGGGCGGCCCAATGAAGCAAGTTGATCAGTGCAGTTTTTGATCTCTTGCATGTAGTCAGAGATGGAGCGGGGTCCTTTGGTGATGTTTCGAAGGAGGTCTTTGAGTTGTTTTAAGTGTCCTTTGGAAGGATTGGCATAGGTTTTAGAGAGGGTTTTCCAAGCATCGAGAGAGGTAGGACAGAGGGAGATGAGAGGGACGAGTGGTGGTGAGAGGGTTCCAGCAAGAGCACTTAGAATTAACTCGTCTTGGCGGAACCAAGTTGTGTAGGCAGGATTAGAGGCCTGGGCACTTGAGGAGGAATCAGTGGTGGTACCGGATTGTGGTGTGGCTAGGGTGGTATCGGCCGTTGTGGTTGTGGGTGTGGGAGGTAGATATTGGGGCGGAGCAAGATGTGTGCCATCAATGAATTTGTAGAGATCAAGGCCAAAGAGTGTGGCCTCGATTTGGGTCTTCCAGGAGATGTAGTTTGTAGGAGTGAGTTTGAGAATATGGGATAGGGAAACAATGATGAGAGGGGTGTTGGGGTCGGCGGCATTGGTTAGAAACCGATGATCTAATCCGGCCATTGAAGAGATGAAGAAAGTCGGTTTAGAAAAAAAAAAAAGGGGAAGGCGACAGAAAATTTAGGATCGTGGAGCTCTGGTTACCATGAAGAGAAGAATGATTTTATTGATGTACACAATAGATATATATACACTTTGTGAAGAGTTTCTTGAGGAGCAAGAAACGTAAACTAAGGAAAGGATAATTACAAGGAATAAAAGATTACAACTAAAATAAAAGATATGTACAATAATTACAATAACTAGGATATGGAATGTGTATCTTTATCACTTAGGTTGTGGGAGTTTAGGACATCTAATTCTGTAACAATCAGAAAAATTAACTATAATTTTAAAAATACAAATCGTTTTTTTTTTTTTTTTTTTTTTTTTTTTGGCTATTTCCTCTGAAACACTCGCCCACAATAAGTAATAAAAAAAAAATTGGGCTATTTTAGGAGTCCATTATTTGTGTTTCAACGGCTGAAAGTCTTGAACACAATTAATTTTGTTTTATTAAACAAAAGAAAAAACAGTGAAAAGAAGAGGAAAACAAGATCAATGTTTTTATTTTCCCTTCAAAATGAACAGTAGTGGCAGAGCTACCCCAATGGCAAAGGGGGCAATTGCCCATTGATTTTTTGAAAACAAAATTTTACTAGTGCAAAATTTACAAAAATTTGGGAGTTTAGTGCAATTTATTAAAATTTGCCCCCCTTGACATAAAAGTAATAATGCACTAGTATATTTTTTTTTGCCCCTATTGATGAAAATACAATTAAAATATTTTATTGTGTAATCTTTGCCCCCGTTGATACAAATTTCTGGTTTGGCTATTGAGTACATATAATACAATGGTGATTAGAACTGGATAAGTTTATAAAACTCGTACCTGCATTAGTTTACAATAAATTTTAGGGTAAATATAAAGTTACAAAAAAAAACTCAAAAACCTGGCTCACAAAATGATGTGTCAAGATTTGATTGATATTTTTAATTAGAGTGTGGCGGGTCCACAATCGATACAACCAATAAAATATCGTCACCTCATTTTATATCCATTTTTTCGTAGACTTTTTTTATTCCCCTAGCATTGCCCTAAATTTTATGGTATCTCAATAGTGAACTTTTAGCGAGTCACTATAGACTGCCATGCAGTGTGACAAGAAGAAAAATTGAGATCCGGATAGTTTAAGACCATCATGATACCCAAGCCTTCATTGGCCGAGTGGTATGGGCTTGGGATTTCCTTCGGGAGGTCCCAAGTTCGATTCCCCTTCCCCCCATTCCCCAATAATTAAGTGGCCTCCACTTTGTTGGAGGTCCCAGGTTCGCCTCCCTACGGGGAGTTTGTGGAGAACTTGTGTTATCAGCTCAACCCAGAGAGGGTACCCTTTATGTAGGGGAATTTGTGCCAACTGGTGATCATTCAGATAGGTGCGAGGACGTCTATGGCAAGGAGGCTACATCAAGCAAACTACCAGAAGGCGCAGGAACGTCTACGAGAAGATTTTTAGAGCGGCAAGTATCACTATGATAGATTCCAGCAAACTACCAGAAGGCGCAGGAACGTCTACGAGAAGATTTTTAGAGCGACAAGTATCACTATGATAGATTCCAATATAAGAATTTGTAATAGATATGGCAATAGATTCAGATAGGTGCGAGGACGTCTATGGCAAGGAGGCTACATCAAGCAAACTACCAGAAGGCGCGGGAACGTTTACGAGAAGATTTTTAGAGCGGCAAATATCACTATGATAGATTCCAATATAGGAATTTGTAATAGACAGGGCAATAGATCTGTAATAGACTTGATAGGAGTTTGTAACACGATGGCAATTACCTTAAATGATATGATACAAACTTTCAAGAAAAAAAGAAAAAAGACCATCATGATAATTTTGTTTTGTATTTTTTTACGTTGTCCTAGTCAGAATATAGTAATTTGACAAATCACTTCTTCACGTCTCAGAAAATAATTTTATTTTAATTTGTAATTTTGTATGGCCAACTTTATTGAATTTTTAGCACTATAAGAAATGTAATTCTTATATCAACATTCTATTTTTTGATATATAATAAAAGTAATGATCAATAATTTTATTTATAATTTTATTAATATTAATGCATTTTTTAGAATATTATCTATAATAATTACATGTGAAAGGCAAGGTTGTGTTTCAGGTTGTTCAAAAATTGTTCACCCACTCCATACCCTAATAACCTATCAAAAAAGTTTCAAGTCCTAGTAAGTAGGTGACACTTGTACATGATCAAAAATGTTCAAATTTTTTAAAATTGATTAAAATTGTTCTTTGAATCATAGATTAGTAAGCTTTATAAAAATATAATCTCAATTAATGAGTTTATTTATCAGTATCTTTCGAAAATAGTTTTGAAGATAAAGCTATCATATTATGATGCCATAGTACGTATGAGGATACAAGGTACTTGAGTAATCAAACAATTAATAATAATTCTTACTAATCTCATGATTAGGCAAAACATGATTCCCTCATTTACTCACTACTCTTTTTCCATTGGTTACTTCAACTAGGGATTGCAACGGGGCAGGTTTGGGACGGATTTGACATTTCTCAAACCCGCCTTTACACAAAAGCACCAAAACCGGAACTCACCCCGCCTTGGTTAGTTCGAAACCCGAAACCCAACCCGCCCCGTTGTTGGGGTGTCAACCCAAGTCCCACATCGGCAATTGAAAGAAGAATTGCCTAGTATATAAAGGTGTCTACCCACTCCATTAGTATGAGACCTTTTGTGAGTTGACCCAAAAAAAAATCCGTGCGGGCTGGGCCCAAAGCGGACAATATCATACTAATATGAAGTGGTGGGGGTTGTCGCGGTCCCAACAACTGGTATCAGAGCCCGACGCAAAGTGGACCGCGTGCGAGATGTGTGAGATTCTCCTATGTGTGATCTCGCGAAAAAGACCCTTGTGTCGAAAGTCTTCCCGATAAAGGTGATCGGACGGCGTGTCCCGCAACCCAAAAACAAATACGTGCGAGCTGGACCCAAATCGGACAATATCATACTAATGTGGAGTGGTGGGGGTGGTTGCGGTCCCAACAACCCGTCCTGTTTACTATATAACATTTGGACAAAGGTTATTATTTCATAATACAACATTAATTTTTCCTTAATTCTTTCTTTTAGTGCATAAAAAAGCATACTACATATTATTAATAAGCGTGCATACTAAGAACCTTAAACCGGAATAGAATGAGTAAAATAATGTATAAAGATAAGAAAAAATACATTGAACCATTAAGTAGGAGTAATATATACTCCATATTATTAATTCTTAAAAGAAATACTCCGTATTAGACAAAAAAAAACTACTCCCAGACCCTTTTCATTAAGGACGGGTTTATAAAAAAACCCTTCCCAAACCCTCTCATTAAAAAAGGCGGGTCAATAGGGGTTTGGGACGGATTCGAGATGTTTCCATCCCTAACTCCAACTAACAATAGTGCTTCTGAGCATACTCTCTCTGTCCCAGCTCACTTGACACTTATTTTCATTTTGGTTTGTCACATCTCACTTGACACTTCCCAAAATAGTTTACTTTTTATAATTTTATATTCACTCTACCCCACCACTCATTCTCTCTCTTCATTTTTCACCACTCAATTTATTCAACCAACACTACTATTTACCCCACTCATTCTCTCTCTTCATTTTCTACCACACATTTTTCTTATTTTATTCTTTTTCCTTAGTTATTGTGCCCACCTCTTGGGTGTCAAGTGAGGTGGGACGGAGGGAGTATATAATAGTATAATGGTAATGGCACAATAAGTACTAATTACTCTGTATCATTAAAGTAAACATGATTAAGTATAAAATATTTTGTTGTCTAATCATGTATCCCCAACAAAACATAAAAAATTATAATCTTTTAACTTGCTCAAAATTGGGTGACAGCTTTTTAATATATTTTAAACAAATCAGCCAATAATGTGATGCCATAGTATGTGTATCTAAGGACTTGTACAAAGGTAATTGAGTATTTAGCTTACAGATATTAATTCTTTCCAGATTCATGATTAAACTTACAATGATTCTCTTGTTCTTAGTGTGTAGGCCAAAGGTTGATGTGCTTTGGCCATTGATTAGATGCAAGTATGAAATTAAAAATTAAGTGATTATGCCAAATATTAGGTTTGTAATCTCTACTACTAGATAGGATTAAAGTTCGACAAAAGCTTATGTGAGAGCCGGTCTCACGTATGAGACGAGTTTCATTGAGAAAGTAAGGCCTCGTTTGTTTTTCCATTCAGAGGCACTTAATGGGGTGAATATCTGAATCGGTCTGACATGAAGTCATTAAGTTTTTTTTTTTTTTTTTTTTTTTCAGATTCAGATCTGAAAGCATCTGAATAGCCTCTTAATATTCAGACCTAAATTGTCCACTTATTTGCCTCTGAACTACCTTTTTACATTAATAACATCACTCTATTTACTTAATTCAAAACTACCCACCCTTACCCAACATCACGCTCAGATAGTTTCTTCTTCCTTATCCATTGCCGTCACCTCCACCGTCGTTCTCGCCTCCATCTTGCAGTCCTCTGGCAACGACCGCCCCTATTTTTGTGTTGATCGACACAGAGATGATATCACATATTTTGTTTGAACGGTGAGCTATTAGGAACCTTCTCTTCAACCTTGACCTTCACCTCCTCCTCCACAACAGAAGACCCATTATCACTAGCTCTAATTGCCACCAAGATAAGCCCTTTCTTGGGGTTCTGAGAGAGAAAAGACTTAAATCCCAACTGGGTTTTGGATTGATGATGAGGACAACGAGGCTGAAGGTGGGTTGGAGGTGTTAGAACATGGCTTGCACAACAAGTCATTAATGTTCCATTTATGAAATCATGATTATAATGTTAATATAAAGTGTAGCAAATAAAAGTAAATAAATGTGTAGAATCCTGAAATGTAATTTATCTATTTATGATGGGCAAAATGGTAAATTAACATTGCTAAAGTTTGAAAGGGTGTGGTCCCTAAATGAAGTGTCACCATGTTTACTATTTAAAGACCTTTCCATCAAGCCTAAAACATACTACATTCTTTACTTTCTCTCCTTAATCATCTTCATTATTATATAAGAAGTACTTGAGAGATTTAAAGGACACTCATCATTTAGAAGATCATTCTCCCTACATCTTCTTCTTCTTCTTCTTCTTCTTCTTCTTCTTCTTCTTCTTCTTCTTCTTCTTATTTCTCCATACAAACATCAAGATGGATTCAACAGGTAACATTTGCTTCCGCCTTCATCTCTTCTCTAACTCTTTCCAAAATAGAGTATGGCATTCAGGGTTAAAATTGTTCCAACAATTGGTATCAGAGCCAGCTCATTTTTGGTTTGGGTTTGAGTTCTTATGAAAGCCTTAAAACGCTTTATCTGATTCATTATTCTGTTGAATCATCAAGTTTTTGATGTTGTTTAGAGACTCTAATTCATTAACTAGAGTGCTGATATTCATCATCTAAAGTTTTAAGAAAAGGTTTGAAAAGCTTTGATCAATGAACACAATGGTTCAAGTTTGACTATCCCTTCATAGCATAATTATGTGTAATGCATAATTATGTGGATCTACTTACTTGATTCCATTGTTTTAAAAACAAGATTATCCCTTAAAAGCATGTTTGTACATTGTATAATGTATACCCATGTGGATCTACTTGTTGTTCATGCATTTGGGAAAAGTTAGAACAAAATTCAGAAGTGCAGAAAATTCATCATCTAAACAAGATTATCCCTTCAGTGTATGAACCGGTGGCACCTGGAAACAGGTGGTCCGGGCGGGTATTCTCTTTGGTCCGGTCGGACCATTAGGCCTGGTCCGGTCAGGTTCTTTGAATGGTCCGGTCGGACCTCTAAGTTCTGCTCAGCCGAGTCATTACTTTTGCACGGCCGTGCACTAATAGGTCAAAAATCAAGGTTTCTGTAAAAGTGGTGCTCGGCCGTGTCATTCTCTATGCTCGGCCGTGCAAATACTGTTCACAGGTTTTGGGATTTTTAAAGTTTCTACACAATTTTGTTTCCCCTCTTAAACAAAACATACATTTTTTCAAACCTTAAAAAAGTCTTGATTAATTATATGCTTAAACAATTTTATTCATTGTTTAAATAATATTATCGCCAAAGTGATTAACGTTATTTAAACCCAAAATTGTTAAAGTGTTGAATGTTTGAGTTGATATGTGAATGACTTGAATTTTCCAAAGAAGATCTTGACATTTGACTAAACTTGAGCATTCATATGATGACAAATAAAATAAACATTAAGTTATTTTGTTAAATGTTGGGGGAATTGGGGGGATCACCGCATCCACTAGCCCATACTAGCAGTCATCACCGTAGGAGAAAATATTCAACATATGAATAAAGTATGAAAGAACAAGAACACCATGATTTGTTAACCCGGTTCACCACCACCCGTGGCTACATCCGGAGGCCCCAAGCCAGGATATCACTATAATAATATGTTTGATTGTTACAATTTACATATGCACTCACACAGATCTAGCATAGTAACTCTCCATGAACAACCCTCTCCTACATATTATTATCTCTCCCCAAGAACACACAAATAATATGATTATGGACGGGTTGTAGGATCGCCCCCCATGGCTCTCCTAGGCCCCCGGCCCCCTCCTACACACTATTTTGTGCTCTCTCATGATATCCTAACTCTCTCCTTTTGAGTACACAATATTCTTGGACGAAATCATGCTTATATAGCAGTACAAGGAAGCCCTAAGTCTATTTGGAAGAGATACAATCAAAATAGGAAACAAATCAGGAAACCAGATCCGACACCAGGCGCCCGCTCGCACCCCACCAGGCGCCCGCCTCGATTCTTTTCCCAGAATCTGATCCTTTTTGCCTTCTTGAGCACGCGCTCGCCTCCTACCGAGCGCCCGCCTGCTCCTCCGCCCAGAAAGCCTCCTCCGTTTTGAACTCCTTTTGATCTTCACTAACTCCCCCGACTTGGACTCCTTTTCCCTCTCTGCTTCCCCTTAGGTTTAAGACTCCAATCCCAACATTAAATGCTTAAGACTACCCAAAGGAAGATTAAGCATTTAATCAAATATTGTTCAAATTACTTGTTATCAAAAGCAATTATTTATGAGTCAATTCGCAATCCAAAAATTAGTTTTGATGTCATGTTAATTACCTTATTTATGGATTTCATTTGATATAATTAATCATTTATTCATTGTGTAGTTTCTTATTTTTGTTTTGTATTCATTCTTGTTCTCAAAATTCTAACAGATTTACTTATTGCTTCATCCGTAATTACTGCTATGAGTACTGTACTGATGCTTAATGGGACTAATTTTAAAACTTGGAAAAATAAATTGATAATGATCTTAGGCTATATGGACATAGATCACGCATTAAGGGAACCGTTTCCTCTTCCTCTTTCTAAAATAAGCACTCAAGAAGATTGCTTAAATACTGAGAAGTTGGAACGCTCCAACCGCGTGAGCCTAATGATCATGAATATAGTTATCCCGGAGACCATTTTGATCAGTGTCTCCAAGGATGTTGATGCTAAAACATTCCTTGATATCCTTGAGGAACGTTTGGCATCTACTTCTTCTCATGGGACAAAGAGAAGAAGGAAGGAAATTGCGGTTGCAAATAGTAAGAAGCCTAAGGGATCATCTAATGATCATAAGGAAAATAAATGCTTCTTTTGCAAGGACCTCACTCACATGATGTATGACTGCCCTAAGTATTACGCTTGGCGTATTAAGAAAGGTATGTCATTTGGTCTTGTTTTGTATTGAGGCTAATTTGGTTTCAATTCCTACATATACATGGTGGTTGATTTGGTGTAACAACTCAAATAAGTGTGTCTATGTAGGGCTGCCTGAGTTACCGAAGATCCAGCGAAGATGAAGCGATTTATCTATAAGATAGTTGGAAATCCGGTTGAAGTTTTAGGCATAGAGACTTTTAGGTTATTGTTAAAGTACTAAGTATTATTTATATTAATAATACATTCATTGTACCGTCATTTAGAGGGAATTTAATATATATCACAATATTGAACAAGAAGGATAATTTTGTTCATTTGGTAATAATAAGTGTGATCTTTATTCAATTCCAAGGTTGTTGGTACTAGTATTTTGTCAAGTAATCTATGCTTAGTTGACACTATTCAAACAATAAATGAGTTCCATAAAGCAAAAGTCATCAAGTGAAAATTCTTATACCTTATGCCATAAACATTTAGGTCATATCTCCAAGAGGAAAATTGACAAGCTTATGTCAAAAGGAATCTTTTAAACAAACTTGATATTCCGAGAAAAAGACTTTTTGCATTAAAAAGAAAATTTACAAACACTAAATGAAAGTATCCCCGAGAGCATTAAGTGTCCTAGAACTAATAAATACGGAATATTGTGGGCCATTCCCTACCCCTTCATGGAATGGTCAACAATATTTATTACGTTCATGGACGACTACTCTCATTTATGGGTACATTTATTTACTTCATGAAAAGTCTTAATTATGGACGTTTTCAAGTCTTATAAGGCCAAAGTTGAAAGTCAACTTAGGAAGACTATTAAGAATGTTAGGTCTGATCGTGGTAGTGAATACTATGATCGGAATAACGATTTTGGGGAACTACGTCCGGGTCCTTTTTGCTCGCTATTTTGAAGAGTGTGGGATTGTCCCTCACTACACTATACCGGAAATGGCTTGCATATATAGTGTAGCTAAGAGACATAATAAGATCCTTAAGGACATGGTAAAGAAGTATGATCTCTTGTACTTTATTACCTCACTCATTATGGGCAATACATTGAAAAACCGCAACTTATATTCTTAATAAAGCTTCCTCTGAAGTTACTAATAAAAACCCTTATGAATTATGGACAATTTAAAAACCGTCCTTAAATCATTTTATGTATGGGGTTGTCCAGAAGCAAGGATTTATAGGCCTAATTAGACATGTCCATTCGGTTCCGGTTCCGGTTCCCGGTTCCGGAACCGCCGGTTCCCGGTTCCCAAATGGCCGGAACCGTATTCGAACCATCTTAATCCGGTTCCCGGTTCTATCCGCCGGTTCCGGTTCCGGTTCCGACGGTTCCACCGGTTCCATCTCACCATCTAATAAGTACGTAATACTCCCTCCGTCCCAAAATATTTGTAGTTTAAAATGTAATACTCCTGCCATTTCAAAATACTTGTAGTTTAAGGAGTTGAGGTTTGTCCCAAAATATTTGTAGTTTTGCTATTATCTATACATTTTTGACATTGTTTATCAAATATACCCTTATTTATGATAGTGTTGTCATTGCAAAAGTATTAAATTGTCTTGATACTTGAAATGTTCCAAGAGTAATATAGTCCATTACACATGTATTAATTTTTTTTTTCTTAATTTGTGTGAAAATCTTAAAACTACAAGTATTTTGGGACGAAGGGAGTATGTATATCAGTATATATATTAGCTAGCAGCCAACCTACCATAATGATCAAACATCTTTAAAGTCATCTGATGCAGAGAACCGTTCGGTTCCCGGTTCTCGGTTCCGGTGCTCGGTTCCCGGTTCCGCCGGTTCCTCGGTTCTAAATATGTTGGATTCGTATTCGAACCGTTTCAATCCGGTTCTCGGTTACGTTCGGTTCCCGGTTCCCGGCGGTTCTCGCCGGTTCTCGGTTCCGGTTCTACCCGCCGGTTCCGTCGGTTCCCGGTTCTATTTGGACATGTCTAGGCCTAATAAGGGCAAATTGGACGCTAAGACTCTTAGTAGCTATTTTGTGGGGTATGCCGAGAGATCTAGGGGATATAAATTTTACAACCCGAAAACTAGAACATTTTGAAACGAGAAATCCTAGGTTCTTTGAGGATGTTGAATTTAGTGAGAGATTAGAAGTAAAATTTTGAATTTGAGGAGGAAGATGCATCCATTTCTTTACCTCTTCTCATAGTTCCAATTGGATATCAAGTTTTATACTTAACATTCAAGAAGAACATACAATTCGAAATAATGACTCCCCTATAAATATTGAACAAACATGAAAATGTTGATCATAAAGATTAAATTCAACAACCTCAAAATGAGGAAGAACCGGTGCTCTTAAGGAGATCCAATAGAGTAAGAAGAAGTGCTATTACGGATAATTATAAGGTGTATCTTGCCGAGAATGAAGGACACTTAGGTTTAGTGGGAGATGAACCTCCCATCTTCCATGAAGCCATTAATAGTCCTAAATTCTCATAAGTGGATCAATGCCATAAATAAACAGTTAAAATCTATAAAAGACAACGACGTTTGGAATCTTGTTCCATTACCTAAAGATGTGGAACCTATTGGGTGCAAATTGGTCTTTAAAGACCAAAAAAGATTCACAAAGTAATGTATAAAGATATAAGGCTTGTTTTGTTGGTAAGGGATTTACTCAAAAGGAAGGTATTGATCATAAAGAAACATTTTTTTGGTATCTTCTAAAATGTTTTTAGGATCATTATGGCACTAGTAGAATCTTTTGATCTTGAGCTTCATTAAATGGACATAAAGACAGTTTTCCTTAATGGAAACATTAATGGTAACTGATTTAGATCAAACTAATCAATTAGTTTGTAAACTTAAGAAATCCATTTATGGGCAAACAAGCTTCTCGCAAGTGGTACTTAATAATTTAATCAAGTTGTTATTTCATTTGGTTTTGAAATAAATCTTGGTGAAAATTATGTATACCATTAGTTCAGTGGGAGTAAAATTATAATTTTGGTCTTATATGTGGATGATATTTTGCTTGCTAGTAATGACATGAACCTTCTTAAGGAAACTAAGAAATTTTTTATTTGAAATGAAAGGTTTTGGTAAGGCATCTTTTTTATTAGGAATCCAAATTCACCGTAATCGCTCACGAGGTGTCTTAGGATTATCACAAAAAGCCCATATGGAAAAAAGGTATTACAAAAGTTTAGCATGCAAAACTGTAAAACACTTGACACCCCTAATTTTAAAGAGTACAAATTTTAGTCTCAAACAGTGTCCTGCAAGTAATTTTGAATCCAAGTATATTGAAAATATCCCTTATACATCAGCAGTAAAGAAGCTTAATGTATGCGTAAGTCTTATATTTATTGTTGGGATGCTTGGTCAATACCAAAGCAATCCAGGAGAGAACATTAGGTAGCAGCCAAAAGAATGATAAAAATATTTGCAAAACACTAAAGAACTATTTGCCTATATTTTAAGTCGGATCATCTTGAGATCATTAGGTATTCCGACATTAGTTAAATTATACTCCCTCCGTCCCATTTCAAATTGCAAATACTAGGTGTACACGGGAATTAAGAAAAAAGTAAAAAATGTGATGTGTTGTGAGTGTAGATAGTTGGGTAGGAGAGAGAAAGTGGGGTAGGGAATAGTAAGTGGGTTAGTTGATGTGAGTATGAGAAGTGGGACCCACTAATTAAAAAGTATTAAAAACTTCCATTTAAAGATTTTGCAATTTTAGTTGGGACACCCAAAATGGTAAATTTTGTAATTTGAAATGGGGCGGAGGGAGTATGGCTGCATAAGTTTATTAAGGGACTGCCAATTGTCAACAAGTATCGAAAGACCGCTTAAGTTTTATGGTGACAATCGGACGGCAGTCTCATAACAACAAGAGTTCATCAAAGTCTGAAGGATATAGACATTAAGTTTCTTGTTGTAAAGGAAAATGAACAAAGAAATACAACTTATAGAAACAAACTCCATTTTAGAGGATCCGTTTATGAAAGCGTTATTATCTTCAGTGTTTCACATGGGTGTAACGATCTTGATAACATTTAGCATAGTGGGAGTTTGTGTTGTTCTTTCATTAATTGTTCTCTTATTTAAAGTTTTTTTTTTTTTTATCTCATTTGGTTAAGTTGGACTAGTTGGAAGAATATGTATATATTCATTATTCCATGCTACACATCTACACTTTTGATCTATGTCATTTAGTTGGATTTGTACACGTGATTACTGTGGGTTTAGTTGCGAATCAATTACAACGTCTACCCCTTTAGTCCTTATATTTGGATGACTAATGGACGAGATTGTTATAGATGACAATAAAGTGCGCACATAAGAGTTGTCATTTGTGTTATATTTATGGTTTTAAAGGAAAGACTTTGTTTTGCAACCCAAGTGGGAGATTGTTAGAACATGGCTTGCACAACAAGTCATTAATGTTCCATTTATGAAATCATGATTATAATGTTAATATAAAGTGTAGTAAATAAAAGTAAATAAATGTGTAGAATTCCTGAAATGTAATTTATCTATTTATGATGGGCAAAATGGTAAATTAACATTGCTAAAACTTGAAAGGGTGTGGTCCCTAAATGAAGTGTCACCATGTTTATTATTTAAAGGCCTCTCCATCAAGCCTAAAACATACTACATTCTTTACTTTCTCTCCTTAATCATCTTCATTATTATCTAAGAAGTACTTGAGAGATTTAAAGGACACTCATCATTTAGAAGATCATTCTCCCTACATCTTCTTCTTCTTCTTATTTCTACATACAAACATCAAGATGGATTCAACAGGTAACATTCGCTTTCGCCTTCATCTCTTCTCTAACTCTTTCCAAAATAGAATATGGCATTCAGGGTTAAAATTGTTCCAACAGGAGGCGATGAAAGCAAGGCCATGGACATAGCTGCAATTTTTCTCTCTGGTTAATAGGTTCTTGAATAAAGAGGTCTCAGAACATGGTGATTGGATTTTGGTAAGTTTTTGAGCTGTTTTGAGCCTCAGAATTGGGGCTCTGGGAAATTGGAAGTGTGTTGTGCTAGTGTCTTTGTATAGTACTCAGAGAAGACATCACATATTTAGTTTTGACAATTAAATTATTCATCCGTTATAAAAAATGATTTTTTTAATCTTTTTTAAGTTCTTAATGAAACAAATATTTTAATTTTGTCAAAATATATTTTTGAACAAGAATAATTTGAATAAAAGTGAAAATTTATTATGAGACGGAAGGAATTATACTATATATCAATTATATACTCTCCAAACAGTAAAAGGTTAAAATGGTAAACAAACACATTTCAGAAAATGAATTCAGATGAAAAATCAAACAGTTTAAATAGTTCAGTAATCAGACTTCAGACGCTGCCTCTTATTCATTCAGCCAATTTCAGATGTGAAATCAGATTTCAGGACTTAACACTTAAAAAAAACAAACACCACCTAAATGATTTTCCTCCATCTTAGAATTAGAAATGGGGTAAGAAGAAGCGAGATGGGCTGGACTGAGCCGGCAATGGACTATGTTGGAGGTTCCACCTTAAAACCAATTGGTGCTAAGGGGAGTACATCCTCAAGTCTATATACCGGTCCATATTTGTCTCTTTAGAAAATGTGGGATAATTGTCTAACACCCCTGTCGGCGGCGGAGCAATATCATTGTTTTCGTTCATTTCAAGACAGGTAATCTATTAGTACTATATATAAAGTTTGTGGCTCAGGGGTAAATTTGGAATTTCACTTATAAGTCCTTAGGCGGTTTCACGCTACTTCAACATCTAAGGGCATGTATGTCATTTTAATGTATGGCTAAAGTGTAATTATCATAAGAAAAGTTGGGAAAATAAAATCTGAAATTGCTCCTCCCCCCCTCCTCATTTCAATCTCATCCCCCTCTCTCTCTAAAACACACAGTGACACACTTTCTTTCTCCCCAAACACTCGCTCCCTCTTTGTTCAAATTTCCAGATTACCGGCGCTTCGATCTCCGTTCCCAGCCCTCAGTGAAAAGTCATTTTAATGTATTGCCTTTCTTCTAATCTAAACGGGATTGCTCAATTTGCCCTCAGTGAAAAGTCACGTGCAGCGCACATGTCCACTTAACGGTGGGTTTTGACAGAAATCGTCAGAAAGCTCCTAATTACCAAAAAAAAATGATTTTAAGTCCTGATTTAGCGGAAAAAAAAGTCGAGGCTCCTTTTAAAAGGCACCCTTGAGTTCAGGCCCTAAATTGTCATTAACCCTTTTTAAAACTCATTCAACATTATTTAATACTCCCTCCGTCCGGAGTAAGGTCATACCTCTTATTTGCACGAAGATTAAAATAAGTTGTTTGGTTTTGTGAGTTTAAAAGTAATTTAGGAGAAAGAATGAGTGAGATGAATATTAAAAATTATTTGTTATTTAAGGAAAGAGACTTTTACAATGGAACGTACCAAAATAGTAAGTATGACTCTTTCTCTAAAACGGAGGGAGTAGTATTTATATTTAACATGAACATTTTGCCTGTTATATTTGAGAGATTGTCTTCAAAATATTTTATGACATACCAATGAACATTTTAATGCACATTTCTCCCTATGTGATAAAGAATGTTTGGCGATTCTTCATAAAACTGTGGAGTATATGCTTACTGAATTTCCTGAATTGGTATGAATATATTCCACTTAAAATATTAACAAATTTAATTACCTTTTGTTAACCACTTAATTTATTTCATGTTCTAGATTTTCCACCTATAATCACCACAATTGTTGGGTTTGAAGCTTTTTCCAAAGTTAAAATACTCGATGGTACAAGGACTGGACCACATCATGTTTTGGACATTAAACTACGTCGTGGTGGTTACAAAAAGTTTATCAATATGAAAGAGTATCCAGCGACCCTACAGGTAGTACAAGTACGACGCCCAAAATACAGGTCTGTTAGCTCTAACGTTTAAATATTCCGCTGTTACTCACTACATTATAGCGACTAAAGCCCAACCGTTACTCATTAATTTACGTTGGAGACTTACTAACATTTTAATCAACATTGACAGGGTTTGTTGGTGGGAAAAAAATTGAAGAAAATTAACGGTAGTGGATGTGCGAAACAATTGAATGTTAAATATTTCAACCATATGAAGCTCAAGATTTAAACTTATTGTATTAATTCCATTGATGGACATTCTTTACGATTGTGACAACTTATTCCGACAACTTATTCCACCCACTGCACTCCTTCATGTAATAAATTATTTGCTTTAAAATTTCATAACTACATATCAACATTGTCAGAGTGCTCTGTACTTTGATTTCCAGATTTTTAAGTTTTATATCTTCGTCGATTATCTCCTCCTTCTAATACACTGTCATTCAACACAAACATGTCATACTACGAAATAATTATCATTTCCTTCTTCAGTAATTCAACAAAATATTGGGCCGTGCAACGCACGGGTGCAACTCTAGTGATTTAGTAACCTTTGTTTACATTATTTGAAAGATTATTGTAATCATGTTGGTCAACATTTCTTGTATTTCCTCAACAAAAAAAAAAAATAAAATATTTCTTGTATTTAAGTTTCGGGTATTCTCTTATTTTATTTTATTTTCATTAATCAACTATTTACGTAAAAGACTATAGTGTTATGGTGTTTATTTGGTTACTGAACTTGACTAAAACATAGTACCCCATCCATCTCAAAATAGATTTCGTTTTGAGCATTTACACAATTTTTAAGATATATACAATTAATTCATGTAAAAAAATCTCATATACCCCTAAAGTAATCCAATCACCTAGGCAATAAAATATTTGTGCAAGAGATAAACTATCATTAATAAAGGTATAATTGATATACAACTACAAAAAAACCTTCACATAGTAAAACGACAAATATTTGAAGGATTATGTTGTAATCAATAAATAGAATTAAAATGATAAAATGTTTAAGTGATACTCCCTCTGTCCCCGAATGATAGTCCTCCTATTTTTATGGGTATTACGAAGGAACTTTGGGCTATAATTAAGGCTACTTTTAATTAGTCTAATTAAATTTTTGAAATTGTTCTTGATACACCATTATAAATACTATTAATATCAATTTTTAGATTCACATTAACATAATTATAAATAGCATTTATAACTGTTCAAAGTTCCCTCGTAATAACAACGAAAAAATGTGGACTATCTTTTTCGGAGACGGAGGGAGTAGTATTTTAAACGGGAGGGAATAAAACTTTTGAGCCGTTGAGGATCCACAAGCCTCCTTTGAATATGCCCCGACTAGTTTATGAATTGGATCATAATGGGATGTGGGCTGATTGCGTTGCATGCATTTTATTCTAGCCTGTTTGGTTTATTTTGTTGTGCTTGACATGGGCCTTTCGTAGATTTCCCACCGTCACAAATAATAATCATGTTTAATTTTTTAAACATTTTAAAAATTATATTATAAGTTCTAAAAATTTAGTAATTTTGATGTTATTTTTTGAAGAATAGTAATTTTGATGTTGAAAAAACGAGAGTAACTTTATTTTTATTAATGTTTTTGGGCCAACTTATATTTCATATTTCAGTATCTTCAAGGTTCACCATAATTCCACTTTAGATTTTAAAATTTAGAAATTTTACAAAAAGTACACAAGTAATATTTTGATTTAGATAGATTACAAAACCTTTCTTTACGAATTCATCTCAAAAAATCTTTTCCCATTTGTCAATTTTTGTTTGATAGAAATTAGTTTTAGTGCTTAACTTTTCTTTACGAATTCATTTCAAAAACATCTTTTCCCATTTGTCAATCTTTGTTTGATAGAGATTAGTTTTAGGGTGGTTAAATCACACTCATACTTCTCAATTAATACCATTAAAATTATATTCCCACTGTTTCGGAAAGTTAGTATGTCTTTTTTCGTTGTTATTACGAATGAACTTTGAGTAATAATTAAGGCTACTTATAATTATCTTAATGAGAATCTAAAAGTTGTTATTAATAGTATTTATATTGTTGTATTAGTAACAAGTTATAAACTTTCATTAAGACAATTAAAATTAGTCTAAATTATTGTTCAAAGTTCATTCGTAATAAAAAATTAAAAAAAAAATGACTAATTTTTTGGGAGAGGGAATAACAAAATGTTATGACTATGAAGTATGAATTGATCCCTGTCAAAAGGTTACTAATGGCCCTATTCAAGATTCTTAAATTAGAATGAGAACTGAGATTATGGTGAAATTTGTGCATGGGTGCCTAAATATATAGTATTAGCGTTAGGATTATGTCTAACACTGTTAAATTTTGAACGAACTATTAGGACTATGAGTTGATTTCTGTCAAAAAAAAAAAAGTTTACTTGTTATCAGTGACGGATCTACACCAAATATTTTGGTGTTGCCTATTATTTCCAAAAAAAAAAAAAAGGATGCGAAACTAAAATTCAATACGTTTACAATTATAAATATAATAGGCTTCAATATGTCAACGTTATATTAAACAAACGCAATTTACAATTGATGTTTCCTAGGATTCATCTTTTGAAAATAAGTTAAAATCCCATCCTCACTAATACTCATGAATACATCTCTTTCTACAAAAGTTACCAATCGGTCATTTAACCATCTTAGACCTCAAATCGCTCTATACATGCTTCATAGCTGAAAAGCCCGCTCAATACTTGCGGTTGTTACCGGAAAAAGCAAAGCAATCTTCACAAGCTTATAAACCACACGGTAAGTCTCATTCTTTTTGGTTGCCACAAGTGTCATTGAAAGATCAACAAGCTCTTTCAAATCTGAAAACGAGAGTCTAAGCGCATATCCATAATATAATTAGCCAATTAATTACGGATAGATGATTCACATTCCTCCAAAAAATCATTAGGATACAATTGCGACATCCTCATCAATTTGTCTTCATCAAAAGAAGCAAACAACGAAGAAGGACTCAAGCATGCTACACATTGTAATAGTTCAGTGCTTTCCACATTAAATCTTTCATCAAGTTCTTTCAATTGCACATCCAAAATACTAAAAAAACAATCATTCTTGTAATGATGTAGATTAGTAATAAATGAACTTTGACGACGGGATTTCTTCAACAAGTGTTCATCCATGTCTGGCACATCAATGTCACGTCTCTTACAAATTTCAACAACACTATTCAAGAGGACTTCACATCCACTATCCCTCTTTTGTTGAAGTCGCCGTTTGGCAATAGTTACAAGATTCAAAGCATTCAAGAGATCTTGCTCACGTCTTTGTAAAGCCAAATTCAAATCATGAGTAACCCCTAGAACATCAACCATCAAATACAACATGAAAATAAAACGAAAATCATGTAACCCATTTATCAAAGTGCTTGCTTGACCACGAACATCACAAGAAGCATATTCAACAATTGTTTCAATGACTTTAATCACCGGACCATACAAACTCATTATACTCGTAAGAGTCTTGAAATGGGACCCCCAACGAGTATCTCCCGGCCTCGTAAGACATGATTGTTGATTTAAACCTCTACCAGTTTCTACCAAACCCTCCTCAGTTATTTCGGCTAAATGGGCAAATTGTTTGTCTCGCAGCAACTCTTGTCTTTTGTTAGAACAACCAATAATATTCACAGCATCATTAACCAATCCGAAAAAAAGCACCCACATCAATATTACGCTTGGCAGCCGCAACTAGTGCCAATTGAAGTTGATGAGCAAAACAGTGAACATATAATGCAGAAGGATTATCCTTTTGAATTAAAGTTCTTAATCCATTTTCACGACCACTCATATTGCTTGCTCCATCATACCCTTGACCTCTAATCTTAGACATACTCAACTTATTCTTAGTCAAAAGGTCTTCAATTGCATTTTTAAGTGATATGACATTTGTTTCTTTCGCATGTGCTACCCCCAAAAATCTTTCCACAACACCGCCTTTGGAATCAATATAACACACAACAAGCCCCATTTGTTCTTTCATAGAATAATCACCGGATTCATAAGCTAAAATAGTGAATACATCATCCCGAATCTCTCTACAAATTTTTGAAGTGGTTAAAAAGGCACATGCCTTTGCAAGTTCTTTTTGAATGGCAGGGGAGGTCATCTTACGACTCCCATGTTGACCATGAACCTCTCGTAACAGATTTACATATTAAAGAAAATGACCTTGATAAGAGGAATCTTTTGCCTCGTTATGTCCCCGAAAAGCTTGCCCACCCCTCGAAAGTAATCTAGTAACTCTAAGTGATGTCTTCAAGTTCATTACATAATCATTATCTTCTTGTTCAGTTTGTCTATTCATACATGTTCTGATGCTTTGTTTAGGGTTCATGAGAATTGTACATTTTGCTTTACTTGCTTGATGAAAATCACTATTAGCATGCAAGTCAAGTCCGTTCTTCATTCTAGACCAACTCCTAAAACTATCCTCTTTACCAACAAAAGATTCACCACCATACTTACTCACATCTTTAAACAAATAGCATGGCAAACAAAACTAGGCATCTTTTGATTCACTATATTCCAACCAATCTTTATATTCATTAAACCACCCATGATGAAATTTACGCTTTTTACCTGAGATAAGAGTGGTCGGATATTCCAGTCCTTTGAGGTGGTACGTTCTTCTAACTCTTTCAACATCATTCGGATGAAAAACCAAAATTGGCTCCCTTTTCCCGGGATCACTTTGTAGGGTCACATCTCCGCCTCTTAATCGTATTATAGGTTGTGATTTAATTGAAGTATTAGGTTGTGGTCCTTGTGTTTCTTGAAGAACTACCTTCGGCTCCCCTTGAGCAATTGGAACTCTAGGGCTTGCTTTATTTCTCGGAGTCACCGTAATGAACCGATCCAACAACCAATTACCAATGTTATCAAATGAGAAGATTAACAATAAAGAATTTGGGACCGAAATAAGAACAAAATTAGGAAAGAAGTGAAATCAATTTTAGATTTTAGGGTTTGACTTTGATTGGACAATCTCTTCTTATTTTCTTGAGGGGGATGTGGAGGGGGAGTATTTCCGTCCATTCCGGCGATGGTGGCGGTGGCTGTGGGCGGCGGTGAGGAAATGGTGTGTGGCGGTGGACTGGAGACTGCTCGGAGGTGGATGATAGATGTGTTTTTACACATTTAAAGAGTACTATTCCGTAACTCATTTTATGTTCGATCTTGAGTTTTATTGTGTTTTAATGGCCTTTTGTGGAGATATGCGTTAAGACAGGAAACATGTACTTTTGGGACATTTTGGGATCTAAAGGAAAGCAAGTAATGCATGGGAACGGAATGGTGTTGAGACAGCCAGAGAAAATAAGAAATATATGTTTCAGTAATAGTGGGCGGCCGCACACCCCGATCTGGACGACCGCACACTTTTGAGGAATTTGGCCCAGAACCAACCAGGATACTTGGGCGACCGCACATCACTATCTGGGCGGCCGCACAGTACGTCGGGCAGAAAATATTTAGTTTTCTAATTATTTGAGGATTTTAATTGTTTTCCTTTTTGTAACCCTAGTTGGCCCTAGTATAAATATATATCAAACCACAGCAGCCAAGGACGTTGTTTTTATCATATTTTTCAAGCATTGTAAAAGATTAGAGATTGACAAGTTTTATTCAATATTACTATTCATCAATTCATGTCTTCTTCTCAAGAAATTATGATGATCAACATGAGTATGCTTGGCTAATCTTCTCGTTCTACGGATTGGAGGTAACATGTACGGATTTGATTTGTGATAAATAATTCATCGTCAATCTTTGTTGTTGGGTTCTTTAAAATGGTTTTTTCATATAATTAATCGGTGTATACAGATTTCAAGTGATTGATCTACGTATAAAAAGTCTATACTTCTAAAGCATATAATTGAGACTTGCAAAGTGATTTCTTGTCAAGATTGTAGATTCGTAAATTCCTAGGGTTTTCATGGATTCTTTGAATATTACATAGACTTTGCAGAAAGTGTAGTATTTGAAGAGTACTAAATTAAAGTTGTGTGAACACTTGATTTTATATAAGTGAATGAATCCCCAAAAGTAATTGTTGATGTTATTATTTATTCGTTTCAATGAAGTACATGTGAACCCAATCCGTAGATTCTTCTCTCATCGCTTGAATACCGGTAATTTCATTCTGATTTAGTTTAATTGCAATCTTTAGTTTAATTTTAATTGCTTTCGTAGTTTAGTTAAAAACCAAAATCAGTCATTTTAATTTCTTCTCTTTAACTGCTGAAAAGTGAACTGTTGATAGACAAGTCTCTATGGATCGACTCTCGCACTGCGTATTACTATTTCGATATCTAGTACGCTTGCTAGGTTTTTATTACTAGTGGAGTTTTTCTACATCAAGTTTTTGGCGTCGTTGCTGGGGACTTGATTTGTATTCTACAGTTCAATTTTCAACAGCGTATGCTTGGTCGGAAGTCACTGAACCCCCAGTTGGTTCCGTTGAACGACGACATCGACAAGCTTGAGAGGGGCATTCCCCCTAATAATCCATTAGAAACCGAATCTGAGACTTCTGTCACCGGGACAGAAGAAGATCTAAGTGAAACCGAAAATTCCACCACCGAGGTAGAAGTAAACTTAAACATGGGTGAGGTTCGTCAAATTAAGGACTTCTTTCATCCTAAAATTGATGACGCATCATCATGTATTTATTTGCCGCCCTCGGCAAAAGCTTATGAATTAAAAGGGCAATATTTTAATTTGTTGCCTAGTTTCCATGGTTTAACTAATGAGGACCCGCTTAATTTTATCCGTGAATACCTGACCAATGTGTAAACATTCCCTATCACTGTTGGTATCATGAAGGACCAGTTAAAGATGCGTTGTTTTCCTCTTTGTCTTAAGGGCACAGCTAAGACTTGGTTCATGACTTTGCCTCCCAATAGCATAGACACATGGGAAAATATGTACCAAGCTTTCTTTCAGAGATTTTATTCGCATCCCTCATTATCAGCATTAAGAAAGAAAATCATAGGTTTTCAACAAGAACCTGGTGAGGCGTGGGATCGTTTTAAAATGTTGTTAGTCCAGTGTCCTCACCATGATTTTTCTTTACCCCATTTAAATCAGTCATTTTATGATGGGTTGAGTCCTTTGCATCAAAACACTGTTGATAATGCTGCGGGGGGTCCAATAGGTGAGAAAACTCCTGATGTAGCACGGGTGTTTGACAAAGTCAAACATATTAATTATTTTTGCATTTTAATTAGTATTTTAGGATTTAGTTTAAATTGGTTTCTATTTTATTTAGTATTTTCGTCATTATTTTTACTAGGTCATTTAAAGAGTGTTTTAGAGTAGGATTAGGAGTGTTTTTGTTATTTTTGAGTCCTATTATGTTACCATATAGGTTAGGGTTAATTTTAAAAGGTTTAGGATTCGTTTACAAGTTTTATGGGAACTATAAAATAGGCCTAAAAGTGTAATCCGAAAATAAGACTTCTTTTAATAAAAATTTGATTGCTTTGCAATTGTTGGGTTTTACCCATAAGCCTTTGGCTTGCAGAATAGTCTTTTCGAAGATTATTATAGAGAGATTTTTATCCTAGTTGTTTGAAGGGTTGATTTCGATCAATCCTTGGTATATTTCCGCTGCGTTTCACATCAATTGGTATCAAAAAAGGTTTGATCCTTGGAAGATGGCAGGCGATGGAGAATATGATGTTATTCAAGCAATCAATCTAAAATTAGATCGTGCTAGGCGAAAGAAAGAATACCTTCTCTAGTTGGCATATCAATTCTTTAATTTGGAGAAAGTTGCCGATCAACGTTTGCGATATTACCAATTCTTAGGAGATTGGGAAAACGAAGAAGAAGCACAAACGAGTAAGCACAGGTATATGACGTTAATTGATGTTAATGCTGACAAACTTGATTATTTGATAGACATATTCATTCCGAGATTGGAGGCACAAAAATCTGCCGAATATGCTCGCCTTGATGAAGAACGTCGCCTTGCCTCTCAACGTGCTAATAATGAGCTTCGTGATCAGATCCAGATGCTTTCGCAATTATTGCAGAATAACATAAATAATGTCATCCCAGAAAATAGGGCAGGTCCTCACGGGGAAAATCTCCACCGCGTCGAGCCAATTGAAGGGAAAGATTCAGATTCAAACAAAGAAGATTTGATTACGGTCGATTCTTCGCCTCAAGACCCGCAAGTGATGCTTGAAGGTTTCACAAGAGAGGCGGTTTCGGAGGAGTCACAAATTGTTTGTGAAAAACAAAAAGGAAATTTAATTGTTGAGGATGGAAAGGAAGTAGTACGAATTCTTGAGGAGGACGACACTGTGTTTGGGGAGTTCGAATTATTGGGTAGTACGAATTTGGTTGCTTATAACTTAGGGGACAATTTGTGTGTTCATGAAAAGCAGGAAGGTAAAGAAATTATTTTCAATATGAAAGACAAGTTGGGTGTTGTTGACAAAGGAGAGGAGGCAGTAATGGAGGTCCGGCCGCACCTTCTCCAAGCCCCGCCCGGACCACGAAGATGCTCACCGAGCATGACTAAGGTGCACGTAAATGTCTTTCTGCGATTGTTCCCGACGATAATGATTTAGTCAAAGTATCTTTTTAAGTGGGACGGAACTTTTCAAAGCTCGGAGATGAACTCGGGGATGAGTTCTTTTGAAGAGGGGGTGTATGATGTAGCACGGGTGTTTGACAAAGTCAAACATATTAATTATTTTTGCATTTTAATTAGTATTTTAGGATTTATTTTAAATTAGTTTCTATTTTATTTAGTATTTCGTCATTATTTTTACTAGGTCATTTAAAGAGTGTTTTAGAGTATGATTAAGAGTATTTTTGTTATTTTTGAGTCCTATTATGTTACCATATAGGTTAGGGTTAATTTTAGAAGGCTTAGGATTCTTTTACAAGTTTTATGGGCACTATAAAATAGGGCTAAAAGTGTAATCCGAAAATAAGACTTCTTTTAATAAAAATTTGATTGCTTTGCAATTGTTGGGTTTCACCCATAAGCCTTTGGCTTGCAGAATAGTCTTTTCGAAGATTATTATAGAGGGATATTTATCCTAGTTGTTTGAAGGGTTGATTTCGATCAATCCTTGGTATATTTCCGCTGCGTTTCACATCAACTCCTGAAGAGGCTAGGGATATAATGTTAGGTGCAACTTCACAACAGAGGGGAAGTAGATGAATTTATAAAGGGGTTTATGAACTCCAGGCTAGTGATGTATTGAAAAACAAATGGATGTCATGGCCCAGAAATTTCAAAAAGCATTGTGTGATATAACCACTCAGATGACTAGTCAATTTTCTGCTGCTCTCACTTCTATAGCTCCTCCTGTTTTGTGTGCTTATTGTGGGTTAAATTCTCATGCTACTAATGCGTGCCCTTCTAGTGCACAATTTTCTGACCCCATGGAACAGGCACAAGCAGCAAATGGGTTTCAGCAAAGGCAACCATACAACAATCCATACTCTAACACATACAATCCAGGGTGGAGGCATCACTCAAATCTTTCGTGGAGTAACAATCAATCACAACCACTCCACCCTGTTCAACCACAGCAACAACCACAGCAGCAAGCACAACAACCTCCAAAACCGTCCATAGAAACAATGCTGGAGCAAATAAGGTTGGAAATGATGCAAGAAAGGAAGAACCATGATGCTGCCATCAACAAGCTTGAGACCCAGATAAGCCAAATGGCAGAGGTTATACAAAGTACCAAGCCGGGAACCTTTCCTAGTCAAGGGGAGCATTCGGCCATGGCAATCACCACATTGAGGAGTGGTAAAGTAATCGGGCAAGAGGTAAGTTGTTCTTCACCTTCTTCTAATAATCATACTGAAAAGAAGTCCATAGTAGTAGAGAGCGATGGTACTAATGATTTGGGAGAAGAAAAAAATGAAAAATCTCCACCTCCCAAACCATATGTACCTCCCATGCTTTTTCCGGGTAGATACATGAGGCAAAAGATGGAACATCAATTTTCTAAAATCTATGACATGTTCTCAAAAGTAAACATTAATTTTCCATTATTAAATGTCATTAAAAATATTTCATCTTACATGAAGTTTTTCAAGAATCTAAATACCCGGAAACCAAGGTTGTGAAAAAATGAAAATGTGATAATGTCTGAAAATATGAGTGCCGTGTTTCAACGCCACCTTCCACCTAAACTCAAGGATCCCGGTAGTTTTAATGTTGAAATTACTATGGGGGATTCTAAATCGGTGAAGGCGATGTTGGATCTAGGCGCAAGCATAAATTTAATGCCTTACTCTGTTCATAAAAAATTAGGATTGGGTGAGCTTAACCCAACCACAATGACCCTTCAGTTAGCCGATCATTCGGTCAGACATCCCTTGGGAATTGTGGAAGACATTTTAGTGCAAGTTGATAAGCTCATCATCCCAGTGGATTTTGTTTTGATTGACACGGAACAGAGTATTGGTAGTAACCGTGAAACGCCTATTCTCCTGGGGCGGCCTTTCATGGCTACTACCGATACCAACATTAATGTTAAAAATCGGAAATTAACCATGAATGTTCTTGATCAGAAGGTTGAAATCTCATTCTTTGATGTCATGAAAGAACCACAGATATTTGATGAGTCATGTTGTTATGTGGATAGGATAGATGAACATGATCATGAGCATTCGGGACATGGGGTAGATGGTTTTAAGACTGAGTCAGTGGGGAATGGCAGTGAGAAAACTAGGGATAATGCGGATGTTCCTATAATGGCTATATCTGACAAGGCCGATGAACACCATCCTAGTGATGGCCCGTTTCACTCCCTAGGCCACTTCAGTGAGAAGTCGGCGCCCCCTATAACATCTTGTGCTACTTTGGTTTCTGTTAATTGTGCAGGCAATTGTAAAAAGAAGAAGACTCCAAAGAAGAAAAGGAAAAGACACAAAGACACATCAAAATCCCAAACATTACTCTCGAAATTGATAAAGAAGGGTAATATTGTGTGGAAAATTGTGGGCATATGTGCAAGAGAGCACGCAAAATGGTCAAAGGGCAAAAAAGCAAAGGCCAAAGACAACATGGCCAATCTCATCCCCAAGTAAAATTGGGGTCTCCATCGGGCTAACGACGTTAAACAAATGCGCTTATGGGAGGCAACCCATTAGGTATGTTTTTATTATTGTCATTTATTGTTTTGTTGTGTCATGCCATCCTTTGAACCCAAGGCATATTTTAGTTCTTTATGCTATACGACATAGCATGATTTGAGTTTGAGGGTAGGCATCTCTCCGAGTTTGTGGGTTTATAGGGGAGTGTATATATTTGTCACCCTAAAAAAACAGAAAAATTTAAATTTTTTGTTCTTTTCATATGTTGGGTTGTTAGACATGGTCGGTGATGATCTGAGGGATTGTTTGTGTTAGCCATCGTAGGTGTCATCATTGTAACTAGAATTGGGATCACATTATCACTATCAAAGGCATGATTGCACCACCTCTCACTTATATTATTTCCACGGTCATGCTACCAACTTAAGAGTAATTTATGGGATCACTTGGTGTATGCTCGGGGGCCCTAGAACATTGTTGCATGGTTGTCAATAACAAATCAATAGGTTATTTGATATTTATGGCAATTCTTTCTAAACCCTTTCTTGGCTTTATTTTGTCTATCTAATCACTTAAATAAAATCACCGCTAGAACACCCTTTTGAGCTTCAATAAGGAATGGCATATTAAAGACCGCCGTTCACCTTCTTTTGATAGTCGATTTCCTATACTTTTGCGCTTAGAATAGGTTAAAACCACCTTGACAAGAGAGTGGACTAGGGAATGATGGGAATTATGGTTCGAAATTGGGAGAATGATTTGGGGAAACATTGGGATATGGCTTGCACATTGTTGTGCCTACAGCCTTTTGTCATAATTTCTTTCAATATCAGCAACCGGGTTGACAACTATGTATACATGCTTATGAGTGTTCTTAATTGGGTTATGTGTTCCATCGGTTGTGAATTAGAGCATTAACTGTAGTGAACCCATAAACTAATCTTATTTTGGAAAATCAAACGAGTTGTTAGTATGTATGCGTTTGCAATTTGGTTTGATGGTGGTACTTTTTGATGGCACTTGTGTGAGATTCTGAGACTCGTGGCTAATAAATATGTTATATGAGAAGAACAACCCAAAAATATTTTCGTTAGTCTTTAGTTTTTAGTTCTTAGTTGTTAGTTGTACTTTTTGTTTTACTCGAGGACGAGCAAAAAGTAAGTTTGGGGTATTTGATAAATGAGTTTTTACACATTTAAAGAGTACTATTCTGTAACTCATTTTATGCTCGATCTTGAGTTTTATTGTGTTTTAATAGCCTTTTGTGGAGATATGCATTAAGACAGGAAACAGGTACTTTTGGGAAGTTTTGGGATCTAAAGGAAAGCAAGGAATGCATGGGGACGGAATGGTGTCGAGACAGCCAGAGAAAAGATGAAATATATGTTTCAGTAATAGTGGGCGGCCGCACACCCCGATCTGGGCGACCGCACACTTTTGAGGAATTTGGCCCAGAACCAACCAGGATACTTGGGCAACCGCACATCACTATCTGGGCGGCCGCACAGTACGTCGGGCAGAAAATATTCAGTTTCCTAATTACTTGAGGATTTTAATTGTTTTCCTTTTTGTAACCTTAGTTGGCCCTAGTATAAATATATATCAAACCACAGCAGCCAAGGACGTTGTTTTTATCATATTTTTCAAGCATTGTAAAAGATTAGAGATTGACAAGTTTTATTCAATATTACTATTCATCAATTCATGTCTTCTTCTCAAGAAATTGTGATGATCAACATGAGTATGCTTGGCTAATCTTCTCGTTCTACGGATTGGAGGTAACATGTACGCATTTGATTTGTAATAAATAATTCATCGTCAATCTTTGTTGTTGGGTTCTTAAAAGGGTTTTTCATTTAATTAATCGGTGTATACGGATTTCAAGTGATTGATCTACTTATACAAAGTCTATACTTCTAAAGCATATAATTGAGATTTGCAAAGTGATTTCCTGTCAAGATTGTAGATTCGTAAATTCCTAGGGTTTTCATGGATTCTTTGAATATTACATAGACTTTGCAGAAAATGTAGTATTTGAAGAGTACTAATTAAAGTTGTGTGAACACTTGATTTTATATAAGTGAATGAATCCCCAACAGTGATTGATGATGTTATTATTTATTCGTTTCAATGAAGTACATGTGAACACAATCCGTAGATTCTTCTCTCATCGCTTGAATACCGGTAATTTCGTTCTGATTTAGTTTAATTGCAATCTTTAGTTTAATTTTAATTGCTTTCGTAGTTTAGTTAAAAACCAAAACCAGTCTTTTTAATTTCTTGTCTTTAACAGCTGAAAAGTGAACTGTTGATACACAAGTCTCTGTGGATCGACCCTCGCACTGCGTATTACTATTTCGATATCTAGTACGCTTGCTAGGTTTTTATAACTAGTGGAGTTTTTCTACATCAGTGGACTGGAGAGATCGCATAGAGAGACGCAGAATTGAGTTTTTTTGACCTTCTGCGTAATGCCTCTGCTGTAATCTAATCTGTTCTTTTTTTTTTTTAATCTTAACACTCGAAACGATGTCGTTTTGCAAAAAATAAAAAATATATATATTTATTTATTTATTTTTACCATTGCTCGGGCAATGATAGGCACAATAGTAAATCCGCCCCTGCTTGTGACCCTATTGGAGATTCTTAAAGTTTAGAATGAAAAATGAGATTATGGTGAAATTTGTGGGTACCGGAATATAGATTGGTCTATTTTTCCCTTTACTTTTTAGCATTAGTTTTAATATCATAAGAAATTATTGAAGGTTCAAAGAGCTTGTTTGTTGTAACATATGTACGTGCAGGCCCCAACGGCCCACAATGAACCTACACACCATCGGCCCATGATGAACCCTCCACAACCACCTGTGGCAACCCCTAACCCAGTCCACTAAGATTTTAGCAAAGTCTAGCTACACGTGAGGGAGCGTGGACTTTATCACAAGTAATGATACTATTTAATATTTAAATTAGTGTTTTTATTATTCCAAATTAAGAGATGACAGATAATAACGAATATAAATCGACAAACAAAGAACATCGGATTGTATCGTGGTTCACCAACCTCCTATTGGTTACGTCCATGGGCAAAGGGAGATTAAATATTATTATGACTGGAGAAAAAATACAGAAGAAACACACTCTGAATGATCACACTAATCTATGTTGCACGAATTTTGGTCATAAAATTTACAAATCATAGATCTAGAATTATTGATCTCTCTCTTATTTTCAATGTTATGGAAGGCTACTAGTTATCAACTAGAATTTATACTTCTAGAGATCTTACCTTGAAGACATAAGGAGTATGGAATACACAATCCCTAAGGACTCCTCTTTATTCACTCGTTTCTGCATTCTGCGTCAGATCTGTCGTTGGGCACGACTCGTGCCCTTGAGCACGAGTCGTTCTCTGACCCGTCAATTGTGCTAACAACTCGTGTCTCAGCCTTCACTCGTGCAGACCCTTCTGGGCACGACTTGTGCTGAAGAGCACGAGTCGTTCTCCGTCCATGCTCCTTCTTGTGTCTTCTTCTTACTCTGACTTATCTTTCAAAGTCATATCTCTGACATATATATATATATATATATATATATATATATATATATTGTAGGTATTGTTTGTTCATTAAAGTCTTTTTCACATGGTAATGTTATTACATGTTTTTTCCGTTCCCAAAAAACTGTGGGTAAATCAGAACATAAGCCTTTTTAAATTTTTCTAATTTTTTTTAGAGATTATGTTTTTGTTTTGTTGAAGTTGTAATTTTTCTTCAATTTTGATATTTAATAATTATTCCTTAAGAAATTTCATTTGATTTTGTAAAGTATTTAATTTAGAGATTCCTGTTTTTTGTAAATTATTTACATCACTATTGGATACAGGATATAAAAAATCGAATATAATTTGTTGCCCTAATATTCTTGATTCTACTCCTCTTTGTGAAACTGAAAAGGGATATAACATTTGTAAAAAAGGGTTACCTAATATAACTTTTGTGTTTAAATTTTTTACAAGCATAAGACCATCATCTATATAGACAATAATAAAAGTGTATGGATTAAATATTTCATTCATTATTTTTTGAAATTCGCTTGGTGCATTTTTTAATCCAAAGGGCATAACATTCCATTCGTATTGTCCAAAGGGTACTGTAAAGGCTGTTTTGTATTTGTCTTCTTCTGCTATTTGTATTTGCCAAAATCCTGATTTCATATCAAATTTTGAAAATATAGAAGCATCATGTAATCTTTTTAGTAAATCTTGTTTATTGGGTATTGGATATCTGATCCATTTTAGTGCAGTGTTTAACGGTTTGTAATTAATAACTAATCTTGGGGCACCTCTTTCAATTTCTGCATTTTTTGATACATAGAATGCTGAGCATGACCTATATATATATATATATCAAATGATGTATCAAAGTCAAGTAATGTATCCAATGATGTATCCAAGTGAACCATTGGATACATTAGTTTTTTACCTAATGTATCCAAGTTCTCACGATATCCTTTTGACTTTTTATGGTCAAAAAAATAAATTTTGACCGAACATTAGTGTCAATTTAATGTTCACAAGCAAATTCTAAAATTCGTTATTGATAAATCACTTAATGATATATCAATTACAAATTTTAGAATTTCACTAGAATGATTAGATCGTCACCAATGGTTGATCAAAGTTCATTTTGTTGACATTAAAAAGTCAAAATAAGACTATATATATTTTCGGGCGGAGAGAGTTTTATCGTGGTTGAACAAAAGAAAAAGAAATAGTGTGGGCGTGGTGCATGTGAGATAAGGATGACCAAACACGGTTCCGGTTACGGTTCCGGTTCGGAACCACCGGTTCCGGTTCGGCTTTTATGTGAACCTTAACCGGCCCTTGGTTACACCTGTTCCGGTTCCGGTTGTCACAATACGGTTCCGGTTCGATTCCGGTTCGGTTCCACGGTTCATTTTTTGATGGTTTTTTAACGGTTAATTCTGATGAAACTGTTAGAAATCGGTCAAAAACACATTTTTATTATTTTCATTCACTGATTTTGGCAAAAAAATCAGTCAAAACACAACTTTTCTTGTCAACTTTCCATTAGTAACGGTTAGTTCTAATGAAACTGTTAGAAATCTAATGATTTGATGGTTTTTTAACGGTTTTACTGACGGTTCAGACGGTTCCGGTTCGCGGTTTGGTTGGGCGGTTCGGAACCGCCGGTTCACGGTTTTTTGGGGGTTGAACCTTAACCGGCCCTTATCCAAAACGGTTCCGGTTCCCACGGTTTTCGTGGCGGTTCATGGCGGTTCATGGCGGTTACGGTTTTTCGGTTCCGGTTCCGGGCCGGTTCGACGGTTCCGGTCCGGTTTGGCCATCCCTAATGTGAGACGCGGATGAGGAAGAAAGATCACATGATTCCCGCGTTTTTGGAGTTTACTCTTACCTTTAATACTCTACGTTGAACAAGACAAAAGTCTCAACCACAGGCACAGCTAAGTGGTTGGTACTTTTAATTTACTGACTTTAATCATGAGGGACTGTTCCAAATTTAAGGATTCTATACAAATAGTCTATTTTTTTTTATAAAATCTATATATATATATATTAAAGTTGGCCAAAAGAGCTATGGTATTGACATGTGGACAAACAATAGAGAAAGCTTGCATTTGGAAAAGTCACATCAACAACATACTAATAAATAAGTGACTTTTCATTTTCTTTTCATTAGCTAATACTATTAGCTAATAATAATAGTTACTAAAAAGGGTAACTATAATAGTTAACTATTATAGTAACTATTGCTATTATTAGTAATAGTTAACTATAATAGTTAACCATTATAGTTAACTATTACTCTTATTAGTAATAGTTACTATTATAGTTAACTATATTAGTTAACTATTACTATTAATAGTATTAGTTACAATACAAGTTAAATACTACTATTAATAGTATTAGTTAACTATAATAGTTACTATTATAGTTAACTATATTAGTTAACAATATTAGTTACAATACAAGTTAAATATTACTATTAATAGTATTAGTTAACTATAATAGTTACTATATTAGTTAACTATTACTATTAATAGTATTAGTTAACTATAATAGTTACTATATAGTTAATTATTACTATTAATAGTATTAGTTAACCATAATAGTTACTTTATAAGTTATTTTTTTGCTATTAATAGTATTGGTTAACTATAATAGGCTACATACATTAACTATTACTATTATTAGTATTCGTTAATTATAATAGTTATTATATAAGTTAGATTGTTAATTTTTAATATTAATTAATCATAATAGTTACTATATCAATTAACTATTACTATTAATAATATTATCTTATTATAATAATTATATTAATAATTATTATTATATAGACTAATCATTGCTATTAATATATATATTAACTATTACTATCAATGGTATTAATTAATTATAATAGTTATTATAATAATAGTAATTATATAGATTAATTTTTATTATTAATAGTATTAGTTAAAATGATGATTACTATATTAGTTAACTATAGTTAAAATATTTTTAAGACATAGTATTGGTTTCCCGTGCAGAGCACGGGTTACCCGCTAGTTTGAATTATATTCAAAAGTATTACAATCTTTTTAAATATACAATATATAGTACCAAAAAGTTCTAACTCATACGATATTTGATGTTAATTTTTCATGCAGATATCATAAGTTCGAATCCCATTTAGGGGATTTGTGTTAGCTTATTTTTATTTATAGGCCTAGTTGTAGCCTTCGTGACTTTTTTTTTAAAAAAAACAAACAACACATAATTGCGTTAATAAAATTTAAGAAGACTACGTTCCACAAATGACGGAGGCTCGTCCATAATGTAATAGTTGCAATTAAGATTTACACATCGATTGCATAACACATCTCGATTAATGATAACCAACCCCGAACCAAATCTCCAATGAATATTCTTGGAAACCATAACATGTGATGCCCCAATGCTTCTCCAAGTAATACTTGGACACGGCTCAATACTGGCTTTTAGGAAACCCTCGAATGGTAAGAATTTGGCTTTGAAAACAAAAGAAAGTGACACATTTGAGTTGGCAGTAAATGCGCAATCAAACATCTCAAGCATTGCACCAAGAACAAATACAAAATCAATTGAAGGCTCTCACATAGGAGATAAGGCAGAGACTCCCAACAAAGGGGAGAAGACAAAGGCTCCCAACAAAGTGGATAAGGCAAAGGCTCCCGACATAGGGGAGATAACATATAATGGAATGAGAAGTGAGGCAACATGATTTATTCAACAGTCTCACAAAACAAAACAAAAATCTACAAATCTATAAATTAATCTAATCTAATCTAATTATTATTAAAAAGCAAAAAAATTATCCTAATATAAACATTAATCATTTAAGTAATGATTAATGTTTAAATTAGGAGATTCAGAAACACTCACCAAAAATCAACCGGATTACAGAGAAACGATTGGAAATGGAGATGATTAATGGAGGAAGAAGACATAGATTATAAATTAATATAAATTAAAATCTAATTTTTTTTTATAATATATATATAGGTAGGTAGGTGCTCAAATGATAACTCATCGTGAAAACCGTGAGAACTTGGATACATTAGGTAAGAACCTAATGTATCCAAGTAATGTATCCAATGTATCTAAGTGAATCATTGGATACATTAGTTTTTACCTAATATATCCAATGTATCTAAGTGAACCATTGGATACATTAAGATATTTAGGTTCTTACAGGAGCGCGACCATATATATATATATATATATATATATATAGGTAGGTGCTCAAATGAGAACCTAAATATCGTGAGAACTGTGAGAACCAATCATAACCATTGGATTAGAAAAAAAATCAAGGGTCAATATGTTAGATACAATTGATACACTTAGATATATTACAAAAAATTCGATATTATACTTGGATATAATAGGTTAATAAGTATTGTATCTAAGTGTTGCACTTGGATACACTATGTTAAAAACTAATGTATCCAATTGTTTTTCGAAAATTAACTAATGTATCCAAGTGTATCCAATGTATCTAATATCTAGACCCTTGATTTTTTTTTTCTAATCTAATGGTTATAATTGGTTCTCACGGTTCTCATATAAAATGGTTCTCACAGGAGCGCGACCCTATATATATATAGGGTCATGCTCTTATGATAACTCAATTACATGAGAACCAATGATAGCCATTGGATTAGACACAAATCAAGGGTTTAGATTACTTTTTTAGTTTAAAACTTCGGTGGCATTCTTGTAATTAGGTTGACAAACAAAGGGAAGGGCAAAATACCATGTGTGTTCCAGAATTTGCCACGTCATCACCCAAAATTTCTCTAAATTTTCAAAATTAAATATCTCATTAATTATAAATCGAAAAAACAATATGAGAACACTGATTTTTTTGTCTCGACGAGACGAATCAAACAACATCCCTGAAGATAGGGTTTTGTAAAAATAATATTGAACAACGTCAAATTTTTAAAATACGCTTAGATACAATAGGTGTTTGCCTATTGTATCTAACTGGATTGTTATGAACATTGTATTGGATACAAATGACTATTTAGCTATTGTATCTAACAGCAATGTGTCAACATTGATGTTGGATACAATAGGTGTTTGCCTATTGTATCTAACAGAATTGTTATGAACATTGCTATTGGATACAAATAGCTATTTAGCTATTGTATCTAACAGCAATGTGTCAATATTGCTGTTGGATACAATAGGCGTTTGCCTATTGTATCTAACTAAATTGTTATGAACAATGTATTGGATACGATAGCTATTTAGCTATTGTATCTATATAGCAATGTGTCAACATTGATGTTGGATACAATAGGTGTTTGCTATTGTATCTAACTGTATTGATATGAATATCGCATTGCATACAACAGGGGAGTAGCTAGTGTATCCAATAACAATGTGTATGAAAATTGATGTTAGATACAAATAGTTATTTAGCTATTGTATCTAACAGCAATGTGTCAACATTGCTGTTGGATACAATAGGTGTTTGCCTATTGTATCTAACGGAATTGTTATGAACATTGTATTGGATACAAATGGTTATTTAGCTATTGTATCTAACAGCAATGTGTCAACATTGCTGTTGGATACATTAGGTGTTTGCCTATTGTATCTAACTGAATTGTTATGAACATTGTATTGGATACAAATAGCTATTTAGCTATTTTATCTAACAACAATGTGTCAACATTACTATTAGATACATTAGGTGTTTGCCTATTGTATCTAACTGAATTGTTATGAACATTGCTGTTGGATTCAAATAGCTATTTAGCTATTGTATCTAACA
Source organism: Campanula takesimana (assembly GCA_026119855.1). Taxonomy (NCBI): domain Eukaryota; kingdom Viridiplantae; phylum Streptophyta; class Magnoliopsida; order Asterales; family Campanulaceae; genus Campanula; species Campanula takesimana. The sequence goes on along the minus strand of JAOWBW010000122.1, from coordinate 645,392 downwards.
GCAATGTGTCAACATTGCTGTTGGATACAATAGGTGTTTGCCTATTTTATCTAACTGAATTGTTATGAACATTGATGTTGGATACAAATAGCTATTTAGCTATTGTATCTAACATCAATGTGTCAACATTGCTGTTGGATACAATAGGTGTTTGCCTATTGTATCTAACTGAATTGTTATGAACATTGTATTTGATACAAATAGCCATTTAGCTATTGTATCTAACAGCAATGTGTCAACATTGTATTGGATACAATATGTGTTTGCCTGTTGTATCCAATACAATGTTCATAACAATTAAGTTAGATACAATAGGCAAACACCTATTGTATCCAACAGCAATGTTGACACATTGCTGTTAGATACAATATCTAAATAGCCATTTGTATCCAATACAATGTTCATAACAATGCAGTTAGATACAATAGGCAAACACATATTGTATCTAAGCATATTTTAAAAATTAGACGTTGTTCAATATTATTTTTTCAAAACCCTATCTTCAGGGATGTAGTTTGATTCGTCTCGTCGAGACAAAAAAATCAGTGTTCTCGGATTATTTTTTCGATTTGTAGTTAATGAGATATTTAATTTTGAAAATTTAGGGAAAATTTGGGTGATGACGTGGCAAATTCTAGAACACAAATGGTATTTTGCCCTTCCCTTTGTCTTGCCATTTTGGGCGTCTCACTCCACTTAGAACATCCCTAAATGGCAAGTTTATATTGTTTTAATATTCAGTGGGACCCACTTATCATACTCACAACACCAATCCATTTACTATTCCACCCACTCATTCTCTCTTCTATTTACTTTTCATACTCACAACACTCCCTCCACTCATTCTCTTTCCTTTTAAAATAATAGTTTTCCTTAATCTCCGTGTCACCACTCATTCTCTTTCCTTTTAAAATAATAGTTTTCCTTAATTTCCGTGTCAGGACCAATTGTCTTAAGTCGAACGGGACGGAGGGAGTATATATATAAATATACACACACACGAGATAGAGTACATTTTAAAGACTTATTAAAGTATTTCAATAATAAAATAATTTACATAGTATGATAACTTAAAAAAACTAACTATACATCCCAAAAATCATTCACATTGACTTTGACTTTCTGTTTTAATCCATGGATACTCTGTCAGTCTTACTAGTGGACGGTTGGGGTGCTAAATAATTTCCCTTCCCGTATTTAGTGTTTACCCCCAAAGTCAAACTCTCTCTTCACCCAATATTGGAAATATTCCTCCTAGGCACCTAAAAACTCTTTGGTATATTAGGCCGGTTTGGTCGTTTAGTAGTGTGTTTATATTATTTTTTTTTTTTTTTTTTTTTGACTTCTCACATTTAGGTCATGTTTTTGAAAGTCCAAGTGATTCAACAACTTATAATTAGAATGACCACTTTTCTTTTTTAGTATGTCGTAAAATAAGTATTCACTTCTTAAAGTGACAAATAACGCTTATTATTATTCCTTGTCATTCTCTCTTTTACTTTACTTTTATACTCATAACAGCAATCAACTTACAATTTTCTACCTCACTTTACCTCTTTTACCTTACTTTTTCATACTCACAACACTACTTTTTTTTTCTTTTCACAACACTTACATCACTTCCACTACTCTTTAATCTCCGTGCAAATGGGAGGCTAGACATATACTCTGGGGCGGAGAGAGTACTACTTTTGTACCAAAATAAATGCCTAAATTTGCTTACTAGCAAAATTAGACATTTATTTTGAGACATAGTGAGTATATCTCTTTTACATAAAAGTTCAGAAGTTCAATCTTCATTAATATTAAATTTCACATTTCAAATATCTATAATGCACAATAGATTATGTGAGATATTAATTAGATAACGTAACGTGTGTCCTTAAGGCACATGATAATACTTAACTATAGTAGTGAATCTATGTAATTATGGCAACTTTCAGTAATATGTTGAAATTTTTTAAGTAAAATTGCTATAATAACAAAGATTCTCTACCATATTTAAATTTATTATGTGCGGGCACATTTATAAAAAAAAAAAACGATTAAAAAAATAAGTTGAAAAAAATAATATTTCAGTGATAGATCTGTTTGGACAAGACAAATGACATTAACCACTTAAGTTAATTTGTTATACTACCACTTAAGGTTCTAAAAAACGCTAGGCGGTTGCTAGGCACCGCACGGGTGCCTAGCCCCTAGCATGTGGGGTCGAGATTTCAGAAATAACTATAATATCCTAGACGGGATCTAGGCGTTTCATGAACGCCTAGCGCCTAAGTGGGACCTAAGCATCTAGACGGGGGTGTTTTAGAACATTGCTACCACTATATAGAGCCAAATTGACTCAATCAGCAATTGATTTATGGCACAATAATTTTAGTAACACAGTTGGCATGTATCCAGAATTAATAAGTTAGGAGTGGCCGAGGGAAGTCCAATTAGAAATTTGCTAATGATGATTATCAGATTGTGATGTTTTCACGAACATTTCTTATTTCTTTTTTGTTATGACGATCCAATTGATTCATGTATTCTATTAGTATCAAAAAGTTGGTTTTTTTTTTTCATTGTTAGTTTCAATAAATTTGAGTAATTATTTAGGTAACTTTTTAATTATGTGTTGAAATATCATTTTCAAAGAGATAAGGATGGAGTGATGAAAATGTTGACCTGAGGATTTGTATTTAAGACCAGTTTCCAGTAGGATGGCCAAAACCGGTTCCGGGCCCGGTTCCGGTTCGGCAAAAGGGTGACCCTGAACCGGCCCGCGCTTACCCCGGTTCCGGTTCGGTCCGGTTCCGGTCCCCCCCCCCCTTTAAAATTATTGAAAAACAAGGGATTTTCGTTCCGGTTCCGGTCCGGTTCGGCATATATGTGACCCTGAACCGGCCCGGATGCCTTGCGGTTCCGGTTCGTCTGGTTCCGGTTTCCTCCCCGGTTTGCTCCGGTTCCGAGCTTTTCCGGTCCGGTTTTCCGGTTCCGGTCCTGTTCCGATTCGGTTTGGCCATCCCTAGTTTCCAGGACCACCGAATGAATGAATGAATGAATGAACGAATGAAGATCTGACAACTATTTTCATGCCCTTCACCAGCTGTATTCCATGCCAGTTGTTTCCTTTTTCCCTTATTAAACCCTAACCCTAAAAAAACAAAAACAAAAAAAACCTTGGAACCGCAATCGCTCTTTTTAACGGATGTTTGCTTCAGAACTCCATCGGTCAAATTAAAACAAGAAAATTTATTACACAATATATCTATTCCAGAAAGATAGTCCTATATTGATTTTTTATGGTCAACTTATATGAACTTTGACCAAGCATTGGTGTCAATCTAATGTTCACAATGAAATTTTATAAATTGTTATTGATAAATCACTTAATGATTTGTTAATTACAATTTTTAAAATTTCATTAGAATGAGTAGATCAACCTCAATATTTGGTCAAAGTTCATTTATATTGACCATAAAAAGTCAATATGAGACTATCTTTCTGAAACAAATGGAGTATTTTGATTAGATTAAGGGTGAGTTTGGGAGTGCGTTTCTTGAGGCTTATAATCACTTTCTGAGATCAAAAATCACTTCCGTGGCGTTTGGATGTTGAAACTGATTCTGATTTTAAGCTATCAAAACGCAGAAAACTGCGTTCTGATAGAAGCAGCTATGACCCAGCTTTTCCCAAAAGTGATTCTAAAAGTTGTTTTGTTATAACGTTTGATATCGATATCCTTCCTTTTATATGTGCATTTACTATATTTATATGTATAGAGTGAGGGGTGTTTTTGAAATTTATCTTTCATAATCAATTTTAGACATGTGATGTCCAAACATGTTCATAATTAATAAATTAATTATAAAATAATCACTTATATTATAATCAATTTTAACGAATCACTTTATGAAAATCAGAAACAATCCCAAACTCACCCTAAAAAGCAAAATATTTTTTTACATTGCATAGTAAATAGTTTATAGTAAATAGTTTATGTGCACTACTAATTTTTTAACTTGATATTTTAATACAAAATGTGATTTGAGGTACTTTTCTTCAAAATGTAAATACATTTTGTAGTAGACTTCTTATATTTTGTCCGAATTTTGCCGATGGTACACTCTAGCAATGGCTCGCTGGGGCAAACTCGGATTTCAAGAAAAATGGGTAAAAATATTTATTACTAACGTAAAATGGGTAAAAAATTATAGTGAGTGTTTTGGCAAAAAACAATGAAATCCAATCTGGATTGATAATCAAAATTAAGGAGGTTAAATGGAATATAAACTATAGAATTGCAGAATTCAAGATTGCACAAGGATGTAACGAGGAAAGCCCTTGAGAGAATAAACTCGCCGGCACAAAACCTCGGGAGGTGATTAAGAGCACCTTCCTTCCCAAACGGTAGTATTAATGTTTTTGAACTGTGGAGGAGTACAAAGTGTTGTGTGAGTGTGTGATGGTGTGCCCCTAAGCTCGGTTTAAATAGAATTACAAACTAGAGCCCTATCTAAAAAAGAATAACAAACTATCCTAAAATCTCGGGGTCTATCTTGATGAATCTTTGACTTGGTCTTCCTTTTTGTTGAGAGTAGGCCTTTTGATCACGTTCTTTTTATGAGCTGTAAACAAATAATTAGTTAGGGTAAATATAAATACTTATCGATAATTCTGCCAGAGGTGAAGATGTCAGCATGTTGATCAAGATGTCACCATCTTGAAAATATACCCATAACCAACTGTCCTAAAATCATGGGATCTAACCAACTCTTGACCAAGTCTATCCCTTCGTGGATATAAGTCTTTTACCACGTGATTTCCAAGGTTTAGCTGCAAAAAGTATTTATTATAATAAAATAACTTTATTATTCATAACTTACTGATCACGAAGACGTCCACATGCTGTTTAAAAGTAGTCAAGATGTCGTCCTCTTAAAAATGCAGCCACAACAGTGAGTTGAGGGTATAATATAATTGTTTAAAGAGAAAATTTTGGGGGAAACTAGTTTCTCCATAAGTTATAAAAAGTCTTGTTTTTATAGGGTTTAAAGTTTGGGGTTTAGAGTTTAAGGTTTAGGGTTTAGGGTTTTAGGTTTGTGTTTCAAGGGTTAAAAACAGGACTTTTTATAACTTATAGAGGAACTAGTTTCCTCCAAAACACACTCTTGTTTAAAACAATATTCCATAAGCCAAGTAAATGTAAAAGTAGGTTAGGTAAGTAGTGTTCTTTTTGTAATTTTATGAAGATAAGAAGATAAATTAGTCTAAAACAATGTTCATTATTTGTCATTTATTGAATAAAACAAAATAAGAACTTATAATGGAAAAATCGAAAAAGATATGAAGCTTGAATTAAGACGGAAGGTGTATCTTTTATTTCGATAACTATTACTCAATCCATCCAATTTTAATTTAAATTGCAACAAACCGTCTGTACATAGAAATTAAAGAAAAATTGCAAAAGTTGATGTGTTGTGAGGGTAGATAATTAGGTAGGAGAGAAAAAGTGGGGTAGGGAATATATGTCGGTTTATTGAAGTGAGTATGACAAATGAGTTAACTTTCTATTTTTGGATTACGCATTCCTAATAAAACACTTAAAAATGACAAATTTTGCAATTTCAAATTAGAGGGAAGGAGTATACTATGTAGTAACATTGTTCTAAAATTATATTTATTTTTCTTGAAAACTTAAAATTGGGATTCGCTATATACTAGTATAAAATTTTACTAAAAATGAAAAATGATTGCAGCGAGGTGATTAATTAGCTCAGTGGTGAAGCTACATACTCCCTCCGTCCCGTAATGATCTTCTCGTTTGCCATTTTTCATTGTCCCAAAAAGTTCTTCTCATTTCTACAATTTAGGCTTAAATGTGCATAAACACAACATAGCTAGTGAAGCAAGTGTTTATATCCTTAAAATGTTGAATAGTCAAACGAGAAGATCATTTTGGGACCGAGGGAGTACAAGAGAAAAAAGACTAAAGATGAGGTCCCTCGACGTCCTTAACTTTTGAAAAATGACATTTATTATTATTTAGATTTTAGAAAGAGACACTACAAATATTACATTTTTTGTTTATTTGGTTCGTCTTTTTATTTATGTTAAAATTCATATTATGATATCATTTTGATCCCCTTTTAAATCCAAATTTCTACTCCTACCTCTTTGAGCTAATAGATAAATGTATTATTATTGGACGCATTCTACTCTATTCTTCCATTGCTATATAAACTAAGATTAAGTTGGTCACATAATCTTTCTGAAAGCCGAAATTTTCCCTTTGAAGTGTGACATAGTACCAAAAAATGATTAGATTGGTCTTGCAGGCACCAGCTTTCGAATGGAAATTCCAACCAACAATAACATTACTACTACCTCTACCTCTGTCGTTAAATAAGTGTCCAAATTTTATTTTAAGGGACATCTGAAAATGTCAACTTTTGTAAACTTTGGTGGCGAAAATTCATATATAATCTTGTAATCTTCTTTCCAAACATTTAGTTTTGCACGTGTAAAGAGACCGGTGAAAAAAAAAATCGAAAAAAAAAAAAAATTTAGGGACAAAGTTATGCTAAAAAAATACACTCATTTTGGAACAAAGATTTTTTGAAAATGGACACTCATTTAGAGGCAGAGGGATTATTATTTAAAAGATTAAACCAAAATTTAATTATTTAAACCGATTAATTAGCTCCATACATTTTTTATTCTCTATTATTTGGTGGTTTCCTACCTGCCTACCATGCATGCATTGGATTGATTCAATCATGTTTAGGTATACTACCATGCATATGCAACCTAAACCATACTGTCCAAAGTTCGAATACCCTTCCCCCTATTCCCCAATAATAAGTGACCTTCACTTGTTGGAGGTCCCAGGTTCGCCTTCCTACGGGGAGTTTGTGGAGAACTTGTGTTTTTGCTCAGTCCAGAGAGGGTACCCCTTATGTATGGGAGTTTGTGTCAACTGGTGATCGTTCAGATAGGTGCGAGGACGTCTATGGCAAGGAGGCTACATCAAGCAAACTACCAGAAGGCGCAGGAACGTCTACGAGAAGATTTTTAGAGCGGCAAGTATAACTATGATAGATTCCAATATAGGAATTTGTAATAGATAGGGCAATAGATCTGTAATAGACTTAATAGGAGTTTGTAACACGATGGCAATTGCCTTAAATAATATGATACAAAATTTCAAAAAAAAAATCTTTTTCGATAATAGAATTTAGATGCAAAATATTAAATTTCATCATTCTTAATAGTCCACATTTAATCTTCACAAAGAAAAAAAAAATAGTCCACATTTAATGGAGGTTGTTGGTCCAGATCCTTGATTATTATTTTTATTGTTAATAATTATAATAATAATTATTATTATTATTATTATAAAATCTGAAAATTAGTTACTCAGTGTGTGTGTGGATACACTAGCATTAAACTTTTTGGAATTATTTATGGGTTTATTTAAGTTCATTAATGTACACCACAACCACAAGTAGTGTCAAATATGATAATGGACTGATTTAGAAATAAATTATGCTTTGGAAATAAATTTTTATTCACCGAAAACTTTACTAGTTACTAGTAAAAACTACTAGTATAGATTTGATGTTATTAGTAAGCCACTCTCTTCGGATGTCCATATTCAAAAAGGGGCGGACTTTTGTGCGGCGGCCGCAGCGTGCGATGGATCACATATGAGCCGAGCTGAGCCGAGCCGCCAAGATGAGCCGAGTCATTCTTTTATTTTTTGACCCCTCCCCTCTTATTTTTCCACGCCATTTTTTTCTCGCCAGCAAAAGTAACACTTTTTATAAAAGAAATATAACACTTTTTTTTTTCTCAGATGTAACATCTTTTTAAAAAAAAGTACAACAATTTTGCAGAAATAGATTAAAGATAACATAATATTGACAACTAAACTAATGTTACATTTTATAATAAATGAATGTAACCTTTTTTCTCTCAAGTGTAACAGTTTTTATTCTAAAAAAATGTAGCCTTATATCTGATTATTGAGAAAGTAACAATTGAAATGCAACCGATTACGTTCATGAATTCTTACTCTATTTTTAAAGAAAAAAAGTAACATTTACTAAATAAAACTGTTACATTCATCTATAAAGAAAATTATAATCATATATGCACTCTGTTACACTTCAAATATTACTTATTCTAATCACAAAAAACAATCAAACTATTTATATTTTTTGCAAATCTGTTGTTACATTTAACAGTAAAGTGTTACTATTACAAGATTAAACTGTTAATTGTATCAGAAAAGAGTGTTACATCTCCGGAGACGAGCAGCCCAATTTTTTTATGTGTTACAAAGTAGTATGTTTTTTTTAAAAAAAAAATCAAACCATATCATGACCTTTCTAGTTTGATTCGTCTCGTCGAGACGAACGCAACGGTATTTTTAGTAAATTTTTTTACTTCAAAATCTCAAGATATAACATTTTAAAGTTATTGAGAGTTGTTTTTTTTTTTTTAAATACACGCCATGTGGCGAGATCTGGAAGGAGAGGAAGGCTAGAGAGGGCGGGTATCAGCTGGAGCGGCCGGGTTCATCGCACACAAGTATTCGACATTGGAAAAAGAGGCTATCTCTGGTACAACCGTCGCACGGCGTGCGACGGCGCCGAGCCGAGCCGAGCCATATTTTATTTTATTTTATTTTATTTTTTTGCAACCCCAACTTTTTTTCCTCCAACAAAAGTAACACTTATTATAACGAAATGTAACACTTTTTTTTTTTTATCCAAATGTAACACTTTTTTTAAAAAAATGTACCACAATTTTGCTGCAATAGATAAAGATAACATAAAAATTGATAACTAAACTAATGTAACATTTTTTATAAAGGAATGTAACACTCATTTTTTCAAATGTAACACTTTTTTTCTCCGAAAATTAACATAGGATTGACAACTAACTAATGTTACATTTTATAAAAAATGAATGTAATATTTTTTTTCTCAATTGTAACAGTTTATATTCTTAAATGTAACATTATATATGAAATGTAACAATTTTTTATTGAGAAATTAACAATTGAAATGCAAACCCATTTTTTTTTGTAAAATTGCTGTTACATTTGACTGTAAAAAATGTTATTTTTTGAATATGAAACTGTTACTTTTATTAGAACAGAGTGTTACATCGCTGACAAAGCAACTCAAATTTTTTGTGTGTAAAAATTTTTTTAAAAAAAAAAAAAATCAAACCATATCATGACCTATGTAGTTTTATTCGTCTCGTCGAGACAAACACAACGGTATTTTTAAATGTTTTTTTCTGAGTTATAAATCTCAAGATATAACATTTTAAAGTTAATGGGTTTTTTTTTAAAAAAAAAAAAAAAAAACACGTGTCACAACGGGAGAGGGGGAAGGAACTAGAGCCGGGCGGGTTTCTCATGGAGCGGGCGGGCCAACCCGTGGGCATACCCGCCGCACGTGGTACGGCCGCCGCATTTGAGAATTGGTCTTGGAAAAAACTTGTCGGTTCATCGCTCACAAGTATTCGACATTGGAAAAAACTTGTCTGCTAAAGAAATTTTATTTATAACATTATTATATTCTAATGCATATTATCAAATCTAAGAGTTCATAATTAAGAGGAGACTAAAAGTAGTTAAGTATCTTTGCAATTTTATTTTTTTTATAAAAGTTCACCACAATTTTGTACTATGAACACTAGTGTTCGAAAATTTATCGTTTGCTAAAAAAAAAAAAAAAAAAAACTAGTGTTCGAAAGCTTGGTTGGGAGCATTGGCGGACTTATGTACTCCCTCCGTCCCGGCGGACTTTTGTACTCCTTTAGTCCTGGAATAAATGTCATAACTGACAAATCAATATTCGTAATCTTTTAGTTATGTTTTCTTGATTGCCATAATTCATTCATATAGGTAGAGTGATACCTTATATTAGTGGCGAGGCTAGGGAAAAGGGAAGGGGGTCATTCGACCCCCTTGAATTTTGAAATGTGTCAATTTTTGTACCTTTAAAATTTTAGAAAATGACATTTACTACAAAAAAAAATTGATGAATTTATTCATTTTGACCCCTTAAATTTGAGAAAAAAATGCACTATTCGACCCCCTTGTATACTAAATTTGTAAACCTCAACAATAATACTTATCCCCAAGCAACCTTAACCCCCTTTTCGAAAAATCCTGGCTTCGCCACTACCTTATATGCCATTGCAATGCTTGTACCTATTTGTATGAGTAGTATAAGAAATCACCAAACTTCACATCTTATTTTTAGTAACACGACATTTATTTTAAGGTAATAAAACATTTATTCTAGACAGATGGAGTATATCCAAAAGGGGGAGCGGATATTGATTTTAATTGTATTTATTCTATCAGTGTAGTGTTTTTTGAGAATTTAGAGGTTTTCTTGTAATTCATTAAAACTTGTTTCTTTCTATGAGAAGAAAAAACACTAATTTCATTTTCCCTCTTTCTTAATGTAAACATTTTCTCCTTCTAATGCTTACTTTAGGAAAAACAAAGTCAATACTTTACTAACTTACTTTTAATTTAAAAAAATATAATATCTTATTAACTTACATTTATCCACTTGAATTGTGACCAGTATCATACACAATTGTGTCCCTAATCCACTTTATATATTCACCCATTTTTTTGTTGTTTTCTTGATAAATGCGTAAAATCAAAATAGTACTCATACTTGTTGGTGTTGTATGCTCTAGGCACGTTATGAGAACGATTAATATTATCTATTGATTATGTATTAATAAAGATATTGAATGTTTGATTATTATATCATTTATATGTTTATTATAATAATCCACATCCCTGATAATTATGATTAATTATTAGTATAAGTTTAATAGATAATCATATGATGATTATGGTGTATGAGATACAATTAAACTTATGGGTATTTGTTGGAGAACTGATACTGGACTGACCCGTATGAGATTTATGTCATTGTCACGATGTCATAATTAAATCTCATATAGTTATATCACTTGAATCTTTAGACCTGAGATTATTACAGTCTTCCACTTGATGAACATTATGTTTGACATATTCAAACGTTACCCCTAACCAGGTAGTTATAAAGAATATGATTGGCATAATCAGATTCATGTAGGGAAGAGTAATAAGTCAAGATGGGATTTGTTCTTCATCAAGAGAGATGTCAAGCTTTGGCCACTCGATGAATGGTATTGATGAAATGCATGGCCGTGCTCAAATATTATTTGATGTATCAATACATTCGGGATCGTGAAAGTATTGAATATTGTAAGTTGACTATTGACCATGGCTTACGTTCAATGACATCGTGGACAAAGAGATTGTGATATGTTCTATTAAAGGATACGAACTTATATAGTTATACTAATTGGTAGGTATGACGGTCTGCTAGAACCTAATCATATCTTATGGATTTATACCCATTGCCAACTTAGTATAATCTTAAAGGGTCACACACAGTAGAACGAATCTTAAAAGGACTTAATTGGAATTAAGGGTCGAAGGGCCTTTGAGGAATATTAGGAAGATTAGAGGAGAAAACTGGAAACAGGGGAGGTCCGGTCAGACCTTGTAAAGGACTCAACCGGACCACATGTGAACCCGGGCGGACCAGGTCCAATACCCGGGCGGACCAGATGTCCTGTTTGGACTAGGTTTTTCCAATATGTTTTCTTACGGGTTTAAACACTTGTTACCTATTTGGAATATGTCTAACAAGTATATAAACGGTCTTTAATCAGCTTAATCAGTCCTATTGCTTTGTGACAACTTTCAAAGAGTTTGAGAGATTATATTCTTGTTCTAAAGATCCTAAAAGTGAAGAACAAGAGATCACATATTAATTCCATATAGTTTATTGTGAAAAGTTGTTTCATAAATTGGTCTAGCAACCAAGATCAAGTGTTTCTTGATATTCGTTCGTGGTGTGGATACCGTTAGAGGGTGACGCTTATCATCTTCGAAGTTCGTGATCTTGTTCGTGATCATGTTCGTGATCAAGTTTCAAAAGCTCCACCGAATTCAAGGTTGCTAAGGAGACGCTTCAAGGGTTAGTATTCTTGTATTCATAGTAGATGTATTTGTCATAATCATATGAATGGATCTATAGTCTTTGGGTTTCATAAAATTTTAAATGCTCAATTCCGCTGCGCATGTTACTTCGAAACCCAACAGTGGTATCAGAGCCCTGTTAATGTTGATTATTTCAATACATAATCATGTTCTACGTGTATAAATTGTTTATGTGCTTAGCATGATTTGAATATTGGGATTATGATATTTATGTGTTATATGTGGTTTATTGTTTTATAAATTTTAATCGCACTATTCAATCGCAATAAAAATTATGTTGGATTTAAAATTGTTTGGATCATCAATTTTTTATTTGATCAAAGTTTTGATATTCTAAAGATTCATGAATGAATTTTTCATTCAAGGTTCTGATGTTCATGATGATTGGATCATCAAGAACACCAAAACCAAATTGAATCGGGGAAAAACAATTTTGTGAAAAATTTTCGAAACTTGAAAAACTGTTCTGATTTTCCAGGAGGTCCGACCGGACCCAGTACATGACCCGGACGGACCTACGGGTCTGGAGTGGGTGCGTGGATGGGGTTTGGGGTGGATCGAAAATCTGAACTGATTTTTCCAGAAGGTCCGACCGGACCAAGCAAAGGACCCGACCGGACCCCCGGGTCTGGTGCGGGGATTTGTTTGGTCGTGATGTGGATTTGTGGTTTGATCATTCCTATTTGTTTTGATCTTGTGATTCTGTGATTTGATCAATGTTTGGATGGCTAGCCTATGTTTATCGAGACTGTATTTCCCAAACTTGATCGTTATCGAAGATTCAAAGATAAAACGAAGTTAGAATTATGAAGAGTTCATAATTGCTAAAATTGAGAAACATTAACTCTTGACTCAAGATTGAAGATCCATGTGGAATTTTGAATGCAATTGGCCTACGTTCATCGAGACCATCTATTGCTTAGTTTTGGTCACATGGACTACTTTCTTGGTTTCTTAAATTAGTGCAGAATTGTGGTTGCCTTATGGCTTAGTTCGGCAGCACGTATTGTTGTCTTGATTTGGAGATGATGACCAAAGTTTGAAGAGTCTCATCCTCATAATTATAGAGAAACTAATGACACATAATATCATGCTTAAATTAATGGAGATTAATTTAATGACTAAACTTGATGTGTAACATTTTTATCTTATGTGATCATAAATGTGTTATATGCTATATGTAGTGAACCTTCAATTAAAATTTAAGTTCTGTGCCGACCCATGATTAAAACACTTGGGATTACATGGATACTTTCATGCGCGCTCTAACCATCGCGAGGTGCATTGATTTTATTCATGTATGAACAAGATGAGTGAAAGAGTGGCTCCTATGCGTTTAAAGTCGGTTGACTTAATTAGGCTATCAAAAGAGTTTTGGGCCTAAGGCACAGATGAGATTAAAACATGCATGACATATGATGTCTTGATATAATCTCATAAAAGATCTGAGAGTCATATATGATATGATTGATAAGGAGTTATCTACCTAAATAGTTTAATTTTATGCATCTTGCCATTGTGGACGTAAAATTAAATGAAATATGGATCTTAGCCCAATTAAATTATATTATACATTGGATGTATATGAAGGTTATATACTTTAGTGGGAGTATTTGTGAAATACTAATATTTGCAATATCTTTAAAACTAAGTTGGTACTTATATTTACTTATATGTTTGCATAATTGTAGATAATGGCTCAAAGTACAAATTTATTATTGCGATCTATCCTTGAGAAGGAAAAGCTTCAAGAAAATGGATCTAACTTCACGGATTAGATCCGTAGCCTTAGAATTGTTCTTGTGATATCCCCCATCCCACATCGGAAATATGTGGGAATTGAGTGTGCTATATAGAAGGCCCATACACTCCTACTAAGCATCAAATCATCCATTGGACTTTTGGAGGCCTGTGATGGGCTGTGGTTGACCCAATTGAGGAGATGCTTGGTGGGCTAGTGTGTGGTACCTATGTGGCGGGTCGGGTCTGCGGGCTCGGGTTGTTACAAATGGTATCAGAGCGGAACCCCGGCCTTAAGGCTTGCGAGCTAGCCCGGGGGTACGATCTGGATATTGATTGACCTTGCCAGGAACGGCAAGGGTTTGAGTGGGGGAGATTGTGATATCCCCCATCCCACATCGGAAATATGTGGGAATTGAGTGTGCTATATAGAAGGCCCATACACTCCTACTAAGCATCAAATCATCCATTGGACTTTTGGAGGCCTGTGATGGGCTGTGGTTGACCCAATTGAGGAGATGCTTGGTGGGCTAGTGTGTGGTACCTATGTGGCGGGTCGGGTCTGCGGGCTCGGGTCGTTACAGTTCTAAAGCATGAAGATAAGCTCTATATTCTTGAAGAGCCCGTTCCTGAGGATGAACCTGAATCATCTGCTCCCAAGGATGAGAGAAACGCCTACAAGAAGCACAAGAGTGATTCTCGTGAGGTGGGTTGTCTCATGCTTGCAGCCATGTGTCCTGAGCTTCAGAAGACTCTTGAACACTTGGAAGCATATGACCTTAGTGTTGAGTTGAAAGACATGTTTCAAGAACAGGCAAGGCAAGAAAGGTTCGATACTATAGCTGCCAACGTCCCATACAAGATGAGTGATGGGCAGGCTGTGGGCCCTCGTGTTCTAAAGATGAAGGCTCACTTTGATCATCTAGAGAGGCTTGACCATCCCATTGAGGTTGAGTTGGCCACTGATTTTTTTCTTAATTCATTGCCCAAAATCTATAATCAGTTCGTAATGAATTTTAATATGCATGGGATGGATAAGTCCCTGTCTGAGTTGCATGGGATGCTAAAGACAGCGGAAAATAAAATCGGTAAAGAAGCCGCTCCTGTGCTCATAGTATCAAAGGAAGGAAAGGGCCAAAAAGGCAAAGGAAAAGGGGGTAAGACAAAAGTTGTCAAACCCAAGATTGGAAAGGCATTTGTTGCCAATGCTAATGTGGCTAAACCTGCTTCCCAAAAGGATACAATTTGTTTCCACTGCAATGAGATTGGTCATTAGAAACGTAATTGCAAGGTTTACAAGGAAGATATGAAGAAGAAGAAGAAGAAGAAGAAGAAGAAGAAGAAGAAGAAGAAGAAGAAGAAGAAGAAGAACAGTGGGACTGCCTCTACTTCAGGTATCTATGTTATAGATGTTATTCTTTCTACTTCTAGCTCCTTGGTATTAGATATCGGATGTGGATCTCATATTTGTTTAATGTGCAGGGACTAAGGAATAGAAGGCTACTTATAGATGGCGAAGTGAACTTAGGTGTGGGGAATGGAGCAAGAGTTGCTGCATTAGCCGTAGGAACATATGATGTCATTTTACCTAGCGGATTAATTCTTGTTTTGAACAATTGTTATTACGTTCCGGATTTAAGTAGAAATATTATTTCAATTTCTTGTTTGGATAATGAAGGTTATAGTATTCTTATTAAGAATAAGAAGTTTTCTATTTATTTAAATGAGATGCTTTATTGTACTGCATGTTCATTTAATGGCCTTTATGTTCTTGATGTTGAAGTGGGAATAATGAGAATATTTATAATGTAAATAAGAAATCCAAACCTAATGATGTAAATCATACTTATTTGTGGCATTGCCGTCTTGGTCATATAAATGAGAAGAGTATCTCAAAACTCTATGGGGACGGACTTTTAGATTCACATGATTTTGAATCATATGAAACTTGTGAGTCTTGTTTACTTGGAAATATGACAAAGACACCTTTTACTAAGAGTAGTAAAAGGGCTAGTGACTTATTGGGACTCATACATACTAATGTGTGTGGACCAATGAGCAGCAGTGCTAGGGGGGATATCAATACTTCATAACTTTTACTGATGATTTTAGTAGATATGGCTATGTCTACTTAATGAAACATAAAAGTGAGTCTTTTGAGATATTTAGAATATTTTAAAATGAAGTACAAAATCAACTTGGCAAAACTATTAAAGCACTTCGGTCCGATAGTGGTGGAGAATATTTAAGCCAAGAATTTGACAATCATCTTAAAGATTGTGGAATTGTTTCACAATTAACTCCACCCGGAACACCACAATGGAATGGTGTGTCTGAGCGGAGGAATAGGACTTTATTAGATATGGTCCGCTCCATGATGAGTCAAGTTGATCTTCCTTTATCCTTTTGGGGACATGCACTAAAAATTTCCGCTCTTACACAAAATAATGTTCCAACAAAATCTGTTCCAAAGACACCATATGAGATGTGGAAAGGAAAGAAGCCTAATCTTTCTTTTATGAAGATTTGGGGTTGTGAAGCTTATGTCAAGAGAATGATCTCTGACAAACTCGCACACAAGTCTGATAAATGTAATTTCGTGTGATATCCTAAAGAAACTAGAGGATACTATTTTTACAACTGCACGGACAACAAAGTGTTTGTTGCACGAGATGGTGCTTTTCTAGAGAAAGAGTTTCTCTCTAAAAGAACTAGTGGGAGTAAAATTAGTCTTGAAGAGGTTCAAGAACCCGATAGTTACATGGAACAAAATGTTGGATCTGAACAAGTTTCACAATGTGGAACCTATTCAGAATACTCAAGTTCCTCGCAGAACTGGTAGGGTGCGATCCGAACCTGAGAGATATGGATTTCTCATGACGGATAGCAATGAAGTGGAAGTCATAGTTGATGACGAACCTACTTCCTAACAAGAAGCGATGTCCTCTCCTGATTAAAAAAAATGGCTTGGAACCATGGAATCTGAAATTAAGTCCATGCATGATAATCAAGTTTGGAACTTGATTGATGCGCCCGAAGATGTAAAAACCATAGGATGCAAGTGGCTTTTCAAAAAGAAAACAAACATTGATGGAAAGATGCATACTTATAAAGCTAGACTTGTAGCGAAAGGCTATAGGCAGATTCATGGAATCGACTATGATGAAACCTTTTCGCCCGTAGCAATGATCAAGTCTATAAGAATTTTACTTGCCATAGCCGCATATTTTGACTATGAGATATGGAAAATGGATGTCAAAACAGCGTTCCTTAACGGGAACTTGCTTGAGGATGTTTATATGACACAACCTGAAGGTTTTGTAATTCCAGAAAATTCTAACAAAGTATGCAAGTTGCAAAGATCCATTTATGGATTAAAGCAAGCTTCAAGGAGTTGGAATCTTCGATTTGATGAATCGGTCAAAGAGTTTGGTTTCATCAAGAACGAAGATGAGCCTTGTGTATACAAGAAGATTAGTGGGAGCGTAGTATTAGTTCTAGTACTATATGTTGATGACATATTGCTCATTGGAAACGACATTTCTGCACTGGAGTCTGTGAAGACTTGGTTAGGAAAATGTTTCTCAATGAAAGATATGGGAGAAGCCACGTATATCCTTGGCATTAGAATCTATCGTGATAGATCTAAGAAATTGATTGGTTTAAGTCAAGATACATAAATTGACAAAGTTCTTAAGAGATACTGCATGGAAAACTCTAAAAGAGGAAATTTGCCAGTGAGTCATGGCATATCTCTAAGCAAGAATCTGTGTCCTAAGATGACTGATGAGTGTAAGAGAATAATTGGGATTCCATATGCTTTCGCAATTGGATCAATCATATATGCCATGATATGTACTAGACCCGATGTCTCGTATGCTTTGAGCGTGATGAGAAGATACCAATCAGATCCCGGTGAGAGTCACTGGATTGCAGTCAAGACGATTCTTAAGTACTTGCGAAAGACTAAAGATTCATTCTTGGTGTATGGAGGATTGGAAGATGATCTTGTTGTAAGTGGTTACACAGATGCAAGCTTCCAAACTAACAAGGATGATTCAAGATCGCAATCTGGATTTGTATTTGTGCTAAATGGAGGTGTTGTTAGCTGGATGAGTTCTAAGCAAAGTATCGTCGCAGATTCTACAACGGAAGCTGAGTATATTGCTGCATCCGATGCTGCAAAGGAGGCTGTTTGGATCAAGAAGTTCATTGGTGAACTAGAGGTGGTTCCTAGCATGGCTAACCCAATAGACCTTTATTGTGATAATAATGGTGCTATTGCTCAAGTAAAGGAACCAAGATCACATCAGAAATCCAAACACATACATATGCGTTTTCATATCATTCGAGAGATCGTTGATAGAGGAGACGTAAATATATGCAGAGTACCGACTGATAATAACATTGCCGACCCATTGACAAAGGGTCTTCCACAAGCAAAGCATGATGGTCATGTTAGGTCTATGGGTATTCGATATATTAATTAGGCCTAGTGCAAGTGGGAGATTGTTGGTGTTGTATGCTCTAGGCACGTTATGAGAACAATTAATGTTATCTATTGATTATGTATTAATAAAGATATTGAATGTTTGATTATTATATCCTTTGCATGTTTATTATAATAATCCCCGTCCCTGATAATTATGATTAATTGTTAGTATAAGTTTAATAGATAATCATATGATGATTATGGTGTATGGGATACAATTAAACTTATGGGTATTTGTTGGAGAACAGATACTGGACTGACCCGTATGAGATTTATGTCATGGTCACAATGTCATAATTAAATCTCATATAGTTATATCACTTGAATCTTTAGACCTGAGATTATTACATGCTTCCACTTGATGAACATTATGTTTGACATATTCAAACGTTACCCCTAACCGGGCAGTTATAAAGAATATGATTGGCATAATCAGATTCATGTAGGGAAGAGTAATAAGTCAAGATGAGATTTGTTCCTCGTCAAGAGAGATGTCAATCTCTGGCCACTCGATAAATGATATTGGTAAAATGCATGGCTGTGCTCAAATATGATTTGATGTATCAATACATTCGGGATCGAGAATGTATTGAATATTATAATTTGACCATTGACCATGGCTTACGTTCAATGACATCGTGGACAAAGAGATTGTGATATGTTCTATTAAAGGATACGAACTTATATAGTTATACAAATTGGGTAAGTATGCGGTTTGCTAGAACCTAATCATATCTTATGGGTTTATACCAGTTGCTAACTTAGTATAATCCTAAAGGGTCACACACATTAGAACGAATCTTAAAAGGACTTAATTGGAATTAAGGGTCGAAGTGCCTTTGAGGAATATTAGGAAGATTAGAGGAGAAAACTGGAAACAGGGGAGGTCCGGTCGGACCTTGTAAAGGACCCGGCCGGACCACATGTGAACCCGGGCGGACCAGGTCCAATACCCGGGCGGACCAGATGTCCTGTTTGGACTAGGTTTTTCCAATACGTTTTCTTACAGGTTTAAACACTTGTTACCTATTTGGAATAGGTCTAACAAGTATATAAACAGCCTTTAATCAGCCTAATCAGTCCTATTGCTTTGTGACAACTTTCAAAGAGTTTGAGATATTATATTCTTGTTCTAAAGATCCCAAAAGTGAAGAACAAGAGATCACATATTAATTTCATATAGTTTATTGTGAAATGTTGTTTCACAAATTGGTCTAGCAACCAATATCAGGTGTTTCTTGATATTCGTTCGTGGTGGATATCGTTAGAGGGTGACGCTTATCATCTTCGAAGTTCGTGATCGTGTTCGTAATCAAGTTTCAAAAGCTCCACCGAATTCAAGGTTGCTAAGGAGACGCTTCAAGGGTTAGTATTCTTGTATTCATAGTAGATGTATTTGTCATAATCATATGAATGGATCTATAGGCTTTGGGTTTCATAAAATTTCAAATGCTCAATTCCAATGCGCATGTTACTTCGAAACCCAACAATACTCTTAGATTTTTTTTAAAAAGTTTTTACGCTTTTAATTTAGACTTTTAATACTCCCTCCCACCTAATGATTTTTTTATTTGTCATTTTTTATTGTTTCAAAAATATTTTTTCATTTTTTCAATTTAGACTTAAAAGTGTATAAACAAGACATTTCATGTCTAGTGAAACAAGTCTTTATATTTTTAAGAAATTCGAATATTCAAATGTAAAGTTCATTTTCAGACAGAAAAAGTAACACAAATTTTGTAATTTGATAAAAGATGGAAGAAGAAGTACTCCCTCCAGCCCACCCTAAGGTTCTATGTCTCTCTTTGATTTACGCAAACGAGTCATGGCATAAGAATTAAGAAAATTATTGAAAAGTGAGTCTCGTTATTTGAAAAGTATTTAAAAATTTTGTAAATTAAAATAAAACAACTAAAATAATACTCCCTCCGTCACAGAGTATGTGTTCACCTTTCATTTTTAGTCTGTCCCAGAGTATATGTCAACTTCCTAAAATGACAAATAATCTTTTACTATTCCTCTCACTCATTCTCTCCTACTTTTATGAATACTCCCTCTGTCCCATAACAATGAGCACAAACTTCTATTTTGGGCGTCTCATTCAAATGGGCACATTACTAAAAATGGATAGAATCTTTACACTCACAACATTTACAGTTTCTCTCTCCCACTCACTTTTCATACTCACAACATTTAGACTTTTCTTAATTCTTGTGCATGAGTCATTTTGTGCCCATTGTTATGGGACTGAGGGAGTAATACTATGGGGTACAAAAAATCTCAAAATTTTGCTCACAAAATCCTAGATGTAATGATTTTATTGGTGTTTTTAAGTAGAGTATGTCGGGTCCATTATTGATGCAACAAATAAAATATCGCCACCTCATTTTGTGAGCAAGATTTTGTGAGCTTTTTTGTGCCCCTAGCATTGCTCTACTTTTATACTCACAACACCAATCAACTTACTATTCCTACCCAATCATTCTTTCTCTTACTTTATATTTATACTCACAACACTTACATCACTTCTACAAATTTTTAATCTACGTGCAAACGAGAGAATAGGAATAGTAATTTTTACTAGATTAAAGATAGGTGAAGGAATATTTATTTTGAGTGTATAAAATGTCTATAAGTAGTTAAAGTTTCGCTTTTGGTCAAAAAGTCCAGTTGTTTTCTTTTCATACCATTACTCGTCTTGAAAGTTGAAACCACACCCACCAACACACTCCCTATTTCCCTTTAATGTAAAACCACAGCTTCAATCCCTCTGGGTGCCACACATCTCTCCAGTGGGACCCATCCAAAAATGAACCTTCTTCCATCTTTCAACCCCAAAAATTCCCCTCTCCCCCCCCCCCCCCCCAATCCCCTTATAAATATGCATGTAAAGAATGGCAGAAAGAGACCAACAAATGACCAATTCCTCTCTCTTTACTTGTAAAACAACAACAATAATCACATTCTCTGACCTCAATTTGTAATGGGTCGGTTCAAATCAGTGTTAATTTTACTTTTACTAGCTCAGTTCTTCTTGGTTCAAACAATGGCGGCCAGATCAATTTTGGGTTCGAATCATTTCCTTGATCTAAGGGTGAGAATCCGAACTGGATCAATTTCTGGTGCGGATTCACCGATATCATCAATAACTGCAGAATCGTCGGAATCATCATCATCATCGGAAGAAGGTATAGCGGAGGCGCCGACGGGTATGAGGATGGAGAAGCATCACTCGCCGGACAAGTCGGTGGCTGGCGGTGGTGTGATTATCGGCGGCCTTGTTACCGCAATTTTTGCGGCGGTTTATTGCTACATTCGGGTCACTCGTCCACGGGTCGGGGAAACCCATTAAGCCCAAACCTTCTCCCTCTCTCCTATGGGCCATCTTTTTTCATTTGCATTTTTTTCTTTTTGAAGGAAAAAAAGGAAGTGAAAACTAGTGTGAATAATAGTTTAGATTTAGAGTCTATAATTTTATTTTATTTTGGGACTATAAATATTTTAATTTAAGTTTATAAATTTTGGTTTGGATATGTTTATTGTAATGGATAGGAAATTATGGTTTTAGATTTAGAGAAATATTAGTAAATAAAATGGCAAGTGAAAATTACAATTCTTAAAAAGATGTTCCATGAAATGTGCCACGGACTTTGGAGTTATTTTCTCTCCTATCATTGATTCATTGCTGCAAAGCCGTTCCATGTAGTATTCTTTTGGGCAAATTGCAATTTAGTTACCTGAGTTTTACACGATGTTTCAATTGGTTCCTGAATCCGTTTTTCAGCAAATTGGTTACTCCAGTTTGTCATTTAGTTGCAATGTGGTATAAAAATGGATGGATTGTTAGTTTTTTAATGAAATGGATGGAAAATCTAACAAGTTTCTTTTATAATTGCAAAGTGCACCCTCCAACTCAACTTATTCACATTTTTACCCCATAATAAAAAATTTGTAACATCTAAAAACATTAATTAATAAACCTACAAATTCTAATTGTTTGTTTCAGAAAAACTTGAGCAAAATAATAATAATAATAATAAAAAAAAAAAAAAAATCTTCTCGCTCTCACTTAAAAAACATTGGGCATTTTCTTAAGTATATTATGCATTGTCCGGAAACAGTAAATTGACAAAAATTGCGCCGACAAGCCACAATTTCTTGTGCAAAAACGTTTCTCCAGCCATCAATTTTTTGATTAGAAATGACAAAGAGATCATGAAGGCAAGCACTACCAAACCCACTTGGATGGAGCAGAGAGAAAACAGTGGTCGCGAGAAGGGGGAGAAGGAACGTGGGTGGAGAGATCGCCATTTTTGGTGGTTTCCTTTGTTTTTCGACGTGCCAAAACACTGTTCCGCTCTGGATATCATATTTTATAATTTTAGTTAAATAAAATTAGTATTTTTATGAATGATATGTATTTGTCTTAAGTTAAATAAAATTATTATTTTTATGATAGATATCATAATTTTTATAATTTTGATGTAATAAATAAAATGAAAATGACTGAAACACTAATCTTTGGACATATGCATGCAAATTATGTTAGTTTTTAAACATTCGTTAGGAGTTAGGGGGTGAAGTGGGAAAATCTAAATTGTAGGGTTAACCATTGCAATTTTGAAAGAAGCTCGTTAGGTTTTTCATCCACTTTTGTTAGTTTTTAAACGATCCATCCATTTTTATACCACATTGCAACTAAATGACAAACTGGAGTAACCAATTTGCTGAAAAACGGATTCAGGAACCAATTGAAACATTGTGTAAAACTCAGGTAACTAAATTGCAATTTGCCCTATTCTTTATTTCGGTCATACTTTTTTGCCATCGTTTACAAATTTTTATTGAATCTATTACAGATCTATGCCCTGACTATTACAAGTTCCTATCCGCACCATCTCCTGAGACCTCCCGAAGGAGATCCCAAGCTCTATACCACTCTGCCAAGGAGGCTTGGGCTATTTCGGTCCTACTATTAATTTGTTTTGCAATTTCACCACTAATTTGGAAAACAGAGTCATAGAGTCATTGCTCCTGCGGATTGAAATAAACTTCTTCTGTCCTCCTGCAATAACATATTATTTATTTTTATATTATAAAAAAAAAGTTGAGCAAAGTTTAAATTAATTTAACTATCTTAATAAAATTAATAAAATCTATATTTTATACACTACTAGTGTTACTCCCGTGCGATGCACGGGTGTTACTTATACTCAATTTTTATAAATTTAGATAAGTTGAATAAGAATGACACATTATAATTGTGAAAATTTTCTTTGAAAACAATATTGTCTATGATAACATCAGTTTGGCCAAAAAATGAATGAAATGTCCTAAATCGAAAAAAATGTGCACATTACATATCAATATCTTAAGATTGGTTGCATCTCTAACGGGAGATAGGGAAACATATAGTCGACCATGACAAAAACACTATTTTCCTCAATAAAAGATCAACACTAATGTCACCCTATGTTCGTTAATTGCAGTAACAACATCTAAAGTTGAAAACTGTCTTTTCCGCAAAATACGAAACATCTTTTCGACCTATTAAACAAAAATAATATACTCACAAAAAGCAAAATATATTTCTAAAATTATAAATATATTTTTTATTCTTTTAAAAAATAAATTAACACAATTAAAAACTCGAGTATCTAATCTATGAACGTGCAATAATATTGGGGGGGGGGGGGGAATCAATATCATAAAACGAAAAAAAAAAAATGGCTCCAAAAATCCTAAAACAAAGTCTTTAAATATTGTGCAACCGTAAAACTGAATAAACCCTAATTATGCAAAACAAAAAAAGGGTTCAAAAACTGATAAAAAATTTTAAGGCCTGTTTGAGGCCTTAAACAATGTTTTTTGGACCTTTTAAACCCTGCATGGCTATGCCCTATAACTTTTGTTCTCCCTCCGACGTTCGATTTGATATGCGGTGCGTTTCGTGGTTGATCCGGAGTTAAAAGTTACGACCGTTTACGCGCACGCGCTCAAATGGCTCCAAAAACTTCAACGTCTTGCATCCGCATCAATTAGTAATTTTTCATTATATATTGAGCATAATCATTTTGTTCACTAAATAAAAAAAATAAAAAAGTATCATATAAAAATCAATCCATATGCAAAGTTGACTACTTGTGTCAAATTAAAGATAATGACATATTTGAACTTATTTACCCAACTTTCCGATTTTAGAGGTGCATAGGGCCTCATTCTAAAAATGGCAAGACTTTCTTCATTTTATATAGTTATAGATATGGATGACTACCAAGCATGTACAATAAGCTAGAATATTGGAAGACAATTTTGCCCTTTATTGTTGCAAGATTTACAATTTTCTTGTTATTATATTATTATAGATTACTATAAATATAAATGTGTGATTTTTTTAAATATATACTATAGATCAAACTTCAATTTTTCACTTAATTAAAAAAAGTAAAAATTATCATATACAAAATAAATCTACATGCAAAGGTGACTAATTTTACCAAATTAACGGTAATGACTTTTGTTCGTCTCGCTCTGACGTTCGATTTGATATGCGGTGTGTTCCATGGTTGATCCGGAGTTAAAAGTTACGACCGTTTACGCGCACGCACTCAAATGACTCCAAAACTTCAACGTCTTTCGTCCGCATCAATTAATTTTTTTTTCATTATATATTGATCATAATCATTTTGTTCACTAAGTAAAAAAAATTAAAAGTATCATATAAAAATCAATCCAAATGCAAATTTAACTACTTGTGTCAAATTAAAGATAATGACATATTTGAACTTATTTACCCAACTTTCTTATTTTAGAGGTGTATATGGCCTCATTCTAAAAATGACAAGACTTTCTTCATTTTATATAGTTATAGATTATAAATAAATCAATAATAATTTTTAAATTTTTATTAAAATAATTAAATAATATGTAAATTAATGCTCAAAGTTCTTTCGAATCGAATGATTAGCTCGCAAACAACTCAAAACTCGATTCGAATCAAACTTGAACGATCAAACTGGGCTTTATTTAACTCAATAACTTATTAACGAGCTCGACTACGAAACTCCAAAACTCTGCTCCGCTCCGCTGAGATCATTTACAAAGATTGGAGTGTCGATGCTTACGCTTTTCCTTCAAAAATTACAATTTTTATTATGAGAATGGCCTACACTTGTTCAAATATCAATGGTGGATACTAAATTAACCATTAAATAAACTAATTAACACTAGAGTAAAACAAGTTTTAACATACCGTCAAAATAACAATGAAATAGTCTCCGTGAAAAACCCACCATCTAAACTTTTCTCTCTCTCTCTCTCTTGTTACAGAGACTATTGAAGACTCAGGGGTAGAAGATGTAAATACTTCATAGTGTGAGGATAGTTGTGACAAATGTTGTAACTGATTTCTTAAGTTTGTTAGTCAGTTAGAGTCAGTTAGAGTCAGTTAGAGTTAGTTTGTTTGTTATCTACTCTTTCTTTCTCTGTATATAAGCTTAGTTGAGCTCATGAATCAATACAATTACAATTTCACATTTTATCTTGGTATCAGTTGTTTTTCCGCTATCTTCTCTCTCCAAAAACACAAAAACCCTAAATTCCCAATTTCTTCATAGCTCGTCGACCTGATTTGTCATGGCGACGCCTGAAATTACACCACAATCAAGCCCTAATCTCGTTCCAAATCAATCTACAAACCTAATTGATGATGCGTATGATATTGCGGATGCAATTCTACAGCTATCCCCTGCACATCCGTTATTTCTCCATCCAAATGATCATCCAGGTCTGATTCTCGTTTCCGATATCTTAACCGATCATAATTACAATCAATGGAAGCGCAGTATGAGTGTGGCACTCTCTTCGAAGATGAAGTTTGGCATGGTTGATGGTAGCAACAAGCAGCCCTTGGCTCAATCGAAGTATTTCATGGCCTGGAAACGCTGTAATGATATGGTAATTAGCTGGCTCTTGAACTCAATTACTTCTGATATTCGATCTAGTGTAGTCTATTTTCCTACTGCACATGAAATCTGGATGGATCTAGCAAGTAGATTTTCACAAGGTAATGCTCCTCAGCTCTATCAAATTCGCAAGGATCTTGCCTCATTGTCACAAGGCTCTTTGTCAGTTTCAGCCTATTTCACGAAATTACGTAGTTTATGGGATGAACTGATCAATGTTACTATTACTCCTAAGTGTATTTGCCCTTGCACATGTGGTGCTAAGCAACAAATTCAAGATCAGGATGATATTAACAAAGTTACTCAGTTTCTTATGGGCCTAAATGATAGCTACACTTCTATTAGGGGCACAATTCTTACCATGACTCCTGTTCCCAACATGAGCCAAGCATTAGCTCTAATCACTCAGGATGAGAAGCAAAGAGCATGCTCTTTATCAACCTCTATCAATGTGTGTGACTCAGCTTCAGCTCTCATGGTGAAGTCCCATGGAGGTTCCTCCAAGACATACAACAGTTTCAAAAAACCTGATAAATCTACCAAATCTCATCTTCTCTGTGACTATTGTGGGGGCACAGGACACACCAAGGATACCTGCTTCTTCATTCATGGATTTCCAGAATGGCATAGGCTTCATGGTGTCAAGCCAGATCCAAGTAAGATGCCCAGACATATGAAGATCAAAAGTACTCCTACTGAGCCTACTTCTCGAGCCTTTGCTAGCAATGTTGTGGCTGATTCCAGTGTTCCAACCTCCACCAGTTCTGATTCTCTTGCTTCTCACTACACCAGATTTCTGGAGTATATGGCTACACAAGATGCCTCTCTCACTTCTCAATCCACTGGTAACACTGAATCACCTTGTTTTATAAGTTCTATTTGTCTGTCTCAATTTGCTTTACACTATAACAAAGACTGGATCATTGATACAGGGGCATCTCATCACATTACATCTAGTCTTCACTCACTTGAAAATCCTATTACTATAAATTCCTTCATTCATCTTCCTAATGGTAACAAGTCCCCTGTCACTCATTCAGGCACAATCACCATTTCTCCAGATATTGTTCTTCACAATGTTCTCTACATACCTGATTTTCAATTCAATCTTATTTCTGGTAGTAAGTTGACCTTTGACAGTAATTACTGCCTTCTTTTCTTCTCTTCACATTGTCTTTTTCAGGACTTACACACCAAGAGCTTGAAGGGGATTGGTAAACAAGAAGGAGGCCTTTATAAACTAGTACAATTTAGTAATAAACCTACTCTGTGTTCTGATCTTAGTACTAATAATGGTTTTGCTGGTACTGTAAATGGTAATTCTGAGCTGTGGCATATGAGACTTGGTCATTTTCCTTATAATTCTTTCAAACATGTTTCTCATGATCTTCCTGTTCATAATTCTAAATCTACAGTTTGTGATATTTGTCATTTTTGTAAACAGACTAGAATTCCCTATCCTCTTAGTTTGTCTCATTGTCCTGTTCCTTTTGGCTTGATTCACTGTGATGTGTGGGGTCCCTATCATCATTCCACATATCAAAATCATCATTCTTTCTTAACTATAGTAGATGACTACTCCAGAACCACTTGGGTTTATCTCCTCACTTCCAAAGCTCAGGTCCTCTCCTACTTTAAACTCTTCATTGCCATGGTCAAAACTCAATTCAATTTTTCTGTTAAACAACTCAGATCAGATAATGGTTCTGAGTTCTTTAACAATGCTACCACTGCCTATCTTCACTCCTTAGGTATTGAACAACAAAGTTCTTGTGTAGAAACTCCACAACAAAATGGGAGAGTAGAAAGAAAGCATAGACATCTACTCTCTGTTGCAAGAGCTTTAAAATTTCAATCTCAAGTCCCTATTCAATTCTGGGGTGATTGTGTTCTTACAGCAGCATACCTTATTAATAGACTTCCATCTGCTGTTCTTCAGAATAAAAGTCCCTATGAAGCTCTTCTTGGTACACCTCCTTCTTACTCTCATCTAAAGACCTTTGGTTGTCTTTGCTTTGCCTCCACCTTACAATCTCAAAGGGATAAGTTCACTCCTAGATCAACCAAATGTGTTTTTATTGGTTATCCCTATGGCAAGAAAGCCTACAAGTTATATGACTTGTCAACTCACAAGATCTTTTACTCCAGAAATGTTCATTTTTATGAACATCATTTTCCTTTTTCCTCTCCCTCTTCTCCTTCTAATGTTCCTATGTTTCCAAATAATTCAGTCTTTACTTGTGATGATTTTTCTGATTTTCCTACTCTTAATCCTTCTATATCTGCTTCATCTCCTGATTCACCTCCCTATTCTCCTCCTGATGTATCTCCTACTTCCCCTACTAGTTCTATTCCTACTACTACCCCCTCTACTTCTTCATCCTCAACTTCATCTTCTTCCCATTCCAATGCTCAGAATGTCAATATTAATCCTATTATTAGTGCCAGACCAGCCAGAAACAGGATTGTTCCTAACAAGTACAGGGATTATACAGGTCTTCCTTCAAACTTTGGTAATTCCACAAGCTCTTGTGCCTTGGTAAGTTCATCTAATATCTCATATTCTCATCTCTCCCCTTCTTATTACTCCTATATCTGTAATATGTCTTCCTTGTCTGAACCACACACTTATAATCAAGCTATAAAAGATCCTAACTGGTGTACAGCAATGAGCTCAGAAATTCAAGCTTTAGAACAAAACAACACTTGGGAGATTCAACCCTTACCAGCTGATAAGAAATTAGTGGGATGTAAATGGGTGTATAAACTCAAGTTTAAGCCAGATGGGACTCTTGAAAGACACAAGGCTAGACTAGTGGCCAAGGGATTTACACAAACTGAGGGGTTGGATTACTTTGATACATTTGCTCCTGTAGCAAAAATGACTACTGTGAGGATTGTCATTGCTATGGCTACTACTTTGCATTGGTCATTGGATCAAATGGATGTCACCAATGCCTTCTTGCATGGTGATCTGCACGAAGAAGTTTATATGTCTTTGCCACAAGGGTACTCTGCTCCTCAGGATATTGTCAGAAAATTTCCCAATCAGACTTTAGCTTGTAGACTTATCAAATCATTGTATGGCTTAAAACAAGCTCCCCGACAATGGTTTTCTAAGCTCTCTACAGCCCTTCAGAACTTTGGTTTCTCTCAGTCCAAAAATGACCATACTTTGTTCTTTCTTAAATCTTCCTCTGTTTTTAGCATTTTGTTGGTGTATGTAGATGACATTATTGTCACAGGTTCTTGTCCTAAGGCTATTGCTCAAATTAAAGCCTATCTGCAGTCTCAGTTTAAAATCAAAGATATGGGGTCTCTTAAGTATTTTTTGGGCATAGAGATAGCCAGATCTGAGAAAGGGGTTTGTCTCCATCAAAGAAAGTATGCTTTGGATATCATTAATGATGCTGGCATGTCCTCATCCAAACCATCCAAAATACCTATGGAACAAAATCATTCTCTAGCTTCTGACAAAGGGGATTTGCATTCTAATCCTGAGCAGTATAGAAGGCTGGTTGGTAGATTGATTTACCTAACCATCACCAGACCAGACTTGGCTTATGCTGTGCATATTCTGAGTCAGTTCATGAGTTCTCCCAGACAACCACACTGGGCTGCTGCACTTAAATTAGTCAAATATATTCATGGATCTGCAGGACAAGGATTGTTCTATTCCTCCACTAATTCCTTGAGACTTCAAGCATATTGTGATGCTGACTGGGCTTCTTGTCCTACTACAAGAAAGTCTCTTTCAGGTTATTGTATTTTCTTTGGCAATTCCTTAGTTTCTTGGAAAGCTAAGAGGCAGACCACTGTTTCAAGAAGTTCAGCAGAAGCTGAATATCGTTGTATGGCTTCTACGTCTTGTGAGATCACTTGGCTTTGTTCTCTTCTTACTGAACTTGGTTTCTCAGATCATATTCCTGCTTCTCTTTTCTGTGACAATAAGGCTGCAATTCATATTGCTTCTAATCCTGTATATCATGAAAGGACTAAACATATTGAGATCGATTGTCATCTCATAAGAGAAAAGATCAATTCTGGTCTTATTAAAACTTCCTATGTGAATACAAAGTACCAATTGGCTGATCTCTTTACTAAAGCCTTGCCTTCTGGTCAATTGTCATTTCTCTTAAGCAAGCTGCATGTTCTGAACCTGTTCTGCCCTTCCAGCTTGAGGGGGGATGTTACAGAGACTATTGAAGACTCAGGGGTAGAAGATGTAAATACTTCATAGTGTGAGGATAGTTGTGACAAATGTTGTAACTGATTTCTTAAGTTTGTTAGTCAGTTAGAGTCAGTTAGAGTCAGTTAGAGTTAGTTTGTTTGTTATCTACTCTTTCTTTCTCTGTATATAAGCTTAGTTGAGCTCATGAATCAATACAATTACAATTTCACATTTTATCTTCTCTCCCTTTCATAACCAGTGAAGAAATTCTTCCATCCAAATCTTTCAAATCAAGTAACATCCAAATCTTTCAAATCATGTAAGAGGCTTTAAGTACAAATTCAAATCATAATTTGATATGCGTGCATGTAAAATTATGGTTTGAATTTGTTCTTCCAATAATTTCTCAACTTTACATTCTAATTAGGAAATTTAGTTTTTAGATTTAGTTTTTTCACTTCTTTAAATCTTATTCTAATTAGGATTTTCTGTTAAATAGTACTCCCTCTGTCTCGGAAAGATAGTCTCATTTTGACTTTTTATGGTCAACAAAAATGAACTTTGTCAAACATTAGTGTCAATCTAATCATCACAATAAAATTTTAAAATGTGTTATTGATAAATCACTTAATGATTAATCAATTACAACTTTTAGAATTTCACTAGAATTTAGATCAACACCAATGTTTGGTCAAAATTCATTTTTATTGATCATAAAAAGTCAAAATGAGACTATCTTACTGGAACAGAGGGAGTATGTGTTTTTTTCTATCTTTTAGTTTGGTTTTATCTCCATGATTCCCCTCCTTTGTTGAGGGCTTATGATTTCCCTCAATTGTTGAGGCTTATGATTCTCCTCCTCTGTTGAGGACTTTGTGTTTTAGTTTTTTTTGTTACCATGGAATTTTCGTTGGCTAATCTCAATCTACTACACGACGAGGATGATGAATTCATTGTCGATTTGGTTGCTTCTCTCTGGACAAAAAAAAAAATTATGTTTGGAAGGAAGTATGTTATCCATTTGGAAGGCTCGTAAGAGTTTGTTCATGAAGGATTTGGGCGATGGTCGATATCATCTTTGGTTCATCCATGATTTAGTGGATGTTGTCTCTAGGATAGCTTTTGAAAATGTGATCCCCACTGTTTGGGTCGAGCTTCTGTTGTTTGTGGATAGCCGACTTCTAAACATTTGTTCTTATTGTTAATAAAACTAGTGAGTAACCCGTCGAAATTCGACGGGGAATAATAAGGCTAATTAATTAGAAAAAAATAATACAAGGCATTTTCATATTTAGAGAGAGAGAGAGAGAGAGAGAGAGAGAGAGTTAGTATTATAAATATATGAATATTAATATAAATATGAAATCTAATTGTTACTATGATTGTTTGAGATCTTAAAAAATAAGTTGAAAACTTCTAACTGTTTAGAGAAGTTGAAGCGTTCTAGTTTGGACCTGGAACCGCTCCACCCAAATTAGCTCATCCCCTTCACCCAGTGGTTCTCCATTCATCCACGTAGGCGAGCTCATCTTTTGTGTGGCTGAAATCACTTCAATTTTTTGTGGGTCACACCGAGCTTGGACACATCTTTACCATCGAGCACAAAAAAGGGTGATGTGGCCGAGATCATAACCATTGGATGGATGGGGATGGAGCTAACTACTCGTTGGATTGGCTCGAAATATGGTTCTTGGGTGTGTACCGTTCATGATCAAATTTAAAATGGGATGTTTAGATGTAGTCACCGTATTACTGTTCCTCCTACTCATTTTCTCTCTTATTTTACTTTTATACTCATAACACGGATTAACTTACTATTTCTCCAATTCATTTTCTCACGTTTCTTACTTTTCACTCACAACACCTCTCTACTACCTTACTTTCTTTAATCAGCGTGCCCATAAAGTTGGTCTAGTTTGAAGTGAGATGGAAGGAGTATATATGTATGACTCTCAAAATTTTCTAAACAATCAAAATATATTACTCCCTCTGTCCCAGAGTAAGAGTCATATTTTTTATTTTGGTACATCTCAGAGTAAGTCTCATTCCTAAAATGGCAAGAAATCTTTATTATTCGCCCCACTAGTTCTCTCTTATACTTTACTTTTATACTCACAACACCAATCAACTTACTATTTTCTACCCACTTTCTCTCTCCAACTTCACTTTTAATACTCACAACACTTGTACTTTCCTTATCTTACGTGCTAGAACAACTTTGTGCCCTTTGAAATGTGATGTACGCAGTGGCGAAGCCAGAAATTTACTAAAAGGGGGTCGAAATTATGATATAGTGTTATTTTTTTCTAAATTTAAGGGGGTTAAAATTGCGAAAACCAATATTTTTAATGGTAAAAATAATATTTTTCTAAACTTAAAAGGGGTAAAATTGACACAACTCCAAAATCAAGGGGGTCGGATGACCCACATGGCCAAAGGGTGGCTTCGCCACTGGATGTACGGATGTTACATTTCATACTTGACTGCCTAATTCAAATCTTGGCTATGTCCCTGAAGTGAGACATTGCTCTCATTTATTTAATGTTGAATTTCAAAATTGAAGTGATCAATATTCATCCATTTGTTGATGGATTTCAAAATTCCAGTACTTTGGCTATTTGGTAATTTTTTTATATTTTATTTGTAATGTATCCATGCGATATCCATTATTAAATATTTGTTATTATTATTATAGGAAACAATAATATTTCATAGGGAGAAATTTTGGTTAATTCCAATATTCAACACCTCTAACTATTTTGCATAGTGTATGTGCAAAGTCTACAACTCCCTCCGTCCAACATTTCATCATTTGACTTTATAAATAATTAAATTAATAAACTATGTAAATTTGGTAAGTAAATAAAGTGATTTGATGAGTACTTGTTAAAAACAATATTCCTAATCAAGCGAATAAAAAGTTGGCTATGTTATCAATGATTTTTTTTTTTTTTTTGGTTTTTAGTTTTGATGAGTTATCTAAAATAATCTTTATTTTTTATTTTTCAAAATAAGGTAAATAGTAAAACTAAATTGAAATCACTAACAACGTAGACATAATCTTCATTTCCTCCCAATCATTTCTTAGTTTTTGGTATGAAAAGAACAAAATGATCTTCCGAGATTCTTCTATTGATACGATTGCTTCTCTTTCCTAAATCATTGAAAGCAAAATAAAACACAATAAAATATTTCTCTATATGAAATGCAATGCAACAATATAGTTTAGGATGAACCAAATTGCAAGGATGGAGATTAGATATTCATAAAGTATATCGTATTAAGGATTAGATAGAAAATATATTCGGAAACGAAAGACATGTAACAGTAAGATAAGCCCCTATTAGTCAATGACAATAATCTCTCTCTCTCTCTTTGAAGTAGTGATCCCATTAAATTAAAGAGCATCAAACATAAACATTGGACTTTCAAATTTATTAGTTTTGAATAAACCAAAGCTAAAGTAAATACCAAAATAAGCAAAGCGAAAAATTAACGAATACAAATACAAATCATAATCAAAAGAAAAAACAATCGAAATCAAATAAAATATCAAGATGTAGAGTGTCCAAATCTATCTATATAATATATAATAGTAGAGTCAGATACTCATTCCACATTCAGCCACGTGGAATTATGAAGTGGAAGTCCACGTGGCTTCTTCCCATATGCTAAAGCAAGCAAGACTCGTTTAAGGGTATAATTGTAATATTAATAGTTAATTTAAAATTTGAATATCATAGAAGTTGACTCATTTAATCCATTAAGAAAATTATTTGAATACCGAACAGAAACAATTACAATAAAAACTCAAATAAATAAATTCTAGCAAATGAAAATAAGAATAAATCAATACCTAAGTGGGGTTTGGAGAAAAGTTATTAAGCAAACAAAATTGCAAGGATGGAGATTAGATATTCATAAAGTATATCGTATTAAGGATTAGATAGAAAATAAATTTGGAAACGAAAGACATGTAATAGTAAGATAAGCCCCTATTAGTCAATGACAATAATATCTCTCTCTTTGAAGTAGTGATCCCATTAAATTAAAGAGCATCAAACATAAACATTGGACTTTCAAATTTATTAGTTTTGAATAAACCAAAGCTAAAGTAAATACCAAAATAAGCCAAGCGAAAAATTAACGAATACAAATACAAATCATAATCAAAAGAAAAAACAATCGAAATCAAATGAAATATCAAGATGTAGAGTGTCCAAATCTATCTATATAATATATAATAGTAGAGTCAGATACTCATTCCACATTCATCCACGTGGAATTATGAAGTGGAAGTCCACGTGGCTTCTTCCCATATGCTAAAGCAAGTAAGACTCATTTAAGGGTATAATTGTAATATTAATAGTTAATTTAAAATTTGAATATCATAGAAGTTGACTCATTTAATCCATTAAGAAAATTATTTGAATACCGAACACAAACAATTACAATAAAAACTCAAATAAATAAATTCTAGCAAATGAAAATAAGAATAAATCAATACCTAAGTGGGGTTTGGAGAAAAGTTATTAAGCAAACAAAATTGCAAGGATGGAGATTAGATATTCATAAAGTATATCGTATTAAGGATTAGATAGAAAATAAATTTGGAAACGAAAGACATGTAACAGTAAGATAAGCCCCTATTAGTCAATGACAATAATATCTCTCTCTTTGAAGTAGTGATCCCATTAAATTAAAGAGCATCAAACATAAACATTGGACTTTCAAATTTATTAGTTTTGAATAAACCAAAGCTAAAGTAAATACCAAAATAAGCAAAGCGAAAAATTAACGAATACAAATACAAATCATAATCAAAAGAAAAAACAATCGAAATCAAATAAAATATCAAGATGTAGAGTGTCCAAATCTATATCTATATAATATATAATAGTAGAGTCAGATACTCATTCCACATTCAGCCACGTGGAATTATGACGTGGTAGTCCACGTGGCTTCTTCCCATATGCTAAAGCAAGTAAGACTCATTTAAGGGTATAATTGTAATATTAATAGTTAATTTGAAATTTGAATACCATAGAAGTTGACTCATTTAATCCATTAAAAAAATTATTTGAATACCGATTGCTATCAAAATCTAACCACAAATTTAGGAGTTGATTGTCATATTTTATTTTATGTGAAAAATCAACTATGTTGGTCAGAGAAAAAAAATGAAAGTATGATTTTAGGATGAATGGAATTTTAATGTGTTAGATATTGTTAGTTGTTTTTAGCACGGATGGAGTAATAAATTGTTTAGTCCTATTGTTTAGGGAAAGTATGCATGCTTATTTAGGGGAGTTGAGATCTCCTGTACCACTTTTGTGTGCCACTCCATGTACCACTTGTAATCCAAATGTTCACATATTTGAATAATATTACCATAAAATCAATCTCAATAACTCTGAGCCATTAGATCACTTGTGGCACATGAAGTGGTACACAAAGTGGCACAGAAGATTCGAACTCTATTTAGGGAGATACATCGATTTGAATCCAAATATTTTCCTTATTTATTTATTGTTATGTAGAGAGCTAAATTGTCCTATTTGAACTAAATTGTTCTCCTTAATTACGTACTATATGCTACAAATTAAATTAACAAAATGTTGTGATTTGAAAACACTTTTTTTTTCAATTAAGATTTTTTTTTTTCATGATTTAATCAAAACTTTAGGTTTTATAAAAATAACATAGTAGAAATAATAAATTGGTGAAGGTTTTCTTCATTTTTCATTGTGTTGGAAATCCACGTCAAAATTCTATGTGTCACAATGAGCTAAGTTGGAATTGAAATCTGATTTGATTAGTTTGAATTTTAAATTTCAAATATAAATGGTTAAAGAATATTAATATTTTTTTAATTGTTTGAATTCAGATTATCCACAAAAACATTAAGAAAAAATCTTTCCCATTTTTTGAAGCTACCAATCATAGGCTGCCACGTGGCTTTCCACGTCACAATTCCACGTGGTGCGCTGTGAGGCTTGGAAATGTTCCTACTTTTATATATTATATAGATGTCAATATGTTTGCCTAAAAAAATACCGTTCAAATAGGAGTTTCATTCTATCCAAATGTGATAATTATTTAAAAAAAAAATCCAAAAATAACAGTTATTTTAGATCGTAAAAAGTTAAATTTTAACTCGTATTCTCAATTAACGACTTGATTATGCATTAGTTAATTGCATTCCGTAAATAACATAAGAGTAATATTAAAATTATAAAAAATGTTTACAAAATTTTATACTCTCTCCGTCCCATTTTAATCTATAAATTTATCATTTTAGTTGTTCTACTTTAATTTACAATGTCCTAAAACAAAATTTTTTTATACTTGTTAAATAATGAGACTCAGTGTCATACTTAAAACAATTACCCACTTACTAATTCTTACCCAAATATCTACACTCAACAGTTTTTATTTTTTCTTTAATTCTTGTGCTCAACTAAATCTTTGTGAATTAAAGTGATACGAAGAGAGCATATAATATGATTTGACAGTTATTAATTGTATATTGTTTTTATAAGCTCTGATATTTATTTATTGAATACTCCATCCGTCTCATCTGTCCGAATGGGCACGAGGATTAATGAAAAAGTATTAGTGGAGTAGGTGTTGTGAGTATGAAAAGTGAAGTAGGAGAGAGAAAGTGAGGTAGAGAATAATGAGTGGAAAATTGTTGTGAGTGTGAATGCAAGTCTCATTAAATAAAACACTTCCATTTTTGGGTTGTCCTAATTCGAATAGGACACCCAAAATGAAAATTTGTTCCAATTCAAGTGGGACGGAGGGAGTATCTAATATGACTATTATACTCCCTCCGTCCCAGACTAAAGTTCTTACTTTCCTTTTTGGTTTGTCTTATACTAAGGTTCTTAGTTGCTTTATTACCTAAAATGGACAATGGGACCCACTTGTCATTCTCATAACAAAAACTTTCTACCCACTTTCTCTCTCATACTTTCTCCTACTTTACTTTTCATACTCACAATATTTATTTTTTCTTAATCTCCGTGTAAAGTCAAACTAAGAACCTTAGTCCGGGACAGAGGGAGTATCATTTTGTATCTAAAATTTTGTAAATGTTTTTTTTTAAATCTTAAACACTGTTCACATTTTATACCCATACCGAAAATATGCATGATGTTCGACCCGCGAGGTGCAGCGAGAGTGACACTAAGACTAAGAGCAACTCCAACCCACTTCAATTACATCTTCATTTCTTCAAAAAACCAACTATTCACTTCTCCAACCCACTTCAATTCCTACTTCATTTTTGAAGTATATATTGAAGTAACACTATTCATCTACTTCAAAAATGAAGTAGATGTTTCAAAGTTACAATTTGGTTCCTAAAAAATTAAAAGTTGTATATTTTGTGAATTATGTAATTAAAAAATTATCATTGTATAATCCAAAATTATTTTTATTTATAATTTTAAATTTAAATTATTTTTAGTCTATGTTGTAATTGCGTAGAACAAGAAAAAGACATAAATATTAATTAAACAACATTAAATATATTAAAATTTATATAAAATACATAATACATAAATTAAAAACATATTTTAAAAAAATTATTATAGTTTTTCGCTAATTAATTTGAAATTTTATCATTTAAAATAAAACATAGGGTTCAATATACAAAATGACTAAAGTTTGTGTAGTATTTGTGAAATTAAATGAGTAATGGAATGATGATGTGGAAGAGAAAGATGCTTGGTATATTCTTTTTGAAGTCAAAATTAAAGATATGAGTTGGAGTTGAAAAAAAAATGAAGAAACATTGAAGCAAAAAATGAAGAAATAGGTTGGAGATGCCCTAAACAACAAGAAATGAATCGTCCATATTTGGCACATGGCCGGTGCAACTATTAAGTACGAGCCCCAAAGTTCTTGATCATAGTGTAATTCTTAATTTTTTTCCCGGCATAATTCAAACCACCACCATAATCGCCGACGTAATCAGTCCCCAAAACACAACAAGATCCGTCAAATCGCCGGCGACCCTGCAAATCTCTCTCTCTCTCTCCGCCATGGCAACTTCTTGCTCCCACTGGTGGCACGCCCCAATCTACACAGCCATGTCCGCATCCCTAATCATCATCTTCATCTTAATGAACGTACCTTCCAATCCCCATCTCCAACCCCACCTCTCCACCGAACTCCCACCTGATTCCGACTCCGATTCCGACCACTTCAACAATTTCATCAAACACTCTCTCATCAACGCCACCCTAACCCTCCGTTCAAACGGCTTCAATTTCATCGCCACCCTCCTCCACCTCTCCCCTCACCTCTTCCTCTCCTCGCCCCCTTCCACCATCTTCGCTATCCACGACTCCGCCATCTCAAATCTCGCCCTCCCTCCTTCGATCTTGCAGCAACTCTTGCTTTACCACACCTTGCCTTACAGGTATTCGATGAAACAACTGCTGAGGAAGCCGGTCAATACCTGCTTTCAGACCCGGGTTCCGTTGAAGAATGTGGGGATTACTAAACGTGGGGATGATGAAATTGAGATCAATAATGTGTTGGTTTCTCACCCTGATTTGTTTCTTGATGGACCCTTTTCGATTCAAGGTGTGCTCAAGCCTTTTGCCCTGTTGAACAATGTTGATCAAGAAAGTAACTGGGATATCGCTCAGCTTCCTGTTTGCGATTCAATCAACTACGGCGTTGTTTCGGATAATCTCAAGAACAGGAAGAGGAATGAGTGGAGAAGGGTGGTTCAATTACTCAGTTTGAACGCGTTCGTTCCATTTGCAATCGGATTACATTCTGTAATTGACGACATTGTTCAAGATTATGGAAATCTGACTTCTGTCACAGTTTTCGCTCCTCCAAATATGGCTGTTTTGTCATTGCCCTCACCTTTGCTTGACAAATTTGTCAAGTTTCATATCATTAATCAAAGTCATTCGTTCGAAGAACTGGCTTCTCTGCCTAAAAAGATGTCGATGAGGACACTGGTTCATGGTAAAGATCTTGTGATCACGAATAATGTACATGGAGTTGCGAAAGTACTGACCATCAATGGAGTTGAAGTAACTGCACCAGATATCTTCTCTTCCAGTAAGCTAAGTATACATGGAGTAGCCAGAGCATTGATCAGTATGGAGGAGCTCTTGGTTGCCTAATGTCCTCGACTGGCAAATCGTGCTTCCACTGACCATAAACAGGGTTTGCTTCAGTCGGGTTTGTAGTGTTGCAAAATTGTTGAAAAAGTGTATTTGTTCTGTTGTAAACTTGTATAGCGGATTTGGTGTTCTAATGCAATGTGCAGATGATTGTTTTGATTCATGGCATTTAGCTTTCTGTCTATTGTTTCTGTTTGACTTGATTAGGTTGTGCCTGGAGTTAACTCAAAACTTAACTTAAAACTTAACTGCCGTTAAGTTTTGAGTTAACTGGAAAAATATTGGGGTAGATAAAGCCAAAGGTCACTGAAATTACAAACATGGATGAATCAGATTCTCATTGATACTAATATAAAAGCTTGCAGACTAACTGACATCCTGTTTCAATCGAATTAATCTAAGAAGGTTCTAGAACACGAGGAAAGAGCTCACATGCTAATCAGGATCTTCTCGATGAGCCGTATTTCCTCCTCTCGGATACCCTGATAGCATGTCAGTAAATCTTCATTCTGAGGCAATTTTTCCCATCAAACCTTGACATCTACAGTAAGGGAGTCATTAACCTTGAAATTGCACACATCTGCCAAGGCTTTGTTACATCTTCAATCTGAAGCGCTTCTTTACAACAAACCTTGACATTGTAAGGAAGTAATTGACCTTGGAATTGCACGCATCTGCAATATGGATATAAAGGTAAGTTTGGATCCCTAAACATAACTTGGATGTTTCTTTCAACATTTTAGGTCAGCGACTTTGATATATAGAAGGAGAGTAAATGATCTACAGAGTAACTGAAAACGGAAAAAGATAATGGAACCAGGAATCATAACAGTATAATAGTAAATGATAGAAGTCGTCCTACGCTTTCATCCTAGTTCTGATTGAAGGTTGCTTGTCTCTCCTTGCTGACAATAAGCTCGACTCAGATCGGGTACTGCCTCGATTTCCTCATCAGGCTAATGGAAGCCACAAAAGGACTGTTACATAAAGAATTATAGGGGAAATATAATGGAATGTATAGGCAACTGATGATATAGGTACACATACCTGCCACAGTTGTAACAGGTGCCATACAATAAAATCAACTATCATAACCAAGCAGAAGAGCTTGCCTGCCCAAGCACCACATGTGAGGTACCTAGAACAAATAAACAAGTAAGCAAGGCCCAAAAGTGATTTTCATAAACTACCCAGTCATATTAAACCATACAAGTTGTAGTTCATCCCATCAATCATAACAGAGAACCAAATGCAAGTCAGAACTGGAAATCTAAAGCAAGAATATCCCCTTCTCTATCATAAAAGGAGGCCAAAAAGTTTTAAACACTTTAAAACATAGAGTAAGGTTATTTCAAAAAAAAAAAAAAAAAACATAGAGTAAGGTTGTTCAGAACTACAGATATCCGTATTTGGAATAACAAGAACAGTGACGACTCAGGTGTTGTTTACTAGTCCCTCCGTCCCAAAATGAATGACCAAAAGAATTTCAAATTCTTCATCAAGAGCGAATTTGATTTGATTTTTTTTTTTTTTTTTTGTCATTCGTTTTGGGACGGAGGAACTAGTAAATAATAGAATGTACAAGATATATATTTTAAAAGATGTTTGAGCAATTATTCCACATGCTCCTAGAATTCATTATAATGAAAGAATAAGCAATATAGCATACCTTGAGAGTCGTTCCAAAAGACTCTGATTGGAACATCTCAAGGCACGGTCATACACAATCTCAGTTCTTTTCGCAACATCATGCCAACTGTATAGTTTCTTCATCTGTGGAATTCAAGGACAAGTATTAGCACACTGGCGTAGTATCTATAAAAGGACTGGATATATTAAGAGATGTTACTCACACGAACGTGCATAGCTTGGGGATCTATTTGTGGAAGTATATGAAGAGCTTTTGTGACTGCTTGTACCATGTCACTAGGATCTGGCTTTGCAAGAACAATCATATCATCGGGAAGAACCTAATAACAAAAAGAGGACAAAAAGTCAATGAAAATGCGGACATTTTTTTCCTTAAGAAATTTGACAACAGCAGCTAAAAGATGTGAATTAGCAGGTACAGATATAAACATATTCTAATTCCTACCTCTGGGACGCCTCCAACACGTGTACTGACAGTCAGTAATCCACAACTGGCAGCCTCCAATATGGCTATGCAAAATGCTTCTGTTAAGGAACTGCAAAAGAAATCCTATATTTTGTGAGAAATTTATATCAATCGTAAGAAAGTTAAAACAATTAAGTGGAAACTACTCGTAACTCATGGAATAAGGAATTAATGGAGGAAACATACATCACTGTCATACAATTTTAAGATATGTTAGAACTACATGAGATTCCTTAATCATGTTTACCGTGAAAAACTAGAAAACATCCAATTCTTCAATTTAAACCCAAACAAGAATCTTCTAACGCCAAAAAAATTGGGTGCTCCAAACCACAAAAGGCTCCTGAAGTATTCACTAAAGTAAGGTATTTTGAATGGGTAAAGATAGCAATGAGCAACAACATGCTCAGCTTCATGATTGGTTTGACATCCTCCCAGGAGTATATTCAATCTCAGAAGAACAGAATCGAGACATTGAAAAGAAATTGAAGTGTTTCGTCAGTTGTTATTCGCGAAAGTCCATAACAAAATTTCATCTGTCAAAATACGCTATGTTAGACAGC
Organism: Campanula takesimana; assembly: GCA_026119855.1. Classification (NCBI taxonomy): domain Eukaryota; kingdom Viridiplantae; phylum Streptophyta; class Magnoliopsida; order Asterales; family Campanulaceae; genus Campanula; species Campanula takesimana. The sequence continues at coordinate 603,103 of JAOWBW010000122.1, read as the reverse complement.
TCGAGAATTTCTGAAGACCGGGAAATAAATTGATTCCATAAGAGGACAGATTTAAAAACAGTTCTCCTCTGCAGCGTTCATGCATGTTCAATCCACAACAACGGTCTTGTTGCTGGTCAACTTACACATAAACTCTATTCCACGTGCTCTATTCTATGTGCATTATTCCTGTGATAAATGAGCTGTCTGATGGTTATATGAGGTCCTGGCGCTTCATCCATGTTAATTGTCATGCATTTGCTTGGGTATACTAATAAATCCGTTGTTAAAATCATTGGGGCTTGTGAATTTAGTGTTCTGTATCATGTATTGATGTTCTGATGTAATGGTGCTTTATCTACTATATAAATGAAAGAACTTTTTTTCTGGTTGACGAAAGGACTCCTAAAGTATATTCATATTTCCGCTACCCTAGAGTAGGCAAAAAAATTGTCAGTTGCGGCTTCACAGATCTCAAGAAGTGTAATTCCAGAGTATTGAAGTTGTTAAATCAAATGCTTAAACGAGGGTGTAGGGGCAAAACCCAGAAAATGTTTTATCAGGAAGGCTCTAGCTTGACCTTTTCTCTAACATACTTTTTATTCTCTCTTTCTTTTTCTTTTTCTTTTTCTTTTTCAATTTATTGGATCAAACTCCATTTGAAAGAAGATATAACTGAAAAGAAAAGATCTTTCACTATTTCTTCAAAAGGAGTGACAAATTATCCTACATCAACGAGGCCATATTTTCCCGGCAAGGGCCCTAGTTAGCTTTCAGCATATAACAAGAGTACTGGACAGGTGTATTAACTTGAATATAAAAGACCAAACTTTATATTGGACCAAAGATAAAAGAGATCTGTGTCTCACCATTATGTAGGAATTCGGTAGAGAACGTTAGTCAGAAAAACTAATGCCCAGTTTGATTCAATTTAAATGGTTCAGACAGTTTGTAATTACATCCGCATAACAGTACCAAAAGATTGCACAAAAATGAAATACGAGTTATAAGCTAAGAATGAGGAAAATGGGTCCAGATGACAATGAAAAAACACATACCTGTTTAAAAATATGTGGCCAGAAATCAATACTGACCGAACTTTAGCATGCGGAACAGCACCTAACATATCAACTCGGTCTTGAAGGGAGTGTTTTTCCCTCATCTCTTCCAGCCGAACTCTTTTAGGCCCATCTCCTCCAACAATGAAACGGACCTTGAGACATGTTTCTAGATGAGAAATAAATGAAATAGAGAATGTGATATATGTACCAGCATTCATAGAGATACAGCTAATGATCGTAGAAGAAAAAAGTATAAGAAAAGTTGTACAATAGTTGGTAGAAATAGATGTATCTAGCCTAAGGCTATGAAGGTTGGCAGATATTTTCCTACACATGGGGCCAAAACTCAGGGCTCCTACATCTCAAATCTCAATCTTCAATAATTAATTACCATTTTTCAACTTTCTCTTTTCCTCCGTCCTCATGACCCAGCAAGTAAAAATCCCTGAACAGCTTAACTAATTGTCATAACTATAGTTGAAGAAAAGCAAGAACATACTTCCATCTCATGCCACAAACTAAGATCTCTAGATTGACACAGGAAAAAGTACATTCATTTTGAAATATGCAACCATCTATTTCATTTTTTTTCATTTCATTTGCCTTGCAAAAGTTCCTTTCTTTTCTGTTCAAAAGTCTCTTTTGGTACTGAGGGACAGAAATCCATTTTCAACTTAAATATTTCGGGGTTGTGTGAACAACCTTTTTTCTCTCCGATCATCTCTTGTTCTCTAGTGCTAGGGTATTAGCTAAATTGGTCAATCCCAAAACAGCAGCAACATTCTGATCAGTCAAGTTATGGAATATGGATTATGTATCAAGGTAACAAAATAGATATATGGCAATTGGATAGGCAAACATGAAACTATCCAAGCAGCAAGTTCAAACATTACATAAATGGCTTTATCTGCTGGATGGTAGCTTACTAGTTGATGATGAAGGATATTTAAGAATTAAATTGCAAAAGGAAAACAAATCAAATAAATTGTACATATATCTTTGAGCCAGTAATTGAAGTACTCACATTGGGGTACAAACGGCATACTTCAGGAATAACTTCAACAAGCAAATCTGCACCCTTCCGATATACCAATCTACTTATCACAACGATAACAATTTCATCGGTACTGAGCCGTTCTGGAGCAGGCTTGAACATGGCCGTGTCCACAGCATTAGGAATAACAAATACCTTTTCTGGTGGCAACCCTGATCTTAGAACTGTGTTTTCCTTACTTGTATGGGATACACAAATGGCCTGACTCACATCTGCCAGAGTAAATTGAAGTACCTTGTTCATGTGAATGCTCCCCACATCCGCAAAACCATAAAGTGAATGATCAGTAAATACAACTTTGTAGCCCATAGTCCTTGCATGCATTAGAGCTTCATGACAGAGAGTTGAAAAGGCTTGATGTCCATGCACCAATGATATCTTTTCCCGAATGAGAATTGTCCTAATAATTGGGAGGGTCCCACAAAAGGTAGGCAATGTGTTCTGCATGAGGATTGGTTTCCAAGGTACGTAGTAGACTTTCAAACCGTTCGTCATATACCTCACTCCAGAACGGTTTTCATAAGCATGCGTCATTACCACTACCTGGAGATTTAAGTAATTAAGTTTGACTCATTTAGTATAAGATACAATGATGAATATGATGCACCTACATAAATACAATATACATCAGATTTTGTCCACTTGTACTCGTGCATGACAAGAGACACTTCAAATCTAACACACAAACATGTGTATCGAGTGAAAGAAAAAGGCCACAACAATGTATAATGTTGAGGACCTGGACAAAGATAATTTTCTTCCATTTGATTTTATTATGATTGGAGAATCCCTCCAAAAAGTCTTTTCATTTACCCTAAACACTATTCAGATACAGGAGTTGCTAAAAGACAAAATAAGGCTCTCAACCTACGAATAAGAAGAATTCACTGACCTTGTGCCCACGCTTAAGCAAACACTGGGCTAAGAGATAAATGTGATTCTCCACACCTCCGAAATTGGGATAGAAAAAGTCGGAAACCATCAGAATTCGGTGTCTTTCCAGATGATGCATGGCAGCTGCTATTCATATGTCTGCAAGCAAGATAAATGTTCAATTTGAGATGAGACTGTTTATCCGTAAGAGTTTAACATGAAAAAGGGTGGAAACAAAATTAAAATAGTCAGTGACAACAGAGAGCAAGTCAACTACATGTCTACATTCTCAAAAGATACAAGAATGAAAAAATAGGGTAGTTTGCAACCGGTTTAATGATTTAGGACCAAATCCTTCCTCAGTTCTACTTGATTTGCTTCAACTTCCCCAAATATCCAAGCATAACATTGTTCTCTACTGCCTCTATCCCGGAATAAATGTCATAGTTGACAAGTCAATGTTTTTAAGCTTTTAGTTATGTTTCCTTGATTGCCTCAATCTATTCATATGGGTAGAATGACACCTCTTATGGCATTGCAATGCTTGTGCCTATTAGAATGGGTAGTATAGGAAGATCACCAAACTTCATACCCTATTTTTAGAACACGGCATTTATTTTGGGACAAACGAAAATGGAAAGTAGGACATTTATTCCGGGAAAAAGGGAGTAATATTTTCCACTACATCATCCAAGTATCTTCACAGTTACTTCTGGAGGGAAAGAGCAAAAAAAGAAGAAGACTTGGAGTTAAGAGGGTCTAAAGAAGAACTTCAAGAATAGGAAGCTATATTGACCAAACTCACTCCTCCCCCTTCCTCCACCCCCCCCCCCCCCACGACCATCACCACAGCGGGCACTTCCTCCGTGTTATAACTACTGTAAAGTATTTTCCAAATCCAATTTTCAGGTTCCCGTTCTATTTGCTTTCGTGTAATTTGACAAAAGCTTTGTTTTACTGGCATACTTACCATGATTAGAGATTTTCAAAAGCACAAAAAAAAAAAAAAAAAAAAAAAAGAACATACAATCTTTCAGTTGTATTATATGTACTTCTACATAATTTAGTGAAAGCTTTATCTATGGGGAGGCATAAATTTCGACTCTTTTTTAATTTCCCAATTCCCATCTTAATAATCCGTCAATGCTCCGTAATTTGGTCGATCCATCTAATATGGAATAATCCAAACCAAAACTAAACCCTCCCCTCACAATTCCCAATTTTGTCAAGTCACACGATCCCAAAATTACTCAGCAAAACACCCATTTCACTTTCTCAATGTGTGCACAAAGATTCTGTGAATGTTTGTTCTGAAAATTCACAGATTCTTTGCTACCAGTTAATCAAAAATCAAATACCAATGTGTGTGCGCGTGTCAGAAAGAGAAGACTCAAGAAAAGCTTACCGGGACTGAGTCACAAGATGGAAATTGTCAACTTGTGTCCGGTGGGTGTTGTCGGTGTTGGCGTGGTTGGAGCTCAAGGTTGGATGTGCGGAAGCAGTGGGATGACTTGAGTTGGGAAGGTCACTGAAGTTGGTTGGCGGAAGGCAGTGGCGGATCTACACCAAAAAGTTTGGTGTTGCCTATTCTTTCCAAAAAAAAAAAAAGGACGCGGAAGTAAAATTCAATACGTTTACAGCACACATCTCTTTCATTAGTCTTAGGGCTTTGGTGTGGTTACCACGCCGGAGCGCAGTTAGGGCTTTTTCACATTCAATCTTCACATTAGTGTAAACAAACGAGGTAGTGTCTAATTCAATTGAATCACTAGCTAGGTTTTGGTCTAGTAGCACAATCGATGAATTATGGTTGAGTTCTGTGTAGGAGGTGGGATCATCAGGCAAGGTGGCCACCGTGACTCCACCGCCGGGAATAGGTGGCGATGGAGGAGGAGTTGGTGCCGGAGAGGGTTTGGAGCGAGGAGAGAGGTTTCACTTCTTGTGCCCCATTTGAATTCAGTAAATCCAAAACACAAATTCTCACACCTAATCTCATGCATACAGAATCGAATGATAATTGAGAAAATCTATGGAGGGACTTACTTGAGAATGAGGAAGGAGGATTGAAGAGTCCCAACAAGAAACAGCGGCGATGGTGGCGGTGGCGGTGAGCGGCGATGGTGGCGGTGGCGGTGGCGGTGGGCGGCGGTGGACTGGAAATTGGGACTGCCAGAGATCGCAGAGACTAGAGAGAGCGAGAGCGTGAGCGAGAGAGGCGAGAATTGGGTTTATGCGCTGTTTTGCAAAACGACATCGAGTCGAGAGCGAGCGAGAGATCGCAGATCCAAAAAAAACAAAAAATTAATTAATCTTAAATAAATAGGGATGGCCAAAACCGGTTCCGGGCCCGGTTCCGGTTCGGAACCGCCGGTTCCGGTTTGGCAAAAGGGTGAACCTTAACCGGCCCGGCCTAACCCCGGATCCGGTTCCGGTTGGCACAAACCGGTTCCGGTCCGGTTCCGGTCCGGTTCGGCGGTTTTTTTTTTTTTTTTTTTTTTTTTTTTCAATTTGATCTGACTGACTTGACTGATTAAAAAAAAAAAAAATTGACGAGTAAGTCTCTCTCTCGCACTGTCTCACTCTCACTCACTCAGTGCCTGTGCCAGTGGTCAGTGCCGTGGTGTCACTGTCTCTGCTGCAAAGACTCCTTCCTAGCTAAAAAGGGGTAGTATTAATAATAGTACTAGGGTAGTAGGGTTGAAATTTGAAATTGAAATGTTTGCTTTTAAGTTTTTACCTTTTTTTTTTCTTTCTATTTCTTTCTACTATCTAATATCTACTATTAATAAAATTATTTTACAAGTGATTTATTTTTAAAAAAAATAAACCTAAATCAACATTATATTGAAAAACAAACAAAGAAAAAAATAAAACAAATGATAGTATATAAAAGAAAAAAGGGACGGTACCCTTTAAATTTTATTAATTAAAGGCAAATTTACAATGAGGGGGACAACCAACCTTGCCCTTTTATAATTAAGGGAGGACATTAGGAGCCTTTACCTCTTTTTATTACAAATATTTATCTAAATTCTAACCTATAAAAAGAAAATGCAATAACAATTAAATAAATTACATTTTACTTACCTTAATCGCTTCCCGATTTAGTCTCATCAAAGTACTCGTCTAAAACATATTTTGGCGCCTCATCTTGCGTTCTTTTTTCCGCTCTAACCCAATCATTCAACAAATTACAAGCTTCGAAACTATCGGATGATAAATTGTGACGATTATGCTCAATATTCCCACCAATGCTAAACGCTTGCTCCACCGAAACCGTTGATGCGGGACAAGCAAGTACTTCTTTTGCAATTCTAGCAACGATAGGAAATTTTTTTGCTTTGCTTGCCCACCAATTTAAAATATCAAAATCATCTTCATCTTCAAAGTCAACGGTTAAATATTTATCAAATTCTCCATTAGCACCGGTAGTACGAGATCGTCCACTAGTTCCATAGTAGTTTTTAACAAATGATGGTCGTGCTTGTGATGAAGTGGTGGTAGAGGAAGGTTGAATATGAGTAGTAGTAGCACTTGGAGTTGGAGTAGCATCACCATATATTGACTTGTATTCTACAAAAATTTCTAAAAATGCTTGTCTAACATTAGCAACTTTTTGACCAACATTAGGAAAATTGGGATCATTTAACAAATAAAAGTTTGAATAATAATATTCCAAAAAAGTTGTTAAACCCGCCTCTCTAACTCTAGGATCTAATAACTTAGCAATTAAAAAAAGATCGGGGATGTCAAGCAAATATTTAACCCACTTTAATCGCATTCTTAAAACCGCATCTTTAAGAAATATATCATTTTGAAACTCAGAAAATACACTAGAAATTTCTAGACAATGATCAAGAACTAAATTAGAAGTGGGGTAATACGTACCGGATAACGCCGTGGTTGCAATCTCGAATTTCGTCAACAAATTCATCATAGTCTCACATTCATCCCATTGTTGAGTATATAAATTTGCACCATAGTTAATGGATCCCAAGAACATGCAAATTTCATTTCTCCAATTCCAAGTTTCTTGTAATACATGAAGGGTAGAATTCCATCGCGTTGGAACATCCGTTGGGAATTTTTTTTGTTTTTTCCCTTGACTTGTGCAATAATGCCTCCATTGCCTTGTGATTTTTGAATTTTTCATAATAGTATGAACCGCATCTTTAATTAAAGTAATTGAAGTATCCAAAGCACGCAAACCATCTTGGACACACAAGTTTAAAATATGACACAAACATCTAATATGAAAAAATCGACCACCTAGTGATGGTTTACAAACTAAAATTAATTCGGACAAACTAGCGGTATTAGCACTAGCATTATCAAAAGACATTGAAAAAACCTTTTCAACTAGATTATATTCTTTCAAAATTATTTGTAACATATGAGCTATATTATGCGCGGTGTGTGCCTCATCAAATATTCGATATGCAAGTAATCTCTTTTGAATTCTCCAAGAATCATCTATCCAATGGCATGTTACACCCATATAAAAATGTCTTATTTTGCTATCGCTCCATATGTCAGAACAAATAGAAACCTTAGATGACAAATGACCAAATGTCTCAAATAAAGCATATTTCATTTCTGCTACTAAACTTTTAACATCACGAGTGAGGGTTGTACGAGCTACTTTCGTAGCGGAAGGATTAAGAGAAAGCTTAATTAATTGTTCATAGTCTTCGTTATCGGGAAAACTAAAGGGAAGGGATTGCGCACAAACAAATTTAGCCATTTGTTTCCTATGGTTTAAATGATCATATGAAAATAAATTAGAAGAAGTTTGAGAACACGTACCTTGATTGGGTTGTTGCACAAATCCTTGCAATTGTGCTTGCTTCGAATCTATGCCATATTCTCCGGGATGATGGTTTCTTATATGTCGATCCATAGTACCGTATCCACCCCCTTTAGAGAATGGAAAAGTTGTTTCACTCCCCTTTGGACAATAGTTGCATATTGCCGTGAAATTCCTACCCGTGCCATCATTGACGGGTATTTTTCTGTAGTGTTTCGTGAAAATTGCGGATTCTTGTCTTTTGGCTTTAGGAGGTCTCGGGATATTACTTCCTTTACGACGACGCCCTCCCATTGCTATCGCTTCCATATTATTGGCATCACTTTCTTCAGTATTTGGAGTTGAACTTGGACCATCTTCAAATGGTGGTGGTGGTGACGGTGCAAAATTTGGAACTTCTTCGTCGCCTTCATTCCATTCCCCCCACAAATTTTCATTTGCTCCCGCAGCTCCCCCTTCAAAATAGAGACCTTCGGGATCAACAAATGATGGTCGTGGTTGATCAACAAATGATGGTCGTGGTTGATCAACAAGTGATGGTCGTGGTCGATCAACACATGATCGTCGTGGTGGATCATCAACAAGTGATGGTCGTTGTGGATTAACACATGATCGTCGTGGTGGATCATCAACAAATGATGGTCGTGGTGGTGCTTGGGGTTGGGGTGATGAAGATGAGACTTTCTCCTTACCGGATTTACTCTTGTGGCTTGTCAATTTTTTAAGGAAATTACTCATGATGGAAAAAATATGTCGTAGAGAGAAATGAAGATGACAGGAGCTAAGGTTGAAAGTCTTGAATCAGATTATTTTCGTTTGAGAGAGTTGAGAGAGATAACTGAGTTTTGATGAAGTAATTTATTTGGAGAGGGAAATAGTATTTATAGTTAGGAAATTTAATTAGGATAACAAAATTTTTTTTTTTTTTTTTTTTGAAGTCTGAAAAGTCGTCCAAAATAGTAGTCAAAACGGTCATATTTAGTCAAATTCCCGTTACTTAACGGGAATAAACGGTCAAAAATTAAATTTCTAACGGGTATAAAATGGCTTGTCAATGTTTGTTCATTGTTGTTGCACTGCACACACATCCGACATAAAAAAAAAAGAAAAGGCAAGGGATGGGATGGGAATGGGATGGGACTAGACTAGGTAGGGGGAGGGAGTACTACTTACACTAAATTAAAGTGACTAGGAGTAGGTCTAGCCTCTAGTCTAGGGTAGGGAGGGAGTAGTGACTAGTGAGTACACACATGACACCACACACACACAAACTGACACACACGTTTTCTTCTGCACTCACACAACACAACACAGTACTGATACACACGTTATTCAAAATTCACTAATGGCCGGTTCTTTGCACCGGTTCCGGTTAACGGTTCACTGTTCCGGTTCAAAGAACCGGTGGTTCACCGGTTTTGGTACCCCTGAACCTGAACCGGACCGCGTGACTCACGGTTCCGGTTACTCCGGTTCCGGTTTTCTCCCCGGTTCGCTCGGCGGTTTGGGTTTTCCGTGTTTTCCGTCCGGTCCGGCGGCGGATCGGATCCTAATCTTAAACACTCAAAGGACGTTGTTTTGCAAAAAAAAAAAAAAAAAATTTTACCGTTGCCCGGGCAATGGTAGGCACAATAGCAAATCCATCCCCGACGGAAGGGATGGAAGAAGGGGCTGCAAGAGGCTGCCGGAGAAATAAGATGGGATGTATTTTAGTAAGGAGAAAGATTGGGAAAGAAAAGATGGGTATTTTAGGAAACAACATATTTTGGAGGTGAAATTAGAAATGTATGTGTAGGGTAAAAGAATCCATCCTCGGTAAGCAACGTGGACGTAAGATATTTGTACTCAGTAGGTCAAATTGTGGTGCCTGTGTAGCGGACCGTGTCTTCAAACTCGAGTTGTTACAAATGGTATCAGAGCAGGTCACAGCAGGATGTGTGGAACAAAGTGCTACATTAGTAGAGAATTCAAAATTGAAGTGGAACTTAACACAATACAACAAGACTACCATGAATACCAATATCGTCCAAGACCTTTTGGGTGGGCTTGCTACAAATGGTATTAGAGCGGGTCCCGACCGGAGGTATAGAACAAAATGCTACATTGGTGGGGAATTTAATATTGGAGTGGTACTTAAAGTACCATAAGACTACCATGAATACCAATATCATCCAAGAACTTTCAGGTGGGCATGTCGTAATATCGTAAGCCAAGTGAACTCAAGATACTTGTATTCAGTGAGCCAGTGCGTGGTGCTTGCGTAGCTGAACATGTCTGCGGGATCGAGTCGTTACAAGACGATACCCCACAACAGTTAGAGACTCATCCTAAAAAGGTACTCTCTCCGTCCCACCTCACTAGAGACCTAAGAGTTGGGCACAATAACTAAGAAAAATAATAAAGTAAAGAAAACGTGTGGTAGAGAATGAAGAGGAGAGAATGAGTGTGGTAAATAGTAGTGTCGGTTGAATAAATTGAGTGGTGGGAAATGAAGAGAGAGTGAGTGGTATGGTAGTTTGAATATAAAATAATAAAAAGATGGCTATTTTGGGGAGTCTCAAGCGAAGTGGGACGGAGCAAAATAAAAATACGTCTCAAGTGAGGTGGGACGGAGGGAGTATATTTCTACAAAAACGTACAATTTATCACTCGCCACGGAGCCTAATACATTTTGAATATTAGAGGTGAGCATGGTACACTAAGGTTCAGTATTTAGGTAAAACTTATACCATACCGAAATATTTCGGTATATCAAAAAATTATAACATTAAATTGCGGTTTTAACCTGTTCGGTTTTTTTGGTTTTCGGTTTCGGTTTGTACTCAGTTTGGTATTTTTTAGAAAGTCACTAGTAAAAAAAACAAATTAAATACGCCATCATTGAAACAAAACAAAATTCTAATCGCGCAACTTATATCAATATCTTTTCAATTACACAATTAATACTATATTACACATCATTAAGATAACAATTAGCACAACATATATAATGTACTCATAGAAAAATGACATGCTTTTTTAGTTTCGGTTCGGTTCGATATAGTAATCGGTTTTGGGGTCATAATACCATATTGAAACCAAAAACTCAGTATTGCTATAATACAATACCGTTACACAAACCAGTATCATCGGTTTTCAGTTTTATCGTTACGAATTTTGTCGTTTTTAGTACGTTTTTGGGTTTTTTCGGTTTTCTTGCACACCCTTATCGAATATTGGCGTACAATGCTGACACTAATCCCCAACGAATGTCTTTACGTACAATAGCACAAATGCTGCTCCAAACAAAACATGGACACTACCCAATACCGGCCTTTAGAAAGACACCACACGAAAAGAATTTGGCTCTAAGAACATGAAAAAGTAACACCTCTGCACAGGCAACAATTGTTAAACCAAGCATCTCAAGCATTGCAACAATAATAAATACAAACAATACACAACGACTATCAACACAACGGAGATAAGGCAAAGGCTCTCGACCATTGTTCTAAAAATTGTTCGCCTAGACCGCCTAAACCCCACCTAGGCGCTAGGCAGTCATAGAACACTGCGCTTAATTCAAATCCGCCTAGTTCAGATATTAAAAGTAAAATTAAATTAAATTTCCATTAAAATGCGACTATTAACTTCAAATTTATCTAGGATCCCGCCTACAATTTTTAGTATTAGTATTTTCAGTGGAAAATTGTATTAAATTTATTATCATACACATTTAATAAATCATTTGCATGTTCTGGTGACATTTTCAACCATATTTCATCAAGATGTTATAAATTATATCTTATTCTCGGCTTTGACTAGGCCTCTAGGCGCTAGGTCCAGCTCCGGCGTCTAGCGGTCGCCTAACGATTTTTAGAACCGTGCTCTCGACGAAAGAGAAAATGCAAAGACTCTCGACAAATGAGAAAAATTATACAATATAATGAGAAGTAAGGCAAAAAACTGTAAAATCTGAAAAATGTTTAATACCATATTCTTTAGCGAACGAGTGACTGATTGACTCTTGAACGTCGTCAAAATCTGCAATCGTGCGAAATAGATTTTTCCTCCATAAAAGTTGTTGGTCACACCAATCGATTTATTTATTATAACCTACAAAATTACAAATTAAATGTGATAAAGATCAACAAACAATTGTTATAATCTCAAAACTGAAATTACAAACAAGTGTAAGAGATCAAAATTGAATAATCGAAGGGAATCAAAAGGAGAACAAAATTGAAGTTGTCATGTTAATACATTTAATTACATTGACTTTTTTAAGCAATGTAATTTAATTATATTAACAATAATTTAATCTATAGTTAATCTATTTTAGATGTTTTTATTACACTTTCTAATAATACTCTCTTGCTTTCAAAATAAATAAATAATAATAATACTCTCCTTGTCTCATAACGAGTGACACATTTTATTTTAAGAAAGGGAATTAAAAAATATTTTAGAAATAGATGTTGTGAGTGCGAAGGAGATAGAAAGTGCAGTAGTAATGAATAGTAAATGGAAATTTGTTGTGCGTATGTCAATTGAGTCTCAAGAATAAAAAAAAATACTCGTAATATAATATTTTCATTTTAGGATAATTGGAATTTTAGAAGGCCAAAATGACAAAATTCGTAATTTGTTATAGATAAAAAAAATTGTATGAGACAGTCTCACGTATAAGATGGGACGAATTGTGTTGAGAGAATAAATAGTTTGTTCATATAACATACTCCCTCCGTCTCACCTCACTTGACACCTAAAAAATGGGCACGAGAATTAAGGAAAAGTAATTTATTTGTGGTAAAAATGAAGAGAGTGAATGAATTAGGTGAATAGTAGTGGTGGTTGAATAAATTGAGTGGTGGAAAATGAAGAGAGAGAATGAGTGGTGAGGTAGAGTGAATATAAAATTATAAAAAGTAGGCTATTTTGGAGAGTGTCAATTGAGTTGGGACTAGACGTGGCTAAAAACCAACCGGGACCGGCTAACCGGCGGTTGGTCAACCGGTCAAAACCGGTTAACCGGACAACCGGATCAACCTTCAACCGTGTATAGCCGGTCCGGTTAAGGTTAGGGGTTTTCTTCAACCGGTTAACCACTGGTTATAACCGGCTAGTTATATCCCGGTTCAACCGCCGGTTAACCGGTTCCAACGGTCCATTTCCAAAAATTGCAGATTGCCCCCCTCCCAACGACTAGTTTTCAAACTAGCCGTTAGTTTTCTGACAAAAAACGGCTGGAAGTGTAGGAAAAAAGTTTTTTTTTTTTTTTTTTTTTTGAGTTTTTGGTAGCTATAAATATCCCATCCCTCCTCCCATTTTATCTCCACCTTACTTCTCTCTAATCTTTCTCTCTCTACTCTCCAACATCCGAAATTCCACTCTCTATAATTTCAGTCAGTTATTTAACAGATTACAGTTATTTATTTCCAGATTTCCAGTCAGTTTTTTAATAGTTCCAGTTAGTTTTACAGATTACAGTCAGTTGTTGCAGATTTCCAGTTAGGTTTTTGATAAAATCAGTTGTTTTCTTCAATTCCAGTCAGATTTTTGACATTTTAATTTCCAGTTAGATTTCCTGATTTCAGTCAGTTTATTGCAGATGTCCAGATAGTTTTCTAACGAAATCAGTGTTTTTCTTCATTTCCAGTCACTTTTTTGACGATTTTCTTTCATCCTCCTAAAAAAATGGCTTAATCTCAAAATCTAGGCAAGTCACATGTTGATTCTACCTCTCATAACTAAGATTTTGATGATTTTGAGCAACCTTTTGTTCAAAGTGAGCAACATAATGAAGAAAATGTTGTTCAAAGTGGTAGAGGCGGCCGAGGTCGAGCTAGGGGGAGAGAAGAGGTGGTCGGGGTCGCGGACAACGTCAACCACAAGAAGCCAAATTCAACATTTTTTTCGTCTATTTTCAAAAAGTACAAATTGACGAAGATCGTTATGTCAATTTTCGAGCGGAATGCAACTATTGTCCAAAATGGTACTCGTTCACAAAAGGTGGAGGGTATGGGTCAATGAAAGCGCATATGTCATCAAAACATCCCGAAACACTTGGCATTGAGAGTGATCAAACTCAATTACAATTTAATCCATCCACGCAAGGTACGTCTTCGTGCTTATTTAAATTTAGTAATGTCCTTTACAGGAAAGAGTTGTGCAAATTTGTGTGTGTTAAAGGACTTCCTTTTAACTTTGCGGATGATGATTTTTATCAAAATTTTATTAGACTTTCTTTAAATCCCGCCGCCTCCAAAGTGTTGGGTTTCGTGCAATCATGCGCAGCGGAAGATATCACATGAAAAAAAACCCAAAAGCTTAGATCCGTTATGTTCAATAATTCATAATATGAAGATGAAAGAAACTAACTCTTGTAGATCGAAATATGAAGCCTTGGATTTAGATGCTAAGAAGAGCACCCTCTACCGGTGATCCACACTGTTGGCAGTGGTGCCCTAGGCACGTTTAATAAACGTTGTAATTGTTATCATTTATTTCATATCAATAAAGAGATGTTTTGATTATTATTGTTGTTCATGTTTACTTATAATAATCTCCGTCCCTAGTACTTATTAAGCACTAGTATAAAGGCTAAATGATCATGGGATGATCATGTTAGATTTATGGGTACTTGTTTGGAACAAGGTACTGGACATGACCCGCTGTATGAGATTTATGTCATGGTCTATGTCGAACATATATCTCATATTAGTTATATCATTTGAATCCTTAGACATGAAGTTATTATAGTCTTCCACTTGATGAACATTGTGTTTGACATATTCAAACGCTACCTTAACACGGTAGTTATAAAGGGTATGATTGGCATAATCGGATTCCCGTTGGGAAGAATAATAAGCTAAATGGATTTGTCCCTCCACGGAGAGATGTCAAGCTTGGGCCCCTCGAAGGAATGATGTTGATGAAATGTTCGGCCGGACTCAAATGGATTGATTGGATCAATAGCATTTGAATTATCAACATATTCGGAATCGAAAAAGTATTGAACAAAACAAGTTGACTGTTTGACAATGACTTGTGTTCGATGACATCGTGGACAAAGGGATTGTGACATATTCTAAAGGAATGCGAACTTGTATCTAGTTATACTATTTGGGTAGGTGTGACGGTTTGCCAGAACCTAATCATATCTTATGGTTTCATGTTTGAAACCATTGCTAACTTAGTATAATCCTAGAGGGTCACACACAATAGAACGAATCTTTAAAAGGACTAAATTGGAATTTTGGAAATTCTGGACATTCTGGGGAAGTGGGCGACCGCACAGTGTGGACTGGGCGGCCGCACACTTAGCCCAATTTTGTACCAGTTTGTTTCAGATAAATGTGCGACCGCACAGTGTATTCTGGGCGGCCGCACAGTACTGTCGGCTGGCACTTTCCTAATTCGATTTGGAATGTCTTTTGACACAAGGTTCCTATTTGGAATAGGTATTGCTTGTGTATAAAAGGATGATTTCGGCCAGAACCTCAGGAATAGCTTTTTGTGAGTCTCCAAAGTGTTGGAGAGAGAATTTATTTTGTTCTAAGATATCCTTGATTGAGGAACAAAATAATTCACAAATAAATTCCATATAGTTCTTTATTAAATTGTGAAAGTGTGTTTCATAATATTGGTCTAGCAACCAAGATCAAAGAAGTTCCTTTGATATTCGTTCGAAGTGTGGATACCGCTAGAGGGTGAAAATCATCATCTTCAAAGTTCATGTTCAAGCTTTGTGATCGTGATCAAGTCTTCAAATCTCCACCAAAGACCAAGAGAAATTTGATAGCCATCAAGGGTTAGTTTTTCTTTTATTCATTATGTTGTATTTGATTTAATCATATGAACGGATCCATGGCTTTGGGTTTCTTAAAATTTTAATTGCTATATTCCGCTGCGCATGTTACTTGGAAACCCAACAGTGGTATCAGAGCCCCGTTCATGTTGATTATTTCAATACCTAGATCATGTTATGTGTATATAAATTGTTTATGTGCCTTGCATGATATGAATATTGGAATATATGATGCTTATGTGTTTTGTGATTTTATGTGGTTTATTGTTTTGCAACTTTAATCGCACGATTCAATCGCAATAAATAAATTATGGTGGATTCAGAATTGTTGGTTATTAATTTTTGATTGGATCAAAGTTTTAATAATCGGGGAAAAACAATTTTGAGACAAAATTTTCGAACTTGAAAATTCTGCACCTTCTGATGGCCATGGGCGACCGCACATAAGAGTCTGGGCGGCCGCACACTTTTGGGCGACCGCACATATCTTTTTGGGCGGCCGCACACCAGCATCAGAAAGTCAGATTTTGGTTGAAAACTAGAATCTGGAATTTTTCGAAAAATTCAACAAAACCAGTAACAGAACCAGTCTAGACTTGCTGATCTGGAATGAGTTTTGGGTAGTTGGTTTGTGTGTGGATTTTGGGGTTTGATTTTCCTATTTGTTTTAGTCTTGTGATTCCTAGATTGGTTCAAGTTTTGGATGGCTAATCTGCGTTCATCGAGATTGTGTTTCCCAAAATTGATCGCAATCAAAGTTTCAAAGATAAAACGAAGTTAGAATTATGAAGAGTTCATAATTGCTAAAATTGAGAAACAAAATTCTTGATTCAAAGTTTGGAGATCCATGTGGAATTGTGAATGCAATTGGCCTACGTTCATCGAGACCATCTATTGCTTAGTTTCGGCCACATGGACTACTTTCTTGGTTTCTTGAATTAGTGCGGGATTGTGGTTGCCTAATGGCTTAGTTCGACCGCACTTCTTGTTGTCTTGATTTGGAGATAATAACCAAAGTTGAAATAGTCTCATCCTCATAATTATAGAGAAACTAATGACACATAAATATCACGCTTAAATTAATGGAGATTAATTTAGTGGCTAAACTTGATGTGTAACATGTTTATATTATGTGCTCATAAAATGTGTTATATGCTATATGTGATGAACCTCTAAATAAAGTTTTAAGTCCTTCTTTGCCATGCCATGATTAAGACACTTGTTTATGGATGGGTAATCTTGATGTGGGTTCGCCTCCGCGAGGTGCATTAATCTTATTCATGTATGAGCAAGATGAGGTTCATTAATTTAATGTGGGCTTGCCTCCGCAAGGTGCATTAAATTGAATGGTTCCTATGCGTTTAAAATGGTTGGACTTAATTAGGCGTCAAAACAGTTTTGGGCCTAGGCAAAAGGTGAGATTAAACATGCTTTTTAAAAAATTAGATTTTTCAAAGAATCTCATAAAAGGATCTAAGAATCATATGGGATATGATTGACATGATTGTCTACCTAATTAATTTAGTTTTGAGCGGTCCGCCTCCGTGGACTCAAAAGTTAAATTAAAGTTGGATCTTATCCCAATTAAATTATATTATGCATTGGATGTATATGAAGGTTATATAATTTAATGGGAGTATTTTCGTTTGAAAAATACATTATTTATTTCTTTAATGAAAAATTGGTACTTATTAAATTTTGGAAATTTTGCATATTTGTAGATAATGACTAATAACACTCAATCAATGTCGTTGCGATCGATCATTGAGAAGGATAAGCTCGAAGAGAATGGTACAAACTTTATGGATTGGATCCGTAGCATAAGAATTGTTCTTAGGCAAGAAGATAAGTTGTACATTCTCGATGGGCCTCTCCCCGCTGAACCACCGCCTACTGCCCCTAGGGTAGAAAGAGACAATTACAAGAAACATCGTAATGATTCTAGAGATGTAAGTTGTTTCATGCTTGCTGCTATGTGTTCAAAACTCCAACAAAGTTTGGAACATTTGGAAGCCTATGAGATAGGCGTGGAGTTGAGAACCATGTTTCAAGAGCAAGCTAGGCAAGAGAGGTACAAGACCATTGTTGCATTCACTACTTGTAAAATGAATGAAGGGCAACAAGTGAGTCCTCACTTTCTTAAAATGAAAGGTTATGTAGAGCACCTTGAGAAACTTGGCTATCCAATCCCATTGGAGCTAGCCACGGATCTCATTCTTAATTCATTGCCTAAAAGTTATAATCAGTTTGTGATGAATTATAACATGCATGGAATGGATAAGAATCTCTCTAAGTTGCATGGGATGCTCAAAACTGCAGAGATGAAAATTGTGGAGAAAGGTTCTCCCGTGCTCTTGGTTCATGATGGGAAGAAGGCTAGTGCCAAATGAAAGGGTAAGAAAGTTGTCAAACCCAAAATAAGCAAGTCAAAGGTTGCCAAGGCTTCTGAGGCAAAACCCGATTCACAAAAGGATGCAATTTGTTTCCATTGTCAAGAAATTGGTCATTGAAAACGTAATTGCAAGGCTTTCTTGGAAGAGCAAAAGAAGAAGAAGGGCAGCAAGGCTGCGTCGACTTCAGGTATCTATATGATAGATATTCTCCTTTCTACCACTGATTCCTGGGTATTGGATACCGGATGTGGTTCTCACATTTGTCTAAATGTGCAGGGACTAAAGAATAGGAGACTGCTTAAAGAAGGTGAAGTAGATCTACGCGTGGGGAATGGAGCAAGAGTTGCTGCATTAGCTGTAGGGACTTATGAAGTCACTTTACCTTCCGGATTAGTTCTTGTTTTGAACAATTGCTATTATGTTCCGGATTTAAGCAGAAATATTATTTCAGTTTCTTGTTTGGATAATGAAGGTTTTAAGTTTCTTATTGAGAATAAGAAATTTTCTATTTATTTAAATGATGTGCTTTATGGTATTGCTAATTCATTTAATGACCTTTATATCTTGGATGTCAAGAATGATAATAATGACAATGTCTATCATGTAAATAAGAAATCTAAACCTAATGATGTAAATCATACTTATTTATGGCATTGCCGTCTCGGTCATATTAATGAGAAACGTATCTCAAAACTCCATGGGGACGGACTTTTGGGTTCATGTGACTTAGAGTCATATGATACTTGTGAGTCGTGTCTTCTTGGAAAAATGACTAAGACACCTTTTACCAAGTTGGGTGAAAGGGCAAGCGACTTATTGGGGTTTATACATTCTGATGTATGCGGACGATTAAGTAGCAATGCTAGGGGAGGATTTCAATACTTCATAACCTTCACTGATGATTATAGTAGATTTGGGTATGTTTACCTAATGAAACATAAAAGTGAAGCATTTGAGATATTTAGAATATTTCAAAATGAAGTAGAAAAACAACTTGGCAAAAGTATAAAAGCACTTCGATCAGATCGAGGTGGTGAATACTTAAGTCAAGAATTTGATGATCATCTAAAGAATTGTGGAATAGTTTCACAATTGACTCCACCTGGAACACCACAATGGAATGGTGTGTCCGAGAGGAGGAATCGAACTTTGTTAGACATGGTTCGATCAATGATGAGTCAAGTTGATCTTCCAATATCCTTTTGGGGTTACGCCCTAGAAACCGCTGCTTTCACACTAAATCGTGTTCCAACTAAATCGGTTCAAAAGACTCCATATGAGATGTGGAGCGGAAAGAAGCCTTGTCTGTCTTTCATGAAGATTTGGGGTTGTGAAGTTTTTTTAAAAGACTTGTCTCAGACAAACTTGCACACAAATCTGATAAATGTATTTTCGTGGGATATCCTAAGGAAACTAGAGGATATTACTTTTACAACCGTGAGGACAACAAAGTGTTTGTTGCCCGAACTGGTGTCTTTCTAGAGAAAGAGTTTCTCTCCAAAGAAATCAGTGGGAGTAAAATAAATCTTGAAGAAATTCGAGACCCAAAAAATAACATTGAACCAATAGTTGAACAAGAACCACGAGGAGTTGTGGAACCTGTTCAAAATACACAAGTAACTCGCAGATCCAGTAGGTTACGATCCAAGCCCGAGAGATATGGATTTCTCGTAACGGATAGTAATGACGTAGAAATTATTGAGAATGATGAACCGTCAACCTACCAAGAGGCGATGTCTTCTCCTGATTCGGATAAGTGGCTTGGAGCCATGGAATCCGAATTGCAATCCATACAAGACAATCAAGTTTAGAATTTGATTGATGCACCCGAAGGTGTAAAAACCATAGGATGCAAATGGGTCTTCAAGAAGAAGACTGACATGGATGGGAAGGTGCATACTTACAAAGCTAGACTTGTAGCGAAAGGTTATAGGCAAGTTCATGGTATTGACTATGATGAGACCTTTTCACCCGTAGCAATGATCAAGTCTATAAGAATTTTGCTTGCCATTGCCGCATATCATGACTATGAAATATGGCAGATGGACGTCAAAACCGCTTTCCTGAATGGAAAACTCCAAGAGGATGTGTATATGACACAACCAGAAGGTTTTGAACAAGATTCTAAGGTATGCAAGTTGCAGAGATCCATCTATGGATTGAAGCAAGCTTCTAGGAGTTGGAATCTCCGTTTTGATGAATCGGTCAAAGAGTTTGGTTTCATCAAGAACGAAGATGAGCCTTGTGTATACAAGAAGATTAGTGGGAGCATAGTGCTATTCCTTATTTTATACGTGGATGACATATTGCTCATTGGAAACGACATTCCTACACTTCAGTCTGTGAAGACTTGGTTAGGAGAGTGTTTTGCAATGAAAGATATGGGTGAAGCCGCATATATTCTTGGCATTAAGATCTATAGAGATAGATCAAGGAGGCTACTTGGTTTAAGCCAAAGTACATACATTGACAAGGTCATTAGAAGATTCCGTATGGAAAATTCTAAGAGAGGCACCTTGCCCGTGTTACATGGAGTTTCTCAAAGCAAGACTCAATGTCCTAAGACAAACGATGAGCGTGAGAAAATAAATGATGTTCCATATGCTTCGGCAATTGGGTCAATCATGTATGCCATGATTTGTACTAGGCCGGATGTATCTTATGCTTTGAGCATGACAAGTAGATACCAATCCGACCCTGGCGAAAATCACTGGATAGCTGTAAAAGCGATTCTTAAGTACTTGAGAAGAACTAAAGACTCGTTTTTGTTCTATGGAGGAATGGAAGATGATCTCGTTGTAAATGCTTACACGGATGCAAGCTTCCAAACCGACAAAGATGATAGCCGATCGCAATCGGGTTTTGTGTTTATGTTAAATGGTGGAGCTGTAAGCTGGAAGAGTTCCAAGCAAAGTACAACCGCTGATTCTACAACAGAAGCTAAGTATATTGCTGCATCGGATGCTGCAAAGGAAGCTGTTTGGATTAAGAAGTTCATAACTGAACTTGAAGTGGTTCCTAGCATTGCTAATCCAATAGACCTTTATTGCGATAATAATGGTGCTATTGCTCAAGCAAAGGAACCAAGAGCACATCAGAAATCCAAACACATACTTAGGCGTTTTCATATCATTCGAGAGATCGTTGATAGGGGAGACGTAAATATATGCAGAGTACCTACTGATGACAATGTTACGGACCCGCTAACAAAGGGACTTCCACAAGCTAAACATGATGGTCATGTTAGGTCCATGGGTATTAGATACATGGGAAATTGGGCCTAGGGCAAGTGGGAGATTGTTGGCAGTGGTGCCCTAGGCACGTTTAATAAACGTTGTAATTGTTATCATTTATTTCATATCAATAAAGAGATGTTTTGATTATTATTGTTGTTCATGTTTACTTATAATAATCTCCGTCCCTAGTACTTATTAAGCACTAGTATAAAGGCTAAATGATCATGGGATGATCATGTTAGATTTATGGGTACTTGTTTGGAACAAGGTACTGGACATGACCCGCTGTATGAGATTTATGTCATGGTCTATGTCGAACATATATCTCATATTAGTTATATCATTTGAATCCTTAGCATGAAGTTATTATAGTCTTCCACTTGATGAACATTGTGTTTGACATATTCAAACGCTACCTTAACACGGTAGTTATAAAGGGTATGATTGGCATAATCGGATTCCCGTTGGGAAGAATAATAAGCTAAATGGATTTGTCCTTCCACGGAGAGATGTCAAGCTTGGGCCCCTCGAAGGAATGATGTTGATGAAATGTTCGGCCGGACTCAAATGGATTGATTGGATCAATAGCATTTGAATTATCAACATATTCGGAATCAAAAAGTATTGAACAAAGCAAGTTGACTGTTTGACCATGACTTGTGTTCAATGACATCGTGGACAAAGGGATTGTGACATATTCTAAAGGAATGCGAACTTGTATCTAGTTATACTATTTGGGTAGGTGTGACGGTTTGCTAGAACCTAATCATATCTTATGGTTTCATGTTTGAAACCATTGCTAACTTAGTATAATCCTAGAGGGTCACACACAATAGAACGAATCTTTAAAAGGGCTAAATTGGAATTTTGGAAATTCTGGACATTCTGGGGAAGTGGGCGACCGCACAGTGTGGACTGGGCGGCCGCACACTTAGCCCAATTTTGTACCAGTTTGTTTCAGATAAATGTGCGACCGCACAGTGTATTCTGGGCGGCCGCACAGTACTGTCGGCTGGCACTTTCCTAATTCGATTTGGAATGTCTTTTGACACAAGGTTCCTATTTGGAATAGGTCTTGCTTGTGTATAAAAGGATGATTTCGGCCAGAACCTCAGGAATAGCTTTTTGTGAGTCTCCAAAGTGTTGGAGAGAGAATTTATTTTGTTCTAAGATATCCTTGATTGAGGAACAAAATAATTCACAAATAAATTCCATATAGTTCTTTATTAAATTGTGAAAGTGTGTTTCATAATATTGGTCTAACAACCAAGATCAAAGAAGTTCCTTTGATATTCGTTCGAAGTGTGGATACCGCTAGAGGGTGAAAATCATCATCTTCAAAGTTCGTGTTCAAGCTTTGTGATCGTGATCAAGTCTTCAAATCTCCACCAAAGACCAAGAGAAATTTGATAGCCATCAAGGGTTAGTTTTTCCTTTATTCATTATGTTGTATTTGATTTAATCATATGAACGGATCCATGGCTTTGGGTTTCTTAAAATTTTAATTGCTATATTTCGATGCGCATGTTACTTGGAAACCCAACACACACTTCGAACGGATTCAAGAACGATTCTTGAACTTGACTGCTAGGTCATTCGGATTGAAAAACTTGATGAAGAACGATTCTTCAATTGCTCCCTATGATTATTATGGTTTGATTATTGAAAATTATCAAACCTAATAACCCTAGTATATTATGTGTATTCTCTCTCTCCAAGAAAGAGTTTGTGATTTCTCAAATCAATGTTATGGGAACAATTCCCGGTTGTACACATTATATACTAGAGCTCTCCAAGATCCTTTAGGGTTTAGGACTTCTTGCCCAACAAGAAAAATCATAAAATAAACTGCAGTGCAGGGGGGGCAGCCATACGACGCCTTGGCAGCCGTACGACGCCTAGGCAGCCGTACGGCTCCTACCCTTTCCTGCCTCGTTTTTTGCTCCTTTTATTTATCCGCTCTGCGTGTGTGACCCAATAGGATTATACTAAGTTGTCAACAAGTACGAACCATTCAGACCTCGTAAGTCATAAGCGGACTCTAGCAAGCCATTATGACTACCCAATTAGTATAACATTGAATTCCAAAGTTTCCTAAAATAGAATATAACACAATCTCTTTGTTACACGATGTCTATTGAACGTAAGCCATGGTCAATGGTCAACTTACTTTGTTCAATGCTTTCTCGATCCCGAATGTATTGGTAATACAAATGACATTGATCCAATCAATTCATTTGAGCATGGCCATGCATTTCATCAACACCATTCATCGAGTGGCCAAAGCTTGACATCTCTCTTGACGAGGAACAAATCCCTTCTTGGCTTATTACATTTCCCTACATGATTCCGATTATGCCAATCATATTCTTTATAACTACTCGGTTAAGGGTAACGTTTGAATACGTCAAACGTAATGTTCATCATGTGGAAGACTGTAATAACCTCATGTCTAAAGATTCAAGTGATATAACTATATGAGATTTAATTATGACACAAAATTCTCATAGGGGTCAGTCCAGTATTTGTTCTCCAACAAATACCCATAAGTCTAATTGTATCGCATACACATAATCATCATATAATTATCTATTAAACTTAAACTAGTAATTAATCATAATTACTAGGGACGGAGATTATTATAACAAACATGCAAAATATATAATAATCAAACATTCAATACTTTTATTAAATCGTAAAGCAAATGATAACATTAATCATTCAAATAACGTGCCTAGGGCATACATACCAACACAAAGTACCACATACGACTCTCGTACGCGATATTAATATGGTGGTGCAGAATATAAATTAATTTTAATTGGTGTTTTATCAAAATTAGATCATAGAGTTTCAATTTGTGCCGATGGTTGGAGTGATCATTGGCTTAGAAATAGTTATTTGGGTGTTACATGCCATTGGATAGATCATTCATGGACTATTCAAAAAATATTAATTGCATATGAAAGTTTTGAACCACCTCATTCCGCAGAAAATATTTGTAGAAAGTTGCACGGCATTTTGGCAAAGTATGGTCTTTTGAATAAAATATTTAGTATTTCATTCGTCAACGCTAGTGCTAATACCGCTAGTATATCGGATTTGATGCAAATTTGTCAACCGTCACTTGGGGGTAAGTATTTTCATATTAGATGTTTTGGATGCGTTAGAGACATATGTTAAACCCATTAGAGATGCTCTTTATTTTATTGCCAAAAAAAAATAAAATTACTAGAAAATGGATCAAATATTTACTAAGTAAGGGTCTAGACGAAAAATATTTTTCTATGGATGTTCCGACTAGGTGGAATTCCACTTATAAAATGTTAATGGATGGTTTTGAGTATAAAGAGCACCTCATAGATTTTTTTTCTTACTATGGGCCATGACATCCCTTTATTTGCTTATCAATGGAACGCTTGCACTAATTTATGTCAATTATTAAAGATTTTCAATGCCGCTACTTTGGCTTTGTCGGGAGTTTATTATCCAACTTCCATTTTGGTACTTGAGCAATGTATTGCAATTGTTCGAAGTTTTAAAATTTTAAGAAAGTGCAACATTTTAAAAGCAAGCATTGTTTCCATGAGGGAAAAGTGGCTCAAATATTTTGATACTATTCTGTCTCTATTTTTGGTTGCAAAGTTATTAGATCCCCGTGTTAAATTGAATGATATGGTGAGCATAATAAAGTTTTATTATGCGAATTTATACCCCGATGGGGACGTATTATATGAAATCCCGGCGATTATTGTTGAAAATACAAAACATGATTTGTTGACTCTTTATAATGAGTATAATGCAATTCATGGAAATCCTTTTCAACATGTCCCCTCAAATCCTAATCAAGATATTGGTATTGCTACACAAGATGAGGAGGATTCATACAGTTTTTTTTAATGAGTTGTATTCTCAAAAACGTCCTAGAATGGCTTCTTCTTCTTCTAGCTCTAGCATTCCCTACGAGTTGGAAGCATATTTCTCTATCAAATTTGAAGTTGTATAAAACACTTCAAATCCAACTACTTTTGATGTTTTGAGGTGGTGGTCACAAAGGCAAGAAACTTATACTATACTCTTTTTAATTGCAAAAGAAGTCTTAGCTTCTCCCGCTTCAACCGTGGTGGTCGAATCGGCATTTAGCGTGGGAGGAAATATTTTGGATCCAAGACGTTCTCAACTAACGGTTGAAAATTTGAAAAATCAACTCTTACTTGGTGATTGGGTTAGAGCAGAAAACAGGGAGCAAGATATGCCTTATGAAGATGATTTACTAGATCCACAATACCAATACGACTTGGAAGACTCTACAGGAAGTTCGGACGGGGACATAAATTAGATAGTTTTTATTTTAATTTTGAGAATAGGTTTATTTTTATTTCATTGTAATAGTTAAGTTGAGGTAAGGCTCCATTATGTCATCCCTTAATTATAAAATGGCAAGGTTTGGTTGTCCCCCTCTTTGTAATTTTAATTAATAAAATTTAAGGGTACCGTCCCTTTTTTTACTTAAAAAAATATATGTTATACATTTTAATTTAAATTAAATAATTACTGAAGAAAATGAAGTGTTTTTTTTAAAAAAAAAACACTTTTTTAAATGTTTTTAAAAAACTGTAAAAAGACTATTTTTTTTAAAAAAAAATAAACAGATGGTTTAACCGGATTAACCGGTTAATCGTCTAACCTTAACCGTGTGAGCCGGTTAGCTGTTCCGGTTACGTTTTAAGTAAACTAAAAATCCCAATCGGCGGTTATAACCGGGAAACCGGCGGTTATAACAGGGAAACCGCCGGTTAACCGGCAATGGTCACGTCTTGCTGGGACAGAACAAAAAGAAATTAAGTGTCAAGTGAGCTGGGACATAGGAGTATTTTATACTCCGTGTGAACAAGTTAAAAATAAATAGGACTCTCTCTTTCTTGGACTAAGGTTCTTAGTTTGACTTTACACATAGATTAAGAAAAGGTAAATGTTGTGAGTGTGAAAAGTAAACTAGAAAAAAGTAAGAGTGTTGTTCAAATATATGTATATGACTTAGAATTGCTTAACCCCAATCATGTTTGACACTTAGGATCCCCCAATTCTCATTAGAACCTTTCTGGTATCGTTAGTGTTCCTAGTGTCCAGCACAGGTGGAACTCAACTCTTCATATCAAGGCAAACCAGCTTGAGGGCATCAGAAAATAAATCAGCAAGACAAGTAACCAAGTTGCCGATTCCGATTAAGGACGCACCAAGTATATAATACAGGTCACCGGCAACTCTAGAATCAGCAAGGACAAACTGAAGCTTACTGGTAGTCAACTCAAGATATTCTTCATATGAATATCCCCAGGTTACATCATTTTACACTTTGATTGACTTTACCGATTGCTTTTGTACGATCTTACTGTAAGCAGTTAAACTGATATTGCTATGTTTTCTGCGCCTGTTTGACACCGAGCTACTTCTAGCTCTACTCTGTCTCTTACTTGCTTTTTGCAGGTAACCGGTTGAGACAAAAGGGTCTTTACCCATCGAACTTTTGTAGGCATGCGTGTACGGCATATCTCCGCCATTAATGCTGAAGATAGCTGTTGGGTATGCTTATCTCTTAACCCTCCTAATTATGTTAGAATTGATTGATACCATCACCTAAAAGTATTTTATGGACTTTAGGACCCTATGTAAGAAGTTTTATAACTTCAATTTTTAGCTTAGTCCATTTTATAGTATAGGCTTAGAATATAGGACTTGGAGCGAAAATGAATGAACTAAGCAAGACTGTGGTCTCTGCGCAGGACTTCTCTGCGCAGGACACCACTGCGCAGGTCTCTCCTGCTCAGCATTCTACCTTGCTCAGTTTTCGATGCATTCAGATCACCTAACTTGGAAAACGCTTAGAAGATGCACGCTTATTAAAGTGCTGAGGTGTGAAGAAACAACAAAGCAAGCACACTCAGCATATCCAACGGTGGAGATGCGCTCAAGTGAAATATTTCAAATGAAGACTGTCGCGCCCCGACCAATGGTCCTACTTGGCCCCACGTCCGGGACACGCACGGAAGACGTCATAAAACATTTTAGGAAAATTTTTCAAAATATACCTTCATAAAAAGTTCATATAACCAAAAAACATTTACTAGACTTGACTACAAGTCACAAAACAAACTTTCACAAATAAGTACTTAGCCACTTGGCCACACACTTTACTTACTATTTACAAATCACCAACATAAACTAAAAAGAGGTGATACAACGATCAAGTCACGGGTACACTAATCACAAGGTTGTACATTTACATAATGTAGCCTTACACAACACTTCCCAAATGTCTTACCCAAAGTTATTTCTCGACGTCCTCCCTGTGATGTGACCTATCCCCTGGGCTCCTTCTTATCTAAAACAATAAACAAATAAGGGTGAGAATAAATCTCAGTAAGTTACTAAAATGCAACTACATTACATGCTGATATGATAAACATAAAGTAACAATGTCACCAAATAATCATATAGCATATAACACATAATATAAGAGGCTCCCTATCGCCAACCGTCCCATACCGGTTGGAAATAACGACCAACTCATCATACAACACATAAAGCAGAAATAAACACTCATACGTGGATACTGAGCCAAGGTTCTCGAACCAAAACAATAACCATCTGAGAGGCTTCAACTGAGCAGCACCGAAGGCTGAAACGGGTTCCGGAACCAAACAATCACAACAACAACAACGGGGAAAAGACACAGAGTCATAACCCAAAGTGCCCAACCTTTGGCCTAAGGAAGGGGGTTAAAAATGGGAAACCAATGATAGGAGCCTTATAATGAACTTGGCTCGTGTGCCATTATAATCCCTATCATTGCCCGAACACACACAAAAGTACCAGCTGGACTTTACATAAAACGAAGCAAAGAATACTTGCTTAAACAACAAACGGGGTATGATTCCAAAGTAGGGAACCACACAAGCTCATCATAGAGAAGTAAATACGTTTTCATAATAGTGTGCACAATATTGACATTAAGTCATCACACAATCAATCCAAACGATCACATCAATTCAAACTTGATCACAAAAGACCAACTCTATCATAATGAACCATTAATACTCTTTTTGGTACTAAACACCTACTGGATTTCCATAATATAAAAATCAGAACCCAACTAAATAAACCAACCATCGTGTAGTACTCGAGAAGAGCTTTCCAACGATAGTTTACACGACCAAAACGGAGTCCGGATGACGAAGTTATGGCCAAAACCAAAATAAATTATACTCCATTCGTTTCACCGTCTCACAAGTATAAGTATAATTTTTCTAATATACTAATATACCCATTTTGGGATACTTTCACTCCTTTCCCCGTCCCACAAATAATAGTATATTTTTATAATATACTTATTTAACATTTAACTCAAGTTAATATTTTACCGTCCCACGAGTAGGAGTATAATTTTTACTAACTAACACTCCAGGAGTATTCTAACATACTCAAAAAAATTCTTTCAAGCTCATCCATCACAAACCCAGTACATGTTAATACACCCTTTGTCCCAAAATCACAAGTATCACAAAAATTCACCCAAATCACAAATTTAACAATAACAAGTATCTTATATAACATATATGACTATTTTAACATTTAAAAGGGGGATTAGTAACTTACCTATTTTCCGGAAAAAGTGTCAAGAAAAATAATATTGATCGGTAGAAATACTCTATTCAACACCCTGATCATTTATATGTAATTAGATTTGAAAATGGAGTAGTAAATTAAAATAAGGAAAATCAACAAGAACAAAACTTACCTAGCTTTTCTTCTTCAACAACAATGGAGAAAATTAAGTTTTGGGAAAGTGAAGGTGAGGGAGTATGGCGCAGAGGAGGGGGAAGAGGTGAGGAGGTCACATAAAGAAGTTTCACTCATTTTCTCAAATAAATCACCCAAGTTTCCCCTTTTAGCAATTAAGCCCTTAAAGTCTTCCTAATTAACATAAATTACCTACACCACTTAAGAACCAATTCTACAATGGCCTCAAACTTTCTACTAACATTACTTAACTAACACAAATAATCAATTAAGATGTGCTAATTCATATAATATAATGCAACACATAATTTTAAATTAAAATTCTCAAAATATAAAATATATATAAAATATAAAATAAATAATAACGGATTTTGGGGTCGTTACACTCACTCCCCCTTAAAGAAAATTCGACCCGAATTTTTAAGATTACTTACCTCAACCCTCAAACAACCAAGGATACTTCCGCTCTATCTCCTCCCGAAGCTCCCAAGTCGACTCTTCCACATTGTGATTCCTCCACACAACTCGAACAAGGGGAATACTCTTAGTTCGCAATTCTTGAACCTTTGAATCAATGACTTGAACTGGACGCTCCTCGTAAGACATACTCGGTTCAACATCCTCGGGAATCTGAATAGTTCTTTCCGACTGTCCGTCTGTCTGGGGATGAAAAGTTGTACTGAACTTCAACTCTGAACCCAAAGCCTTCTGAAATGCTTGCCAAAACCGAGATGTAAATCTAGGGTCACGATTAGACACAATGCTCACCGGGACACCATGCAATCTCACAATCTCATTTATATACAATGTTGCAAGCCTTTCCATTGAGTAACTAATCTCAATAGGTAGAAAATGAGAAGACTTTGTCAATCTATCCACTATCACCCAAACTGCGTCAAACCTTCTTCGAGTGCGAGGTAATCCCGTCACGAAATCCATAGTACCATGTTCTCACTTCCATTCCGGAATCTCTAACGGTTGAAGTAACCCCGCAGGTCTTTGATACTCAGCTTTAACTTGTTGACATGTCAAACATTTAGATACATAATCCGCTATTTCTCTCTTCATATTATTCCACCAAAAGTGTTGCTTCAAACTCTTTGTGCTCCCGGGATGAATAGTATACCTCGACTTGTGGCCCTCATCAAGAACTTGGCGTTTAATCTCATCCACGCAAGGTACACACAACCGACCTCTGAAAGTTAACACTCCTTCGGAATTAAGAAAGAAATCCTCAAATTTGCCATCTTCGATTTTATCCACTATTTTTACTAACTCCGGATCATCCTTCTGAGCTTCCTTTATTTGTTGAATCAAGACTGGTAATACTCGAATACTCGCAAAAATAGCCCCGTGCTTTGACTCATAAGGACTCCAATCTCGAGCATCCTCTAACATTTTCCATTCACGCACCATCAATGAAGCCATAAAAGATTTCCGGCTAATGGCATCAGCTACCACATTTGCTTTACCCGGGTGATAAGAGATAGTGCAATCATAATCCTTCAATAGCTCCATCCATCTTCTTTGCCTATTATTCAAATCTTTTTGGGAGAAAAGGTACTTCAAACTTTGATGATCGGTAAATATCTCAAATTTGGCTCCGTAAAGATAATGTTTCCACTTGTGCAACGCAAAGACAATCGCAGCTAGCTCCATGTCATGGGTAGGATAATTTTGCTCACTCGGAGTCAACTTCCTTGAAGCATACGCAATCACCCTTCCATTTTGCATTAGCACACACCCGAGGCCTTCTTTAGAAGCATCACTATAAATCACCAAATCGTCATTGCCATTAGGGAGCGCAAGAATAGGAGCTGTAGTCAACCTCTTCTTTAATTCTTCAAAGCTAACTTGACACTTGCCATCCCACATGTAAGGAACATTCTTTCGAGTCAACTGAGTCAACGGAGTAGCAATTTTAGAAAACCCCTCGATAAATCTTCTATAATACCCGGCTAGACCCAAGAAACTTCGAATCTCCGTAACTGATTCAGGCCTCTTCCAATTCACAATAGCTTCAATCTTGGAAGGATCTACGGATATTCCTCTATTAGAAACCACGTGCCCAAGAAAAGACACTTCATCGAGCCAAAAAGCACACTTACTGAATTTCGCAAAACAGTTGCTTCTCACGAAGAATAGATAAAATCATTCGCAAGTGTTGCTCGTGCTCCTCCTTAGACTTGGAATATTCAAGAATATCGTCAATAAATACAACCACGAAGGTGTCAAGATAAGGTTTGAAGACCCTATTCATCATATCCATGAAAACAGCCGGAGCATTAGTCAACCCGAAAGGCATAACCAGAAATTCATAATGACCATACCTACTACGGAAAGCAGTCTTAGAAATGTCTTCAGAACGAATCTTTAACTGATGATACCCACTCCTCAAGTCAAGCTTCGAAAAGACGACTGACCCTTGGAGTTGATCAAACAAGTCATCAATATGAGGTAGAGGATATTTATTCTTTACGGTTACCTGATTCAGCTTTCTGTAGTCAATGCATAGCCCAAAGACCCATCTTTCTTCTTGACAAACAATACAGGAGCTCCCCACGGTGATACACTAGGACGTATGAATCCCCGATCAAGTAAATCTTGTAATTGAACCTTCAACTCTTTCAGTTCAGCTGGAGCCATTCTATAAGGTGCTTCAGATATAGGGGTCGTACCTGGAATCAAGTCAATACCAAACTCGATCTCTCTATCGGGAGGCATAGAATATTCAGAAGAGAACACATCAGGAAACTCTTTAACTACATTCACATTCTCTATTTCAGGAGACCTTTTAGTAGTATCCAAAACACTGGCCAAGTACCCCACACAACCACGGTGCAATAGCCTCCTAGCTTTCACATACGAAATAATACGAATTCCCTTACCCAAAGAAGCTGCCCCAAACGTAAACACAGGTACACTAGGGATAGAAAACGTAACCACTTTCTTAAAACAATCAACAGAGGCATGATATTTACTTAACCAATCCATACCCAAAATAACATAAAAATCTTGCAATGGCAATAAGACTAAATCAACAAGTAAAACATGCTCACTAATATGCACATCACAATCACGTAACACTTTGTCAGCTATCAAACAATCTCCCATGGGAGTCGACACTTCTAGCACATAAGGCAAAGACTCAGAAGAAGAATGCAATCGAGATGCAAAAGACACAGAAACATATGAATGCGATGAGCCGGGGTCTATAAGTGCACGTGCTCTCAAACTTGACATAGAAATTATACCTCTTATTACGGTGGAAGCATCCGAAGCTTGTTGCTGATTGATTGCAAACACACGACCTTGAACTTTTGGTTTTCCCAAGGCATCCCTTTTCTGACCCTGAGACGGTCCAACACCACTCCCCGATGGTTGCCTACTCGATCTAGTATAATCCCTTTGAAAATGGCCAAGTTGCCCACAGTTCAAACATTTCCCCTGTTTCTTCCAACACCGCTCCTCACTGTGCCCTTCCCTCTGACAATAATTGCATACTCTCTTGCTTTGACCCTCGGAGAAATTACCTTGATTTCTAACACTCGGTTTCCCTTGTGGTTGTCCTCTAAATGGGGTTGAAGTTCCTTGTCCTCCACGATTATCATTACGTTGTTGTTGTGGTCTACCTTGTCTTCCCGCACTAGCTAATTCCACCTTCCTCTTGTGTTCTTCAATATCATGCTCCACTTGATAGGCTCGATCAACTGCATCTTGAAATTCTTGTATTTTATGGGACACCAATTGAGTTCGGATCACAGTTTTTAATCCCTTCACAAATCTCATTGCCTTCTTCTCCTCTGTTGCAATTAAATGAGTACAATACCTCGATAACTCCGTGAACTTAGCTGTATACTGAGCCACCGACATTGTATTCTGTTCCAAGCTAAGGAATTCCACTTCTTTTCGGTCCTGATCCACCCTTGGAATAAAATGTTCCTTGAACTTTTTCAGAAAATTTGCCCAAGTATAAGGTACATGAGCATCATCCCAACTGGATTTCAATGTTCTCCACCAGTACTCCGCAGCTCCAATCAACTTGTAGGTAGCAAACCTGACTCGATCTTCTTCAGTACATCCCAAGACATCGAATATCTTTTCCATGGACTCGATCCATCTCTCTACCTTGGTTACATCCGGTTCCCCATCATATCCGGTTGGTTTCATCTTTAAAAACTGCTCCAGACCATACCTCGGAGGTGCATGTTCTCCTCCTTGCCTCTGATCATGTATAGTTTTCATAGCTGCCTCGAACATCCCTTGAAACATAGCTCGAGCCTCTTCCCTTACATTACCCTGGCCTGCAGTACCAGACTGTTCACCCTCATGTTCCGGCATTTTTACTGAGTACCTGCATAAAACACTCAACGTTACTCACTCCATACTCAACTACCCTCCTAGGTCACTTAGTCATTCTAAACCATCTACAACCTAGCTCTGATACCAACTGTCGCGTCCCGACCAATGGTCCTACTTGGCCCCACGTCCGGGACACGCACGGAAGACGTCATAAAACATTTTAGGAAATTTTTTCGAAATATACCTTCATAAAAAGTTTATATAACCAAAAAACATTTACTAGACTTGACTACAAGTCACAAAACAAACTTTCACAAACAAGTACTTAGCCACTTGGCCACACACTTTACTTACTATTTACAAATCACCAACATAAACCAAAAAGAGGTGATACAACGATCAAGTCACGGGTACACTACCCACAAGGTTGTACATTTACATAATGTAGCCTTACACAACACTTCCCAAATGTCTTACCCAAAGTTATTTCTCGACGTCCTCCCTGTGATGTGACTTATCCCCTGGGCTCCTTCTTATCTAAAACAGTAAACAAATAAGGGTGAGAATAAATCTCAGTAAGTTACTAAAATGCAACTACATTACATGCTGATATGATAAACATAAAGTAACAATGTCACCAAATAATCATATAGCATATAACACATAATATGAGAGGCTCCCTATCGCCAACCGTCCCATACCGGTTGGAAATAACGACCAACTCATCATACAACACATAAAGCGGAAATAAACACTCATACGTGGATACTGAGCCAAGGTTCTCGAACCAAAACAATAACCATCTGAGAGGCTTCAACTGAGCAGCACCGAAGGCTGAAACGGGTTCCGGAACCAAACAATCACAACAACAACAACGGGGAAAATGACACAGAGTCATAACCCAAAGTGCCCAACCTTTGGCCTAAGGAAGGGGGTTAAAAATGGGAAACCAATAATATGAGCCTTATAATGAACTTGGCTCGTGTGCCATTATAATCCCTATCATTGCCCGAACACACACAAAAGTACCAGCTGAATTTACACAAAACGAAGCAAAGAATACTTGCTTAAACAACAAACGGGGTATGATTCCAAAGTAGGGAACCACACAAGCTCATCATAGAGAAGTAAACACATTTTCATAATAGTGTGCACAATATTGACATTAAGTCATCACACAATCAATCCAAACGATCACATCAATTCAAACTTGCTCACAAAAGACCAACTCTATCATAATGAACCATTAATACTCTTTTTGGTACTAAACACCTACTGGATTTCTGTAATATAAAATCAGAACCCAACTAAATAAACCAACCCATCGTGTAGTACTCGAGAAGAGCTTTCCAACAATAGTTTACACGACCAAAACGGAGTCCGGATGACGAAGTTATGGCCAAAACCAAAATAAATTATACTCCCTTCGTTTCGCCGTCTCACAAGTATAAGTATAATTTTTCTAATATACTAATATACCCATTTTGGGATACTTTCACTCCTTTCCCCGTCCCACAAATAATAGTATATTTTTATAATATACTTATTTAACATTTAACTCAAGTTAATATTTTACCGTCCCACGAGTAGGAGTATAATTTTTACTAACTAACACTCCAGGAGTATTCTAACATACTCAAAAAAATTCTTTCAAGCTCATCCATCACAAACCCAGTATATGTTAATACACCCTTTGTCCCAAAATTACAAATATCACAAAAATTCACCCAAATCACAAATTCAACAATAACAAGTATCTTATATAACATATATGACTATTTTAACATTTAAAAGGGGGATTAGTAACTTACCTATTTTCCGGAAAAAGTGTCAAGAAAAATAATATTGATCGGTAGAAATACTCTATTCAACACCCTGATCATTTATATGTAATTAGATTTGAAAATGGAGTAGTAAATTAAAATAAGGAAAATCAACAAGAACAAAACTTACCTAGCTTTTCTTCTTCAACAACAATGGAGAAAATTAAGTTTTGGGAAAGTGAAGGTGAGGGAGTATGGCGCAGAGGAGGGGGAAGAGGTGAGGAGGTCACATAAAGAAGTTTCACTCATTTTCTCAAATAAATCACCCAAGTTTCCCCTTTTAGCAATTAAGCCCTTAAAGTCTTCCTAATTAACATAAATTACCTACACCACTTAAGAACCAATTCTACAATGGCCTCAAACTTTCTACTAACATTACTTAACTAACACAAATAATCAATTAAGATGTGCTAATTCATATAATATAATGCAACACATAATTTTAAATTAAAATTCTCAAAATATAAAATAAATATAAAATATAAAATATATAATAACGGATTTTGGGGTCGTTACAAAGACAGCTGTCAATCTTCTAGAAGAAGCTTTTGAATTTGGTCTTCATGCTCAGTCTCCAACGGCTCAAAGACACCTGCGCACCAATCATATTATGCCAGGTCATCAACCTTGATCAGAGCTCCAACGGCTATAAAGGACATCTGCGCACCAATCATATCGTGCCAGCTCATCGTCCTTGCTCAGAGCTACAACGGCTAGTTTTAGGCTCTCTGCTATAAATAGCATGCTCATCTTCATTTCCAAGTTGCTAGAGTTTGTGCTTTCATAAGTGTCCTTGGAGTTAAGAAGATTGCTGCTCATAATCCCAGATTCAAGAACATCCTTCAAACCTTCATACCTTCAAACTCCTGCCCATAAGCTATTGATCATTTAGATCAATAGCTTATGATCATTTAGATCTCACTTCTTGAGAACTGTGTGCATAAGCTATTGCTTTCCAAAAGGGTTTGAAAAGAATTTTAAAACGCTATTCACCCCCCTTAGCATTTTTCATACCCTTGTTGCCCGTTTGTGACCAACAAGTGGTATCAGAGCAAACACCTTCATAAAACTTGTTTTGTTTTTCAAGCTTAACAGCTTGGGTGCCGATTCAAGATGGCTTCAAAATCTTGGGCAATGTCTAACTATTCACAGGTTCCAGTGCTGAATGAAAATCACTTCAAAATCTAGAAGCACTGCATGCTCACTCATTTTCATCTATAGACGAGATCCTCCATGACATCATTCTTGAAGGACCATACATCCCAATGAAGGCTAATCCTGATGCTGCTACAAACAAGGACAATCTTACCATCAAGAAGAACAAAGATGAATGGACTGATGAAGAAAAGAAATGGGTTGGCTATGATGGAAGATCAAGGAACATCATTCTTAGCACCCTAGACCTCTCCACGCACAATCAAATTGTGAGCGGTGGAACTGCAAAGGAACTCTGGGATGCTATTGAAGGATATATGAATGGAGACAAAGTAAGCAAGGAAAACAAAAGATTTGTGGTGCAAAGAAAATTCAACTGCTTCATGAGAAAAGATGGTGAAACCTTGAGACAAACTTATGATCGCTTCTGTGCTGTTGTAAACTCTTGTAAATCTCTTGGAACTACTTTTACTAATAAAGAAGTCAATTCTCAATTCTTAGATGCGCTAGGTTCCAGATATGTGCACAAGGCAAGTCATCTGGAAGATTCTGGATTTCTAGATACTTGGCCTCTGCGCAGCTTATACGCTAACTTAAAAGTGTATGAGCTAAAACTTGATCGAATTGATGAAACTGAAAGCAAAGGAAAACTTGTTTCCTATGTTGCGCAAAAAGAACCTGCGCCTGCTCAAACCTCAGATAAAGTCTCTACTTCCTCTTTACTTGAAATGGATGATGATGATTTCGCTATGTTCGTTAAGCGATTCCAAAAATTCAGGAAATTCTCTAAACCTGGTTCCTCGAGCAAACCACCTGCTAAGTTTTCTCGAGGCAGAGACTCAAATAAAGATGATGACTTGGTTTTCTACAACTATAGAAAGCCTGGTCATTTCGAATCAAAATGCCCTACTCCAAAATTTGAGTACATGAAAAGGAATACTGCGCAGAGATCATCAAAGCAGCGCGGAATGATTGCTGAAGAAGACTGCGCAGAAAAGGAACTGAAGACTTGGATAGAGACTGACACTGAAGACAGTGATGATGATGACTCTGAGGATGGACTGCTCTGCTTGGTGGCCAATGCTGATGCTGATAGCGATTCAGACAATGATCCCGATACGGACACAAAGACTGCGCCAAAGACAATTCAGAAAAAAGGTCCCACTATCACAGAACTGGTGGAAATGGGACATCTGACTCCAAGCAGACAGAATGGCAAGTACTTATTTGCCAGAGCAGACTTATCAAAGAAATTTGTAGCTGCGCCTCCGTGCAAAGAATCTCTTGAAATTCCTGCTGAAATTATAATAGAAAAGGATGACTCTGCTGCTGAGCGCGAGTCTATTTTTCAGCAAGCTGAAAAGGTAATCAAGAAATTTTAATTCTATGAAAGAAGCAGTGGACTTATCAATTGGAGAAATTTCACAGCTTAAGACGGAGAAATCTCTTTAAAATCTGAAAACACCCTCCTTAAGGAGCAGATTAAGAGCATGACTCCTCTTACTGAAAAGAACCGTTTTCTAACGGTCAAGATGCTCTATTTAAAGTAAGAAACGAAGAATTGGCTGCTCAAGTTGCTGATCTCACAAAGATCACCGATGAGTGGACCAAATCTTGTGTCACAATGGATCAAATTCTAGAATCCCAAAAAGCCAGTGGAGATAAGGAAGGCTTGGGGTTCTCAACTAGTGATAACTTTAAATGCGCAGTTTGCTCTGAAAAGGAAAAGGAATTTATACCCCAGCAAACTATTGAAATTCCTAAAGCAAAGCATTCTGCTTCAATGGGTAAAGGACAGGAGAAAGTACAGAGACAAAATTTCCATTATGTCTACCCAAAGAAGCAAACTGGAAAAGCCAAGGGTAAGGCTAAAGTTGAATCTACGCTTGACAACGCACCATTTGATATTTGTTGCGCTTGTCCTTCCAATGTCAAATCTGCGCATAAGGGTCATGCGCATGAAAGCCATGCGCCTCAACGCCAGATGCGCATACTTAAGAAAAGTGCACCAAAACTTCAAAAGATGGTGTTTGTCAAAGCTAGTTCATCTGCTCCAGTAAAGAATGCTGCGCCGAAAAAAAGTAAAGAGTTTGTAAAAACACAATCTATAAGTGGCTTACATCATTGTGTTGTGTGTGATGGTTTAGGTCACAAGGCTGCAGAATGCCTTTTGCGATTTGCTCCTAATGCCAAGGGACGTAAAAATCCTAAGGTCAGACAGGAGTGGGTTGTCAAAAGTTGCTAACTCTAGGACCCAAGAATAAAGGGGACCTGCGTTTTTAATGTCTATTTTTCAGGTCTCCTGCTTTACTGCGCACTCTTCACAAGCTAAAGCGCATATACGGTACCTCGACAGTGGATGTTCTAGACACATAACTGGAGATGTCACCGCTCTTGAAGATGTACATGAAGGAAGAGGTCCCTCTATAACTTTTGGCGACAACAACAAAGGGCACATAGTTGGATATGGAAGAATCAGAAAAGATAAAATGTGCATCGAGAAAGTTGCGCTCGTAGAAGGACTCAAGCACAACCTGCTCTCCATATCACAATTCTGCGATAAAGGTTTGGAATGCCACTTCACTGCAATGCATTGTTACATCAAAGATGGCATATCCGGACTAACTTTGCTCACAGGGACTCGTAAGACTAATGTTTACATTATTGATCTTATTGCTATAGATTCTATCACCAATCTCTGTTTTGTAGCAAAGAATGTAAGTGAAAGCAGCTGGCTACGGCATAAGCGCTTAAGTCATTTGAACTTCAAATATTTGGCTAAGATAGGAAGGGAAAATCTTGTCAAAGGGCTTCCCAAAGTACCTGACCATCATGATAGAAAATGCGCAGCATGCCAGCTCGGTAAACAACCTAAGCAGTCTTTCTCCAGCAAGATTGCCTCCTCAACTTCCAAATGTTTACAACTGCTTCACATGGACTTGTTTGGACCGGTCACCACCGCGAGCATTGGAGGAAACAAGTATACTTTAGTTGTGGTGGATGACTACTCAAGATACAGATGGGTTGAAATGATGATATCCAAAGATGACTGCTATGATATCTTGACTGCTCTCTTTGAAGACTCCAAACTCAAAAAGAAGACGACATCGTGAGCGTTAGATCAGATAGTGGAACTGAATTCAAGAATAACGGTGTCGCGCAATACTGCAATGACCATGGAATTGATCACAATTTCTCTGCTGCTGGAGTTCTTCAACAAAATGGCGTTGTGGAAAGAAAGAATCGCACGTTGATTGAGGCTGGAAAAACAATGATAGCAGAAGCTAAGCTTCCAAAGTATTTATGGGGAGAAGCTGTCAACACTGCTTGCTTTACTCAGAATAGATCCCTCTTCAACAAAGCCTACAACAAGACTCCATATGAGCTATGGAGAGGAAGAGCGCCCAACATCGCTTTCTTCAAGATTTTTGGCTACAAATGCTATATCCTCTATAATGGAAAAGACTATAGAGGTAAATTCGACGCCAAAGCAGATGAAGGTATTTTTGTTGGGTATGCCAAACATTCAAAAGCTTTTCGTGTTTTTAATAGAACTACTCTAGTAATTGTAGAATCTGTACATGTTACTTTTGATGAGCATTCTCTCCTTGAGCCACATTTGGCTCCAAATGATTCTGATAATTCTGCTGAGAATGATGAGATGGGTACACAGCCTCAAACCGTACCTGCGCAGAATGCTAATCATGATAATCAAGATCAGAATCAAGCAAGTCCATCTCTTGCGCATACATCAGATGCTGCGCCAGAAGTCACAACTCCTGATGCGCAAACACCTTCTCCTGCGCATGATGTTTCTCCACTTCAGCAAATCACTTTTGATGACCTTGATGCTGGAGCAAATGAAGTACCCATTGAAGATCTTCGTATTCCTACTACTCAACCCAAATTACCTCCTAAGGTTCGTGAATTTAGGGATCATCCAATTACAAATATCATTGGTGATCTCAATGTAGGGGTTCGTACTAGGAGAGCATCAAACTTTGATGATGAGTATCACTCTTTTATCTCCCAAATCGAACCAAAAAAGATTGATGAAGCGCTCCATGATTCAAGTTGGGTTACTGCTATGCAAGAAGAGCTTAACCGATTTGAGCGCTGCCAGGTTTGGACCTTGGTACCCAGACCTCATGACCAAAGTGTTATTGGTACAAAATGGGTATTCAGGAACAAGATGGATGAGAATGGAAGCATCACCAGAAACAAAGCAAGGTTGGTTGCGCAAGGCTATAGGCAAGAAGAAAGAATCGACTACGATGAAACGTTTGCGCCTGTGGCAAGACTTGAAGCTATAAGATTTTTTTAGCTTATGCGTCTCACAAGAAATTCAAGCTTTATCAAATGGATGTGAAGAGCGCATTTCTCAACGGTGAACTCCAAGAGACGGTCTACATAGCTCAACCCCCTGAATTTGAAGATAGCAAATTTCCAAATCACGTCTTCAAACTTCAAAAAGCTTTGTATGGACTTAAGCAAGCTCCAAGAGCATGGTACGATACTCTATCAAAATTCCTGCTAGAGAAAGGCTTCAAGCGCGGTAAAATCGATACAACCTTTTTTATTGCTAAGTATAATGATTATTCTTTACATGCTCAAATTTATGTCGATGATATTATATTTGGTTCTACTAATGAGTTACTTTGTAAGCGCTTTGAGAAGCTCATGAAAAGCAAGTTTGAGATGAGCATGATGGGAGAACTCACATTTTTCCTCGGGCTTCAAATCAAACAATTGAATGATGGCATCTTCATAAATCAAGCCAAGTACATAAGAGACATGATAAAGAAATTTGGACTTGAGAATGCTAAAGCATACGACACTCCAATGGCTACAGGCAATAAGCTTGACAAAGACTTAAAAGGTAAGAAAGTTGATCAAACTTTATATTGAGGTATGATTGGCTCTCTCCTCTATCTTACTGCAAGTAGGCCAGATATTATGTTTAGTGTTTGTGTCTGTGCGCGCTATCAAGCGGACCCTAGAGAAGCGCACTTAACTGCTGTTAAACGCATTACTCGTTATCTTTCTGGAACTGTTAACCTTGGACTTTGATACACCAAAGATTCGAATTTCGATTTCCTAGGTTATTCAGATGCAGATTACGCAGCATGCAAAATTGACAGGAAGAGCACAAGTGGAACTTGTCATTTCCTTGGAAATCGACTTGTTGCGTGGGCAAGCAAGAAGCAAGCTGTTGTGTCCATCTCCACTACAGAAGATGAATACATTGCTGCTGGAAGCTGCTGCTACCAAATCCTATGGATGAAGCAACAACTAGTGGACTATGGAATTAATGAAGGAAATTGCCCAATTTTCTGCGATAATATGTCCACCATAGCAGTATCCAACAATCCTGTCATGCATTTAAAGACAAAGCACATCGACATCAAATATCATTTTCTCAAGGACCACGTGGAAAAAGGAAATATACACTTAGAGCACGTGGGCACAGATAATCAAATTGATGATATCCTCACAAAGGCTCTTGACGCAAAGAGATTTGTCTTCTTGAGAGGAGAAATGGGTATGCTTGAACTCAGCTAACCTGTCCATATGATTTATTTTCTACTAAAAATCTTGTGTTTGCTTGATAAGTATTCAAAGGTTCAGTTTCATGCCCCTGCGCAACCCCTGCGCAATAAGTTGATACGCATGGAACAATTCAGTTATGAGATTTGACGAATCTCTGCGCAATATTTACTCTGCGAAAAATCTCATGCACACTTCGCGTGGACCGCAGAACCCCTTCTACTTTATTTGCGGCTGGGAAGTGAACATGCAAGATCTCAACCAGGACGCAGTTGGGCGCAGGTTGATCAGACATCTATGCTCTTCTGGAATCCTTCCATTGTTCACTTTGGATCAGCCTTTCTACGTACCTTCTCTGGTAGATGAATTTTTCGAGACTGCGTGAGTAGTTCCAGCGAAGCACAAGGGTGAAAGCACGGAAATTATCATGGATGTTGTGCAGAACTGTGAAATTTTGGTGCACCCCAATCATATACGCATGCTTTGCGACTTCGATGTCGGTGATGCGCCTGATTCGTTCGATGCTGCGCGGCAAGACAAGATTGCGATGAAGTTAGTTGATGAGCCCAAACTTCTCAAAAGATGGTATGTGCATGACCGAAAGGAGTTCGGTGAGGTGATGTATCACCTGTGCACCTTGGTTTGAGATTCCCTTAACTGCAAGAACGGGAACAAGGGAAAATTTATTTCCAAGCAATGGGAATACTGCGCAGCCATCTATCTGAAGGAGAAGCTTGACTGGCCGCAGATTATCTGGAATGAGCTTACTAAGGCCATGTCCTTCTATGATATATGCCTCAACGCGTCCAAACCAAAATATAAGACGCACTGCCGCCTGCTCTCCAAGCTCCTTCTCCAATACAATGAGCTCACTGATTTTGTAAGGAAGAGGCCTATTCTGAAGCAATCCTGCGCTTCAAAGTTTTATTCTCGTGCGCAGCTTCATCTGCTGCGCGATGAGATTGGCGATGCAGACTACTACAGAATCTGGCAGTATGACAATGACCCCAACAGGGAGCCTTGGCTGGGGAGTAATCCAAAGGATGGGAAGGCAAAGAAGGGCGCAGGTGGTTCAAGTGCTGCGCTTGAACGCGAGACGCCTGAAGAGGCTACTAAGCGCAAGGGCAAAGGTGTTGCTGAACCCAAGTCCAAGAAGCACAAGGACATTCCCTTCGTCCAATCCACAGTAGGCATCAAAATTTCTGAGCATGCCCCTGCAGATCCTAAGCCTCCGACAAAGAAACACAAGGCTGATGCGCCTGCGCCTTCTCCCAAGAAATCCAAGATCTCCAAATATGCCTTCCAACGGGTTCCCCCTGCTGCGCTGGATTCTGAATCGCGCATGGATCACACTGGTGACTCCGAGGACGCTGAAGTTCAGGGGGAGAAAAGACCCAAGGAAACTGCTGCGCAAGACCCTCCTGTTGTGCCCGCGCCTGCTACTGAAGATGCTCTACTATCCTCTCCTCGCCGCAAGCAAAAGGTGCGCAGTCGTACCAAGGGTTCCAGATAAGAACTACTCTATCTCCTCCCAGCTCTCCACGAGAACCAACATCCAGCGCTTTTCAACGCGTCAATATCCCTGTCGGCAATACGCGCAGGGTTACTTCTGTTCTGGACGAAGGCATGGACATAGAGCCTGAGGCTGAGAAGGATGATGATAATGATGAAGTGGATCAAACTGTCAATGCTGCAGGCGCAGTCCCCCTTATGACTACTCCTGCTGCGCCCGTTGATGGCTCTACTGCTAAGAGCGTTTCTACTGAGGAGATTCCTCCTCATGAGGTTCTTGCTGCTGATGTTGCTGCTCATGCGCATGAAGATTCAATCAAGGATGGTGTAACTGCCTCTGAAAGCAGTGAACATTCCTCTGCAAGGTGATCTCCTGCGCAGAGGTCTCCATCTGCGCACCGATCCCCTCTTGATCCCATCACCACTTCTCCTCCAAAGACTACAGAGCAACCGGCTCCTGCTTCAACAGTTCCTGCGTTCTCTACCTCCTCTCTATCCTCCTCAAATGAGCTACGCCAGATCCTACAAGCCTTGAATTCAATTCAAGTGAATCAAGTTGCTGAGCAGTCTCAGATGGCTCAACTCATCACTGCGCAAACCGCCATTCAAGATCAACTTGATGCGCAGCGATTGGAGCTTGCTGCCATTAAGGGGGAGAGTGCTACAAAGGTAAGTACCTCTGCCGGTCCCTCTGCTACAAAGGCAAGTACCTCTGCCTGTCCCTCTGCGCAGCGCGTCCCTGATGCTTTAGATCAAATGATACTGGACTCCTTGAAGTCAATTGCTGAGATGCTCGAAAATGTTTGCACCTATACCTATATCAATGATGGGTTTATAGGATTGCTGAAGCGTCTGCGCAAGAGTTTGGCCGATGGCCTGCATGAAGGTTTTGCTGGTATTGAAGCGTAAATACTTGAGAAAATTGCGCAAGGTGGTCCTGCGCAGGCTAGTACCCTTAATATGGAAAGTGTCAGGGAGAGTATTACTCAAGCGATGACTGATTTCGCTGATGGGTTCAACGCTAGGATGGACCAAGCAATGTTTGACATTCAAGCCAGCGTGAACACCCAGCGCCTCCACACTGACCAAAGACTTGAAGCAACACAGACCACCATCATCAACACCATTGAAGCTGCGGAACAGTTAGACTTCAATCAAATGACTGGACATCAAGTGCAATACAGAGCTAACTTCCGCGAGCTCCAAGATGACAATAGGTTGATGCGCGATGGAATGCGCACGTATGTTGGTGAGGCTGTTGATTTCCGTGAGAAGTTTCAAACACTGAAGATTGAACTTATGAACAAGTTTAACAGTCTGCAGAATGAGCTGCGCGAAGCCCTTCACAGCATCATTAG
Organism: Campanula takesimana; assembly: GCA_026119855.1. Taxonomy (NCBI): domain Eukaryota; kingdom Viridiplantae; phylum Streptophyta; class Magnoliopsida; order Asterales; family Campanulaceae; genus Campanula; species Campanula takesimana. Next base: position 558,414 of record JAOWBW010000122.1, on the reverse strand, counting down.
TTTCCAAAACCTTGTTCAATTCAAACAATTCGTTTGTGGAACAATGAATGTTTTATTCCACCTCATGCGCATATTATTAACTGCTCATATTTTCTACGCATGATGTTTAAATATTCAGTTTAAACGCATACTTAAACTAAAATTCATATCATTTGTATGCGCTGCATGTTATTTCTGTCTTTCCCATATTGTAAGTTAATCTTTTGGATATACTAGAAATCTATAGCATAGTCTTGTGTGTGCATTGACTTGAGGCATGATTTACCATTTTCATTTTTATGGACATGTTATTATCAAGTACAATAAATTGCCTTTGTTATAGTAGGTAATGGCATCAATCATTTAGGGGGAGATTGTTGGGTATGCTTATCTCTTAACCCTCCTAATTATGTTAGAATTGATTGATACCATCACCTAAGAGTATTTTATGGACTTTAGGATCCTATGTAAGAAGTTTTATAACTTCAATTTCTAGCTTAGTCCATTTTATAGTATAGGCTTAGAATATAGGACTTGGAGCGAAAAGGAATGAACTAAGCAAGACTGTGGTCTCTGCGCAGGACTTCTCTGCGCAGGACACCATTGCGCAGGTCTCTCCTGCGCAGCATTCTACCTTGCTCAGTTTTCGATGCATTCAGATCACCTAACTTGGAAAACGCTTAGAAGATGCACGCTTATTAAAGTGCTGAGGTGTGCAGAAACAACAAAGCAAGCACACTCAGCATATCCAACGGTGGAGATGCGCTCAAGTAAAATATTTCAAATGAAGACAGCTGTCAATCTTCTAGAAGAAGCTTTTGAATTTGGTCTTCATGCTCAGTCTCCAACGGCTCAAAGACACCTGCGCACCAATTATATTATGCCAGGTCATCAACCTTGATCAGAGCCCCAACGGCTATAAAGGACATCTACGCACCAATCATATAGTGCCAGCTCATCGTCCTTGCTCAGAGCTCCAACGGCTAGTTTTAAGCTCTCTGCTATAAATAGCCTGATCATCTTCATTTTCAAGTTGCTAGAGTTTGTGCTTTCATAACTGTCCTTGAAGTTAAGAAGATTGCTGCTCATATTCCCAGATTCAAGAACATCCTTCAAACCTTCATACCTTCAAACTCCTGCCCAGATCCTAAGCCTTATATCACCAGAATTCTTCGTGCTCTTCATCTCATAGATTCATAGAGCCCAGAAATTCTGTCACACACACACCTCTTGAAGCTTTGATCATTTAGATCTTACTTCTTGAGATACACCGGTTTAGTCTAGGATTTGCACTTCATAGATTAGATTTTGATTTGAGTTTTGATTCTTTGTAATCTTGTAAAAGCTCCTCACATCAATATAAATCTCATTAGAAAATCCAAGACTAACCATCTTGGTAGAGGACGTAGATCTTTCATCGATCGAACCTCTCCAAATAGCTTGTTCTTTATTCTTGCTATTTGTTTCCTGCTTAGTTATTTCTGAATTATTGCTTTGTTTGATCTTACCAGATTACCGCTATTGCTGCTGTGTTTGTTATTGCTTATTGCCTTAGAATCCTTTTTAACTCTACGCAGCTTTTTCCTGCGCAGTAGATGCTTAAATTTCCGATGTGCATTTCACACACTCTCTACACGCTATACTTAGCTTTTTTGAGAACTGTGCGCATAAGCTATTGCTTTCCAAAAGGGTTTGAAAAGAATTTTAAAACGCTATTCACCCCCCCCCCTTTAGCATTTTTCATACTCTTGTTGCCCTTTTGGGACCAACAATAGCGCATTTAATGCTCCTCAACTAACCGGCTGGAAATTCAAATTATAACCCTTCTCCTCAAGGCTCAAGTCATTTACTACTCCTATAAATAGAAGACTCAGAGCATTAAATAAGAGTGGTGCATTGAAGAGAGTTGAATAGTTTGAAGCATTCATTGAAGCTCAAACATTCTTGTCTAGAAATCATTAGACATTTAATTGGACATACACTTGTGCACAAACTCATCAATACTGTTGGTATTCCCAAACTAGACTATATATGGAATACATTGATTGAGTTTTTCACACACCCACCTGAGTGAGATAAGTTCCACTTGAACTTGCCATTCAAATACACTTGGTCAGTATTTGTATCACGATCCATTAGTGATCCCTAGAGTTTAGATCTTTGTAACCAGCAAAGCCGAGCTTGTAATTGATTAGGGAAAACTGATAGTGCACTTAACCCAAATCCAAGTTCTGACCAAACATGGTAGAGGACGTAGCAGTATTTACACTGTGAACCTCTCCAAATACTCGTGTCTCTTTGTGTTTGCTATCTTACTGCTTTGTCATTGCCGGTTGGAACTCTATCACCGGCAACTCATTTTTATACATACTGATTCATTGTAATTTCCTTTGACCAATCTCTTGAAACTGCATTGAACTTTTAGAAATCACTTTGTGTTAAACCAAGCTCTCAAAATCTTTTCTTACTGATTTTGTGTGAGTCAAACTTAGTCACATCTTCTCCGCTGCGCTTACTGATAATAGTTTGCTTACCGATTAGTGACTCTGCATTTTAAAGTGTTTCTTTTGAAAAAGTTTTAATTGGGCTATTCACCCCCCTCTAGCCTGTTTTCCTACCAATTGGGCCTAACAAAGAGAGAGAAGGTGTGTCAAATGTTTTTGTTGTGAGAATGGCAAGTGAGTCTCATTGTCAATTTTAATTAATAAATCAAGGCAAATACTTGGGTGAGACCGTCTCACCTTGTGAGACGGATTCCACCTATGGATCTTACCCATGTTCGCCCAGGTGACCCGCCAGCTCCAGCCACTTCCTCCTCTCAAATCGCGACACATGTCGTGGGAAAAAAACCCCCAATAATTTTAAAATGCTATATATTGAGATTTTGAAGTCGAAAAAAAAATATAAAAATACCGTTGTGTTCGTCTCGACGAGACGAATAAAACTAGATAGGTCATGATATGGTTTTATTTTTTTTTTTAAAAAGAAAAACATATTTTTTAACACACACAAAAAGTGAGTTGCTTGTCGTAAAAAATGTAACACATTTTTATGAAGAAAGTAACAGTTTAGTCTTAAAAAGTAACACTTTATTGTAAGATGTAACAGCAGTTTTGCAAAAAAAAAAAATTAAATAGTTTTTGTGGTTAGAAGACGTAATAATTGAAGTGTAACACAATGCATACTATATGATTGTAATTTGCTATATAGATGAATGAAACAGTTTTATACTCCCTCCGTCCCATTTTAAGAGTCAAAAAATGGGTGGGTTCAAGAATTAAGGAAAATATGATGTGTTGTGAGTGTTGATAGTTGGGTAGGAGAGAGAAAGTGAGGTTAAGAGAGTTAGTGGATAATTGTTGTAAGTATGACATGTAGGACCCACTTTCCATTTTAGGATTTTGACTCTTAAAATGGGACGCCTTTTTAGGAAATTTTTTACTCTTAAAATGGGACGGAGGGAGTATAGTAAATTTTACTTTTTTTTTTCTTTAAAAAAAGAGTAACAATTCATGTATATAATCGATTTTTGCATTTCAATTGAATGTAAAACCCTATAAAAGTGTTACAATTGAGAAAAAAAAGGTTACATTCATTTATTATAAAATGTAACATTAGTTTAGTTGTCAATCTCATGTTATCTTTAATCTATTTCAATAAAATTGTAGTATATTTTTGAAAAAAAAAAATGTTATATATAAGAAAAAAAGTGTTACATTTCTTTATAAAAAGTGTTGCTTTTGCTGGCGAGCAAAAATGGGCCAAAAAAAAAAACTCAACTTGGCTAGCTCGGCAGCTCGGCCCGGCTCGGCTGTGAGCCGTCTCACAGGAGGAGTCCAGCCCATAAAGCAACTAAAAAGTTTAATTTGGGACAAACCAAACAAATCAGAAAGCAGTGTTCTAAAAGACGCTAGGCGGCGGAGCAGCGCCTAGAGCGCCTAGGCGGGGCGGAGGTGGGGCCGAGAAATTATCGTATTTTTAATATTTTTTTATAAATATATTAATCTATGTATATATATATGTGTGTGTGTGTATTTTTTTTCAAATGAATATATATTTGTATTTATTTATCCAAAAATAGTGCCACATATTTTTATTGTCAAACATTAATAATTAAACTAATTAAAAAAAGATCATAACTAAGATGACCCAACCCATTTTAGATAGTTTATAAGGAAACTCATTTATTCAACCCAATAAATTTTACCATAATTGGCCCACTCCATTTAATTTGGCCTACTCCATATTAGTCTTGGAAATCCTAAATAAAAAAAACCCTAGCGTTCTCTCTTCTCACTTCTAAGTCTCAACTCTCACGCCTCTTCTTTCTTTCCTACGCAAGACGGGATTCCCGTCTACCGCCGACGCCGTCTCCTGTCTCCATTCTTTTTCTCTGGCCTTCGTCTCCTCTTATCTTTCTCTCTCTCTCTATCTTTCCCTTCTCTCTCTCCCTCTCTCTTTCTTTCCCTGCTTAGCTTGAGCGCCGCCGTCCCTCTCTTTTATCGTCGCCGATCGAGCTTCCGACGACGACGACCACCGGCCGAGCTGAGGCAGTCGGCGGCGCCTAGACTGCCTAAACGACGCGTAGGACGCCTAATCGGCGCCCAAGCCCGCCAAGACGCCCAGCCGCCTATATCGCCTAGCCCGCCTAGGCGGCGCCTAGTTCCGCTTAATCCGCCTAGCGCCTAATCTGGCCGACTTGCCGAAAGTCACGGCGGCACCACCCCGACTAGCGCCTAAGCGCCGCCTAGGCGCCCGTCTTTTAGAACACTGTCAGAAAGTAATAACTTTAGTCGGAGGGAGTTATAGTACTGAGTAATGCTAGGGGCACAAAAAACAATGTCACATCTTGCTCACAAGATGAAGTGACGATATTTTATTGGTTGCATCGATAATGGACCCGCCACACTCTAATTAAAAAACACTAATATCATCATTACACCTACAATTTTGTGAAGTTTTGTGACTTTTTTGTGCCCCTAATATTATTCAATAGTACTGGGTATTTTGGAATGAGTGCTAGGGGCACAAAATAAGCTCACAAAATCATGCTCACAATATGATGTGGCGATATTTTATTGGTTGCATCGATAATGGACCCGCCACACTCTAATTAAAAATACCAATTAAATCATTACACCTAGGATTTTGTGAGCAAAATTTTTTGACTTTTTTGTGCCCTAGTATTATTCATTTTGGAATAGGGTGAGTAGTAATATTCTTGATATTTTGCGTAATCCAAAGCTTCGCGGTTCTAGGACTTGAACCCTTTTCAACAAATTTGGTTGTTTAAGAGTTATGAATTTGAATGCAATTTATCTTTTGATTTATCCAATGAGCAAAGTGAATTTCTTTTAGAAAAGCAACTGGTAATTGAGAGTGTAACATTCACTTATTACAACGGCCATGAAAAATCATCTCGAGAAATTATGAATCGCGACATGAAGAAAGACTTGCTGATCGATAGCGACAACAAGATGAATAGTTCAATTTGAACCCTAAACATTCTATCTTAAGGTACTTGTGATTTATGAATCTAATTTCTCAGTTTGAAATTTTATACCTAGTTTAATTAGAAATTGTTGGGGGTGGAAATGATAGTTAGAACTCACCAAGCTTGTTTAGATTAATCAAATGGGGGCACTTGCCCCTTTAGGCCCTTTAATCTATAAGTCAACACAAATAACAAGTCTATTTTCTGTGTGAAAACGTAACCAATCTGTTTCACTTTGGGAAAACAATTGTTAGTGGATGCCAAAAGCATCAGCTTTTGGTGGGTCATCAAAAGAATATCTAAAGTATGCATTCAGAATACTCAGATCAATGATTGAGACACTAATTATGCATTCAAATCATTACATAACAAACTTAATTTGATTAATCCATCGACCACAATCTGTTACTGAACTTTAGTCGAGCTCATCCCCATACTTGGGTGATCTGTCCTTGCCACCCTTTCTTAAAATACTTCCTCCGTCCCATCATCACAAGTGAGACCAACTTATGGGGCACAATAATTAAGAAAAAAAATAGTATATGTGTGCTAAAAAAGGAAGAGAGCGAATAAGTGGGGTAAATAGTAGTATTGATTGAATAAATTGAGTGGTGAAAAATGGAGAGAGAGAGAGAGAGAGAGAGAGAACGGGTGGGGTTAAATGGTGGAGTTGATTGAATTTAAATATATTAAAACATTTCCATTTTGGACAGTCTCACTTGTGGTGGTGGGACGGACTAAAAATGAAATTAGTCTCACTTGTGCTGGGATGGAGGGAGTTGTCAAGGATTAGAGAAAGAGATAGTCGGAGCCAATCATACATGAAGAGAGATAATTAATATGAGAGACTCAAATATTATTGATCACAATAGTAGCATATCTATACAAGTAGGTGGAGTACTTCTCAAGCTAGTCTAGACTATTCTAGATTACATAAAATAAGGAAATCTATACAATTCTAAACCTAGTAGGAAAGTAAATATTACAAGGAGAATGAGAGTAATATAAGGAAAGTTTAGGCGAAATAAATGTCCAAATTTGCTCTTGGTCAAGAGTAAATTTGGCCATTCATTTTGGGACTGGGGGAGAACATCTTAATATATATGGGAAATATGATATTCTTATTTTAGCTAAGTTTCAAATATATTTGAGCCACTTACAAACTAAATAGTGCAGAATCATAAAGCTCAGTGGGTCGATGAGTTCATAATGTTCACGATCTGATTATACTCCATATTATGATGGTTATGGTTTTCTGATTTTCCTCCCCCACCCCTGAGCATGTGGTTGGTGCATAAATAACCTGGTGGATCGTTTATACTTGTGAACTGGAAAACGGAGTGCATTTGCCATTTGTTGCAATATGATCATCGTGAAATCAGCGAGAAAGATCTGATCATAGGGTCACAGAGATAAAGAAATGGATATGAAACTTCTGCTCATCTAGTTTCCCAAAAAGAGAAGTCAATTTCACTTTGGAAATGAAATGTTTTTTTTTTTTTTCCTCCTGTTGCGACGATGGAGATGAACATATGTCAAGATCATGCTTTCGGACACCACTTACACAAAGCAATGATAACCCTATAAAATATTTTGAAACGCATATGAAATAAAATTGTCCATAATGATTTATGAGAAGTGGAAGTAATTATCATTGATTTCTTTTTGCAGGCGCACAGATTTACGTCATGGAATCGGGAATATATATCAAAGTATTTAACTTTTATATCATCTACAGCTGGCTCATATCCATTCTGGGCCCGTCTAAAGCAGAGAATAGTAGCATACACTCTCCTGGGAAATTCAATCTCTATTACCTGGTGACTTTTATCCAATTTGTTGTCTCTGCATAATTTTTTATAACTTGTAGTTTTTTTTTTTTTTTTTCGAAGGCTATCGTCACTCCTGATGCATTTATTTACATTTTTGCATATATTCGGCCACATTCTTTTCAGTTTTTTTTTTTTTTTTTTTTTTTTTTTGCTTTATAAATTATGTAAGAATTCCATATGACATTATGGCGATCAGTGTAGATTAAATTGTTCATTACTGGTTGTGACAGCTGGGGAGATAATTAAACACAGGAAGTTCTAAAAGTGCAAAAACTCTTGACAAATACCATTGTTGTACGCACTTAATTATGTAGCTGCCTAAATACCTTCACTTATAATTATGTACGCACTTAATTAGACATCATCAAGAAAGTGTTCCAACAATCTTCAGCTCAATACTCCCTCAGTCCCGAAATAAATGTCCTACTTTCCATTTTCGTTTGTCCCAAAATAAATGTCGCCGTACTAAAAATAGGGTATGAAGTTTGGTTATCTTCCTATACTACCCATTCTAATAAGCACAAGCATTGCAATGCCATAGGAGGTGACACTCTACCCATATGAATAGATTGGGGCAATCAAGGAAACACAAGTAAAAACTTAAAAACATTGTCAACTATGACATTTATTCCGGGACAGAGGGAGTACTATCTTTGGATCCTATTTCAAAAACTTGCTCTAAGGCAGAATTTGGATAATACATCTACACTTGCTTTGAATCAATTCCATTACCAAGGCTACTCTTACACCAATCTATGCTGTTAAAACCAGATTTTTTGCTAGTAAATACAAATCTTACCGAATGAGCAGATATTTTGTTTGGCAGAAATAAGTATGAAAGGTGTTAAACCACTTTCAAGCTGGAAAGTGGATAATTATTTACTCAGAAAATGCTCAAGTCCGCGTCAAGTGCAAAACATCTTCTTTTATGTTGGTACGTGGCTGATCCGATCAGATGTCTAGTCAAGACAAGTCAATTTCTCATGGAAAAATATGTTAGTGGAGGGCCAAAGGCATTTTCTTTTTCTATGATGGACTTGGAAAAGCATCTGCAGAAAAGCTTTTAGACTACTTTAAAGAAAGCGCGAATAATTGAAATAAAACAAAGGTATCCCTGGGTATGCACTATGCCAGTAAAAGATTTCCACAACTATAACAAGGAAAGTGCGAAGGCGTGTTTCACGTTTCCTTCAAATTTATAAGGATATGCATAATGGTATCAGCTAACAGTTAATATGCGCTTGAGGCACTCATCAAGCTACGCTACGCCTACTCTTTCCTAGCAGAAGTGAACATACTGATAGGTGAGTCCTCTTTATCCTTTCCCATTATTCACTTTGTAATTTTTCTTATTTAATTTTTTTATTTATTATCATGACAATTTCATTAATGCATGGTTATTAATGAAAGAATCATGTATTTTACTTTGGCAAATTAATTATTCAATACACTCTCCAAGTTTGGACACCAGATAGAGAAGGTGCTATCTTTAGTCTTTCTGTTTGTATTGTTCCAGATTATTATTATTGTTGTTATTAGTACTGTTATTACTTTCTCGGTCCCAAAAAACAGTCGCCTTCGACAAGTCAAACTTCTTAAAGAGGTTGTCTTGCTTGCTTGTACCTTCATGAAAATTTAACCAAAATTATACTCCCTCCGTCCCAGTTTAAAGTTCTTACTTTCCTTTTTGGTATGTCCCAATTTAAGGTTCTTAGTTGCTTTATTCCTTAAATGGCAAATGATGAACAGTGTTTTGGACATCCTTATCCTCATAAAGTTCAAATTTTACAAAAAAACCATCACTCACCCATCTACTTTTCACCCACTTGCTTTATGAATGGACAATTATATCCTCCACACACTACTATTCTTGACTTAAATTTGTCTTGGTTTCTTAATAAGTGTGTAAAGTCAAACTAAGAACCTTAAACCGGGATGGAGGGAGTAATTAATTTTAGATTCGTGGATCTGACAAAAATGGTAATTGTGACTCTTTCTTCGGGATGGAGTTTTTGAGAGAGGAAGTACTATTGTTTTGAAAGTTGAGTCTGGAACTAGAAAGGCGGTTTTTTTTTTTTTTTTTTTTTTGGAAATTCTAGTACTTCATTCCAAGTGGCTCAGGCTTTGCTGCTTGCCTGTTTTGTTATTCCTTGAACTTTGAAACTGTTTATAGTTTAAGATTGTTTCTTAAACTTGTATGCAGATTAAATTGGTGGCCGGGTTGCAGAATGGCATTGGCTGGTAAGTCAAAGATCTACTTCGAACAATTATGTTCTTGTTTGGATTTGTTTCTGCTGTGTGTTGCGCTCGTTTTTTTTTCTGGTCTTATATTGAATGAGTCAAAAAGTAAAAGAGATGAACGAAGAAAAAGAGTGGACTTGAAAGTAAGAGTTGTAAAAAAAATATCTTGCACTTAACGACGAAACAACGGTGAAACCACACACTTCACACAGTTAAACAAAGGTAGAAGGCAGTGTCATCAATGTCAGGTTCAGGATTTTGATCCATGTCCAAAGCAACGAACAAATTCATAACCAGTAATTAAGAAACTTAAAAGAAAATGATTCTTTGGATGTTGTAAACAAGAAGAAGAAGAGAAAAGAAGAAGAGAGAAGAGGAGAAGGAGAAGGAGAAGGAGAAGACAGATGCGGCGTTAACTCACGATCGTATTCTCGATCGTATTTTATTAGGTATTATATCAATATCATTTAATCTAAGCCCAAGCATACTAAATTACATAAATACCCTTCTTTATATCTTAACACTCCCCCTCAAGCTGGAGCATAGATATTTATCATGCCCAGCTTGTTACAAATATAATCCACTCTCCCCCGTGTTAGACTCTTAGTAAACACATCAGCAAGTTGTTCTTTCGTCCGCACATACGACTAGCTTTTGTAGAACCTTCTCTCTCACAAAATGGCAATCAACCTCGATATGCTTAGTCCTCTCGTGGAAGACCGGATTTGTAGCAATATGCATGGCTGCCTGATTATCACACCACAACTTCATTGGCAAAGCAATCCCAAAGCCAATCTCCTCCATCAACTGTTTTATCCACATAAGTTCAGAGGTTGTTTGAGCCATAGCACGGTACTCAGACTCTGCACTTGACCTAGCCACCACTTTTTGTTTCTTGCTTTTCCAAGAAACTAAATTACCACCCACGAACACACAATAGGCTGTAGTAGATTTCCGATCAGCCGGTGATCCTGCCCAATCAGCATCAGAAAACGCCTCTACTTGCATATGACCATGATCTGCATACAATATGCCTCTACCGGGTGCCCCTTTCAAATATTTTACTATCCTGACTAATGCATTCCAGTGAGCGACACTAGGAGCCGACATGAATTGACTTACTACACTCACAGGAAAAGCAATGTCTGGACGAGTCACTCCAAGATAATTTAGCTTACCAACCAATCTTCGATACCTCTCTGGAGATTCAAACATCTCCCCTTCACCAGGTACGAGCTTCACATTCGGATCCATTGGGGTATCACATGGTTTTGCCCCAAGTAACCCAGTTTCCTCAAGTAGATCAAGGACATACTTTCTCTGTGATAGAAATATCCCTTTCTTGGATCGAGTCACTTCAATCCCAAGAAAGTACTTCAGAGTTCCCAAATCTTTTGTTTGAAACTGCGTTTGGATATATGACTTAAGAGCATCAATACCTTTTTCATCACTCCCTGTAATCACAATATCATCCACATACACAATCAACATAATACAACCACTGCTCGTATGTCTGTAGAATACAGTATTATCACATGTACTTCTTTGTAAACCAAATGTGAGTACCACATTGCTAAAACGTGCAAACCAAGCTCGAGGAGACTGCTTTAACCCATACAACGACTTGTTTAGCTTGCAAACCTTCCCCCCATACTCCCCCTGAGCAACAAACCCAGGAGGTTGCTCCATATAGACTTCTTCATGTGAGTCGCCATTAAGAAATGCATTCTTGACATCCAACTGGTACAACGGCCAGTGATTAGAGGCAGCTAAAGAAATCAAAAGACCAACTGAAGTTAATTTAGCCACGGGTGAAAACGTGTCAGTATAGTCTACACCATACTTCTGAGCATAACCCTTAGCGACTAACCTCGCTTTCAATCGAGCCACAGTGCCATCAGGATTCATCTTAACCACATAGACCCACTTACACCCAATTGTTTTCTTACCATCAGGAAGAGAAACTAAATCCCATGTACCATTACGCTCAAGAGCCTTCATTTCCTCTTCCATGGCAGATCTCCAACCAGTATGTGATAAAGCGTCATCCACATTTTTAGGAGTAATGACAGAATCAAGACCAGCAACAAACGAACGAGAGGAAGCTGACATTTGATTATATGAAACGTATGAGGCAATAGGATGAGTACATGTATGTTTACCTTTTCGAAGAGCGATAGGGAGATCAAGATCAGAATCTGTTGACGAGGAGACAGGCACGGGAGATGAAACGTCAGAAACTGGATGTGCTGGTAGAGTTACTGCCACTGATTCAGTAACTGGTTGCGGAACACGTCGAGTATCAACCTGAGTAACCGGAGGACGAGACGATGATTCAGATGTTGATACAGTACTTGGAGATGAGCTTACAATAGTATAGGTGAGGAATTCATCATCATTACTCGAGATAGACATAGAGATGGACTCCGGGTCACCACTACCAAAATATGGACTCTCCTCAAAAAATGTAACATCAGCAGAAACCAAATATCGTCCAAGATCAGGAGAATAACACCTATACCCTTTTTGCGTGCGAGAATATCCAACAAACACACATTTTAATGCCCTAGGATCCAACTTACTTACCCGTGGACGAACATCCTGAACAAAGCAAGTACATCCAAGTATTTTAGGAGCAATAGGAAACAACGACTGAGAAGGGCGGAGAATAGAATATGGAATTTGACCATCAAGTACAGAAGAGGGAAGACGATTGATAAGAAAAGCAGCAGTGTGAACTGCATCAGCCCAAAAAGCCTTCCGAACATTCATTTGAAACATTAATGCCCGAGCAACCTCTAACAAATGACGATTCTTTCTTTCAGAAACACCATTTTGTTGCGGAGTAACAATGCATGAAGATTGATGAATAATTCCATTTTGTGACATGTAGGAAGAAAAGACTCCAGAAAAATATTGTTTTGCATTGTCACTCCTCAGATTACGAATAGAACAATCAAACTGAGTTTTTATTTCCGCACAAAAGGAACAAAATATATCAAATAACTCATCTCTAGATTTCATTAAATATAACCAAGTACTTCTCGAGTAATCCTCAACAAAAGTAACAAAATACCTAATACCAGTTTTAGATGGTATAGGACAAGGACCCCAAACATCTGTATGGACTAATTCAAAGAGGGATGCAACCCTTTTATTGACTCTAGGAAATAGGGCACACGATGGTGCTTAGCTAACTCGCATGACTCACAAGGTAAACTAGAAACAGACGCTAACTCTGGACACAATTTTTTCAAAACGGGTAAAGAAGGATGACCATAACGACAGTGAAGCTGGAAAGGAGATAGATAAATCTGACAAGCAATTGATGAAACTCGAGATGGATTAGTAGCAGCAACTTCATCAAGCACATACAGTCCATTGGATTCACGTCCTCTACCAATAATCTTCTGAGTCAACAGATCCTGAAAAATACAATAGCCAGGAAAGAAAGAGACAAAACAATGTAAGGCCCTCGTAATTTGACTCACTGATAATAAGTTGAAAGGAAATTTTGGTAAATATAGAACAGATGATAGTGGTAAAGGAAGAGTAGCATCAACACTACCACTACCGAAAATTGCAGATGAGGACCCATCAGCAAGTGTAACACTACTACACTTATTAGAGGATTTATATGTAGATAATACACTTGGGTCGCCCGTCATATGATCAGTGGCTCCTGAGTCAATTACCCAATGCTTGTTTGAAGAAAAACATGCTACATGGTTACCTGATTTGGCCAAAGTAGCTTTAGAAGAGGATGAAGAAGGTTGTTGAGATATCTGATACTGAGTTAACAAACTCCTCATCACTCATAACAACATTATGAGTCTGCGGTTGAGAAACGGGTTCAACTGGCTGGGATACTGCATGAGCAAACCTTGACTGTTGTTGCTGCTGTGGGTGCTGCTGCTGGTGCGGTGAAAGAGGCTTAGGACACTTGTTCTTAAAGTGACTCGAATCTCCACAGTTGTAACATACTTTAGGTCCCCCTCGACCTCCTGTATGCCTACCCCCACGTGTCCCACCTCGAAAACCACCTCGACCTCCATCTCTTCCCCCACGATAGTCACTACCTTGTGACACCAAGGCAGATCTCTCAGATACTTCTAAGCCTGATAATAAACCACCACTTCCTGATGCATTTAAGACTCTGGATAGTGCATCAGACAGAGAATCTAAGTCTTTACTCGATAGCAACTGAGATCAGATCACATCATAGTCTTTATCTATTCCAGATATCCATCCAAACATCACCAACTTCTCACGTTGAGCCCTCATCTCCTCCACGTCACTAGAGATAGGCATGGCTGCATTAAAATCCTCACTAACACGCTTAAAGTCATAGTAATAATCCATAATGCTTCGCCCCTTTTGACTCGGACGATGAACCTCCTGTGACAAGTTATATAACCTGTTCAAATTGCTTGCACCTGAAAACCAGGTGTGCAAAAGATCCCACAACTCCTTAATTGTTTTACAATGCTGCATAGAGAGTATAACCTTCCTACTAATACAGTTCACAATTTTTGGAAACAATCTTTTATCCTCATCCATCCACACTTTCGCCTCCTTGTCATCAGTCGGACACGTATTAAACCAAGTGTCCATCCATATTTAAACCACCCATGTTCACTCTTATCAAAAACTTCCACTCTGCGAAGTTAGACCCATCGGCTTCTAGTATAACAACAATCAATTTCGACTGAGAAGACACGACAGTCACATTCCGTTCACCAACAGATTTTTCAATATCTCCTATCTCAGATTACTTACCAGATTACCAAAACAATACACTAAAATCAGCCAACTTGTCGACTCAGCCCTTCAACAGTTGAACAATGACACCAGAATAACAAAAGTACCACAAATCCACTAATTTCGCACGAGAAACAACGCAAAACAGCAACTCATGTCATTAAATTAAGTAGAAAACGAACAAAAACAACTCAAATACTTCTTCTGCATTAAAATCCGAGAGCTAGGGTTCATCAACTGTCGTCACGCGCCACCCTCCGTCGGCGCATGTGTCAATTTCCGGCGTTGTCACCGCCGTCGACCACCACTACTGGATTCACCTCTCCCACGCGAGCAAAACCCTAGTCTCTGATTTCACAACGGTAGTTCGTATGTCAATCAATCGTTCATCGAAAGTCTCAGCACACACTCATAGTTTTCGTTGGCTGCTATGAGTGGGATCCTCTAGTTGCGTGGCGAGTTGCCCCTAGAGGCTCTGGATACCATGTAAACAAGAAGAAGAAGAGAAAAGAAGAAGAGAGAAGAGGAGAAGGAGAAGGAGAACGAGAACGAGAACGAGAAGACAGATGCGGCGTTAACTCACGATCGTATTCTCGATCGTATTTTATTAGGTATTATATCAATATCATTTAATCTAAGACCAAGCATACTAAATTACATAAATACCCTTCTTTATATCTTAACAGATGTCAAGTTTATAATTCATACATTTGATGAAGAAGTTGTACCTTAATTCTATGCTGACTTTTGTATGAGAAATTCGACTATCACCTAACAAATATAAATTTACTATTCCCTTCTCCTCGAAAAGGTACAAGTATGCGATGATCTATTCTTAAAATGCTTGACTTGTCAAAATAAAACCATCTATTTAGGACTTAAGGAATAATTAACTAGCCTAAATCAGAGGAAGCTGCAATATCTTTGAACATTCATGTTAGAGCAAAAATATAAAGAAACGATGTCAAGCGAAATAATCAAACACAACACAAGAATTTACGTTGTTCACCAACTTGGCTACGTCCACGGGCGGAGGGAGAATATATTACTATTCAATGGCAATTACAAAAGACGATCTTCACTAATCTAGTTGCACGAATTATTGAGCCCAATAACTCCGTCAATCTAAATCTAGATCTTAGATCTCTACTTGTATCTCTCAAAGATGACCGACTAAAAATAAGCTAGGGGAGGGGTTGTATTTATAGTCATAAATACCTAAATCCCTAAAGGAAAAGGAATCTTATTCCTTGTGTACAAAGTAATTGGAATCCTATTATTTGTGTACAAAGTAATTCTATTCTCATTAGGAAAAGGTTTCCTAATTCTTGAACAATTCCTTGTACCAATAAGAAATCTAATTAAACCAATAAATCTTAATCCTTGTACCAAAATGATTTCCTTTTGTCAATTCAAGTCCCAAGAATTACCCGACTTGTCGCGGACATATTCTTAACCAATAGCCATTGATTCAAAGGCATATTTCCAACAATCTCCACCTTGACTTTGAATCTCCCAGAATCATAATTCATATCCACGAACCGACCCCTACTCCACCTTGAGTTGAATCCTCCGCGTCCGAATATATCTCTCCACCTTCGCCACCACCTTCTGTCTTTGTCAAGACACCATCTTTGTTCAACCAAGAACAACCACGTTTACTTAGTCAAGCAAACGACTTTTTCGGCTCAACTTGTGCAATGATTTCTAGATCCCTAGAACATTCACCACAACGTTGACCACCATATCTGAATTACCAAATTCACGATCACCAAATTCGAATACCATATTACCTAGATGACGAAAATCGATCGCCTCAAACTTCAATGTGCTTCGAACTATTCTTGGATCACCAACAAACACGAACAAACACCCTTGAATGATTTGAACAAACCAGTTCTCATTCTGGCAATGTATCTCGAACCTCTGATTACTTATTTGGATTTCTTCCCTATAAGCATCTGTACAAACGGAAATTACACATGAATTGCACGACTGCGCGATGTGTGCAGGAACTGCTACAATACTCCACTAACATGTGCTCTTACTTATCTTGTTTCTTCTACCTCTCCATAACGCCGATGAGAGCCAAGAAACTAGCATTGATGTCTCAAAAAGCCTTCTAGACCATCAACATAGTGTTTCGCCGAACACTTGAGACTGTACACCTCTAGAATTTAAGTACCCCATTTTTCTCAATCCATTTATGAGCTTCGAACTAGTTCACAGAGCTTCGAACTTGCTCATTTAAAGGCGAATAGAACGTAATCTTGTGCTTTACCACAAGCACCCTTTGTCATGTCGGACAACCTTGCTCCTCCCAAGCAACCGGACGATATGCTAAGCCTAGCATTCCTTAGTGCCTCTAGACCCCCTATCTAGAGCACCGCCCCTTCCGGGCGACTAATAGTTTTTCGTGCTTGGTGAGTTCATTCGGCCGTAAACCTCGCCCACCGAGATAAACTGTCCCAACTCAATCTGCGGATAGTCATCTTGTACCTCTGGATCGTCTGCCTACCTACCCCTTCTTGTAGAAATCGGCTTCACCTTTTCCTCAACTATCTCGCTTTGCTCTACCCTTGGATCTAGAAGCCACTCATTCCTGCGTCGTGAGCCTTCTTCCACTATTAGAGCAAAATCACCACTGTCACTATTTTCCATAGCAACCTCTACGAGAACATCATCACCAAGACCCATGATGATTTGTGAATGCGCCTTCTCCTCCAGAGAATCCATCACTTCCTCGCTTCCCTTCCCCTCCTCGTAGAAATTACAAACTTTATATCAGGTCTCGAGCCTCTCTTGCTAGAAGATTTTTGAGAATTCTTCTTCTTGCTAGAACCCTTGCCGCCTTCCGCAACTATCTTGGTTGAATCACTGTTTGCACTAGATCTACTCGCCACGAGGGTGCCAATATGCCTTGTTTCTGTCTTGATGTGTCCAACCTAGACACCCAGATTTCTGCAGAAATGCTGCACGTGCACTGCACGATCGCTGCACGCGAACTGCACGTTCGCTGCACGCAAACTGCACGTGCACTGCACGCGAACTGCAGGGCCTTCATCTTGATTTGGCAAAGAATAAAATACTATTCCTCCCATTGATCTTGTCGATCGATGATTCAAAATCCTTGAACCATCTACTTCTCTCTGCAGCGGAAAACCCAGTTCTTGTCCTAACCAATTTAGCTTTGATGCCACTTGTTAGAGCAAAAGTATAAAAAAACGATGTCAATCGAAATAATCAAACACAACACAAGAATTTACGTGGTTCACCAACTTGGCTACGTTCACGGGCGGAGGGAGAATATATTACTATTCAATTGCAATTACAAAAGACGATCTTCACTAATCTAGTTGCACGAATTATTGAGCTCAATAATTCCGTCAACCTAAATCTAAATCTTAGATCTCTACTTGTATCTCTCAAAGATGACCGACTAAAAATATGCTAGATTAGTGAAGATCGTCTTTCCTTGTACCAATAAGAAATCTAATTAAACCAATAAATCTTAATCCTTGTACCAAAAGGATTTCCTTTTGTCAATTCAAGTCCCAAGAATTACCCGACTTGTCGCGGACATATCCTTAACCAATAGCCATTGATTCGAAGGCATATTTCCAACCGTTTATGACACATTTATAAGCATGCATAAAATGAGTGGTTACTCTCTGTTAATATAGTAATTTGGCACAATTCAAGCCTACACAGTCACACTTGTGCAATTTTAACTAGACCATGTAGAACGGAAGGGGAGGGGTCACTCGAACCCCTTGACTTTTGGGAAATGTCATTTTAGTACCTTTAGTTTTCGGAAACGACACTAAAATGTTAGTTTTGTCTTTTTTGACCGTTTATTTTTGGTCAATCTGTACTATGATATCATTTTGACCCCCTTTTAATCCAAATTTCTACATGATGAGTTTATTTCCCCCCAAGCAATCTTGACCCATTTCTAAAACAATTATGGCGTCACCACTACATCAGTGAACAAATATTCCGTGTTATATGACATGTCAGATGACCGAAAGCATGTACGCAACTGTTTAATTTTGAGAAAATATTATGCAGCTGTTGCAGGTGTGGTACAAGGACCAATAGTGGATGCAGTTGTTGGTCTCCTTGTGAAAGATGTGGCCAATGTTCTGTTTGTCCAAGCTCAATATGTTCAAGACTTTCGAAGCCAGTTCAACGATATGGTGCAGCAGCTCACACTCATGCAAGGGTACGTTGCTGATGCAGACAAGCTCAAAGGGAGGCACAAGATAGTCAGGGCAACCTTAAGTGCCCTGAGGGAACTAATATATGATGCAGATGACTTGGTGATCGAATGCTTGATTCATGCAGATTATCGGAAGATGAGGGAAGGTTCCTTTTCTTCTCGTCTTTCACCTCGTGATCTCATTTTTCGATACCATACTGGAAAGAAGTTGACTTGTATCAATAGAAGAATACTGAAAATGAGTCAAAGTTTGAACACGTATAGGATTTCGGGAGGAGGGCAGTCCAGCAATGAAGGTAGTAGTATCAATCGAGCAAACCGATGGACGTCACAGGTATTCGACCAATCACAGATCGTTGGTTTGGAAGAAGATGTGAAACGGATAAAAAGCTGGATTTTCCCTCAAAACGAGGCCTTACATCGAGTTGGTATTGTTGGTATGGCAGGTTTGGGGAAAACCACCATCACGCAAAAGATTTTTAATGATAAACAAGTGCATGCACGCTTTAGAGAGAGGATTTGGCTGTCCCTCTCTCAATCTTTTTGCGAGATTGACATTATGAAGAGGATATTGAAGAAACTGAAAGTAGATGATAGTGGGTCTGATACAGGGGGAGTTGCTTGTCAAAGTTCGTCAAGCACTTTCCCGTACCACATATCTGATTGTTTTGGATGACGTATGGAGTCTTGAAAATGACTGGTGGGACCGGATCTCCTTAGGGGCTGCCCAAGATAGCAGGGAAAAGTAACTGCGTCATAATCACGTCCAGAATCGAAGATGTGGTTAAAGGAATGGGAGTGGTGGAAGCAAGAATTCACCATCCGAAACTTCTCGAGCCTGATGAGAGTTGGTTGTTGTTCTGCAAAGTTGCTTTCATGTACAACAAGGGAGCTTGTACAGATCGCCAGCTGACTGAATTAGGAAAACAAATAGTGAAGAATTGCCACGGACTTCCCTTAGCAATCAAGACAGTAGGTGGTTTGCTATCATCTAAAAAACAGCCCTCAGAATGGAAGCGGGTTTTTGATAATTTCGATGGAAAACTTGCATTAGCGAGCAATGCTTCAGTAATGGCTTCGTTGCAGCTGAGCTATGATGAGCTCCCCACTCATCTGAAGCACTGCATTCTCTGTTTCTCAGTTTATCCTGAAGACTATGAAATAAAAACCGAGCAGTTGGTTCGTTGGTGGGTTGGGGAGGGTTTTGTGCATGAGTCAGGTTCAGATACGGCTGTTGAAAAGGGTTTCAGTTACTTAACAGAATTGATCAGCCGATGTTTAGTTGAAGTTGTGAAAAAGAGGAAGTACGATGGGAGAGTATACAGCTGCAAAGTGCATGACCTGGTCAGAGAGTTGACTATACTAATTGCAAAAGAAGAGGCATTTTCCAGCTTTAGTGACAAATCTGTGCAGATGCCTACAGCAGATTCTCGCCGGTTAGGAATCACGACTGACACGATGAATTTCAATGACTTGAGGGGGAACTCAAAGTTACGTGCTTTGTTGCTAATGACGAATCACCCCATAACATTCGATAGGTCTAATGCTTTGGCCCAAGTGAATAGTCTTAGGGTTCTAGACCTTAGCCAACTGAAGCTCGATAAGGTGTCTTTGGAGGATTTGTGGCATTGGATTTGTTCGCTCAAACGCTTAGTTTATTTAAATCTTCGAAACATCGGGGGGTTGTTTGAAGTTCCATACTCCATTGGAAAGCTCTGGGGATTGCAGACTTTGATTCTAGCTGAGTGCCTTAAGTTGAAAACTCTTCCAGTTTCAATTGGAAATCTTTTTAGGCTCAAAGTTTTGGATGCGGGAAATTGTCCGGAACTGAATTGTCTGCCTCAGGGACTATCGAAACTCGAAAATCTTCAAGAGCTTTATGGATTCAAGGTACCTGATTCAACTGATACAGACGGGTGTCAGCTTGATGAACTTAGAGGTTTGACCAAACTCCGGGTTTTGCAGATAGACATAAAAAATGGAAGCATAATCAAGGAAGAGGATTTTAATTTCCTGCAAAATCATGATAGCCTCAGGGTGTTGTCCATCAATGCCAACAACGTGGAGGACAAGGGCATTTTAGTTAAACTCGACCGGTTTTCTCCTCCGAGAAAACTTGAAGAGGTCTACCTGAGGGGCTACAACGGAGAAAAACTCCCTCAATGGATGAATCCCTCTTCACTCCCTCACGTGGAGTATCTTTGTATCGAGGACTTCAAATCTGTCACTAGTGTGAACCCGGAGTTTTGGGGTGATGGTGAGACGACATGGAAAGTAGAGGGACTATGCATGAAATACTTGACCAAGCTGCAGATGAATTGGAACAAGTTGGAAAATGCCATGCCTTCGCTTAGGTACATGGAGATTAGCCGTTGTTATATGTTGCAGGGATTCCCGTGTGAAGTCGACCAGCTGGGATCTTGGAAGCGAGAGGAAGTGCAGAAGCCAGATATCATTGACTGTCGAGAAGAAGTCAACATGGAACCAGATGTCATCGATTGTCAAGAAGAAGATGAAACAATGGCCCCACCAATGAACATATGAGGCAAGAAACTAGCAACCACTTATTTATCTTGTGTTTTGATTGATGCCCTATTTGTATATAGTTTGTTTAATAACTTGGGTTTGTGCATATCTCTGTATTTCTGTTTTCAGACACTTTTCTTTTTTCCCAGTGATGTTATCTTTTCTGTACTAAATATTTGTCTGGGTTTGTAATATGTTGTCACTATTGTATTGTGCAAGATTGTTATAAAAAAAACGAGGATATTATTGGTTTGGCTCATGCAGTTTCCGACTCTGGTGTTCGCAAATTTTTGTCATTTTAGATATGGGTTTATGTTAACTTTTCCGCTAGTTAACCTTTTTATTTGGTTGTACACATTTTTACTGGTTGATGGTTTTAATTTCTTGCATCTTTGTAGTGTGTATTGTTATGTTAGTTTGTCAGATTGTTCCCCATAGAATTGGTTGAATCGGCCGTTGCGCTGCTTCCAGGATCTATGATCTGAATCTTGGAGACTTTGGCAAAATTTGTGAAATGTTTTGGCTTGCTCTATATGGATCGTTGTTTTTTACAACTGTTTTTTTTTTTTTTTTGGCAGTTCTTGAAACTACCTCCGTCTCAAAATGGAGATCAAGAATAAAACTAGACATTCATTTTGGGTTTATGATTTATGGTTTATTCATGCAAAAATTAGCAATTGCGGATTTTTTCATTGATATGTATACCCTTGTACATTGGCTGCGATGCTTGTTTAATAGTTTCTTTCCTGTTGAGCTTTTATTTCTCTACTCATCTGAAGTACTGCTTTCTCTGTTTTCTCAGTTTATCATGAGTTCTGTGAAGAATGGTGATGGAAGTGGTTTAAGCCGAGACGAAATCGCTTATACTACTTTTGTGTACCACCGGTGATCTAACGGTCATACATCATTGATGACATCATCATGACGCGAGCCCTAATCATCCATAACCATTGGATCACTGGCGGTATACAAAAGTTGTACATGTGATTTCATCTCGTTTAAGCCAAAGTGTGTTCTCACCTCGTGGGTCCGTCAAACTTGAGAAGATGGTTCTGCTACTGTCACGAGTGGTTCGATTCGAGCTAGGCATGGCCAAGAATGTTTGCCATTGTTGATCCTGCTCCTAGTTAAGTATCCAAGGTTTCTCAGTTTGGTCTACAGTTGTGCTCTTGGTTTTCCATTTTGGGATTTTTCTGTATAACAATGTAGCCATCTCTGAATCTGATGCAACAAATCTTGACATTTTGTACAAGTTTGGTCTTGATTTATGCCCATTTTGATGACTATTTCTTTTCAATGCTCTTGAGTAGCTAACTATTACCGTTGTCCTGAAAAGCTCTTCTACCATACCAGCGGCGTATCCAGAATTTATTTTCAGTGTGGGCCAAAATAATATTTTGCCAAATAACATCATTTAAGCCAATCATTTGTCCGGTGTATAGTACAATATTTGATGTATTAATGAAAACGAGAATATAAATTTTCACAATGTTAAATCATATTTGAAAATATATATATTTTTATTAATAACTTTTTAGGTAATAATTGCATAAATTCTTGCAATCATATGTACACTCAACATTTTTTGCGACAGCTTAATATGTGTGGACTTAACATTCTTCATCATCGTTATGAATATTTTAAGATAAATATGTGATTAATTTAAAACTAAAGCTTAAGTTATTGGCTTTTGACATACAATTTTCGGTATTTTACAAGAAAACAAATATATTATCGCAAAAAATCGTGTAAAAAATTGTGTAAGAGATTTTTTTTTTGACAAATGAAAAGAGGAATTTATATTTAATTTTATTATGTTGTAAGAGATTTATATTTTGACAAAAGAGAAGAAAAATGTGAATCTTATCTTATTATTACTTTCAAAATTTGGGATAAAAAAGGTAGTGGCGAACCAATGAAAGGGGTAGAAAATTTGAGTTCAGATTTCCTGTACCATTTTTGTGTGCCACTCCATTTACCATTTGTAATCCAACCGTTCACATGTTAGCATAATATTACAATAATACCAATCTCAATAACTGTGAGCCATTAGATCACGGATAATGATATGTATAGTGAAAACTCAAAGGGAAAACTCATAGCGAAACTCTGTAATCCGTTGGATTGAAATAAATCTTTGTGGACCCCACTGCTAATAACTCATCCAACGGATTAGAGCGTTTCACTATGAGTTTTCCCTTTGAGTTTTCACTAATAAATCTTTGTGGACCCCACTGCTAAAAACTCATCCAACGGATTACAGAGTTTCGCTATGAGTTTTCCCTTTGAGTTTTCACTATGTGTATCATTGTCCTCAGATCACTTGTGGCACATGAAGTGGTACACACAGTGGCACAGAGGATTTGGACTCAGATTTTTTTTGCTGATGGGCTGTTTTGATTTCAGGTCCTTTGCCTAAATTAGTACCAACATTCTTTCCGGTGGACCAATGTCTATTAATAATGACAGAAACTAGTATGAGAACACCATGACCCTTCTCATAGTAGAGTCGAGATCTCCTGTACCACGTTTATGTGCCACTCCATGTACCACTTCTAATCTAATCGTTCACATGTTTGCATAATATTACAATAATACCACTCTTAACAATTGTGAGCCATTAGATCACTTGTGGCACATGAAGTGACACACAGAGTGGTTCAGAGGATTTGGACTCCTCATAGTAGGGACGGGTTTATTTTTTACCCATGACCCGGACACATGACCCGCGGGCAAAAAAATTATTTTTTAAACCCATGACCCGGACTAATGACCCGCGGGCAATTATTTTTTTTTTTTTTGTTTTTATATTATTATTTTTGGTATTTTCTCGGTTTGTCAAAGGTAATAGTTACTATAACCGGCTCCGTTTGTTTGGGGGAAAACATTTTCCGGAAAATGATTTCGAGGAAAATGTTTTCTGGAAAATGACAAACATGTTTTTGGTTGTTTGGTAAATCTAAGGAAAGTGTTTTCCGGAAAATATTTTCATATGAGCAAAAAAATAATTTAATATGAAAAAAAATATTATTATGAGTAAAAAAATATGAGAAAAAATTTGAATGGGGGTGGGGGTTTAGGTGGGATGGGTGGTGTTGGGGGGGGGGGGGTAGGAGAGGTGGGGGGGGGGGATAGGAGTGAGGTGGGGGTGGGGGAGGTGTTCAAAAATAATTTTAATGTGAGTGAAAAGAGAGTTTCTTTTTTGGAGATGGGTGGACGGTGGGGTAGGGTGGGGGTGGAGGTGGGTGGGTGAGTGAGTGGGGTTAGTGGGGGTGGGGGAGGTGTTCAAAAATAATTTTAATATGAGTGAAAAGAAGTTTTTTTTTTTTTGGGGGGGGGAGAGGTTGAGGTGGGTGGGGGTGGCGGCGGGGGGTGCGATGGGTGGTGTGGGAAAGGGGCAAGGCGGAAGTGGAGGAGTGTTCAAAAACAAATTTGTATCATTAATTTTTTCCGGAAAATGTTTTCCTTAGGTGGAGGTAAAGAAATCGTTTTCCTTAGAAAAGGGGGAAACCCATTTTTCGGAAAACATTTTCCCCATTTTCCGGTGCGTAACAAACACCGAAAAATGCAGAAAATGTTTTCCTCCAAACAAACGGAGCCTAAATGTAACAAACGTGTTACTTATATGTATTACTTTTATGTATACAAACTGTTACATTTAGTTATAGTAACTATTACTTTTGACAAACCGAAAAAAAAAAAAAAACATTTTTTTTAACCTATGAGAGGCTGCCACGTGGTAGGGTCTCCTCCATGGGTTAAGGAGTCGGTTCGTGGTTCGGGTCATGGGTCAAAAAGGACCCGTTTATACCATGAGACGGATCCCCTTGTTCTCACCTAAGTTTTTGTCTATGACTAAACCCATACTTCACTCTAGGGCTTGTTTGGTAACCCATTTAAGCTTTTAATTTAGAATACTTTAAAAAATTTAAAAAATTAAGCTTGTTTGGTAAGGAAAAATCAAATCACTTAAATTGTTAAGATTATCTTAAAATATGGTATTAATTTTAAGCTGATAAGACAAGTCTTAACAAGGTAAAAAGAGAAAAGATAAAGATAAAAAAGGGTTCAAATCCATTCACCAACATTTTTATTTATTCAATGTTACTTTTTTGTTGAAATATTTTATTTTTCATACAAATTAAATTTGATCAAGTTAAAATGTAATATTTTCATATAAATTAAAATGTAATATTTTCATATTAGAAATTTTGATAATATTTTAATATAGTATCATAATTAAATTTATTACTTTTTTTTGTCAAAGTTTAATAAAGTTGATCAAAATAGTGAAGATGGAATTTATTAATGTGGTGGGAGTACCAATAAAAATGTCAATTATTATTATTATTATTATTATTGACCTAAATGAAAGATAATATGACAAATATTATTATTTTTTGAATTATAATTATTTTAAAAAAAAAATATGACTATGAATATACAAAAAATCAAGTGAAAAGAAATGCGACTATTTTTTAGCCTTTATTTTGAATTTTAATTAAATTCATATGTATGTAATTTGTTACTACCAAACAAACTGAAGTCTACGAAATTCAGCAACTTAATTATTTCAGCTCTACAATTTTAATTCTACATTTTCATAATGATTTCAGCTCTACATTTTTTAAAGCTTTAATATCCAACTAGTATTACTCCCATGCAATGCACGGGCTGTTACTTATACTCATTTTGAATAAGTTTTAATGAGTTGAATAAGAATGACACATTAAGAAGAAATGTTTTTACACATTGTAGAAAACTTCTTTGAAGACAATATTGTCAGTAATAACATCAGTTTGGCCATTTATGATATCGTTACATATTAATATCTTAAGGTTAGCTGCATCTCTAACGCGGGAAAGGGCAATATAGATTTGACCATGAAAGAACATCATTTTTTAAATAAAAGACCAACATTAATGGCACCATATATTCGTTAATTGCAGTAACAACATCCAAAGTTTGAAATTGCCATTTTCAACTATTTTTTTGATATAAAGTTTTTTAGATAATTAACATAATTAAAAAACCGCTATCTATTCTATGAACGTGCACAAATATTGAAATAAATAATCAATATCATAAAACAACAAAAATCACCCCCAAAAATCCTAAAACAAAGTATTTAAACGTTATGCAACCCTAAAACTAAATAAACACTATTTTAAAGGTGAGTGGATGAATAGTGCCTTCCCACTCACAACAATTATCCACTATCTCATTTTCTCTCTCATTCTCACTCACACCACCTACTTTTTTCTTAATCTCCACGCATTCAATTTTGGTAACCAAAAGTTTGGGATGGAGGGAGTATAAGACAAGTTTATCAATCTTCCCTTTTTACCCCATAACACACACTAAAACACTAATTCCTCTGTTCGCTTACACATTCAACCAAATCAACCACGACATCAATAACGTACGGGCTCAACTTGTCTCATATTTAATTTTATTTTTCAAAAAATTGTTTTTTATTAATTTAATATCAATAATAAAGATTGAATAAAAGAAAACTATAAATTAAGTGGATGATAAAAATAAATACTTTAATGTCTTAATTTATTTGATGACTTCTTTTTTATGAAATCTTTTTTGGTACATGTGAATTTTTTTTTTATTATGTTTATTATTACGTTTGTAAATAAAATAAAATTTATTTATTGAGTTTATTTATTATTTTTTATTATTTAATATTTTCAAAATAATTTAAAAACCATTTTATTCAATATTTTAATAATTATTTTGATTTTCGGCATAAAAAATAAATATTTTGATTTTTAGCCTTACAAAGTTTAAACTTTTCATTTAGGTCCTTTAACTGACTTTTCTGACGAAAATCATTAAAAAGGCCTAACGTGGCGAACATTTTTTTTACCTCAAAGGCCTAAATTGGCGAAAAAAGACTCTCAAAATTCGATTGGAAGGGTGGTACTATACTTCAGGGTCTAAATTGTCATTAATTGCTAGATTTTATCAAACGGCCCTTCTTCCTCCGCTCCTTCCCAACCCGTACAAACGAAATACTAGTACAGTTTTATAGAGTTGCGCGCGCAATCAAGGGCAGGGCAGTTTGAAGTTTAAACGGGAGTATTCCCGTCATACAAAATCGGCATTCTCTAGCTGTTTGAGATATTGTTAGACAGTGCATATCATTTACATGGCGAAGATTACAAGTTCGTGTTTGTTCGTGAATCCTAAATGGGTACTTTAAATTTAAATCAAACGATAAGCAGTCTAATATGGCTTTACATCTTTCTTTCTGCAGATCCCTCACAAAAATCTCACCTCTTCATCTCTCAACATTTTCTTTTCTACTAAATTCTCGCCAGTTTTCTTCTTTACCTTTGTACGATGAAGATAGCTACGAAAACAATTTCGACGACATCTTCAATCCTGAGACTTATTATACCTCTCTCCTCGGTAAATCAACCCACAAGAGATACCTTAACCAGATTCATGCCCAGTTAACTGTGTCTAAACTGCAATGTAATGGGTTTATAGTCACTAAATTTATCCATGTTTGCGCCAATCTAGGAGATATCTGGTATGCACGCAAAGTGTTTGATGAATTTCCTGAACCGTATATCTTTTTGTGGAATGCCATTATTCGGGGTTATGCGAGAAATAATTTGTTTTCAGAAGCCATTGGGATGTATACCAAAATGCAATACATGGGTGTTAGTCCGGATGGGTTTACATTACCTCATGTACTGAAAGCTTGTGGTGGGTTGATGGCGGTGGGAGTGGGTCGGGCAATACATGGACAGATATTTCGGCATGGGTTTGAGTCAGATGGATTTGTGCAGAATGGACTTGTGGCTTTATATGCTAAGTGTAGTAGAATTGAGCTTGCTAGGGATATTTTTAACAGGTTAGATTATAGGACAGTTATCTCCTGGACTTCGATTATTTCTGGGTATGCTCAAAATGGACAACCTTTGGAAGCTTTGAGGATATTTAGTCAAATGAGAGATTTGGGTGTGGAGCCTGATTGGGTTGCTCTTGTTAGTATCCTTAGCGCCTACATAGATGTAGAGGATTTGGAACAAGGAAGATCTATTCACGGGTTTGTGATAAAAACTGGTCTTGAGTTTGAGTTGGACTTGCAAATAGCGTTAACTACGTTATATGCAAAATGCGGGCAGGTGACGGTTGCTAAATTGTTGTTTGATCAAGTGGAGTCTCCAAGCGTGATTATGTGGAATGCCATGATTTCAGGGTATGCAAAAAATGGTTATGATGATGAAGCGGTAATGCTTTTCCGGGAGATGATATCGGAATATGTAAGACCGGATTCTATCACAGTACGATCCACAATCTTAGCTTGTGCTCAAGCAGGGTCGCTTGAGCAAGCGAGATGGATGGATGAGTACATCAAGAACAGTGAGTACAAGAATGATGCCTTTGTCAGCACAGCTCTTATTGATATGTATGCTAAATGCGGTAGTGTAGAGTTAGCCCGCGAGGTATTCAACAGAACTATGAATAAAGACGTTGTTTTGTGGAGTTCCATGATTGTGGGTTATGGCTTGCATGGTTGGGCCCGAGAGGCTATTGACCTTTTCTCTTCAATGAAGCAAGCAGGGGTAGGCCCTAATGATGTCACATTCATTGGGCTCCTTACAGCATGCAATCATTCAGGTCTTGTTGAAGAGGGTTGGGAAATTTTCCACAGCATGAGAGATTATGGTGTTGACCCTCGCCATCAACATTACGCTTGTCTGGTTGATCTTCTAGGCCGCGCAGGGTATTTGGAGAAGGCTTACAATTTTATCATAAATATGCCAGTTACACCCTCAGTTTCAGTTTGGGGAGCACTTTTGAGCTCATGCAAGATATATCGGCATGTGACACTTGGAGAATATGCAGCAGAAAAGCTTTTCTCATTAGACCCTTATAATACAGGACACTATGTACAACTTTCAAACCTGTATGCATCAGCACATATGTGGAATGGTGTTGCAAAGGTGAGAGTACTGATGAAGGAGAGAGGACTAAGCAAGGACCTAGGGTTCAGTATGATTGAGATTGATGGGAAGCTCCAAGCATTTCGTATGGGAGATAAATCACATCCAAGAACGAAGGAGATATTTGAGGAGCTTGAGAGATTAGAGAGTAGGTTGAAAGAGGCTGGGTTTGTTGCTGATACAGACTCTGCTCTTCATGACTTGAGTTGCGAAGACAAGGAGGAGAGTCTCTGTAACCACAGTGAAAGACTGGCAATAGCTTATGGGCTCATCAGCACTCCTCCTGGAACTACACTTAGGATTACCAAAAATCTTCGGGCATGTGTGAATTGTCATTCTGCCATAAAGCTTATCGCAAAACTTGTTGACAGGGAGATAGTTGTTAGGGATTCAAATAGGTTTCATCATTTTAAAGATGGGGTGTGCTCTTGTGGAGATTACTGGTGAACAAGTGGGTTGTAATCATTTATCACCGCGTACCTGGTCTTCAGATTCAGACATGTCAGGGATCCTTGGAAATTTCTTCATCATTTCGAGGGTGGGGAATGAAGTGCGGCCTTGTGAAAATTACTGGTGAGGAAACAGGCGGCTGTTCTGCAA
This sequence comes from Campanula takesimana, assembly GCA_026119855.1. Taxonomy (NCBI): domain Eukaryota; kingdom Viridiplantae; phylum Streptophyta; class Magnoliopsida; order Asterales; family Campanulaceae; genus Campanula; species Campanula takesimana. The sequence continues at coordinate 528,789 of JAOWBW010000122.1, read as the reverse complement.
CTTGTATTATCACTTATCTTATTGGGTGCAAATTTGCTCGAAGAAAGGGGATTTTCGAGAGTAAACCATAGAAAAGGTATGCCATTCAACAACCTGAACTCATTTTAGTGTTGTACTTGATTACTCTGTGTTATACTTCTTGAGACTACTGAGTACTGTAATAACTGAACTTAAAATTTATATACAAACTGAAATATCCATAACAATATGCCAGGTCCCTTGCATCACAGCAATAATTAGACGTAGCACAGTGGTTTGGGTAATACACATTATTTACATGATTGATTCTTGGTTTTGATTTGATTTACTTTATCCAGTTGGGTAGGAAGCTTGCATTGCAATCCCGCAGAGTCCTTCCTTGGCCTCAACATCTCTTTGCATCCTTATGTACCCATCTTATCCCCATGTTGTCCCCCATGAGTTCTTTGCTAGCCAGTACTTGGTTCCATCGTCACTGGTGCCAAAACCAATTGCAGTAACTCCATGATCGAGATCAGTTCCACACTCCCCTGTAAAGACTCCGCTCAAGTAGAGCTGGAAGTCAGATCCTCCAGCATCAATGGCAACAGAGATTGGTTGACCAGCAACAGCTTTTAAAGTGCGCTTTCACTATTTGCAGGTACATCCTTGTGCCCTGTTATCTTGGCTGCAGGTTTAGCTGCCTTATTGGCATTGCAAGTGTTGTCGACTCCTTTGTATGGGTAGTTTGCCTCTGTAGAGAGTTCCTTGTTTTGTTGGATGAAGTCAAAAGCATTATCCATGAGACCATCATTGCATCCTTGGTCTTCCCCAGCTGTGTCACAGTCCACCAACTCTTGTTCTGATAAAGAGATTAACTTACCTGTTGATAGTTGGGTTATTCCTTCCATTGCTGCTGTAACACCCCGAATTTTCTTAATGTATCTTGAGCATTTAATGGCATTTAATATCCATAAATAACAATAATAAATACTTCAATTTAGGGTTCACAACAGCCCCTTTATTAACCATAATTTCAAAACAATAGCGGAAGCGTAACTTAAACATGTCTTGGTAGGCAACAACCTTAACCTTCAATGTACTTCAACTTACATCAAATAAATAAGCGTACTTAAAACTACTAAATCAAGAATCTTCAATCCACCGTCTTCCCATGGCTACCTTCCTTGTCTTGTCCTTCTACTTAAATCCTGAAAACAAAATTTATAGAGAAGGGATGAGCGAACGAATGCTCAGTAAGTTCATACGTGGCCTCTCCGGTTACTAAGGAGAGACGACCAGAACGAATACTTAGAATAACTTTTCAAAGATAGGTTCAGTTACTTTTGGATTCAAGGCTGCAGAACAATACAGTCTTATTACTTTTAAGATTTCACTTTCAAAGGATTATGGCACTACAATCCAAAGGGATTCATTCAAGTTTCCGTCAATTCCTTGGTAACGTACATTATAACCTCAATGCCAAAGGTACAATTTGTACACCTAGCTTCTTCAGCCAATAGTGTGGGTCGAAACATATATGGTATCCACACACATATGCTCGGGGTCTAGAATCATCCTTGTAATCAGACAATTCCTGAGAGAAGGCATGTGATCACTCATGCAATCCCTAGTTTAAGGACGAGTCTTTTCTAACTGGACTGTCCGTCAATGTCTTTTCTAACTGGACATTGGATGCCTTAACAAGTAAGTGGTTAACTTACAAGTTAAAATTAGAACATACCATGGTACAAGTATGTGATACAAGTTTCAAACTTCGATACTTAGTAGATCGATGGGGACATCACTAAGTATAGATTATTTCAAGGAACGTTCAATAACGCAGAGTTCATTCAAATACTATCATGCCATACTGATAGCTGTCTTTAGAAAGAAATACCGAATTCCAATAAACAGGAGTTCAAATACTGTAAGGAACGTAATCCCTTACCTGAATTGCTTTTCCTCGCAATCTCCTCCCTGTGCAAATCTACAAGGCACGGAGTAATTTACTTTAGTACTCTCTACATTGTTAACTATTTTTACTTAGTTAACTGAGAGATACGTTTTAACTTCTTTACTTCGTTACTTCTTTCTTTACGTCTAAGTTTCTGACTTTGATTTACTAGTCAGTCCTTTAACTTTGATATAATTGCAATTAAGTCCTTTAACTTTGGGTTAATTACAATTTGGTCCCTCAACTTTGGGTTAATTGCAAATTGGTCCTTCAACTTTGGGTTAATTGCAATTTAGTCCTTCAACTTTAGTTCAATTACAATTTAGTCCTTCAACCTTGGATTAATTGTAATTTAGTCCTTCAACTTTAATTCAATTGCAATTTAGTCCTTCTACTTTGGATTAATTGCAGATTAGTCCTTCAACTTTCTTTTAATTACTGAAAGGTCCTTGGACTTTTGGTTTTGTTCATAAGGTCCCCTAAGTTTCTCTTCTTAATCACTTAGGCCCCTCTAACTTCAAAGGTTTCCTTTTTATTCCTTCTAACTTTAATTCTTTTCAGTTTAGTCCTTTTCTGTTAGGAAACTAACTGAAATTTCTAATCTTATTCTTTCTTGTTAACTTTTTAACTTTAAGGTCTTCCAAGTGTTTATTCTATTTCCTCAAGTTACTTTTCTAACTTGTTAACAATCCTTTTAACGATTTTTGTTTTCTTTCCGTTAGAAACTTAACGGAAACACTGACTTTTCGTCCCAATTCTTAACATCTTCAAACCGAATTTAACACCCATAATTTACCTCTATTACCGAGACATACCTGATCTATAATCCATTGATTTGATCAATTTTCTAGTTCTTTAAATTTTTCTAAATTCCCAAACACCAATATTATTCACAATACACTTAACAAAGATCATTTAAATCAACAAAATAAATTTTCAATGATCTAGGCCATTCGGCCGAAACTAGTTCTTGGGGGAAATTCATATTTTTTCTTCTTTTGATAAACCCAATTCAACCTCAATGATTTATATGTTCAATTCCCCAAACATCGCATAATATAAATCAATTTAATTCAAGATTATAAAATCAATCTTAAAATAAACTAATATCAAGATTACTATATTTTATTTTTCATACTATTTAGATCAACTCCAAAATCCTTTAAAATTTTATCTTATTTCACTAGCATGCAAAACCCTATTGTTCATATTCTTAAATCATGCGTAGATTAAGTTTTAATAATTCAAAATCAATGAAATAAATTTTAGAAGATGGGATTTGATCTTACCTTGAGAATGATCGGATTGTATCTTCGAAACAATGGCCGGAAAATTTTCTCCTCCCCCCTCCCAAGGTTCGGCCGGCGGCTATTGAAGAACTAGGGTTTTGTTTTTTCTTTTTTTTTTTTTTTGAGTTTATGATAATAATGAATTTCCTCAGTTGACTAACTCATTTATTTATACCTTGGGTTGATTCTTAATTGGGTTGGGTTTACTAATACAAATTTTGGGCCAATCCAAATTCCTTGGGCCCACTTCTTTAAGTTACTTTAAAATTCTAATTATCATTTAATTAGTTTAACAAAAACCGAAAAAATATAATTAATTAAATAAATATTCCGGTTATTACATTCTTACCCCCTTAAAAGAAGTTTGTCCTCAAACTTTGACAATTCTTAATCCGAGAAGATGTCCGGGTACAATTCGCGCATTTCACTTTCTTGTTCCCATGTCGCTTCTCTTTCCGAGTGATTGCTCCATTGCACTTTTACATAGGGAACCGTACGCTTTCTTATGACCTCGTCTTTTCTGTCGACGATCTTGATTGGTCGTTCATCGTACGTCAAATCTGCCCGAACTCTTAACTGCTTGTATTCAATCACATGACTCGGATCATGAATATACTTCCTTAGCATGGAGACATGGAACACATTATGCACTCCAGCTAATACCGGCGGTAACGCCAATCGATAAGCCACTTCCCCGATCTTATCAAGAATTTCGAACGGTCCCACATATCGTGGACTTAACTTTCCCTTAATCCCAAAACGCATAACTCCCTTCGTAGGCGATATCTTTAGGAATACTCGATCCCCTGGCTGAAATTCCAGTTCTCGCCTTCTGTTGTCTGCGTAAGATTTCTGCCTACTTTGCGCAGTCTGTAGCCACTTCCGGATCTGTTGTACTTTATCTGCCGTGACTTGTACGAGCTCCGGTCCACTTAACTTCCTTTCACCGACTTCGTCCCAACACGCCGGTGATCTACACTTTCTCCCATACAACGCTTCATATGGAGCCATCCCAATGCTTGCGTGAAAGCTGTTGTTGTATGCGAATTCTACTAATGGTAAGTGTTCGTCCCATGCATTTGGCCAATCTAACGAAGTAGCCCTCAGCATGTCTTCCAACGTCTGGATAGTCCTTTCCGACTGCCCATCTGTCTGTGGGTGAAACGCCGTGCTCATGGTCAACTCTGTTCCCAATGCTTCTTGTAGGCTATTCCAGAACTTCGAAGTGAACCTAGCATCTCGATCAGACACAATTGTGACCGGGATTCCATGTAACCTTACTATCTCGTCGATGTACAACTTGGCCAACTTCTCCAACGAATCAGTCTTCTTGATTGCCAGGAAATGTGCTGACTTAGTCAATCGATCTACTATAACCCATATAGCATCATACTTCCCTACTGTCTTTGGCAACCCACTTACGAAATCCATAGCAATATTCTCCCACTTCCATTCGGGAATTGGTAATGACTGCAGTAACCCTGCTGGCTTCTGATGTTCACTCTTAACTTGTTGGCACGTCAGGCATCTATGCACATACTCTGCCACGTCATTCTTCATGTTATTCCACCAATATGCTTCCTTTAAATCTCTATACATTTTAGTACTTCCCGGATGTACAGAGAACTTCGAGCAATGAGCTTCTCTTAGTATCTCTCTCTTGATCTCATCATTGCTTGGCACCCACACTCTCGTTTGATATCTCAGAATTCCATCTTCACCCATATGAAGATCTTTTGCTTGCCCTTTCCCGATTAGAGCTTCTCTCTCCTCGTCTAATTCTTGTGCCTCTTTAATTCTGCCCAACAATGCAGGTTGTAACGTCAGTTGAGCCAAATACCCGTTTACTTTTACTATCAAGTTCATCTCCTTGACATCCTTCCATATGCTTACCCCCTTAGAGATCAACGTTGCCAACATTCCGTGATTCTTCCTACTCAAGGCATCTGCCACCTTGTTGGCTTTCCCAGGATGATACAATATTTCACAGTCGTAATCCTTGAGAAGTTCTAACCACCTCCGTTGTCTCATATTCAATTCCTTCTGCGTGAAGATGTATTTGAGGCTCTTATGATCCGTAAAAATCTGGCATTTCACGCCATACAGATAATGTCTCCAAATTTTCAATGCAAACACTACCGCTGCTAACTCCAGATCATGGGTCGGGTAGTTCCTTTCATGCACTTTCAACTGCCTAGATGCATAAGCTATCACCTTCCCATTTTGCATCAGTACACAGCCTAGTCCTTTCAACGACGCATCACTGTAGATAACAAAACCTTCCGTCCCCGTTGGTAGTGTTAATACTGGTGCAGATACCAGTCTATTCTTCAATTCTTGAAAGCTTCGTTCACATTCTTCTGACCAAACAAACTTAGCTGCCTTCTGTGTCAGCTTCGTCAATGGCCCAGATAACTTCGAAAATCCCTCTACGAACCTTCTATAGTAACCAGCTAAACCTAAGAAACTTCTTATTTCGGTTACCGTCGTAGGCCTTTCCCAATCCATTATTGCTTCTACCTTTGTTGGATCCACAGAAATTCCTTCTTTCGACACTACGTGCCCCAAAAATGCTACTTTCTCTAACCAGAATTCACATTTCTTAAATTTTGCATACAATTTCTGTCTCCTCAAAATTTCTAGTACTATCCTCAAATGTTTGGCATGCTCCTCCTTTGTCTTCGAGTACACCAAAATATCATCAATGAATACTATCACGCATTTGTCTAGGTACTCTTGAAATATTCTATTCATCAACTCCATGAATGCGGCTGGTGCGTTCGTTAATCCAAATGGCATCACGACAAACTCATAATGTCCATACCTCGTCCTAAACGCCGTCTTCGCCACGTCCACATCCTTGACTCTCAGCTGATGGTATCCGGATCTAAGATCAATCTTCGAAAAGTAGCATGCTCCCCTCAATTGATCAAACAAGTCATCAATTCTCGGCAACGGGTATTGATTCCTAACCGTTACCTTATTCAATTCTCTATAGTCAATACATAGTCTCATAGACCCGTCTTTCTTCTTCACAAATAGTACCGGTGCACCCCATGGTGATACACTTGGCCTAATCAATCCCTTGTCCAACAATTCTTGTAACTGCTCCTTTAGTTCTTTCAACTCTGTTGGAGCCATCCTATACGGTGCTCTCGATATAGGTGTGGTTTCTGGTACTAAATCAATGGAAAACTCTACCTCCCTCACTGGTGGTATACCAGGTAAATCCTCAGGAAATACGTCTTGAAATTCATTCACGACTTCGAGCGACTCTAACGTTACTCCTCTTTCTTCTGTTTCACCTATGTGTGCCAGAAATCCTACACATCCTTTTCTCAACATATTACGGGCCTTCATCACCGAGATTAAGCCTATCCTCTTCCTCGGCCTTGAACCCACAAATCTGTACTCTTTACCTTCCTCTCCTAGGAACGTCATTATTTTCTTTTGACAGTCCACTTTGGCTTGATGCAAAGCCAACCAATCCATTCCCAGGATTATGTCGAATTCTGACATGTCTAATTCAATGAGGTCGATATTTACATTCGTGCCTCCTATCCCTAAAGTACAGTTCATATAACAGGTAGTAATGGGGATAGCGTCTTTAGTAGGTGTATTTATTACTAAAGGTATCTCTAAATTCTCTGGGTGTAGTTTTAACTTCTTTGCCACAACATTACTAACTATTGAATGAGTAGCGCCAGTATCTACTAACACATAAACATCACGGGAATTTAATTGTATCGTACCTGCCACAAGATCGGCATTAACTCCAGCTGCTTTGGCGGTCATGGTGTACACCCTACCACGGCCTCCACCATTTCCTCCCCCGTTGTCTTTATTTCCCGCAGCCGGTTCATCCTTTTTAGGTTCTGGGCACTTCCACTTCGGATGTCCCACCTTCTTACAGTTGTGACACTGCCGTTCCTTATACCAGCAAACCTCTGACTTGTGCGCTCCATCACAAATAGTGCACTTATCATAACTGATGAAACCTTGGCCTTTGCCCTTGTTCCACTCACGCTTGTTGTCATTAAAGTTCCGACCATTCCCACCATGGCCGTTGTTGGAGTGTTTGTTCCCATGACTGCCCTTGTCTCGACTGTCATCCACTGCTTTCCTCTTATTATTGTTGTGGTCCTTACCACCCTTGTTTCCTTCCGACCTTTCAGTCACTGCCTTGCCTTTCTCTTCCCGTCGATTACGGTAGTTATCCGACTCCCGTTCTACTATCTTGGCCCTATCCAATACCGCTGAGTACGTAGGCAGAGCCAGCGGTGTGATCCTGTACCGAACTCTATCACTTAATCCCGCTTCAAACTTTCTTGCCTTCTGTTCTTCCGTATCGAAGAATCTTGGCGCAAATTCTAGTAAGTCAGTGAACTTCTCACCATACTCTGCTACAGTCATACTCCCTTGTACCAAAGTCAGGAATTCCGTTATCTTAGCATTCCTCGTGCTTGCAGGATAATACTTTTCGTTGAAAATGGCCTTAAATCTGGTCCAAGTAAAGGCTGCATCACCACGAGCCACAGCAGCTCGCTTTTCCGCTTCCCACCATGTCTGAGCCTTACCTTTCAACATAAAGGTTGCAAATACTACCTTCTGTTCCTCAGTACAGTTCAGAGTCTCGAATATCCTTTCAGTGCTCTTAATCCAGTCCTCAGGTTTCTCTTTAGCAGTGTCCGAGAATGAGTCCGGATTCCTCCTTTGAAATAGCTCCAACGGATCACGTAATGGAGCTTGTGGTGGTGGTTGCGCAATTCCAGCAACAGTTTGACCTATCCCAGCTACTGTCTGTGATAGTGTCTGCAACAGGTTTACCAGGGCCGGATCCAACTGTCCTCCCGCATTACCGGTGTTGTCATTTCCCTCACCGTTCCTGTTATTTCCGCTTCTGGTATTCATCTGCAGATTTACTTTTATTTTAGAACAGGTTCGTGCTCTAGCAATATTCATCACTACAAAATACGTGCAATATTCATGGTATACTTAACTTATTCTTTTACTAACGGGTACTTGTTAGTTTTGATTCATGTTCGTAGGTCTTTTGTACTAGACCATTATTCAGATGCGGTTAGTTTACTTAACCTTTCTTCTCCAGTTCAGGAGTTTTCATAATTCATAATTCACAACCGTTTTACTTGGTTGATTATTATTTCTTTCCTTCACTAGTTTTTATTACTTAACTAGCTTTAACTTATTCCAATGGTCGTCTTACTTCGTACCATGGTTACGGAGATCATTTCAAATCACTCCGATGCTTTCCCTTGTCTTTTCTCGACAAGTTAACTTTGGTTTACACAACAATAGTAATTTCAAATTTTTTTTGGGTATTTAAATTAAATAATTAACTTTATTCAACTAAGGTGTGAGATTTAAACATCTCAAATACCCCCAAAATTCAATCTTTAACATAAGAAAATCCTAACTGTATTACTCCACTACTAATAAGTAAAATAATCTATTCTTATAACTATCTGTCATTAATTGCATCACTTCCCACAGTGTGCATGTTCTGCTGCAAGTTGGTCATATTTCTCTTGCAACTCTAACTTCTCAGCCCAAATCTGATAGCCTGAAGTCCTAAGCTCTTCCTCATAAGCTTCTTGTTCATGTATCTTCTTTTTCAGTTCATTATTTTGTTCTATCTCATCCACCAGTTGCACACTGATTCGATTCCATTCGCGGTTAGCTCTAACCACATGGCTTTCTAGGCCTTTGACCTTCTTCAGCTGTACTGCTAACTTTCCTTCCATATAAATCATGTCCTCATCGCGTTCTTTGATGACATTCTGTAAGCTGTCGACTCCTCGAGTCTCCTTCCTAAGCTCTCTTTTGGCTGAGCGAAGTTCCTTAGTTAGCTGCTTAATAATCTCCTCTTTAGCTTCTATTTCTTCCCTTAGAGTAGCACTGTACCTTACTGACTTCATGGGTCTCCTCGGCATGGTCCTACACACACCAATAGTAAACTTAATTAGTACATAACCCCAAGATTCCATTATAACATATTAATAGAATGCAATAGTCATACAATGAAGAGATTCCTATTTCCCCAAGTATTTTCATACTTTATGTATACTCTTAGTATCATTCCTAGAGTTAGACTTTATCACTTGAACTTCCTCAAGTAAGATCTTAATTAAGTCAAGTACTAAGTTCTCCCATTAGTCCTAACTTTCAGTTTTCTCCCATAAGACCTAAAGCCATTGCTCTGATACCAACTGTAACACCCCGAATTTTCTTAATGTATCTTGAGCATTTAATGGCATTTAATATCCATAAATAACAATAATAAATACTTCAATTTAGGGTTCACAACAGCCCCTTTATTAACCATAATTTCAAAACAATAGCGGAAGCGTAACTTAAACATGTCTTGGTAGGCAACAACCTTAACCTTCAATGTACTTCAACTTACATCAAATAAATAAGCGTACTTAAAACTACTAAATCAAGAATCTTCAATCCACCGTCTTCCCACGGCTACCTTCCTTGTCTTGTCCTTCTACTTAAATCCTGAAAACAAAATTTATAGAGAAGGGATGAGCGAACGAATGCTCAGTAAGTTCATACGTGGCCTCTCCGGTTACTAAGGAGAGACGACCAGAACGAATACTTAGAATAACTTTTCAAAGATAGGTTCAGTTACTTTTGGATTCAAGGCTGCAGAACAATACAGTCTTATTACTTTTAAGATTTCACTTTCAAAGGATTATGGCACTACAATCCAAAGGGATTCATTCAAGTTTCCGTCAATTCCTTGGTAACGTACATTATAACCTCAATGCCAAAGGTACAATTTGTACACCTAGCTTCTTCAGCCAATAGTGTGGGTCGAAACATATATGGTATCCACACACATATGCTCGGGGTCTAGAATCATCCTTGTAATCAGACAATTCCTGAGAGAAGGCATGTGATCACTCATGCAATCCCTAGTTTAAGGACGAGTCTTTTCTAACTGGACTGTCCGTCAATGTCTTTTCTAACTGGACATTGGATGCCTTAACAAGTAAGTGGTTAACTTACAAGTTAAAATTAGAACATACCATGGTACAAGTATGTGATACAAGTTTCAAACTTCGATACTTAGTAGATCGATGGGGACATCACTAAGTATAGATTATTTCAAGGAACGTTCAATAACGCAGAGTTCATTCAAATACTATCATGCCATACTGATAGCTGTCTTTAGAAAGAAATACCGAATTCCAATAAACAGGAGTTCAAATACTGTAAGGAACGTAATCCCTTACCTGAATTGCTTTTCCTCGCAATCTCCTCCCTGTGCAAATCTACAAGGCACGGAGTAATTTACTTTAGTACTCTCTACATTGTTAACTATTTTTACTTAGTTAACTGAGAGATACGTTTTAACTTCTTTACTTCGTTACTTCTTTCTTTACGTCTAAGTTTCTGACTTTGATTTACTAGTCAGTCCTTTAACTTTGATATAATTGCAATTAAGTCCTTTAACTTTGGGTTAATTACAATTTGGTCCCTCAACTTTGGGTTAATTGCAAATTGGTCCTTCAACTTTGGGTTAATTGCAATTTAGTCCTTCAACTTTAGTTCAATTACAATTTAGTCCTTCAACCTTGGATTAATTGTAATTTAGTCCTTCAACTTTAATTCAATTGCAATTTAGTCCTTCTACTTTGGATTAATTGCAGATTAGTCCTTCAACTTTCTTTTAATTACTGAAAGGTCCTTGGACTTTTGGTTTTGTTCATAAGGTCCCCTAAGTTTCTCTTCTTAATCACTTAGGCCCCTCTAACTTCAAAGGTTTCCTTTTTATTCCTTCTAACTTTAATTCTTTTCAGTTTAGTCCTTTTCTGTTAGGAAACTAACTGAAATTTCTAATCTTATTCTTTCTTGTTAACTTTTTAACTTTAAGGTCTTCCAAGTGTTTATTCTATTTCCTCAAGTTACTTTTCTAACTTGTTAACAATCCTTTTAACGATTTTTGTTTTCTTTCCGTTAGAAACTTAACGGAAACACTGACTTTTCGTCCCAATTCTTAACATCTTCAAACCGAATTTAACACCCATAATTTACCTCTATTACCGAGACATACCTGATCTATAATCCATTGATTTGATCAATTTTCTAGTTCTTTAAATTTTTCTAAATTCCCAAACACCAATATTATTCACAATACACTTAACAAAGATCATTTAAATCAACAAAATAAATTTTCAATGATCTAGGCCATTCGGCCGAAACTAGTTCTTGGGGGAAATTCATATTTTTTCTTCTTTTGATAAACCCAATTCAACCTCAATGATTTATATGTTCAATTCCCCAAACATCGCATAATATAAATCAATTTAATTCAAGATTATAAAATCAATCTTAAAATAAACTAATATCAAGATTACTATATTTTATTTTTCATACTATTTAGATCAACTCCAAAATCCTTTAAAATTTTATCTTATTTCACTAGCATGCAAAACCCTATTGTTCATATTCTTAAATCATGCGTAGATTAAGTTTTAATAATTCAAAATCAATGAAATAAATTTTAGAAGATGGGATTTGATCTTACCTTGAGAATGATCGGATTGTATCTTCGAAACAATGGCCGGAAAATTTTCTCCTCCCCCCTCCCAAGGTTCGGCCGGCGGCTATTGAAGAACTAGGGTTTTGTTTTTTTTTTTTTTTTTTTTTTGAGTTTATGATAATAATGAATTTCCTCAGTTGACTAACTCATTTATTTATACCTTGGGTTGATTCTTAATTGGGTTGGGTTTACTAATACAAATTTTGGGCCAATCCAAATTCCTTGGGCCCACTTCTTTAAGTTACTTTAAAATTCTAATTATCATTTAATTAGTTTAACAAAAACCGAAAAAATATAATTAATTAAATAAATATTCCGGTTATTACAGCTGCCACAGCGGAGAACGCCCAACAACATCCTGTATTAACAGTCTAGATGTTAGAAACAAGAACGCTAATGATATTATTACTGAATTAGTTTTTACCAAATATTTATATACATCTCATGAACTCTGCTATTTTGTTGGTTTTTCCATTTTTGAATACAAGACATTTTGAACAGGCCTCTATATTTTTATTTTATATTTCCTGGAAACGCGGCACTTACCACTTTAGCCTTGGTCCTTAACAAGTGTTACAGCACCTTTCTTTCTCCAATCCATGGTTGCTGGGACTGCGGTCAAGTTTTCATACTTGAAAGAAACTGATGCTGGAGAGCAAACATGGCTCTTGAATCTGTTTCTGGAGGTTGTGAACTCTTCATTTGTAAGGTCAGCAAACTCGTTAACATCTTCGTTATATGGTTTCTCCATAGCCTTGTTAAAGGACTCAATGTATTCAACATTATTGTGAAAGATCTTGGAACGCGCTTCCTTCTCAGCAGCATCTTTGTATGCTCGTCCGTAACGAGCCATCTATAACTCGTGACTTTCACTTACTGATGCTTCAGGGAGAGTGCGTGAGGTTACTTGAGAAGGCAAAATCACTAGAATGAAGAGTAAAGCCAAACTGATGAAAGAAGCATAGCTTGCGGAAAACATTATGAAAGCAGGAAGTTAGAATTAACTTATGAAATGATTTTTCTGGCCCCTTTTCTCCAATATTTGGCAGGACCTTATATAGGTGACATATTTCGTCTATATTTATTAGTGGTTTATAGTATTCAAGTGAGAATTCATTTATGAAATGCGTGCCTGAAAGGTGTTCTGATTTGGCACATCCTGTCAGCAAGTTAATATTGCCAAGCCTTCAAGTCACTATTATGGAAACAGCTCTCTCTCTCTCTCTCTCTCTCACACTCACACACTCACACACTGTTTTGATGTGAAGCTAGTTTGAATGTAAGTAATAAGGAACAGTCAGTGTGACAGTAATTTGATTCCTGTAGAAATAATATGAAATATTAAATATTAGAAGAATTTATAAAAATCAATACTGCTTTCTGATTAGATTGCACGGAACGGAAAGCGGAGACCCCTAAAAATTCGAGATGAATCTTTAAGTACGATGATAGAGGTGTGCGGCCCAAATGTCTGGTATGGGGGCATTTGGAATATCCGCATTTCCAGATTATTTCATTAGAAAGTGTGTCGCTCTTTGTTTGGACATATTATTTCATTAGAAAGTGTATCACTCTTTGTTTGTGTCCAGTACATTCTTTAATCTTAATTTTTGGTGCTACTAGTCTGTAGTCTAGTATGGGACTGGAACATTATTTTGGGTATTACACTTATCTCATAAGCATTCCATCCAACCTATCTAGAGCTGTCAATAAATATTAAATAATGTTTTGATGACTGAGAGTCTAGTCCAAGTATACCAGAATAACGTTACCCCTTTGTCCCAAAATGAGTGTCCATTTTGTATTCGTTATAAAGAATAAAAATAGACATTAATTTTGGGACGGATGCAGTAATATTAATATATTCGTTGACTAAATGGTTTTCAATAAGGGAAATATTTGTGTGTTTAACAATGAAATGGTGTTCTCTCATTTTCTAGTTGTAATGATGAAACATGAATCATATTTTACTTGTTTGTATCTTGTTGAAATTGTACTATGATTATTACCTAGTACCTTTTTTTGGTAATGGGACTAATATTTTGGGACAACCCAAAAAGAAATGTGAGACTTTTTTTCGACTGAGGACGTATCTCACATAGGCAAGCTTTTGATACAGTGCTGGACAGTTCATAGATAGTCAATGGGAAGAGTTATAAAGCTTTCATCGCATTAGAATGCGATTTATTCTATGGAGGTTTATTGATTTCACAACTCTAGGTTAGTCAGGTATGAGGCTTGCATTGCAATTGAACTAAGGCCTTACTTTGCATTTGTAGCTTCTTTGCGTTCTTATCTACCTTTAAACAGATGTCGTACTATTTCAAATCAGTACTGCACTCCCATTTAAAGACATTACCAGAGTTAAGGGGAAGTAAAATAAATTGTCGTTTTTCCTGTTCTTCTAAGGAGTTCTGTGTATTCAAGAAACTTCAAATATCATTTATAATTTCATATATTGGATAATTTGCAGTAGCCATTACAATAGGCTAAGTCCCTTGCATCACAGCAAGAATAGGACATACAAAAGCAGTTTAGATAATAGTACACATCATTTACATAAGCGATTCTTGTTTTTAGTTTAATCTACTTCATGCGGTTGGATAGGAAGCTTGCATTGCAATCCCGCAGAGTCCTTCCTTAGCATCAACATCTCTTTGCATCCTTATGTACCCTTCTTCTCCCCATGTTGTCCCCCACGAGTTCTTTACTAGCCAGTACTTGGTTCCATCCTCACTCGTGCCATAACCAACTGCTGTAACTCCATGATCAAGATCAGTTCCACATTCCCCTGTAAAGACTCCGGTCGAGTAGAATTGGAAGTCAGATCCTCCGGCATCAATGGCGACAGAGATTGGTTGACCAGCAACTGCTTTCAAAAGTGCACTTTCACTATTCGCAGGTACATCCTCATGTCCGGTTATCTTGGCTGCAGGTTTAGCTGCCTTATTGGCGTTGCATGTGCTGTCAACTCCTTTGTATGGGTAGTTAACCTCGGTCGATAGGCCTTTATTTTGTAGGATAAAGTCAAAGGCATTGTCCATGAGACCACCATTGCATCCTTGGTCTTCCCCAGCAGTGTCACAGTCCACCAACTCTTGTTCTGATAAAGATATTAACTTTCCGGTTGATAGTTGAGTTATTCCTTCCATTGCTGCCACAGCTGAAAATGCCCAGCAACATCCTATATTTGTTCAACAGTTAAGAAGTTAGAAACTAGATGCCTAATTATTTCATTCATGAAATACTTTTACTATTTATAAACTTTTCATCAAATTATCTTGATAAACTTACCACATTGGCCTTGGTCCTTGACTGGTGTTACAGCACCTTTCTTTCTCCAATCCATGGTTGCTGGAACTGCAGTCAAGTTCTCGTATTTGAAAGAAAGTGATGCTGGAGAGCAGACGTGGCTCTTGAATCTGTTTCTTGAAGTTGTGAACTCTTCATTTGTAAGGTCTGCAAACTCATTGACAGCTAATTTATATGACTTCTTCATGGCCTTGTTAAAGGACTCAATGTATTCAACATTATCATTGAAAATCTTGGAACGTGCTTCCTTCTCAGCAGCATTTTTGTAGATGCGTCCATAACGAGCCATCCATAGCTCATGCCTCTCACTAATTGATGCGTCGGGGAGACTCCGTGAGGTTGCTTGAGAAGGCAAAGCCACCAGAACGCAGACCAAAGCGAGACAGATGATAAGGGTTCTGTTTGTTGAAAGCATTGTGAATGCTGGAAGTTAGAATTAAGGTATGAAATGATTTCTCAGGCCTATCTTCTCTAACATTTGTCTTGAACCTATATAGTACTCGTGTTTTGTCAATATATGTGTTAAGAAAAAAGAGCGAGAATTGGTTTAAGACTTGCGTGCCCGAAAAATTGTTCTGACTTGGGCAGAGTCTACCAACATATTTTAAGAACAACGTGTCTGAAAAAATGTTCTGATTTGAGCATCACCAAATTTATATTGACAAGCCTACACTAATTAAGTTGTTATTTTATTCTCATCCACTTATATGCATAGGCGATCTGATATTTTTAAAGGTAATATTTTGGTGTTCACGTCAGCTTGTTCGTTGTAAGCCTCTTGTATTTTTCCATTTAAATTCATGTCTGCTTGTTCTCTGTCTGCCTGTTTCTCTCTCTCTCTCTCTCACACACACACACACACACAGAGAGAGAGAGAGAGAGAGAGAGAGATACTCAATGTCTTCATATGCACGGAGTTAGAACGTAAGCAACAAGGAATGTTCGGTAATTAGATTCCTTGAAAAAAGAACATGCAAGTTATTTTGAAAAGCATCTCAAAATTACGGCTTCTTTTGGATTAGATTATGTGGAAACAAAACAGAAGAAGATCATAAGAAATTGAATGATTCAGCAAATACAAGCATAGAGGTGTGTAACCAAAATGTGTGGCATGGCATGGTACACTTGGGATATCTGCGTTGTGTTCAGGAATCATGATGTTCGCAGCCTGTCAGACCCATTTCACTTCAGATTAATCCAAAGTACTAATGATTGTTATGATAACTTAGAGTCTTGTCCAAGTATATATACCACAAATACGTTAATATTGATAATATACTGATTGATTAAATGTTTGTCATAAGGGGAAATATCAACTGAAATTTAACTCCAAGTAGATACCACAATACAGAAACTTTAACAGAAATAGAAAAATAAGACTTAATTCACTTTCATATCATAAGATGTAACCAGTGCTTTTATGTAGCTATATGATATTAATGATAGATAATGATTTTAAAAATTTTAGCTGTATCCGGATTGAAAAATATCAAAACAAGTGTTGTGATATGTTCTTTTGTGTAGTCTTATGTCTTCTGCATAATTTATTTACGAGATTAGGAATGAATGATGTTTTCATGTTTTCTACTTTTCATAATGATAATTTGGCACAAGAGTTAGGCTATCTGAGATATACCGTAACAAACATCGACTGACTACTATGGTATTTAATTTGACACGGTGGGTTAAGTCATTTTTGGTTCTGGGCGTTAAAGTAATGAGCCTCTAACTTCTTGTGCAGTCCCCCTACCCCTTCCCCTCTACGGCAATTTTATGTTATTATTAGCAGATTTTTTTTTCTTTTTCAGGTAGACAGGTGAAATTTCCTGTATCCTTGTTACACGATGTCAGTTGGACATGCACAATAATATGATTAGGCTATGGAATCATGACGACCTACTTATAGTTTACTCTGAGGCCTTTGCATCCAAACATCCGTTTATTGTACTCTTCTTATTTCATTCATAAATAATACTCCTACTATTCTAAAATGATGTCAGTTGGACATGCACAATAATATGATTTGGAGGGACTAATTTTTGGGACAAACAAAATAAGAAAGGTGACACTTTTTATTTGGACGGAAGGAGATTGCCAAATAGGTAAGATTTTGGTACATCGCTTTGATAGTTCATAGATAGTTGATGGCAAGAGTTATAAAGCTTGCATTGCATTCGAATGCCGATTTATCTAATTGAGGTTCATTCCAATTTCACAACTCTAGGCAGTCAGGTATGAAGCTTGCATTGCAATTCAACTAAGGCCTTGCTTTGTATTTGTAACTCTTCGCGCCCCTATCAGCTAATACTTGGTTTCATCATCACTTAAGCCATAATCAACAGCAGTCGTACTATGTCGAATATCAGTACTGCACTCCCATTTAAAGACATCAGGGGAGTTAACGGGAATTAAAATAAACTGGCCGAGCTTTTGTATTGCATTGTTGTGCTTCCTGTTCTTCTTGGACTTATGAGTTTTCTAGAAACTGCACATATAATTCATAATTTTAAATACTGGATAATTTGCAGTAGCAATTACAATATGCCAAGTCCATTGCATCACAGCAATAATAGACATAGAAAAGCAGTTTAGGTATAATACACGTTATATACATAAATGATTCTTGTTCGCAAATTCATTTACTTTATGCAGTTGGATAAGACGCTTGCATTGCGATTCCACAGAGTCCTTCCTTGGCATTAACATCTCTTTGCATCCTTATATACCCTTCTTCTCCCCATGTTGTCCCCCATGAATTCTTCACGAGCCAGTACTTGGTACCATCCTCACTCGTCCCATACCCGACTGCAGTAACTCCGTGATCGAGATCAGTTCCACACTCCCCCGTAAAGACTCCGGTTGAGTAGAACTGGAAGTCGGATCCTCCAGCATCAATGGCAACAGAGATTGGTTGACCAGCAACAGCTTTCAAAAGTGCGCTTTCACTATTGGCAGGTACATCCTCATGCCCGGTTATCTTGGCAGCAGGTTTAGCTGCCTTATTGGCATTGCAAGTGCTGTCAACTCCTTTGTATGGGTAGTTGACCTCGGTTGATAGGCCTTTGTTTTGTTGGATAAAGTCAAAGGCGTTATCCATGAGACCCCCATTGCATCCTTGGTCTTCCCCAGCAGTGTCACAGTCCACCAATTCTTGCTCTGATAAAGAGATTAACTTGCCAGTTGACAGCTTAGTAATTCCTTCCATTGCTGCCACAGCCGAAAATGCCCAGCAACATCCTATATTTTCACACTTTCAGAAGTTAGAAATTAGCATTCTGTTGATGTCATTCTTGAATTATATTTACTAAATATTTGTATGCCTATTAATTTTTATTTTATTTATCCTCAAAACCCAAAATTTACCACATTGGCCTTGGTCCTTGACAGGTGTTACTGCGCCTTTCTTTCTCCAATCCATGGTTGCTGGAACCGCAGTCAAGTTTTCGTACTTGAAAGAAAGTGAAGCCGAAGTGCAGACATGGCTCTTGAATCTGTTTCTTGAGGTTGTGAACTCTTCATTTGTAAGGTCAGCAAACTCATTCACAGCTAATTTATATGGTTTCTTTGTAGCCTTGTTAAAGGACTCAATGTATTCGACATTATCATGGTAGATCTTGGAACGTGCTTCCTTTTCAGCAGCATCCTTGTAGACGCGTCCATAACGAGCCATCCATAGCTCGTGATTCTCACTGATTGAAGCTTCAGGGAGAGTGCGGGAGGTTACTTGAGAAGGCAAAGCCACCAGAGTGGACACCAAAGCTAGACAGATGAAAAGAGTTTGACTTGTAGAAAACATTCTGACTGCTGGAAGCTAATTAGAATTAAGGTATGAAAGGAGTTCTCAGGCTTATCTTCTCAAACATTCATCATGAGATTATATAGTAAACATATTTTGTCCATATATGTACCAGATAATAATATTCAACTCAGAATTTGTTTAACATTTCGTGCCTGAAAAAATGTTCTGATTTCAGACACACTGTCAGCATTACTTTGTTTAAGAACTACGTGTCTGGAAAAATGTTCTGATTTGGGCACCCTCAGCAAAAATTTAAAATTTACAAGCCTACACAAATTAAGTCTCTAATTTGTTTTTAGTTGAAATTTCTATGCATAGAAGATCAGTGTTTTTTAAGTTAAAGTTTTAGTGTTGGTCTCTGCTTGTTCCTAGTATGTCTCTTGCAATTTTTCCATTTAAATTTATATTTGCTACTCTGCTGGTTCTCTATCTCTCTTTCTCTGTCGCTATTTTTATACACACGGAGTTAGATAAGAAACAAGGAATGTTCGGTAACTAGATTCCTTTAGAAAACAACATGAAATTGATTTGAATGCTCTCAAAGTTAAAAACGAAAAGCAGAGATCGTAAGAATTTAAAAACGATTCAGAAAGTACGAGCATATAGAGGTGCTTAAACAAAATGTGTGGCATGGTACAGATGGGATATCTGCGCTTACCGGTTACTTCCGAGAAAACACATCACTGTTTTCTAAGATTCTGTCTAGTCTGCAAATGAAATCGGAAAGATGAATAAAAGAATAGTAAAACCTTATTTTCCTCAACCATTTCAATCTCCCATCAATACAGTAACTTGGATGCTCAATTGATGTTGAGGTTCCATATTTTCATAATTTGGTCATAACTTCTGATCCTAGAGTTTAATTGGGGCTTGAGAGCTGCGAAAACTAATGGTTCTCTGTGCATGATCAAAGTGCCAATTGTTCTTGCTGGATAAAATTGTTTCCGTGCCACTTATTTAATTATTGGAAGGCTTACATTTCAAAACTTTTTATGAAACTGAAGATCTTATGTTCTTTCTATCATCTTAACGCTGTAGCAGCAAACCTTTCCCAGCCCCAGGAGTAATCTACAATCTGTCCTTAGGCTTTACTTTATCACCTTCTTATAAAGTGCAAAAATGCTCGTCTTGAAGATAGGACTTTATTTGGACAACTCTCGGTAACATCACGGATGCCCACATCCTTTCTG
Organism: Campanula takesimana; assembly: GCA_026119855.1. Taxonomy (NCBI): domain Eukaryota; kingdom Viridiplantae; phylum Streptophyta; class Magnoliopsida; order Asterales; family Campanulaceae; genus Campanula; species Campanula takesimana. The sequence goes on along the minus strand of JAOWBW010000122.1, from coordinate 508,712 downwards.
TTATCTCGAGTGAACTTGAGTCAACCCCAAATTTGTTTTTTAATAAAAATGTAGAGATGAAAATATGGGTTTCTCGAAAGCTCTCTGATGCAGATGGAAGCGTATTTGACTGCAGAATATGGTTGTAGAACAATCAAAAAGGAAAACAAAAGCCTGGCCTCACACCTAGGTTTCTTGAGCCCTTTGCATCCCTCATCATTCTCCCCTGGTTGAAGAAAACTCGACCTCGAGTTTTAAAGTGTTGAAGTATAAGAATCCACAAACTTCGAACTAACTTTGAGTTCATCATGATGTGCAGAGCTTTGAGTGGATACGACCATTTTTTTGCTATGGTGCTGGATAGTTCATAGACTGTAATAGTTATAAAGCTTGTATCAGATTAGAATGCTTAGAAATTCAAAAGAGGTTTACTGATTTCATAACTCTAGGCTAGTCAGGTATGAGGCTCGCATTGCAATTCATATAAGGCCTTACTTCGCTTTTGTATCTCTTTGCGTTCTTATCTACAATTCAACAGATGTCGTACTATGACGAATATCAGTACTGCACTCCCATTTGAAGACATCACCGGAGTTGAGGGGAAGTAAATAGATTGCTGTTCTTCCTGTTCTTCTAAGGAGTTTTGAATATTCTAGAAACTTCGCTTATAATTCATAATTTCATATATTGGATAATTTGCAGTAGCCGTTACAATAGGCTAATTCCCTTGCATCACGGCAAGAATAGGACATACAAAAGCAGTTTAGATAATACACATAATTTACATAAGTGATCTCTTGTTTTTAATTTAATTTACTTCATGCAGTTGGATAGGAAGCTTGCATTGCAATGCCACAGAGTCCTTCCTTGGCATCAACATCTCTTTCCATCCTTATGTACCCTTCTTCTCCCCATGTTGTCCCCCACGAGTTCTTTACTAGCCAGTACTTGGTTCCATCCTCACTCGTGCCATAACCAACTGCTGTAACTCCATGATCGAGATCAGTTCCACACTCCCCTGTAAAGACTCCGGTCGAGTAGAATTGGAAGTCAGATCCTCCGGCATCAATGGCAACAGAGATTGGTTGACTAGCAACAGCTTTCAGAAGTGCGCTTTCACTATTTGCAGGTACGTCCTCATGCCCTGTTATCTTGGCTGCTGGTTTAGCTGCCTTATTGGCATTGCAAGTGCTGTCAAATCCTTTGTATGGGTAGTTGACCTCGGTCGATAGGCCTTTGTTTTGTAGGATAAAGTCAAAGGCATTGTCCATGAGACCCCCATTGCATCCTTGGTCTTCCCCAGCAGTGTCACAGTCAACCAACTCTTGTTCTGATAATGAAATTAACTTACCAGTTGATAGTTGAGTTATTCCTTCCATTGCTGCCACAGCCGAAAAAGCCCAGCAACATCCTATATTTCGTAAACGTTCAGAAGTTAGAAACTAACATAATAATCATGTCATTCTTGAATCATATTTTTACTAAATATTTGTACGAATTCATCATCTTTAGCCTTTCAAACACGCATAGTAGTGTTTACTTTATTATTCCTTAAAACCCGAAACTTACCACATTGGCCTTGGTCCTTGACAGGTGTTACAACACCTTTCTTTCTCCAATCCATGGTTGCTGGAACTGCAGTCAAGTTTTCGTACTTGAAAGAAAGTGAAGCTGGAGAGCAGACATGGCTCTTGAATCTGTTTCTTGAGGTTGTGAACTCTTCATTTGTAAGGTCAGCAAACTCGTTTACGGCTAACTTATATGGCTTTTTCATGGCCTTGTTAAAGGACTCAATGTATTCGACATTATCATTGAAAATCTTGGAACGTGCTTCCTTCTCAGTAGCATCTTTGTAGACACGTCCATAACGAGCCATCCATAGGTCATGACTGTTACTGACTGATGCTTCAGGGAGAATGCGGGAGGTTGATTGGGAAGGCAAAGCCACCAGAATGGAGACCAAAGCCAGACAGATGAATAATGCTCGGTTTGTTGAAAACATTGTGACTGCTGGAAGTTAGAATAAGGTATGAAATGATTTCTCAAGCATATCCTCTCCACCATTTATCTTCGGCATATATAATTATCGTATTTTGTCTATATATACGTTAAGTTAATATTTTTCAAGTGAGAATACGTTTAAGAAATACGTGCCTGAAAAAATGTTTTGATTTGGGCACACCCGTCAGCAGATTTAATTGACAACCCCTCACACATCGCTATTTTGGATTCATCTTTTTTTTTTTATGTGACTTTTTGGGGTTACTAAAGTGTTGATTATGTGAGTAAATAATTTCTTACTCCGTATGAGGAAAGGTCTCTCTCTCACTCACTGTTTTGATGTGTAGGGAGTTTAAATTAAGCAACAATGAACAGTGAGTATGACAATAATTAAATTACTGTAGAAAAGAATATGAAATATTAATATCAGAAGAAATATTTAAAACTTAAATCTGCTTTCTAATTAGATTGCATGGAACGGATGCGCAGATAAAAAATATTTAAGATGATACTTAAAGCACGAGCATATAGGTCAGGTGTGGAACCAAATGTTTGGTGTGAAACGCTCGGCATATATGCATTTTGCAGATTATTTTGTGAGAAAATGTATCTCCATTTTGTATGTGTCCATTACATTTTTGATTCTTAGTTTTAGCTTCTAGTAGTCTGATAGTTTAGTTTGAGATTGGAACTTGCTTTTGGGTACTACTGTTATCTCCGCAGCGTTTCATCCAACCTATTTAGAGCTGTCAGTAAATACTAAAAAATGTTTCGATGACTGAGAGTCTAATCCAAGCATAATATTAACACAGATAAATCTGGCTAGGCAAAAAAATTTAGTCCCTCACTATAAATTGTATAATAAATGCCGTACTTTCCTTTTTGGTCCGTCCCAAAATAAGTGTCACATTTCCAAACAAAGAACTATGCTTAGTGATGTACAAATAAGTAAAATGTATTCCTTAAAAAAAAAATTGACAACGACACTTGAGGAGGGAGTGTCTTAATTGACTACATCTTCGTCATAAGGGCATATACTGAATGCATTTCCCATATCTTCAGGAAGAAGACTTTTCAGCGAAGTTTATGAATGCTAAGGGTGTACCAGCTCCCAAAGAGGGAATGGTATTTATGAAAGATGTAATCATCGCTTTTATGCATATTGTTGGGTGACTCTCAATTGTTCTTGGAAAAGGAAGACGCAGAACAGGGCTCTGGGCGGTCGCCCATGTTGGTCCACATTGCTGCTTTCGGAGCAGAACCTACTGACCTTGTGGGCGGTCGCGCAGAGGGGTTTTGGGCGGGCGCGCACTGCAGCGGACTGGGATGGGTCGGCAAGTCTGGTAGGGCAGTTTTAGGGTAAATAATAAAACCCTTGTATAAGTCTTTTGTGCCGTCATATCCTTGAGTCAGAGAGAGAGAAAAAGCTAGGGTTATTCATTCATTATTGAGAGATTGTGAGATTGTGTGATTGATTATCACCTTGTCATCTCCTTGTACTCTTGATTGATTATAGTGGATTGTTCTCCGTCGCCCGTGGTTTTTTACTCTTCTTGTTTAGAAGGGTTTTCCACGTAAATCTCTGTGTTCATCTGTTTTCGATTTTGCTTTTTCTTTGCTATTTTGTGCTTTAATCTTTGCAAGATAAGTAATTGTTAGATCATCAATCCTAACACATATGTATGATATTAATGAAAGATAATCAGTGCTTTTATGTAACTGTATGTTATTAATAAAAGATAATGAGTCAACATGCCTTCATAATTCTAAATATTAAAACAAGTATACATGTTTAAAATTTTGAATGTCAGACCAAGTGCTGTGATCTTTTCTTTTATGCAATCATATGTCTTCTGCATAATCTGTTTTTGAGTTTAGCATGGAATGATGTTTTCAGTTTCCTAACGAAACCCAAGAATCACGCTTTACTTGGTTGTACCTTTTCCAAATAGCAATATGATAATTACCTCTTTTGGAAATGGGACTAGGTATTTTTTTTTATTTATATTTTTGGACAAGCCTAAAAGGCAAACGAGACATTTTTTTTTATGGAGGGGGTATGTCGAATAGGCAAGCTTTTGTGTGCTTTGATAGTTCATAGATCGTCGATGGGAAGAGTTATAAAGCTCGCTTTGCTTTAGAATGCCAATTTATCCAAAAGGAGGTTCATTCTGATTTCACAACTCTTGGCAGTCAGGTATGAAGATTGCCTTGCAGTTCAACAAAGGCCTTATGTTGCATTTGTAATCCTTGCGCCCTTATTTACCTTTCTTTAACTAAGGTTATCTAGGAAGATTTCTTTATCTGCCATTAGTTGGTACCATCCTTAAGCCATAACTAACGTCCTATGTCGAAGATCAGTACTGCACTCCCTTTAAAGACGTCACTGGAGTGAAGGGGAAATAAAATAGATTACCCAAACTTTTGTATTGCATTTCCGTGTTTCCTGTTCTTCTTAAGAGTTCAGACTATAGAAAATGCCCATTCAATTCATGTATTGGATAAGTTGCAGTAACCATTACAATATACAAAGTCCTTTGTCTTACAGCAAGGATAGGACATAGAAAAGCAATTTAGATGATACACATCATTTACATTAGTGATTCTTTACTTTAATTTTGGTTAGTTCATGCAGTTGGATAGGAAGCTTGCATAGCAATGCCACAGAGTCCTTCCTTGGCGTCAACATCTCTTTCCATCATTATGTACCCTTGTTCACCCCATGTCGTCCCCCACGAGTTCTTCACGAGCCAGTATTTGGTACCATCCTCACTTGTCCCGTAACCAACCGCTGTAACTCCATGATCAAGATCAGTTCCACACTCCCCTGTAAACACACCGCTCGAGTAGAACTGGAAGTCAGATCCTCCAGCATCAATGGCAACAGAGATTGGTTGACTAGCAACTGCTTTCAAAAGTGCGCTTTCACTATTTGCTGGTACGTCTTCATGCCCTGTTATCTTGGCTGCAGGTTTAGCTGCTTTATTGGCGTTGCAAGTGCTGTCGACTCCTTTGTATGGGTAGTTGACCTCAGTTGATAGGCCTTTGTTTTGTTGGATAAAGTCAAAGGCGTTATCCATGAGACCCCCATTGCATCCTTGGTCTTCCCCAGCAGTGTCACAGTCCACCAACTCTTGTTCTGATAAAGAGATTAATTTACCAGTTGATAGCTGAGTAATTCCTTCCATCGCTGCCACTGCTGAAAATGCCCAGCAACATCCTATATTTTCGTAAACGTTCAGAAGTTAGAAACTAACATATTAATGATGCCAGTCTTGAAGTATATTTACGAAATATTCGTACGAATTCCATCAACTTTTTTTTTTTGTAAAAAAAAAAAAAACAGGCCTAGTGGGTTTTATTTTATTTTCCTGAAATCCCGAAACTTACCACATTGGCCTTGGTCTTTGACTGGTGTTACAGCACCTTTCTTTCTCCAATCCATGGTTGCTGGAACTGCAGTCAAATTCTCGTATTTGAAAGAAAGTGAAGCTGGAGAGCAGACATGGCTCTTGAATCTGTTTCTTGAAGTTGTGAACTCTTCATTTGTAAGGTCAGCAAATTCGTTTACTGCTAATTTATATGGTTTCGTCATGGCCTTGTTAAAGGACTCAATGTATTCAACATTGTCGTTGAAGATCTTAGAACGTGCTTCCTTCTCAGCGGCATCTTTGTAGACGCGTCCATAACGAGCCATCCATTGCTCATGCCTCTCATGGATTGAGGATTCAGGGAGAGTTCGGGAGGTTACTTGAGAAGGTAAAGCCACCAGAGTGGACGCCAAAGCCAGACAGATGAAAAGAGTTTGACTTTTAGAAACCATTGTGATTGGTTGAAGCTAATTAGAATTAAGGTATGGAATGATTTCTCAGGTCTATCTTTTCTAACATTTGTCATGAGCTTATATATTAGTTGTGCTTTGTCAAAATATATGTTTGATAAAAAAATAATTAAGTGAGAAACGGTTTAAGACTAGCGTGCCTGAAAATTTTTCTGATTTGGGCACAGTCTGCCAATAGTATATTTTATGAACAACGTGTCTGAAAAAATGTTCTGATTTGGGCATCACCAAATTTAAACTTACAAGCCTACACTAATTAAGTCGTTATTTTATTCTCTCCACTTCTATGCATAGATGATCTGATATTTTAAAATGTAAAATTTTGGTGTTCGCGTTAGCTTGTTTTTAGTATGCCTCTTGTATTTTCCCATTTAAACTCATGTCTGCTCTCTCTCTCTCTCTCTCTCACACACACACACACTCACTGTTTTCATCGGGATTGAGTTTGAACATAAGCAACAAGGAACGTTCGGTAGTTTGATTCCTTTAAAAAAATAATATGCAAGTTATTTTGAAAAGCATCTCAAAATTAAGGCTTTGTTTAGATTAGATTATGTGGAAACAAAACAGAAGCAGAGATTATAAGAAATTAAGTCGGATTCAACAAATACAAGCATAGAGGTGTGTAACCCAAATGTATGGCATGGCATGGCACACTTGAGATATCTGCTTTGTGTTCGGGAATTATGAGGTCCGCAGCCTGTCAGACCCATTTCACTTGTGATTAATCCAAAGTACTAAAGATTGTTATGTAACTTAGAGTCTTGTCCCAAGTATATATATATATACCACAAAAACGTTAATATTAATACTCCCTCTGGTCCAAAATAACTGTCGCTTTTGGTCAATCAGATGTAACTTTGACCAATAATTTAAATAAAAAAAATAATGATGCTAATAAACATCTAAAATTTGTCATTGTATTATAATTAATAATACTTTTAATAACAATTTTTAGATTTTTATTAGGATCATTATTTTTGGTTTAAATTTATTGGTCAAACTTACATCTGTTTGACCAAAAGTTACAGTTATTTTGGACCAGAGGGAGTATATTTGATTGATTAAATGTGTATCATAAGTGGAAATATTAACTAAAATTCAACTCCAAGTAGATGCCACAAAACAGAAACTTTAACAGAAATAGAAAAATAAGACTAAATTTACTTTGATTTTATAAGATGTAATCAGTAATTTTATGTAGCTGTATGACATTAATGATAGATAATGATTCAACATGTTTTCATAATCTTACAATTTAAAGCAGCATACCGATTGAAAAGTATCAAAACAACTGCTGTGATCCGTTCTTTTATGTAGTCTTATGTCTTCTGCATAATCTCGTCGCAAGTTTAGGAATGAATGATGTTTCCATGTTTTTTACTTTTCATAATGAAACCTCAGATAATTTGGCATAAGAGTTAAGGCTATTTGAGATGTACTTTAGCAAACATAGACTAACTACTATGGTATTTAATTTGACACGGTGGATTAAGTCATTTTTGGTTTTGGGCGTTGAGTCTCTAACTTCTTGTGCAGTACCCCTCCCCTTCCCCTCTAATGCATTTTTCTATTTTTTTTTAGCACTTTTTTGTTTTCAGGTAGACAAGTGAAGCGTCCTGTATCCTTCTCACGTGATGTCAGTCTGACATGCACAATAATATGATCATATGGCTATGGAATCATGACTACCTACTTATAGTTGATGGCAATAGTTGTAAATCTTGCATTGCATTAGAATGCCGATTTATCCAAAGGAGGTTCGTTCTGGTTTCACAACTCTAGGCAGTAAGGTATGAAGCTTGCTTTGCATTTCAACTAAGGCCTTTGCATTTCTAACTCTTTGCGCCCTATCAGCTACTACTTAAACCATAATCAACAGTAGTCGTACATTGTTGAATATCAGTACTGAACTCCCGTTTAAAGACATCACGGGTTACGGGAGTTAACGGGAACTAAAATAGATTGGCCAAGCTTTTGTATTGCATTGTTGTGCTTCCTATTTTTCTTTGGACTTATGACTATTCTAGAAACTGCACAATTAATTCATAATTTTATATATTGGATAATTTGCAGTAGCAATTACAATATGCCAAAAGTCCCTTGCATCACAGCAATAATAGGACAAAGAAAAGCAGTTTAGGTATAATGCACATTATATACATAAATGATTCTTGTCGTAGTTTCAATTACTTTATGCAGTTGGATAAGAAGCTTGCATTGCGATTCCACAGAGTCCTTCCTTGGCCTCAACTCCTCTTTGCATCCTTATGTACCCTTCTTCTCCCCATGTTGTCCCCCATGAGTTCTTCACCAGCCAGTACTTGGTTCCATCCTCACTCATCCCATAACCAACTGCAGTAACTCCATGATCGAGATCAGTTCCACACTCCCCTGTAAACACTCCGCTCGAGTAGAACTGGAAGTCAGATCCACCAGCATCAATGGCGACAGAGATTGGTTGACCAGCAACTGCTTTCAGGAGTGCGCTTTCACTATTTGCAGGTACATCTTCATGCCCAGTTATCTTGGCTGCTGGTTTAGCTGCCTTATTGGCATTGCAAGTGCTGTCAACTCCTTTGTATGGGTAGTTGACCTCGGTCGATAGGCCTTTGTTTTGTAGGATAAAGTCAAAGGCATTATCCATGAGACCACCATTGCAGCCTTGGTCTTCCCCAGCAGTGTCACAGTCTACCAACTCTTGTTCTGATAAAGATATTAACTTACCAGTTGATAACTGAGTAATACCTTCCATTGCTGCCACAGCCGAAAATGCCCAGCAACATCCTATATTTCCGTAAACGTTCAGAAGTTAGAAACTAACATATCAATGATATCAATCTTTAAGTATATTTACTAAATATATGTACGCCTAGTAGTTTTTATTTTATTTTTCCTTAATAGCCAAAACTTACCACATTGCCCTTGGTCCTTGACAGGTGTTACAGCACCTTTCTTTCGCCAATCCATGGTTGCTGGAACTGCAGTCATATTCTCATATTTGAAAGAAAGTGAAGCTGGAGAGCAGACATGGCTCTTGAATCTGTTTCTTGAGGTTTTGAACTCTTCATTTGTAAGGTCAGCAAACTCGTTTACAGCCAATTTATATGGTTTCTTCATAGCCTTGTTAAATGACTCAATGTATTCAACGTTATCATTGAAGATTTTGGAACGTGCTTCCTTCTCAGCGGCATCTTTGTAGACACGTCCGAAACGAGCCATCCATAGCTCATGACTATCACTGGTTGATGCTTCAGGGAGAGTGCGGGAGGTTGCTTGAGAAGGCAAAGCCACCAGAACGGAGACCAAAGCCAGACAGATGAAAAGGGTTCCGTTTGTTGAAGACATTGTGACTGCTGGAAGATGGAATTGAGGTAGGGAATAATTTCTTGGGCCTATCCTCTCCAGTATTTGTCTTAAGCTTATATAGTAATCTTATTTTGTCTGTATATTGTGTTAAGATACTAGTTTTCAAGTGAGAACTCGTTCAAGACTTGCGTGCCTGAAAAAATGTTCTGATTTGTGCAAGTCCGCCAATGTATACAACTTTGTTTAAGAACTACGTGTCTGAAAAAATGTTCTGATTTGGTCAATTCCATCAATAAAATTTAAATGACAAGCCTTTACTGAGTTGCTATTTTGTATCCGTTCACTTCTATGCATAGATGATCTGTAATCGAGGTTAAGTTCTGGTGTTATTTTATCTTTTTCGTAGTACATGAGTTGTATTTTTCCATTTGGTTTCATGTGTGCTTACTCTCTCTCTCTCTCTTTGGAGTCCTGAACATAAGCAACAAGGTGTATTTCAGTAATTATTTTATCCCTCTAGTAAAGAATTTTACCTATTGATTTGGTAAGAAGTCTCAAAATTATACTCCCTCCGTACATTCTTTAATCCTTTCTTTTTGGTGCTACTTGTCAATAGTTTAGTATGGAATTGGAACATTGTTTCGGGCACTAGTGTTATGCTCAGTGTTTCATCCAACCTATTTAGATCTGTCTATATTTACTAAAGAACGTTTTAATGACTGAGAATCTAGTCCAAGGATATACCACAAAAGCGTTACTCCCTCTGTTCCAAAATGAATGTCCATTTTCTTCCTTGTCACGAACAAAAATGGACGTATAGTTTGGTACAACGTAGTAATATTGGTATCTCTATCGACTTAATGTTCATCATAAGGGGAAATATTTATTGAAAGTATACTGCACTGCATATAGGTACTACAAAGCACAAACAGGAAAATAGAACATAATTTACTTTGATTACATAAGATGTAACCAGTGCTTTTATGCAATTGTATGATATTAAGGAAAGTTAATGATTCGACATGCCTTCACATGTTATTTAGTAATGTTCTAGTCGATCTTCGTATCACTTTTTTATGTCAAGATATGGCTCAAATAATAAATATTTCATAACGAAACCTAAGAATCATGCTTTGTAAGGCACTTTTTTTTGTCGGCAGGAAGGAGGGAGTATGTTGAATAGGCCAGGTGCTACAGTGATTCGATAGTTCATAGGTACTCGATGTCAAGAGTTATAACACTTGCATTTCATTAGAATGACGATCTATCCGACTGAGCTTCATTCTGATTTCATAACTCTATGCAGTCAAATATGAGGTTTGCATTGCCATTCAACTAAGGATTACTTTGCATTTGTAATTATTTGTGCCCTTATCTACATTTCTTCAGCTCAGTCAATTCCGAAAGAGTTCCTAATTGACCAGTGGTTGGTTTCATCATCACTTACGCCATAACCAACAGCAGGGGAGTTAACTGGAAGTACAACAGATTCCCCAAGCTTTTGTATTGCATTGCCATGTTTCCTATTCTTCTTTGGAGTTCTAAGTATTCTAGAAACTGCACATATATTTCTTCATATATCGGATAAGTTCCAGTAGCCATTACAGTAGGCCAAGTCCCTTGCATCACAGCAAGAATAGGACGTAGAAAAACAGCTACGGTAATACACATCATTTACATAAGTAATTCTTGTTTTAAATTTAATTTACTTCATGCAGTTGGGTAGGAAGCTTGCATCGCAATGCCACAGAGTCCTTCCTTGGCATCAACATCTCTTTCCATCCTTATGTACCCTTCTTCTCCCCATGTCGTCCCCCACGAGTTCTTTACTAACCAGTACTTGGTTCCATCCGCACTCGTGCCATAACCAACTGCAGTAACTCCATGATCAAGATCAGTTCCACACTCCCCCGTAAAGACTCCGCTCGAGTAGAACTGGAAGTCGGATCCTCCGGCATCAATGGCAACAGAGATTGGTTGACCAGCAACTGCTTTCAACAGTGCGCTTTCACTATTTGCCGGTACATCCTCATGCCCTGTTATCTTGGCTGCTGGTTTAGCTGCCTTATTGGCATTGCAAGTGCTGTCAACTCCTTTGTATGGGTAGTTGACCTCGGTCGATAGGCCTTTGTTTTGTAGGATAAAGTCAAAGGCATTATCCATGAGACCACCATTGCAACCTTGGTCTTCCCCAGCGGTGTCACAGTCCACCAACTCTTGTTCTGACAAAGATATTAACTTACCAGTTGATAGTTGGGTTATTCCTTCCATTGCTGCCACTGCCGAAAATGCCCAGCAACATCCTATATTTTCGTAATCGTTAAAAACTAGCATTTTAATGATTTATATTTACAAAATATGTGTATGCCTAGTAGTTATTATTTTGTTTTTCCTTAAAACCCAAAACTTACCACATTGGCCTTGGTCCTTGACTGGTGTTACAGCACCTTTCTTTCGCCAATCCATGGTTGCTGGAACTGCAGTCATATTCTCATATTTGAAAGAAAGTGAAGCTGGAGAGCAGACATGGCTCTTGAATCTGTTTCTTGAAGTTGTGAACTCTTCATTTGTAAGGTCAGCAAACTCATTTACTGCTAATTTATATGGTTTCTTCATAGCCTTGTTAAAGGACTCAATGTATTCAACGTTGTCATTGAAGATCTTGGAACGTGCTTCCTTCTCAGCCGCATCTTTGTAGACGCGTCCATAACGAGCCATCCATAGCTCATGACTTTCACTGATTGAAGCTTCAGGGAGAGTGCGGGAGGTTGCTTGAAAAGGCAAAGCCACCATAATGGAGACCAAGGCCAGACAAACGAAAAAGGTTCTGTTTGTTGAAAACATTATGACTGCTGGAAGTTAGAATTAAGGTATGGAATGATTTCTCAGGCCTATCTTCTCGAAAATTTGTCTTGAGCCTATATAGTAGTCTTGTTTTGTCAATATATATGATAAAGATAAAAAAAAAAATTAAGTGAGAAACGGTTTAAGACTAGCGTGCCTGAAAAATGTTCTGATTTGGGCAGTCTGCCAATAGTATATTTTATGAACAACGTGTCTGAAAAAATGTTCTGATTTGGGCAGTCTGCCAATAGTATATTTTATGAACAACGTGTCTGAAAAAATGTTCTGATTTGGGCATCACCAAATTTAAATTGACAAGCCTATATGTCGTTATTTTATTCTCATCCACTTCTATGCATAGATGATCTGATATTTTTAAAGGTAAAATTTTGGTGTTCACGTCAGCTTGTATATGCCTCTTGTATTTTTTTTTCATTTAAATTCATGTCTACTTCAAGTAGACATGAATTTAAACTTATTTTGGCCACAAGTAGACTACTTGTTCTCTCTCTCTCTCTCACACACACACACACTCACTGTTTTCATATGCACGGAGTTAAAACATAATAAACAAGGAGCGCTCAGTGATTAGATTCCTTTAGAAAAAAGAATATGCAAATTATTTTGAAAAGCATCTCAAAATCAAGGCTTCTTTTACACTAGATTATGTGGAAACAAAACAGAAGCATAGATCATAAGAAAATAAGACGATTCAGCAAAGACAAGCATAGAGGTGCGTAACCCAAATATGTGGCATGGCGTGTCACACTTGGGATATCTGCCTTGTGTTCGGGAATCATGATGTTCGCAGCTAGTCAGACCCATTTCACTTCAGATTAATCCGAAGTACTATATATCGTTGTAATAAGTTAGAGTCTTGTCCAAGTATCTATACCACAAAAAACGTTAATATTAATATATTGATTGATTAAATGTTTGTCTTAAGGGGAAATATTAACTGAAATTCAACTCCAAGTAGATACCACAGACAATACAGAAACATTAAGAGAAATAGAAAAATAAGACTTAATTTACATTGATTTCATAAGATCTAATCAGTACTTTTATGTAGCTGTATGATATTAATGATAGATAATAAGTCAACATGCCTTCATAATTTTAGAAATTTAAAGCGATATCCAAATTGAAAAAATCAAAACAAGTGCTGTGATCCGTTCTTTAATCTAGTCTTATGGCTTCTGCATAATCTTTTTGCAAGTTTGGGAGTGAATGATGTTTTCATGTTTTCTACTTTTCGTAATGAAACCTCAGATAATTTGGCATAAGAGTTAAGGCTATTTGAGATGTACCGTAGCAAACATAGACTAACTACTATGGTATTTAATTTGACACGGTGGGTAAAGTCATTTTTGGTTATGGGTGTTAAAGTAATGAGCCTCTAACTTCATATGCTGTCCCCCTCCCCCTCTACTGCATTGCATTAGAATGCCGATTTATCCGAGACGAGGTTCATTCTGGTTTCGCAACTCTAGGCAGTCAGGTATGAAGCTTGCATCCAATTCAACTAAAGCCTTGCTTTGTATTTTGTAACTCTTTGCGCCCATATCAGCTAATACTTGGTTTCATCATCACCGGTGGCGAAGCCATGTTAAGACTATGGAGGTCATTCGACCCCCTTCAGTTTTGGAGTGTGTCGATTTTAGTACTTCCAAATTTTTAGAAAATTAAAGTTTACTACTAAAAATGATGTATTTTCACATTTTGACCCCCCCCCCCCCCCCCCCCGCTTAATTTTGAAAAATAATTGGACTAAATTATTATTTTGACCCCCTTGTATCTAAATTTGTATACCTCAGTTATCATAGTTATCAGAAAAGCAACGTTTACCCCCATTCCAAAAATTTCTAGATTCGCCACTGGTCATCACTTGTGCCATAATCAACAGCAGTCATACCATGTTGAATATTAACGGGAGCTAAAATGATTGGCCAAGCTTTTGTATTTCATTTTTGTGCTTCCTGTTCTTCTTAGGACTTATGATCAATATAAAAACTGCACATATGATTCATAATTTTGTATATTGGATAATTTGCAGTAGCAATTACAAGATGCCAAGCCCCTTGCATCACAGAAATCGTAGGACATGGCAAAGCAGTTTAGGTTTTATACACATTATATACATAAATGATTCTTGTTCGTAATTTCATCTACTTTATGCAGTTGGATAAGAAGCTTGCATTGCGATTCCACAGAGTCCTTCCTTGGCCTCAACTCCTCTTTGCATCCTTATATACCCTTCTTCTCCCCATGTTGTCCCCCATGAGTTCTTCACGAGCCAGTACTTGGTTCCATCCTCGCTCGTCCCATAACCAACTGCAGTAACTCCATGATCAAGATCAGTTCCACACTCCCCAGTAAACACCCCACTTGAGTAGAACTGGAAGTCGGATCCTCCGGCATCAATGGCAACAGAGATTGGCTGACCAGCAACAGCTTTCAACAGTGCACTTTCACTATTTGCAGGTACATCCTCATGCCCTGTTATCTTGGCTGCCGGTTTAGCTGCCTTATTAGCATTGCAAGTGCTGTCAACTCCTTTGTATGGGTAGTTGACCTCTGTCGATAGGCCTTTGTTTTGTAGGATAAAGTCAAAGGCATTATCCATGAGACCACCATTGCAGCCTTGGTCTTCCCCAGCTGTGTCACAGTCAACCAACTCTTGTTCGGATAAAGAAATCAGCTTACCGGTTGATAGTTGAGTGATTCCTTCCATTGCAGCCACTGCTGAAAATGCCCAGCAACATCCTATATTTGGTTTAACAGTTCAGAAGTTAGAAACTATAAGAGTCGAACAAATTAATTTACTACGTACCCTCCATTAATATTCCTATTCTGCATATTTATTTCGTCTCTGATTTTCTTTATTGGGAAAACTCCAGTTTTGTCCATCGTACATTGAAGCATGTTTCACTTTTATCATCGAATTTTTTTTTTTTTTTTTACCATCGTAGTACAAACAATGGTGTCATTTTATAACAAATTTTGGGTATTAATTGACACTATTGTTTGTGGTACGATGGTAAAAATGAAACAAATTTACGTATAAAGTAACAATTTTGTTTAAAATGACACCATTTTTTGTGGTACGATGGTAAAAATTCAATGGTAAAAGTGAAACACGTCCCAAAGTACAATGGACAAAAACGGAGTTTTTTTTTTTTTTTTTTACTTTTCTGGAAACCTGAGCACTTACCACATTGGCCTTGGTCCTTGACTGGTGTTACAGCTCCTTTCTTTCTCCAATCCATGGTTGCTGGGACTGCAGTCATGTTTTCGTACTTGAAAGAAACTGATGCTGGAGAGCAGACATGGCTCTTGAATCTGTTTCTTGAGGTTGTGAACTCTTCATTTGTAAGGTCAGCAAACTCATTTACAGCTAATTTATATGGTTTCTTCGTAGCCTTGTTGAAAGACTCAATGTATTCAACGTTATCATTAAAAATCTTTGAACGTGCTTCCTTCTCAGCAGCATCTTTGTAGACACGTCCATAACGAGCCATCCATAGCTCATGCCTCTCACTTACTGATGCTTCAGGGAGAGTACGGGAGGTTGCTTGAGAAGGCAAAGCCACAAGAATGGAAACCAAAGCCAGACAGATGAAAAGGGTTCTGTTTGCCGAAAACATTGCGACAGCTGAAGTTTAAAATTAAGGTATGAAATGTTTTTTTTTAAGGCTTATGGTCTCTAGAATTTGTCATGAGCTTATATAGTAATCGTATTTTGTCGATATGTGTGGATGATACTAATATTCAAGTCTGAATGTCAAAGAATTACGTGCCTGAAAAAATGTTCTGATTTGGGTACATTCTGTCAACGTAAGTTTGTTTAAGAAGTACGTGTCTGAAAAAATGTTCTGATTTAGGCACCCTCCATCAACAAATTAAATTGACAACATTTCACTTAGTGGTCATTCACTTCTATGCATATATTATAATTTAGGTACACTTTTGGGATTATTAATCTATTCCTAATGTCACTTGTATTTTTCCTCTTGGATTCATGTCTGTTTGTTCTTACACAGAAAGGAAACAGAAGGGGAGATCATAAAGAAATTAAGATGTACTCCCTCCGTCCCATACTTATTGCTACCAAGTGAGACTACACGGGAATTTAAAAAATATGTTGGAAAAGTAAGTATTGTGAGTGGGTAGGAGAGAGAAAATAACTTAGTGAATAGTTGTTGTGAGTGGATGAGAGAGAGAAAAGTGAATATTTTGGATAAGCAGCAATAAGTATGGGACACCCAAAATTGAAATAAGTAGCGATAAGTATGTGACGGATGGAGTATTCAGAAAGAGATATCTGCACACACATCGGGATATCTGCACTTCCAAGTTACTGTTTCAGAGATTATGTCCAGTTTTCAGATAAAACTGGTTATAGAAGATCTTCCGGGCCAAGTACCAGAAAATGTACTCAGAGATGCCCCAACTTCAATAGAAAATCAGACAAACAAATGCCTTGACCATTTTGTTACGTGCGAAACGAAACGCGTAAATTCGTGCATGAAGCTATAAGAGTAAATCTTGGATAATACTCAAATCTGGATTGAGAAATCTCCTTAAGCCTCTATAAAAATACTGAAGGAAAGGACTTTATTTTGTTCTGACATAATGGAGGATACAAGTTTAAATATAAAGCAGCTGAAAACTACCAAATACGAGTATTATGTAGGATACCCGCGTACCCAAATTCACTTGGGATCAAGCCACACAGTTCTTATAACTCATTCGCGTCGGTCCCTGTGATAAAAGACTATTTGGTGTGCAACTATCCTTACATTATAGGTGTATCATTATTCAGAGGCATTAATATTGGATGGGAGTTTTGAACGGGACTGGACCAGCTGATAAATGTTCTTCCTGGCTTACTTCTGCTTAATAAAATGTCGTAATTTAGCAATCAGCGAGGGCAATAAGTTGATCAACCACAATTGGGTCGGCTAGTGTGCTTGTATCCCCCAGTTCATCTAATTGCCTAGACGCAATCTTCCTCAAAATCCTCCTCATTATCTTTCCGCTTCTTGTCTTTGGTAGACCAGGTGCCCAATGAATTCTGTCAGGCACTGCAAATGCTCCTATCTGAAATGCAAATCATTGAACTTCAAAAAAAAAAAAAAAAGCAGGAGTACATGAATGAATCTAAATTTTAAAATGGCCATAGGAAATGAAAAAGTACCTGCTTTCTGACTGCAAGCGTGAGACTTTTACGGAGTTCTTCACTGTATGGAACACCCTCTGCCAGAGTAACAAATGCATATATGCCCTGCCCTTTAATCTGCATGCGACAAGGGAAATTAAGTAAGATTTCAGTACATATTTCCCCGGATTTCGAACTACACCAGCGAGCTCCACCCAATGGCTCCTATCTGGCCACCTCGCCTATTTTTGTCTTCGACGGACGAGATGTCTTTCAGCTCGGTGGGACCCACACATTTTCAAAGCGATCTCAGCCACACAAAATGAGCTCGCTGACGTGGTTGAATCGGGACCGTTGGGTAAAGCGCTAGAGCTAGAGCTAACTCCCGCTGGAGCAGTCCCAGGTCCATAGTTCCCCACATACATGTTAAGGAGATTTGTATATGAGAGAGATGAACGAGAAAATACACAAATACCTCATGCTCAACGCCAACTACAGCTGCTTCAACACATTGAGGATGTGAAACTAGAGCAGACTCAACTTCTGATGTGCCAATACGGTGTCCACTGTTCATGTCACAAGAATAATCAAACAGCTATTAAAAGGCAGTCACATACTACTCCCTCCGTCCCAAAATGATCTTACTACTTTTTTTTGATGTCGATACAAATGTACTTTGAGCAATCATTATAGGTTAATTGATTAACATCCAAAAATTGTCATGGATAGTATTAATAATGATAAATATCAGCAACAAGTTTTAAATTTTTATTTAGATAAATGACTTGAACTAAATTTATTACTCAAAGTACCTTCATAGTAACAACGACAAGAGTGGAATCATTAAGGGACGAAGGGAGTATATATATGTGGGTGTGTATATATGTGTGTATACATATATGTATGTATGTACATGTGTATGTGTATATATATACACGAAGTACATCACAAGCAAAATCCTTGTTGCGAATTCTCAAGATTTGCATGTTACTAACATGCACGCTCACACATGTCTTTATCACTTTTTTTCTACAGATTTGCATGATTTTAGTTCCAGAAGGTACCTGACATTAATAACGTCATCAACTCTACCAGTGAGCCAGTGATATCCCTCATTGTCCCTGAAATAAAAATTTCAAACTCTTGCCAAGTTTAATCGGGCATGCAGGAGACAGGAAATTCAGAACAAGGTAGTCCTTCACAGAAAACTAGCAAGAACGTCCATATCTAATTACCTACTGCAGCCATCGCCAGTAAAATAATAGCCAGGAAATGCACTGAAATATGTAGTCTCGTATCTTTCGTGGTCCCCGTAAAGTGTCCGAAATGCCCCAGGCCATGAACTTTTTATACACAAATACCCACTACACTCTCCATCAATCTCATTACCCTTTTCATCCACAATGACCGGCTGTGTTCGTATTGGAGAGGACAAGTCATAAAATTTTAGGAATTAATAGGAAGGAAAAACACAAAAACAGAGTATATATCGTTGGCTACAATAGGTACCTGAACCCCAAAGAAAGGAAAAGTGGCCGAACCAGGTTTCTGAGGCCAAGCACCAGGTAAAGGAGTAATCTGGAATGTAATAAAAGTGAATCATGTATTCAAGCTCATGCACACAAGCGCACTAATACTCCCTCCGTCCCAAAATAAGTGTCACAGTTGATTTGTCAATTTTTTTAAGAAAGGTGCTTTACTTGTTACTACACTACTTGTAACACCATAAATTTGCATTAAAACAATTTATCTTTTACAAAAAAAAAAACGGCGTTATTTTGGGACGGACCAAAAAGGACAACACGACACTTAATACAGACGGAGTACAAAGAAAGAAGATCGTTATACCATGAAACCACCAGTCTCTGTTTGCCACCAAGTATCAGAAATTGGGCATCTAGAGTCCCCAACTACATTGAAAAACCACCTGTCATGTTTTCACAAGAGAAAGAACTGATGCATTAGATTGCGTTCTGAAAAGCTTAAATTGTTAATGACAATTCTAGCCATTAAACGCAAACTCAAGACCTTGAATAGCTCTTAATAAAATAATGAGTCCTAAGTCCTAACCATCTAAAAGCTTACGTGTTTGATGAAAGTCGGATATTGTATATTATCCTCGACAATGAACTATTTGTTTCTTATGGTAAATATGTAAAATGAGTTGAGCTTTATAGTACTTTGACTGAGAAAATTAAACACAAACAAAATGCAGTTGAGGACCTCCATGCACTTGGATTAATAGGCTCGCCAACACTTCCAAGGACTCGCAACGATTTGCGAGAATGGCAGGTAACATGCTGCACAGTCAACGCAAGACGAAAAATTAGTATGTACAGAATGAATGAGATTTTCTCACTCGCATATGAATGACATATTTAGGTTTAAAGAGCTAAACTGAAGGATGATATTTGATGAAAAATGAGATGCCAAAAAAAAAAAAAAAAAAAGATATAGCAACTTCCATTAGAAGGCTTTTGCACAAGATGGTTGGCCTCAAATTTTATAGACCATTCTTGGACATTATATGTACTTCAGATGACCCATGTATAGTACTCCCTCCGTCTCAAGATGTTGTTCCCTCTTTTATTGAGGTTAGTACGAAGGAACTTTGAGCAATAATTTTACTTTAATTTAGTTATCCTAAAGAAAGTATAAAACTTGTTATTGTTAGTATTTCTAATGTTGTATCAACAGCAAGTTTTTATATTTTCATTAGGATAAATAAAATAAACTAGAATTACTACTCAAAGTTCCTCGGTAATAACGTCAAAAAAAGGGAACAACATATTAGGACGGAGGCAGTATTTCTTTTGAGAAACCTCGCATATGGAGGTAAGAGAGATTTCTTGCCTTGTCTCCATCACGCATGAGAGACCGCACCAATGTGGGGGCAGTATAAAATATCGTCACCTTGAACTTGTCAACAATGTCCCAGCAGCGACCAGCATCTGGATAATTGGGAGCCTGCAAGTAAAATTCAGCTATGAATTTAGCCATGGATCATATAACTGCTCCTTGATAAAGCATGAAAACTGCAAACTAGAGCTGGTGACAGACCGTGTGAACGAAATGTAGTTAAACATACTAGTTACTTACAATTAATACCTGTGATACAAAAAGTATGCACCTAAATTTAAAATTAAACAAATGTGCCTTTTTTCTTTTCTTTATTATTTATTATTACTCCTTGTGTCCCGGAATCATGTTCCCATTTTTTTTTGTTCTTACTACAAATATACTTTGAGCAATAATTTTAGGTTAACTGAATTCTTAATAAAAATCTAAAACTTATTATTGATAGTATTTATGATGATGTATCCGTAACACGTTTTAGATTTTCATTGAATTCTTAATAAAAATCTAAAACTAATTATTGATACTCCCTCCGTCCCAGTTTAAGGTTCTTAGTTTTTTGTTGGTTGTCTGAAGGAACTTTGAGCAATAATTACATGTTAATTTAATTATTTTAATGAAAATCTAAAACTTGTTATTAATCGTATATATAATGGTGTACCAATAACAAGTTTTAGATCTTCATTTGGATAATTAGATTAACCTTTAATTATTGCTCAATGATCCTTCAGGCAAACAAGAAAAAAACTAAGAACCTTAAACTGTGACGGAGGTAGTAGTATTTATGATGATGTATCAGTAACATGTTTTAAGTTTTCATTAGGATAAGTAAATTAACCTAAAATTATTGCTTAAAAGTAATTCGTAGTAACAACTAAAAAAAAAAAAAAAAAAGAGGGAACATCATTCCGGGACAGAGGGAGTATTATTTTGTTATAACGGTCCATTTTTATGAGCTTCCATTGTAGGATCTGACTCGGGACTGGTGTGCTGCCATTACTTAATATACGCAGACACACACAGAGCTTCTCCAATCTCTTCCTCTCTCTATTTCACAAACGAGCAGGCATTGTATATCAGGTCCACTCATTGAGCTTACAAACATAGACCAGGCATTTCAGAGGGGATAAGATTCAAGCAAAGATTCTACACTTGGTTGAATCGGTCTGGTGGAATTATAAATTATACTCAACTTTAAACATATACGAAGCAAAACAAATAAAATGTTATTCTACTATTACTATAGTATCAAATAAATGAAATCCACTCATTGAACTTGTATGCCCCTACAAGCCAAACTGTATACTCCCTCCGTCCCACTCGAATTAGGACAAATTTCCATTTTGGGTGTCCCATTCGAATTAGGACAACCCAAAAATGGAAGTGTTTTATTTAATGGGACCCACATTCACACTCACAACAACTTTCCACTCATTATTCTCTACCCCACTTTCTCTCTCCTACTTCACTTTTCATACTCACAACACCTACTCCACTTAACACTTTTTCCTTAATCCCCGTGCCCAACCCAAAAATCCTAATTCGGGTGGGACAGAGGGAGTGTATGTATATATATATATATATATATATATATATATACATATTCCTGAAGGAAATTCATGACATAAGCTACTTAACAAGTAATGAGAAAAAGTTACCCCTTCAAAAACCACTACTGTTGCAGCATTAAGGAGAGGCCCATAAGTAACATAGCTGTGTCCAGTAATCCAGCCACAGTCGGCAGTGCACCTGAAATTCGAAAGAAAAAAGAAAAGGTCAATAGTAAGTTTTGTTGCGTAGGCACGAAGGCCGAAGAGGCAAACAGACATAAAATAACAATTCTGTAGAAATAACAACTTGACTTGTTTTTTCTTTCTTTGGCCAGACATGACGATTACTAAAATCAAACACCAAATAAATCAAACATTATTCAGGCAGAAAGTTCATAAATTCCAGTATTACCAGTATATGTCCGACCGCTTGTAGTCAAATGCATATTTGAATGTTGTTGCGGTGTATATCATGTACCCTCCAGTAGTATGCAGAACACCCTATCAAATTCACCAAAGAATTTCATTAGAGCATTAGAGAGTATCATATAGACAGAAACGTACCTGAATTTTTCAGTGAGCTTAAATACCTTCGGCTTTCCGGTACTCCCACTAGTATATAGCAGAAAAAGAGGATCCTCTGCGTCAACCCACTCCACATCACATGAAGTGGAATGTTTGGGAACTACATCCTGAAAGATTGAGATGGCAAAGGAGTAAGCATCAAAATCATAATCCCCCTAAAATTTTGATCTAAGTTGCCTGACAAGTATTAGTTGTTTCATATGAGAATTAACTACAATGTGAAGGAGTTTGATCGTCTGAGAAGCCATTAAATGTGGTCTAGAAAGATTCACAAAAAAGAGAGCCATTGTGTACAATGTGATGACAAAAAAGAAACACGTCAACGGTCCACTCAACTCAACTAAGCCTTAATCGGGGTCAGCGACTATGTAGTTAATTATTCAAGCTTGGCAATAAGCTTGAATTCTAATTGATCATCGTAATTATTCAACCTTTTCCATAAGCCATTTCTCTATTTAATTCAATGAGATATATATGTAGAAAGAGTGTAAATAGATGGGAATTTAGCTTAATGATTCCTGAGATATATATGTAGAAAGAGTGTAAATGGATGTGAATTTAGCTTAATGATTCCTCACCTGCCACCAAACATCTATTTCCTTGTGCCATGTAGTGTCTTCCTTCTTCATGGCTGATTCATTTTCGTAGATCAAGCAAACATCTGTTTGACAGAGGACAGAGAGGGGAAACGGATTAGTATAAAAACTCGAATATGTTAATTATAAGCACAATACGAAACATTTTTTCCAAATTTTTCTTGCTTAACCATCTGCCAACAACAATGAAAGAAATACTTAGAAACTATCTGACCCAAGAGCATGTGCCATCTTAAAAGTAGGTATTCCCTTATCTTCCAAATTTGACCCATTGGGTCAACTTGACTAAGAGTTTGACTGGAATCTTACGCTTTCTTTTGTTTTACAACGTTATCAAAGTTGGAATTCATAGTATTCTCAATGTTGATTTTGATAATGAAACTTTATTTCTTAAAACATAGAAAGGTATGTTAGCTTTGATTTAGTTTAGTAGCGTACTAAAAAGGATCATTGCTCATATTGACAAAAAACCAAGACTGATCTTCTTACCTTCCCAGCATGCATTGCGGATGGTCTAATCTTCATTATTAATAGTTATTTAAATTTAACTTTTACTAGCGAATACCTCTCAAACTAATAATGTTTTAAATGCCACTATTTTTTTCCGCCTGATGTAACCTCTTAAATGTTATTCCGAGGTTCAAACGCAAACTTGTTATTCTAGTTATAAATATGTCAATGTATTTCCATGTGAATTGTTGAGATGGAAGTCGTCGGAGCATCATAATTTAGAAAGGATGAAAAATGAACTCTACACGACAACCACGATGTGAGATACTATTAATTTTGTTATAATAGCGTAGTTAGCATAGTTTTTATTTGGCTAGCAACTTACGAGTAAGTCTTTTTCATAATGATATTCATCGCATTCGGAGCCTACAGTTCCAGATCCTCATATGACATGATTCTTCACCAAAGATAGGTGATATAACAAATAGAGAGATCAGCATTACGGGCACCATGTCATTCACCTATGAGAGATTCTTACCTACAGATATGCCACTTTGGTTTGACTCTAGGAGAGCAGCATCAACAATGTCTTTGAGATAAATGACTTTCTCCCCTCTCCCAACAGCATTGCATGTAATCACAAGTTTTGGTTTGCAGTCTACAATTCTTTGTGTAAGAGATTCTGCAGAGAATCCAGCAAAAACAACCTGATATCAAAGAGATTTGCGACCGTCATCAACCTGTTGGTTGAGAAGAAAAGATGGGAGCCAGAGGTGTGAGGATATATGAGCAGTACCGAGTGAACAGCACCAATACGAGCACAGGCGAGCATGGCGATTGGCAATTCCATGAGCATGGGTAAGTAAATGACAACAGCATCTCCCTTTTTAACGCCAATACTTTTCAAGTAATTAGCAAGCTGCAAGTTTGAAAGACACCATTTGAACAGCAATGACGGGTGAGATTATCTCCTAGAGTAGTTTTTTGATATAGTATAATTTTTAATATAATATTCCCTCCATCCCTAAATGGATGTCCATTTCAAGATTTTTTGTCCCAAAATGAATGTCCTTTCTGTTATAAAACTAAGTCCTTAAATATTTTTTTGCCAAAAAAAAAAAAACGCAACTCACTTAATAATTGCAAAACTAAGTGTTTAGAAAAGTGGATAACAAGAATATGTATGCATCTTTATCGTTTAATTGTACAAAAGTAAACATTTTCAAAAGGTCCTCTAAATGAAATTTGGACATTCATTAGGGACGGAGGTAGTAATATTCTAGAGTAAATTCGATATGACAAAATACTGATCCTGTGTGCTTAGGAGATGTCAAAAAGTAGACCTGGCAAACTTTCTCCAGCAGCTGAGTGTAGGTCAAAGAGGCATCAAAACCAGGCTCATTTCCTTCCCAATAGATTGCAACCTTATCACCATTGCCGGACTGGATGTTTTTATCCAAGCAATTATAACAAATGTTGGTGAGTCCGCCTTTGAACCACTGCAGGTCCAAAACACAAATTACACGATTATTCGTTAGTTAGGAAGAATATAGCCCACGGCACGTTGAGATGATGTGGATGAGAAATTACAAGAAACGTGTGGAAAAACCTCGATCTTAATGTTTCCTTTGGTGATGTCAAGATTCTCAGAGCAAACTTGCTGGCCCCATTTGCGTTGCCAGTAGAACTGCGATGCAATGTCAGACCAAAATCCAGCCGGGTCCTCAACTGACCTCCTATACATTTCCAAATACTAGAAAAACCAACAACGATCCATCAAATTATATCAGATCCAATCCAATTTGATAGACGATAAATCAATTAAAAAAGCCCGCATATACACGCATTACATATACACGCATATAGAGCCTACAATACAAACTTAGAAAGATTGGGGACTTGAACTCGATCATAAACGAGTCAAGCTTAAGCATTATACAATGGTGGATCCAGAACGCTTTTTAAGTGGGCACTCTAATTACACTACAATGCTTAAAAATGTAATTTTAAAAAATGCTTGTTGTGGGACTTGAACCCACAACCAGCTAAAACTCTAGGATATTAACCACTGAACTAGAGATGCTATTCAATTAAGTGGGTGCACTTGCACCCATTTGAATAGGTGTAGATCTGCCCCTGAGCATTAAGGCAAGTTTGGTAATGGAATTAGCCTTGAGCTCCTGAGATCGACTCATCTTACATTAACTCAACGAATCTTGATCTAATAGTATAGTAGTTTAACAATTAACATCATTGATCTATCCGTTAGATACTTAACGAAAGTAATCAAGTGATCACGTGACTGACATGCGTTTGGTTTTTGACAAGAAAGTTGACATAGTGATCACGTTTTAAACAATTGCCTAATTCGGAAAACAAAAAAAATTGTTGGGTCAGGACATTTGAAATCACCCTATAGTTCAGTGACCAAAATATAGGTATTGCCTTAAATGTACTCCCTCCGTCTCAAAATAGATGTCGTTTCAACCACTTCACACATATTAAGAAATACAATTAATGTATGTGAAAAAGTCTTATATACCCCTAAAGTAATTCAATTACCTAGGCAATTAAATAACTGTTTAAGAGATAGTCAACTATCATTAATAAGGGTAGAGTTGGTATACAACAACAAAATAGTCTTGAAAATAGTAAAACGACATGTATTTTGAGACAAAAAATAACTCTCAAAACGACATCTATTTTGAGACGGAGGGAGTATACATATTCTAATTAATTCTCAAAACTCACAAGAACTACTCAATCCATCCAAGAAAATTACCTCTCTTTCCTATTTACTACTTGGTCTAAGAATTTAATCTTGTTACCAAAAGGGGAAACCACAATACTGTCCCTATACTTCAGACCTTTCTACAGATAATCCCTGAACTTGAGACTTTTCTCATGAGTGCTACAAAGTGAGTAACTTCTTGTCATCATTCTTCCTTACATCGAATTTCATCAAAATACTTTCGTAAGTGGTAACAACCTAAAGACATAAAGGCCATATCATAACTAATTGGCTTAAATGTTGTTTTGCAAAAAATAAGATGTCAATTGTCAACTGAAATTTAAAATTTGAAATTCAACCTTATTTCACAATGAATTTTTAATTAATTAGAATAATTATTAGAATTTAAAAAAAAATGTAAAAAAACCTTTAACACTAAATATAATTATTAAGTAGTAAATATAATTATTTAATAATATTGCGTCATCAATATCTTTGTATTTCACTAGAACCAATTTTTCATCATTGGAACTGGTTTTAGCTGGTAAATTGAAGGGGGGGGGGGGGGGGGGGTTCAACTGAGAATTTAAAAGTCTAGAAAGTGGAAAGATTCACCGGACCGGGAGATAAATCTCCCAATTAGGAAAAATAGACGCACTCATCATCTCACCATTGTTACATCCTAACTGGGTCTTGCGCCGGCCGCATTTCCGTCATCTCCGCCCAACTAGCCCTCTTACCTCCACCGACACAGAAAAGGCCACAAGGCCGCAATTGACTCTTCAACATCAACGATTCCACCGACTTTCCCCACCAATGACTCAACCGCCGCCCGTCGGCCGCCGGGCGATATCGCCTCCGCCCCATTATTGTGTTCCGGTTGCGGTTGAATGGAGTAATTGTTTTGTTTATTTAAGCTATTTCTTGTTTGTTTAGACAAAAGTAAAATATAAAAATGAAAAGCAATAGTGGAGTATAAAATAAGTAATTTTTTCGTTCAAAAAAACCAATATTAATAAAAAAATTTGAAGGAAATATTAAATTTAATATAATTATTTAAAAATTTATCAATATTAATTTTAGGTTAATATCTTCAACCAATAGTGGGATTTGGGAGATTTAAAAAACAATTACCTTCATAAATTTTACGGGCAAACGACCAATTTATGCAACGTAGTGTCCGATTTATATCAATTAATGCAACGTAGTAGCGAATTCTTACATTGTGAAACGTACTTGAAGTAGTTGTATCAAATAATGCAAAATTCGAATAATTTGACAAACGTACTTGAAATACGTTGTATCAATTAATGCAACGTAGTAGAGGCTAAAAAGTTATTACGTTGCATTATTTGATACACAATAAGCAAGTACGTTGTCTATTTTCAAAAGTAAGCACTACGTTGCATTAATTGACTTTTAACACCCAATACGTTGCATATTTTAGTGATTTTCCCTAAATTTTACTAATAGCAATCATAAATACATTGATTTTTTGTTCATTTTCTATTTAATTTTTCCATTTTACTAAGATATGGAGTACTTACTTTGTTCATCAGCAACCCAACTCATCAATAAAATATTATTTCATTCTCCTCCACCTACTTAATTTACAACTCCAACCCAACTTCTTCATTTTTCATCTCCCACCAGCAACCCAGCTTAATTCAACCCAACCCAAACCAATTTATTACTCCCTCTGTCTCTAAATGAGTGTCCAAATTTCATTTTAAGGGACACTGAAAATCTCAACCTTTTGAACAATTTGGTAACAACGATTCATATATAATCTTGTAATCTCCTTTCCAAACCTTTAGTTTTGCACGTATAAAGAAACCGGTGAAAAAAGTTTCGAAAAAAAACGTTTAGGGAGAAAGTTATGCTCAAAAAAGACAATCATTTAGGGACAAAGATTTTTTTAAAATGGACACTCATTTAGGGACAGAGGGAGTAATATTTTTTTATTTTTATTATAAAAAGCAAATTATTAGGCCAATAAAATTCCACCACGTGGCTGAAGTTTAAGGACGGCCAGGTTGGGCTTTGTGTTGGGTCGGCCGAGACTTGTTCGCTGACTGGGCAACCCACAATTTCTTTTTCCTTTTTTTCTTTTCTCCATTTTTGTCTTCTAGCCATCCGACCCATATAGCAAAATTCACTGATGGCCATAGTCTTACTAGTGAAAGAATTTGATTAAAAAATAATTGTTTACCTTAAGTTTCTTCTCTCTTTTTTTTTTCCTGAAAGAAGCTTACTTTTTCTTAAAAAGATAAACATTTATTAGAGGATAATTTTTTAAAAAGGTATGAAAATAATTCGTGAAAAATAAATAAATAATATTATCACCGTCATAAAAATTTATAATTTTATGGTTGAGCGACCAATCAGTCGTACAAATCAGATTACACTTGTAGATTTCTAATCTAAAAGTCAATACTACCAATAATAATTTTTGAGTTGGTCTTGTCGTGAAAAACGTGTTTTTTAAAAGGCCGCTGGCGCTTTTTAAAAAAACATTCGGTGGTATTTTCGTAAATAACTGGGAGCATCATAAATGGCGAGTGTTAATATTACAAAGTGGCAGTAATTCAAACTGAAGTTTATAAACATTGGAATTGACACTTTTCATAAGTGCCGGCGTTAGTTTTTAGAAGTGTCAGCCATTACATTGACACTTTTTAACACAGTGCACTTATTAAAAGTGTCTGTGGTAGTGTCAATAAGTGTCAGTGTACATGTGTTGGCCCTTTTTTACACTACTACTGGCACTAACGATCACCTTTAAACAACTTCTTGTTAATTACAAAAATGTTAATGCGCCAACTTAAAAACACATTGTACGCGAACCTTAAGGTAAAGCACGTTTTTTCCCAGATTTTCACATAATTTTTACTTGTGTCAATAGTATTTATATTTATATTAATTATTAATTAAAGTTCAGGCACATTAAATATTAATAATCAATCTTATAAAAAACATGTTTAACACTAATAAAAAGCGGGTTTTTCATAGAATATGAAAAACTTGTTTTACATTAGGTTTTACACTAAATCGAGTGTAAAACAAGTTTTTTGGCCAGATTTTCACATACTAGATGGAACCCTCTATCTCTCTCTCTTTTTTTTTTTTTTTTTTTTTTTTTTGCATAAAAATAGTTAGAAGTAAAGTTGATTAGTTAGTTACCAATCTAAATAAGAATACCATCGATCAATTAATGTGATTGAGACTATACATACAGCAAGTAAACATGATTAGTTAGTTACCAATCTAAATCAAATCGGATAAAAATACCATCGATAAATTAATGTAATTGAGATAGTATTTACAGCAAGTGAAGTTGATTAGTTACCTGTTGTGGGGAAGAAACGTGAGCGTGTTGGGAGAAATTCTCACCGGGGAAGACGAGCACATCTTTCTCCGATGCAAGAGACTCCCCCAGGATCACGGCATTCAACCCGGAGATGTTGCCGGCCCCCGACGGCAATGTTGCCATGGACTCCACGTGACGCAACTGATTCAACGTCTTCTCCATGCTTTTGTTGCTGGTCACCGATCGACGGACGGCCTCAAAACCACAAAACACCGGCGATCGACGGACAGGACGGCACCAAACACCGGCGATCAACGGCGCCGGACTCCGACAATGAGGCTGTTGATAAGAACAAGTGATTTGGGGGAAAGAAAATGGAGTCCTGAATTTGGATTTATTATTGGACAGCTAGGGGTTTGTTGACTTTCCACCTCGAGATCGAATCACAAGTGTAACATTACTTTATTTATGATTCCGTCGTTGCTGCTGACTCCATGGTATTATATTTATACTGAAAAAACTTTATCCCATGTTTTTTTTTTTTTTTGAAAAAGAAAACCAAAAGTTAAATGGACCACTTGTAAAATACACATGTAAACATTCAAAGTCGATAAAACTCGCATCCATTGAAATAAACACATGTCATTTGCAAAGATAGGATATTAAAGCTTGCAATCATGCATAAATATAACAGGGGCCGACCTACCCTATGACTATGGGGGCAATGGCCCCCTTTGTTTAATAAAATAAAAATTTACTAGCGTATTTTTTTTAAAAAAATACGAGTATTAGTGCAATATTTTAGACTTTTCCCCTTTTGTTTAAAAAAATAAATGCATTAGTATTTATTTTTGCCCCCTTTAAATGTGTTATGCCATTTTGCCTCCCTTGTGAAAATTTTTTGGGTTCGCCACTGAAATATAACTCAATTCTCAAACAAGCCCTCCTTAATCACGAAGAAACGTAGGGTGAAAGCGGTTCGGTTCAGATCACGTTGAGATAGAATTGAACCAAATCATGCGGTTTGGTTTGGTTTTCAAGCACAAGTGATTCAGTTTCGGCTTCGAAAATTGGTAAGCCGCGTAGTTCAGTTTGATTGGTGGCTGACCCTTCCAAACAAAACTAGACTGAATCAAACCAAACCAAATCGCAAGACTGACCCACTAAACCGAGCCATCAAACCAACCCACCAGACCAAACCGCTAAACCGCATATATTAGTCATATATTTGTATATTAAGAATATCCATCTTTGAATATTAAAATAATCTAAACCGCGTACTTCTACCTCTGAATTTTCTTTTTTAAAAAGAGCCTAAACAATGATGTGAATCGTGATATGAACCACGGTCTAAATGGTGGTTTGAACCACGATCTAAACCATATGGTGGTTTAAAAAAATAAATGCATTAGTATTTATTTTTGCCCCCTTTAAATGTGTTATGCCATTTTGCCCCCCTTGTGAAAAATTTCTGGGTTCGCCACTGAAATATAACTCAATTCTCAAACAAGCCCTCCTTAATCACGAAGAAACGTAGGGTGTAAGCGGTTCGGTTCAGATCACGTTGAGATAGAATTGAACCAAATCATGCGGTTTGGTTTGGTATTCAAGCACAAGTGATTCGGTTTCGGCTTCGAAAATTGGTAAGCCGCGTAGTTCAGTTTGATTGGTGGCTGACCCTTCCAAACAAAACTAGATTGAATCAAACCAAACCAAATCGCAAGACCGACCCACTAAACCGAGCCATCAAACCAAACCACCAGACCAAACCGCTAAACCGCATATATTAGTCATATATTTGTATATTAAGAATATCCATCTTTGAATATTAAAATAATCTAAACCGCGTACTTCTACCTCTGAATTTTCTTTTTTAAAAAGAGCCTAAACAATGATGTGAATCGTGATATGAACCACGGTCTAAATGGTGGTTTGAACCACGATCTAAACCATATTCTAGACCAAGGTCTAAACCATGGTCTAAACCGCAGTCTGAACCACAATACTGAACCGTAGTCTGAACCAAACTATGTTCGGTTTGACTTTTTTATGATTCGGTTCGGTTCAGTTCGGTACGGTCTGAAATTTTCTCAAACCGATGACTAGTAATTCAGTCTCTAAAACGGCCGAGACCGAATTAAACCTAACCATTTACACCCCTAAAGAAGCATATAAAAGATGAAATTATTCGCAAAGCTCTCAAAGAACCAGACATATATAAAAAAAATAATTGCAATTACATTAGATTATAGTGAGGAAGATAAAAAGCGATTTCACAATTGTGAGAGACTTAAATGCTCTATGAAAAAATAAAATTACTTGTTTGACTACCATTAACATCTTTTATATATTTCACATATTTAGTTCCATTTATTCGGTGAATTTTTTTTATTTTTTTTTTCTAATTTTTCGAGCGGATCTACATAGCCGTGTGGGTGGTGGTTCTGGGTGACTTCTCTTCAAAGGGAGCACGCACATATGCTCCAGATCTACTATTGACCTATTCTTTCTATTTCTTTCGTCTCAAAACAAATTGCATCACTTACACGTGAATTAAGAAAGAATTATATAAATATTCAAAAGTATTAGGAATAAGAAAGAGTTTTGTGAGTGATAATTTGAGTGTGAGACTCAAAATTTAAGTGTATAAGTTGATAAGATATGTTAAATAAAAAAAGTATAAAAGTCAAACATTTTATAAAAGTAGGACTTATCAATAAGACGTACACCCATAAATAAAATTGGTGCAAATCGTTATGAGATGGATAGAGTATACTCTTATTGTGACCTCCTTATATTTCATTGGATACTTCAATTTTATTTTACTTTTAAGGAATTAAAGATGAGTAATTATATCTGTTAGTGATATGACTTTGAAAGATAAGTCAGAGCAGAAAAGAAGACAAAAAAGAGAAGTTCAGCTAGGGAACGACTCGTGCCCACCAGCACGACTCGTGCCCAGATTAATCAGCACAAGTTGGGGCATTTAGGCGAGTTGTGAGCACGAATAGAAAGGCAGATAACAACTCGTGCTCGACGGCAACTCAGACACGGACAAGTGGCTTAATGCAGAAAACGTGTGGGTTATTTTGCTTCCTTTTGGGAATTATTTTTGGACTCTTTATGTCTTCGGAGTTAAGTCTCTAGTAGTACAAATACTAGTGAATGACTAGTAGCCTCCATCACATTGAAAGTAAAAGAGACATCAATAATTCTAGATCTATGTTTACACAATTAGGAATTTTGTGATCAAAATTCGTGCAAAGTAGATTAGTGTGATCATCTTCTGTAATTGTTTCTCCAGTCATAATAATATATGTTCTCTCTTTGCACTTGGACGTAATCAATATGTTGCTAGTAAACTACGTTAAAATTTGTGTTCTTGTTTTATCGATTCGCGCTCGTCATTATCTGTCATTTTATTAGATCTGATTTACTAACAATATCTAAAAGTATTACGAGTAGAAAATAAGACATGAGTGACTAAATGATATAAGATTTATAAATAAAGTCCACAATATAAATGTATGAGTATAAGAAATGAGGTTGAGTAAACAAATAAAAAGAAATACTATGCAGTAGTAATATTTTAGGAAAGAAGATTTTCCGTAGGACACTAGTGAGGCAATAATCAGCAGAGGGAGTAGTACTGAGTCAAAGTTTTGTTCACCGTTATAAGTTGATGATAAAGAAATAGAAAAATGTTTTAAAATTAATTAATTTAACGTTAAACTATTAATTTAAATTGAATTTAAATTTAAATTTAAATTAATTTATATGTTACTATTTACTCTATCCGTTATATTAAACTAGTGTAACACCCGTGCGTTAAACGCACGGCTAAAAAACATGATAAATGACCAAAAAAAAAAAAGAAAAGAAAAGACACCAACATCATTTCCGTCTCAATCTCAATTACAACAAATTTCTTTTTATAAATAAAAGGTATTAAGCTAAAAAATATATACTTGCATTAATAATAAAAATAATACAAATTTCGAAAAAACAAATCTTCTACACAACATTTAAGGTTCATCCACATGAATTCCCCAATTCGAGTCACCACTATATTATAGAAGAAAAGACACCAACATCATTTCCGTCTGAATCTCAATTACAACAAATTTCCAATCTCAATACAACAACCAAGCGTTGTTACATGATACCTATAATTCACAAGCATTTTAAGGCTTAGTTTGGGATTGCTTCAAATTATTAAAAATTAATTTTTTAGAATCGATTATAGTAAAAGTGATTTATTCAAAATGCCATTTTCGTGCTTGGCTCCAAATTATCAAAAGTTCTAATACACCGTAAGTGATTTTACAATTTATTTTGCTACCATACATTTAAGTGTTTCTAAAAGAATGAATGTCAAAAAACTTACATTTTAACTAACAAAAGTTCATGTCAAAACCTAAAATGACACAAATAAAACACCAACTTCAAATAAATAATACTAACTCCGTCCCAATATAATGTTGCCTCTTCAATTGAGAGGTTAGTATGAGCACTAAAATTATTGATCAAAGTTCCTTCGTATTAATATAAAAATATATATTTTGAGACGGAGGGAGTACATCATTTTTTTTTTTTTTCGTTTCATCTACCACAATAGATGTAATATGTATGTATGGCACATCGATGTAAACAACTATCAATTTACTCTTCCAAAGCATTTTCCTGTCGATGGATTGTTTGCTCCGCATTAAGATTATGTTGCTCTTGTTCACATGTGGTCACCAAGTCACTGAATGCGCTCATATTGCCAAAGATAATGCAGAGTTCCAAACCAAGCAAAGACTACAAGCTTTATGAGACAAATCCCAGTAATGATTAGCTTTTAGTTGCATAACCACGCTAACAGCAAAAACAAATTTTTAGATAAAAACTAATGTTAAAATTAACCTAAAAGCATGACCACTGTACCTTTTGAACACGTCCTGTTATAGCAACCAAACGGCTTTGGGTTTGACAGACATGTTCCAGATTTAGATTACTAACTTTTGACGTTGGCTTATCCAAAGCGAGATGAGCTTCTAGCTCCAATGTCCTTGCCTAGCTAACAATAAGAAGAAAAACGAAACTTCGGAGAAATTCTTTTTTAAGCAAGCCTTCAAACACGCAGATAACAAAATGATGTAACTATGGGACAAACCAAATAATATTCAAAAAATCTACAGATACAAAACTGGATTTGGAATTCTTACCTCATTGTCCAAGGATCCACAAGCAGCTTCTAAGCATGCCTCCAATGCAATGAACTCAAACGGCAGAAGCTGTAGTCCAACTATCTACACTCACAACATATCACTTATTTTCACTTTTTCTTTAATTCTTGTGCTCGACTATAAATTTATAAGTTGAAGTGGGAAGGAGTACCCCCCCCCCCCACACACACACACTCAAAGATCTTTCCCCAAATCATATTCTTATGTTTTTAACCAACATTTCAATCACCTGTTGTTCCTAAATACTCCTTTAACACGCCTCTTCAAATTAATAAACAAACTGAAATCTCAGTCCTACCCTTTTTTTTAAAATGCTCAGAAAAATAAAATGCGAAAAAGTAACAAATCAATAGCACATTTACATAAGGAAGTAAGGGGAACAGTAGTACCTTCAAACTTCTGCATTTCATTTTATCAAAAGCAGCAGCAGACATATTCAATCGCCTATATGTGTCAAAAGGTGAATCCGCAGGAGTCCTTAAAAGAATCCTACTCGCGGAACTCATTCCGAAAGGAGATCTCAGGGGTTTTATAAATCCCATTTCCATTTCCTCCAGCCATCTGCTTCTTCTCGTGGTACGCTTTCAGTCCCAAAATGCAATTAATAATCTTTCACGTAGAACCAACCTCCAAATTATCCTTATAATGTGCTATCTCAATAAAATATGAAATTTACCTTTGATAATGAATGCAAATGTTAATGCTATGATACTTCTGTATTAATTACCCTTTCAAAAACAGATGCTTCGAAAGCAGGCAACTTCATTTCCTCTATAGCTTTCATAAAGTTCCCAACATTCTCAAAGAATTGATATGCAGGTAATGGCTAGGAGTCCCATGTGGATGATTATGAAGGATAATGATTAGTCTCCACAACCTAACAATATTCCCCAAAATATTATCAATAATCAATATTTAGACAAATCCGATGCAAACAAAGTAGGTACCAGAAAAGAATTATCTGGGACCGAGCCTGGTTGGATTTTGTTGATGGCATTGCAAAGAATCAATCCATTTCTCAAGCAAGGAATGAATTCTTTCTCTGATGGTTGATTTGATATTCCAAGTGGACCAACCAAACTCTCAAGCCACTCACTAGCCTGAAATCTCCTCCAAGCTTTAGACAGTTACAAACATTTTAAATAGATAAATGGGGTGGTTTCAATGATGAGAATCATGTTCATCTCTCTCTAATATTAAAAGAAAATAATAATCATAGATTTACCTTATTCTTGGGATTTTCTTGAAGCCAAATTCAAATCATCTTCCTTATTCACTTCCTCCTCATACTCCGTCGTCCAAGCAAAGGCATTAGTTTCTAAACAAAAACCCATATCGATGAAAATAAAAGAGAGATTCCATCGAAACAGATTTCAAAAATCTCTCCTATACATAGCAGCGATTTGGACTACGAGCGATTGAAATTATGGCCCTAAACAGAAAATATCAGCCACAAAAATTGATTCAAAAATCTTAATTTATAAACTGAAATTGAAATTATGGCCCTAAATTGAAAGAGGTGAGAGTTTTTAGCAGTTACATAGCAGCGATTTGGACTACGAGCGAGTTGGACTCTCGAGACCTTTAAAAGTCGTTTGTGCCACTGTGATCTATCGATGGAGGCAGCCCGACATCGACCAAGGATGGTGGAGCGGAGCCTCTGTTAGCTGGAGCTTTTCTTCATGATGATGATGAAGATGGGAGCAAAATCGATGAAGAATGGTTGAGGGGCGGAAAGAGAAGGCGCTTCGGGAATCACATACGGGCTGAAGAGGGAGTTGAAAGATCGAGAAGGGGAGAGATCGAGAGAAGGATATTTTTGGGTAAGTGACGAGAGTAGATAAGATCAAGAAGGAGAGAGATCGAGAAGGAGCTGCCATAAATCACGCAACTTTCCAAATTCTCCGGCCAGATTACCCTTTTTCAGGTTTCCGTTTTTAGAAGAACCCATTTGAGCGGCTCAGCCTACTTCAGCCATTATTTATATATAGATATAGATATAGATGTCCCAAAATTTTTTAGTACTTATCAATCTAAATGTCACGTTTCTAAGTAAAAAGACTTGGTGCAATACTATCATTGTACATGTAATATACAAAATAGTAAAACGTCTTATTTGAAAATTTTGACAAGTCAAATTCAACATTTATTATGCGTGGGAGTATTACTTTTATCGTATTACCTTCACTCTACATTTTCGCAAATTATTTTACCAAGAATTGTCTTTGCTCCAGGCGAGTGACAACTTTATTACAAAGCAAGATTGAAGCACCCCGAGAGAACACTATACGTTTTTATTTGTGCCTCTTGCCTATTTTAAAACATTTTTTTTCCCTCATTGGGCAGGGGGTTTCATTGATTAACGGCGACCGTTGAGGGTATCACATCATCTTCTTTGCCTCCCTCCTCTAAATGTCTGGAATAAATTGATCAGTGTTTTGGAGCCCTGAAGTGAAACGTTGGTGGTTAGGTATGAAGAATTTGGCGTAGAGAATGATGAACAAGAAGAAAAATATCATCCTTCTTTTATTTATTAAAATAAAATTCTTGAATTTTCTCTCTTGATTGAATAAACTGATTACATGAATGATCTATATATACTAGGTATACTAAAGACTAAGTATGGTAGGACTCTACCATATCTTGAAAACTAAGAAAACAATATTAGAATATCAACTAAACTAGGAATGTGATATGGTAAATCTCGGAAATCCCAAGCATATCTCGGATATCCTAACCGAGATATGATGATATCCTACAAGGTATATTGTCGATATATTTTTTGGTGTTTAGTGAAAAAACTAAAATTCCCAATGTGAGTTTCATGTGATGTTGAAAGAATTAAAAATGTTGAAGCAGATTTTAAAGTTGTTTAGAGCGGTTGTTGTATCAATCTGAGATGATGTTTATCAATTTGAATCTTAGATAGACAAAGTCTATCAACCTGTGCTAGCAATAGTAATCTAGTATTTAAATTTGGTGATCTGAATCTGGAGTTCAAGATAGTGGTCTAAAAAACATCGGAAACACATCCGGTAATCTAGTCAGTATTGTTTAATCTGACAAATATGTTTATAGTGATTTAGAAGTCTGACTCACAATTTGAATTTGAAAATCGGTATTCTAGTTTTTCTATAGCAATAAATATGTTCTACTTCCGTCAGTGGACATAGCTAACATGCTATTAGTAAACCACGTAGTTGGTGTTTGTTAATCCTTCAGTCGCGTTCTATCAAATAGGTATCAATACACCTCCCTTATAACAATACACACACACCCGTCCGATTTATATTGGACACATTTAACTCTTTTAATAAATACAAGTGATCTTTGATCGTATATTATTGTCAATCTAATCATCTTAGTTTAATTTTATTATTGAAGCTAAATCGCTTGTCAAGAGTTGTTTTTTTTTCTTTATTGAAACTGGTTCAAGAGTTATCTCTCAAAATTCAAATTTTAACCGAGAAATACCTCTTAGATATTTTTTGATCATTTTTCTTCCTCTTTTAAGTTTTTTTTTTTTTTTTTTTTTTATGAGAGATAGATCTAGAGTTTTTCTCTAATTCTCTTATAAAATCTTTCCCCAAGCGTGGTCAAAGGAGGGTGCACAAACATGAAAGGAAGTGACCGCGGTATTTTTCTTCTTTTAGGGGCTATAGAGAGATTTCAAAAATAGCTTTACCTTCCTAAATAATATAAGGGGCCTTATAGGAATTGTCACAATAATACAGTTTCCAAAGCACATGTCCCGCACCCATCGCCGCGGCCGTCTCCCTCCTCCGCTCCGCCCGCTGCTGCCTTCTTCAGTTTTCCCATCCAGGGACGACGAACGATCACAACCTTGAAGCCAAATTTCGGCAATTTTCTTGGAAAATTGCCATTCCCAAAACGATCATTTTACTGAAGATGATCCTCATATGAATTTCATCAGGGAATTTCATCCAAATTTGGGAATATTTTCCTGCCGTGTGTGAATCGGCACATTGTTCATGCTTGCTTTAATTTTGCATTCGATATTTCAATTAGGTTTGTCAATTCTATTTCCTCGAACAAATTTAATCTTGATTTTTACTACTACCACTGTACTGAAATCAATATCATGTTGTGTAACCTACCAGGATCACATCTGGAACTACTCGAGCATCACTACCGATAGAAAAGTGG
Source organism: Campanula takesimana (assembly GCA_026119855.1). Lineage (NCBI taxonomy): Eukaryota > Viridiplantae > Streptophyta > Magnoliopsida > Asterales > Campanulaceae > Campanula > Campanula takesimana. The sequence goes on along the minus strand of JAOWBW010000122.1, from coordinate 470,101 downwards.
AGAATACGAAGGTAAATCAGAAATTTCTGCAGAATTCCGATGACACTCGAGACGAAGAACATCATAAATGGGGTTAGCCAATCGACTCATACTCCATCTTGTCGTATACTCCCACCGTCCCAGCTCATTCTGTCTCTTCAGTTTATACACACTGAAAAAATCCTCCTCCATTTATCTTTTACTGCATATTGCTTGTATTCTTTCTTGGCCTCCTTGCATTACAGTTGTGGTGATACTGTCCGAGCACAGTTCTGTTCACCGGGAAACTTAGGTGCAAAGTGCCCCCGGTCCGCACGTTCTATCCTGGGAAGCTAGCGTTCCGAGCAAACTCAAGCACACTTGGTGAGGGGACGAATAAGTCTTAAGGAGACAGTGACTAGCATTGGGCTCGTGCAAACAGCAACTCAATTCTCCTTTTGTATTTCCAGTTTATATTTATATTTTATTATCCTGTAATTATTCTTTCTGTTGTAACCACTAACACGGTTGTTGTATCAATCTGATATAATGTTTCTCCATTTGAATCTTAGATAGACAAAGTCTATCAACCTGTGCTAGCAATAGTAATCTGGTATTTAAATTTGGTGATCTGAATCTGGAGTTCAAGATAGTGGTCTAAAAAACATCGGAAACACATCTGGTAATCTAGTCAGTATTGTTTAATCTGTCAAATATGTTTATAGTGATTTAGAAGCCTGACTCACAATTTGAATTTGAAAATCGGTATTCTAGTTTTTCTATAGCAATAAATATGTTCTACTTCTGTCAGTGGACATAGCTAACATGCTATTAGTAACCCACGTAGTTGGTGTTTGTTAATCCTTCAGCCGCGTTCTATCAAATAGGTATCAATACACCTCCCTTATAACAATACACACACACACCCGTCCTATTTATATTGGACACATTTAACTCTTTTAATAAATACAAGTGATCTTTGATCGTATATTATTGTCAATCTAATCATCTTAGTTTAATTTTATTATTGAAGCGAAATCGCTTGTCATGAGTTGTTGTTTTTTTTTTCTTTATTGAAACTGGTTCAAGAGTTATCTCTCAAAATTCAAATTTGAACCGAGAAATAACTCTTAGATATTTTTTGATCATTTTTCTTCCTCTATTAAGTTTTTATTTTTATGAGAGATAGATCTCAGAGTTTTTCTCTAATTCTCGTATAAAATCTTTCTTGGAGGGTGCACAAACACGAAATGAAGAAACCGGGGTAATTTTCTTCTTCTAGGGGCTATAGAGAGATTTCGAAAATAGATTTACCTTCCTAAATAATATAAGGGGCCTTATAGGAATTGTCACAATAATACAGTTTCCTAAGCACATGTCCCGCACCCATCGATCGCCGCAGCCGTCTCCCTCCTCCGCCCCGCCCGCTGCTGCCTTCTTCAGTTTTCCCATCCAGCGAGTGGCGGATCTTGAGTTTCCGTCCAGCGGGTGCACAAATTACACTAAAAATTCAAATTATAATCGTCGTTTACTCTATTACATGTTATAATATACAAAACTTTAAATAATACTCCCTCCGTCTTAAAATCAAAAGAAAATTGAACTAGCAGCTCAAATTGGAAGGGCATAAAAGCCAAATTGGAAGGGAAGCATGTAATAATTGAAATACTAAAAATGCCTTTACTAGGATTCGAACACTAGTTTTCTAGTAAAAGAAGGCTAGACTCGAGTTAAACACCTATTTGGTCCTTAACCTATTGATTTGTTTTCCTTTTGATCCTTAACCTATTTTGGTTTTCCTTTTAGTCCTTGATGTACCTAGGTGCAGGATAAAGTGGTCCTTAACCTATTTTAGTTTTCCTTTTGGTCCTTGATGTACTTATTTGAAGGACAAAGTGGTCCTTGACCTATTTTGGTTTTCCTTTCGGTCAACAAGCCATGTCGACCATTTTAAGGACCACTTTGTTCGGCAAATAGGTACATCAAGGACCAAAAGGAAAACTAAAATAGGTTAAGGATCACTTTATCCTGCAACTAGGTACATCAAGGACCAAAAGGAAAATCAAAAGGAAAACCAAAATAGGTTAAGGACCAAAAGGAAAACAACTCAATAGGTTAAGGACCAAATAGGTGCTTAACTCGGCTAGACTCTATCCATCTATACTACAAAGCAATTTGTTCTGGGGGTGCACAGTTATATATATATATCATACATATAATATTTTTCTTCTTAAATACGAAAATTCATCGGGTGCACTTGCACCCCCTTCTTATACTGAAGATCCGCCCCTAGCGACGACGAACGATCACAACCTTGAAGCCAAATTTCGGCAATTTTCTTGGAAAATTGCCATTCCCAAAACGATCATTTAACTGAAGATGATCCTCATATGAATTTCACCAGGGAATTTCATCCAAATTTGGGAATATTTTCCTGCCGTGTGTGAATCGGCACATTGTTCATGCTTGCTTTAATTTTGCATTCGATATTTCAATTAGGTTTGTCAATTCTATTTCCTCGAACAAATTTAATCTTGATTTTTACTACTACCACTGTACTGAAATCAATATCATGTTGTGTAACCTACCAGGATCACATCTGGAACTACTCGAGCATCACTACCGATAGCAAAGTGAAGAATACGAAGGTAAATCAGAAATTTCTGCAGAATTCCGATGACACTCGAGACGAAGAACATCATAAATGGGGTTAGCCAATAGACTCATACTCCATCTTGTCGTATACTCCCACCGTCCCAACTCACTTGATACTTATTTTTCATTTTGGTCGTCTCAGCAGCAGCTCAGACCTCTCCAAAATAGTCAATTTTTAATATTTTTTTTCTTGAATCTACCCTGTCTCCTCATTTTACAACACTCAATTTATTCAACCAACACTAACATTTACCCACTCATTATGTCTCTTCATTTTCTACCATACATTTCCTTATTTATTTTTTTTCCTAAGTTATTGTGCTCACCTCTTAGGTCTCAAGTGATGTGGGACGGAGGGAGTATTAGTGTATTTGCTTAAATTCTCAGTTCCGTCAAGTATAAATCAACATGCTATTTCACAATGCTGAACTTTGGATTTTTTTTCAAATAATTCTCTTTTGAATCCATATGTACCAGAATGACGCTAGGGAAAATTTATGTACCAAAATGACCACTTTTAGAGAAGTCGGCATTGGTAGTGCCATTTTTGGTTTGAAGTCGGCATTGCCAATGCCGACTTTAGGCCAGATTTTTTTTATTTTTTTTTTCAAATTGGGTTTCTCACTGATCCACCGACGGAATTCTAAAAAACTGAATTCGCAAATTGGACTTTGTTTCTTTTGCTTTCTAGATTTCCAAATTGAATTTTTAAATTGAATTTGTGGAGAATAAACTCCAATTTTCGAAACCCAAAATATAGATTACAGAGGGAGTACGAAACTGTACGAAACTGAATTTGCAAATTGATTTAACCCTGGTAACAATAAGTATACTAGCCATAATTATTTTTTTGATCTTGGGTAGCTCTGGTTAGATTGATTTTGTGAACCTAAAAATGATTAGTAACTGAGTGTGCCTTATTTTCCTTAGTCAGAAATAACAACAGAAAATTACTCTGGAGTCCTAACTCCTAAATGAATCGCAAGAGCAGAACAGAACGGATCGCAGAAGGGTAACCCCAATTCGTATCGCCGGCAGATAAATATAAATGTGAGAAACCCTATTTGAAAAAAAAAATATAAAAAAAAATCTGGCCTAAAGTCGGCATTGGCAATGCCGACTTCAAACAAAAACGGCACTACCAATGCCGACTTCTCTCAAAGTGGTCATTTTGGTACATAAATTTTCCCTAGTGTCATTCTGGTACATATGGATTCAAAAGGGAATTATTTGAAAAAAAGTTTCCTGAACTTTGGGTACTGAATTAGTTTTTATTTATTTTTTGTTTAAATTCCATTTTAACATATTCTATAGACATAGTAACATAGTATATTCTATGTGTTTAACCTATTTATAACTTAAAAGAAAAAAACGCTAAGCTGAAAGCAATAGAATCTTTATTTAAAATCTTAATCAAACCAACAGGTACAAGAAGTAATATAAACACTAATATGGATTCATGGTTGCAGGATTCGCTCCCCATGGCATCGAATCGCGTATCGATTCGCCGGTATCGAATCGCGTATCGATTCGTGTTCCGATACCTTGTAAAATCTCTTTGAATTCACAATTAATGTCCTCTAAATTTGAAAAGTTATTGTTGTAATAAATAAATATTGTACATTAACTAGTGATAGGTTTCCAAAGATAACTTCAAACAACTCTAGAAATCTGAAAAGCCACAACGTCATATCAAGTAGGTGCTAACCCTCAGTCCTCACTGCAAATAAATGTTTGCCAAAGACTATTCCCACAAGCCAATCATTTCCAAAAATCAAATAATTGTAATACTCTCGCGAATCGTAATAATAGTAATACTCTACGTATCGGATTCCATGGGTTGAGCGAATCGCGAATTTGAATCGGACGAACTACGAATCGTACAACCCTGTATGGATTTATGCAAGCATACATAATTGTGTTCTTGCCACGCCCGACCTTAAGTATATTGGCAATTGGCAGCTCAATTCTTATATACAAATGCTACATGGATCATATGTATTCAGGTGATCACTTCTTTCACTAATATCACATAAAGAAACATGCAAGTATGAAACAAGTATACCTTGAGCAATCGTGTGGCTAGATTTCCTCCTGTCCTGTCTCCCTACCCAAGAGTGAGTTCCGGATTGACTTCAGTTCGTTCACAACAACGTACATTGGCATTCGATTACTTGGTACATGATTCGAACACGAAACTCCAATTTTCATCAGTGAAATTAAGTATTCCTCCATTTGAGTCGTAGTGCTGGTGGATAGGCTATCGTTACGGATGATTATTGATCTTTCTTCAGCTCCATCTTCTTTGTAGTCTTCCTTATCTTTTTTCTCGGAGAGGAGTGATGGGTCAATTATGTCCATCACATGGTCGGACAATGCTGTTGCTACCATCCAGTGAAGGGTTAGACCATACTTGAAACTGTCATCAGTTGGTCTTTTACCAGTAAGCATCTCCAGTAAGAGTATCCCATAACTGTAGACGTCTCCAAGTGTAGATGTCTCCCCTCCCATTGCGTACTCTACAATCACCATCAAATTGATATTGAATTATTCGCATTCTAATCTAATAATAATAAACCATTTTTTTTATAATATATTCATGCACAAATGAAAGAAAAGTCAAATCTTGCCTGGAGGAATGTAACCAAGTGAACCCTTGAGGGAAACGGTTATAGATTCGCTCAAGGAAAGATCGGACGACTGGAACAGAATCCTTGCTAATCCAAAGTCAGCAAGATGGGCTGTCATATCATCATCAAGCAATATGTTGCTTGGTTTTAGATCACAATGAACAATTGGCGGTACACAATCCCGATGAAGATAATCCAATGCATAGGCAACCTCAATTGCTATGTTGAGTCTTTGGATAAAGCTCAAACCCTTCTTCATGTTTGGTTCACTGTCAGTAGGATACAACCACTGGTCTATGTTTCCGTTTGACATAAACTTGAATACAAGACACTGGAAGTCATTACCGTTGTTATCCACACTCGAGCAGGCTGATAGGATTTTGAGGAGATTGCGGTGTCGTATACCCTTCAAAGCATTGAATTCATCCATGAAAGTCTTAGCAGCTCCTTTTTGTTGAGGGTTTAATACTTTCACAGCCACAATTGAATTATCAGCTCTATTAACTCCTTTATATACTGTACCGAAACCACCTGATCCTATCAAATTGTCCTCAGAAAACCCGTTTGTGCATTCAAATAGTTCTTGGTAAGAAGTACCCGAATGCCAATACTCCACGGAGGTCCTGGAGGATGTTCCTGAGGGTCTCTTTCTTGATCTCTTTATGATAATATAAGCAGCAAAAGCGCAAAATACTATTAAAGCCACAGCTAAGATAGTTAGAGGAACTATCACTTTAGGAGCAAGAAGTTTTCTTGATGAGCTAGATTTATCTGGAGAACATACAGGCAAGTTCAAGCCTGGTACCCCTCCACATAATCTATAATTTCCTTCCAATGAAACTGCTGCTGCATTTGCAAACACTCCTTCTTTTGACACCGCTCCTTCAAACTCGTTAAATGAAAGATTGAGTTTCTTGAGCAATGAAAGTTTCCCAAGAAAAATTGGTAGAGGCCCAGATAAGTTGTTATGCGAGAGGTCAATCTCTGTTAATCCCCGTAAGTTTGCCAAAGAGTTGGGAACTCTGCCTTTAATCATATTACCATTTACGAGAAGGATTTCCAAATTCTGACAACTACCAAGTGTTGTAGGAATTTCCCCCGTCAGCATGTTCCCATTAAGGTTTAGCTCCTTTAAGTTCGTCAAGCTACCAACTTCAACAGGCAACGAACCAGTCAATGAATTATCAGCCATGGACAGAGAAATTGAAAGTGAAGAGAGACCCATGATCTCTTTTGGTATGGCACCACTAAGATTGTTTCTACTAAGGTTCAATACCAACAGATTTTTACAATTTCCAAGGCTTTCTGGTATACTTCCCTGTAGATTGTTCTCATTCAGTAAGAGCCTCGTTAACAATGTCAGATTACCAATCGAGGATGGAAGGCCGGTAAACTTGTTAGAATACAAAGACAGTCCCCCTAACTTCTGAAGCTTACCGATTTCATTAGGAACGCTTCCTGTTAAGTAGTTTATTTCCACTTCAAAACGAGCCAAATTAATGAGGTTCTCAATCCCAACAGGAATTTTCCCTTCTATCAAATTGTCAGAAAGCGTAAAAATTTTGAGGTTAGAAGACAAGTTAGCAATTGATTGGGGTATTTCACCCTCGAAAAGGTTACTTGCCAAACCCAATACTTCCAAATTAGTACAATTAGCCAGCAACGAAAAGAATTTCAAGCCGCCTACTTCCCCCTTTCCAAGCTGGTTTGCATCAAGGTAAATTCTAGACAAATCTCGCAATGTACCCAGATTCGGAGGAACGGAGCCCACTAAATTATTGACAGAAAAGTCAAAAATTTGGAGCTTGGAAGCATTGGATAAAGATATAGGCACGCGCCCTGTAAAATTATTTACTGCTGCAGCAAATACTTGTAAATTAGGTAGTGTGACCCCAAGATCAGGTGGGAGTTGACCCTGCAGCTGATTTTGCGTGACGGAGAAATAGAAAATAGAGGATATATTTAATAATGAAGGAGGAATGGTACCAGATAGCTCATTTCCATAGAGTTGAAAAAACCTTAATTTGCTGAGACCACCAAGCTCGTGTGGAATACTCCCATGGAGTTTATTTCCAGTTAGAGAGATTGCAATCAATGAGGAAAAGTTTCCAAACCAAGGGGGAATTTTTCCAGTCAAGTTGTTATTTGCAAGTGCTATGTACAACAGTTTGGACAGAGGAATCAGCTGGTCCGGTATGGATCCAACGAGCTTATTAAAGTTTAAATCGAGCACTTCAAGATTGGTACAGTGAGTAAGATTTGTTGGGATCATGCCAGTGAAAGAATTGGTGCTCAAGTTGAGATAGCGAAGTTGTAATAACTTTCCAAATTCTTGAGGAAGTTGACCAAGAAAGCCATTGTCTTGTAGATTGATTCCTGTCAGGAATGTCAGGTTGCCAATAGAAGGCGGGACGGAGCCAACTAGGCCACTGGACTGTAAATTCAAGACCGTGACTCTGCCATTGGATGGATTGCAGGTAACACCAACCCAGTTGCAGAAAGTAAATGAATCGTTCCAAGAATCCATGATTTGACGCGGATCATCGATTATTCGATTCTTGAAATCTATTAGAGCAAGTCGGTCGATCTCCGTTCCGAAATTTGGAGGTGTTTTTGATTCCAGACGTGAGATCAAGAACAGAACAATAGTTGTCCAAGAGAGGAATCTCAGTGAAACCCACCTCCAAATTGCAGAAATATTCATATTTGGAAGATTTTGTCTTTACTTTAGGAAAGGAGAATAGAACCTTATCTCAAATATATGTATCCAGAAACTAATGGAAAGGTAGATTGAGTTGGGTCTTTTTTGTCCATGAATGGTTGCATTTGATTTTTTGCATTAACTGTGCTTTAAATTCTCTCACCTCACTTCTTGAATTCTTCTTCCCTGAGCATTAACTGCAGAGTCAGATTTTTTGCTCTCTGATTTATTTTTCCTGCTCTTTGGAGTTGTAATAATTATACCCTTTTTGATACTATAACTAGACAAAAGGAAATATATTGAAATCTTATAATTACTCCATCTGTTCCGGAAAGTTAGTCTCATTTTGACTTTTTATGATCAACATTGACCAAACATTAGTGTCAATCTCATGATCACAATGGAATTTTTAAAATTGTTAGTGATAAATCACTTGATGATTTGTCAATTACAACTTTTAGAATTTCACTAGAATGGTTAGATCGACATCAATGTTTGGTCAAAATTCATTTATGTTGACCATAAAAAGTCAAAATGAGACCAACTTTTCGGGACAAGGAAGTATTAGACTTTTAAACGCGAACACGTTAAATCGATCAGGCTGTTAACTATTATTCATTAAATATTCTATGTTTACCCATCCTAACTGAATGAATGAAACGCAACGGTGAAAGCACTGCAATGAATTTTTAATGTTAAATCTATGAATAAACAACAAATTAGTAAACATCAAGAAGAATATAAGATAATCCTCTACACTGATTATTTAAGGGCCAATTGCAATTCGGTTACCTAAGTTTTACAAAATTTTGCAACTGGTTACCAGGTTTGTCAAAGTTGCTATTAGGCTCCTCAGTTTACTGAACCGGAGCAATCATGTGTAAATCCCGTTACGTAGTTAAGAAACTAACGAAATGGAGCTCATGTGCGAAACATGTGAGATTTTAAAAGGGCAAACTTGCCATTTCATCGGGAAATTTAACGAAACTAACAGGTTGGGTAAAAATTGATCAAATGTGTCCATATGTGTTAAAAATTTAACAAATTTCGTTACTCAAACACCATTTCCATCACTGCACACGCACAAGCACACACACATCAAACCCAAATCTGAAAATCAAAATCAAAATCTTCATATATCTGAGAAATCAAAATCTTCATATATCTGAGAAATGGAGAGGGGACAGATTAACATAAAACCGAAGAGGCAGAGATGAAGTGGCGGAGAGGCGACGGCAGACAAGGACGACAGAGAGGCGACGCCGGAGTTAGAAAATCAACCCTGCCGACGAGAAACTCCGGCGAAACACGGAAGATAAATTTCTCGTTGGGATTTTAAAAAGAGCTTGAATTTGGTCTTTGGGTTTTCAAATCTAAATGTTCAATTCTGGGTTTTTAAATATGGATTTTTCAGAAACTTAATGGAGCTTAAAATTTGTTTTATGGTTGTTTAACTTCAAATCTGCAATGTCTTGATTCCGTTCTGTATTGTTAAATTTATAGAAAGAGAAAGAGAATTGAGATAATGGGAACCATGGAAAAAAAAGGGTGGAGAGAGAACCTGATGAGTTACCCACGAATCTGTCGCCAACTTTTTGTAGCATGTATATCGGTATAACCGGAGAAGAATAAGTGTCGCCGGATAATAGAAACGTCGCCGGAGAAGATAGAGGCGACATACTTTGGGAAACCGGCGATTTTTGGACGGAGTTTATGTTCGGCGGTGGTCAGCGATTTCGGACGGTGTTGATGTTCGGCGGTTGTCAGCGATTTTGGACGGTGGTCGGAGGCGTTCGGCAATTTAGACGGTGCCGGTGGTGCTCGGAGATATGGTGGAGAAAGAGAGAGAGAGAGAGAGAGTGTGTGTGTGTGTGTGTGTGTGTTTAAGAGAGAGCTATGAGAGAAATGAAGAGAGAGGGGAAGAAAAAAAGGGTGTTTTGATTTTGATTTTCAGATTTGGGTTTGATGTGTGTGTGTGTGCTTGTGCGTGTGACTGTGAGTGCAGTGATGGAAATGGTGTTTGAGTAACGAAATTTGTTAAATTTTTAACACATATGGACACATTTGATCAATTTTTCCCCAACCTGGTTAGTTTCGTTAAATTTCCTGATGAAATGACAAGTTTGCCCTCTTAAAATCTCACATGTTTCGCACATGGGATCCATTTCGTTAGTTTCTTAACTAGGTAACGGGATTTACACCTGATTGCTCCGGTTCAGTAAACTGAGGAGTCTAATAGCAACTTTGACAAACCTGGTAACCAATTGCAAAATTTTTTAAAACTTAGGTAACCGAATTCCAATTGGCCCATTATTTAAATGCCATTCGCAGCACTTTTGTTTGTTCATCTGTACAATAAAATCAGTATATTTGCGTAACTGAATGATCACTGCCACACAATATTAGCTAATTTAGTGCGTCATGATTGTCACAATTTTCCAGTCACGTTATGCATCCATCATTTTTACCTTGAACAAAATTTATTTTCACACACGTACATGGACAAAATGGTTTGCCTATAAAATTTCCGGATCAATAATGGAAAAAAATATGCCCTCACAAAATCCTGTGACAAATCTACCAAGCATTAAGCAATGGCTTCAGCAAACCAAATTCTTGCTATCTGTTTGGCTCTGCTCTCTATTTTGGCAGCTTTGCCTTCTCAATCTGCATCTCGCTCTGTTCCTGATACATCATCGTTAACTGAAAGGCATGAGTTGTGGATCGCTCTGTTCCTGATATTTAACGACAATTTTGAGTACATAGAGTCATTTAACAACGCTATGAAGAAGTCTTACAAACTAGCGGTCAATGAGATTTCTGACCTTACTAATGAAGAGTTCACGACTTCAAGAAACAGGTTTAAGAGCCATGTCTTCTTGTTAGTACCCGATCTGAAAATGAGTTTATTAGGGCTTTCCCAAATATACAAGGACTTTATAGGAATTATAAACCTTGCAAAGACTTGTCCCGGATTCCCAAAATATGTCTCTTTATTCTAGAACACCCTAAATATGGTCAAAATATGGTTTCCTTAAACCATGCAGAAACCCTAGCTTAGGAATCACGTCAGCCCGGAACTTTGGCCACGCGGCCAACCTTGCTGCACCTCCGACCTTGGCCACGCGGCCAACATTGTCACCGTCTTCAATCATGGCCAGGCGGCCAACCTTGCTCCGGATGATCCTGACCGTCAGATCTTCCCCTCAGTTTACTATATAAATCCATTCCATCCCATTGGTTGAGGGATCCCGAGTTTGAGAGTCTTAAATCCGATTTTGAGAGTTCTTAAACATTATTTTGCTCCCTAATTAAGCATTCAAACACTCAAGGAGATCAAGGTTTATTTCTTGCCAACATAGGTAAGTTTTCTAACTTTTTCTTCATGTTCTTGCATCATTTTTAATGTAGATCTCTTATATTCATGTTCTTTCATGTTTATTCATAGTTTCTTCATATGCTTTGCATGTTCATTCATATGTTCCTAATATGTTCTTCGCATGTTCTCCATATTCATAGATTAAAACCTTATTTATGCTATATTTAGGGTTGCGATCTTCATAATTACATGTTATTTCATAGCCAATGATGATCTAGGGTTCATCAACCCAAGGATGATCTAGGAACTACTTCTAAACCCTAATCTTTAGGTAATTCCCCCCTCATTATGCATGATCCCGATTCTTCTGCCTATTCTAAATTCTTCTCGAACTACGCTGACCTGAGCTTCTCACATTGAGAGGAACGTAGGCAATCTTCGGATCCGGTCTCAATCACTAGCACACTACATACACCGCATCATGATAGAAAGACCGATCAATTCGGGCAATAGGAGTGATAACGTGAATATTCTTCTCTTGTTGTAATTTGACCACCGAACCCATTAACATGATTTTCTCAATGTTTTGGCTATAATTAAAACGGCGTGGCGACTCTCATAATTTTAATGTTGCAATGAATATCTCAAATTCAAACACACGTATTCACAGTGGCGACTCTGCTGGGGACTGCTTTGAAACTTTTTCAAACTTAGTGGGTCTAACTTTCGTTTACATCATGATGTTTGCCATGTTTGCACATGCACCTCACACTTTGCCATGTTTGCACATGCACCTCACACTTTGCCATGTTTGCACATGCACCTCACACTTTTCCATGGTTGCACATGCACCTTGTATTTTTGCCATGTTAATATGTGTACCTTGTATTTTTTCAATACATGTATTTTTTGTACTTTCCCTATAGTACTAAGGTCAAACGAGACTTTGCTGTGCTCCCTTGTACATTCTTATCCTCTCCCTCTTCTCTCTCTCTTGCATTGCATTGCATCATTCAAGCATTCAAAAACTTCTCTCTTTTCTCCCTAAAAAGAATTAGTTTCTTGCCACACGCTACCACTAGTCCGTGTCAGCACTGCACATGTCCCCATTACCCGGAGTATTCGATGTGCAGGAATTTGTGCGCTACTGTCGCACTCTTTTCGAGTCACTCGTCTACTCCACTCACCGTGTACGTTCCACGAGCGGTGGGAACCTTTATCCTACCCGTGTCAACCCACACATAAAGATTAGGACACTCCTTGGACCAACCATTTAGGATGTAAATAAATGCAAAACTTTTCGTTAAATAAAATGTGCATTGCATCTAGGCGACCTCTAAGGTCCATCGCTCACCCCTTGGGCCATCTATCAAAATTCCTCATCTTTGCCTATCTAGGTTACCTACCCATCATTGCGATCCATTTGGGTCTACCCTTCATCTCGACCCGCTTTGGTCAAAATCCCACCATCCTTTGGCCTCTTAGGACAACTTTATCTACCTTTGACCTCCTAGGTCAACCTTTGACCGCCTAGGTCAACCTTCCCAACCTTTGACCTCCCAGGTCAACTTTATCTACCTTTGACCTCCTAGGTCAACCCTTGACCGCCTAGGTCAACTTTATCCGCCTCCGACCTCTTAGGTCAACCCTTGACCCCCTAGGTCAACCTCATCCACCTTCGACCTCTTAGGTCAACCTTTGACCCCCTAGGTCAACTTAATCATCTTTGACCTCTTAGGTCAACCTTTGACCCCCTAGGTCAACCTCATCCTCCTAGGTCAACCTTATCACCTTTGACCTCTTAGGTCAACCTTTGACCCCCTCGGTCAACATTATCACCCGTTGACCTCTTAGGTCAACCTTTGACCTCCTAGGTCAACCCAATCACCTTCGACCTCTTAGGTCAAACTTGGACTCCTAGGTCAACCTTATCCGTTTTCGACCTCTTAGGTCAATCTTTGATTCCATAAGTGAACCCAATTACCTTTGGTCCTAACCCGCTTAGGTCAAACCGTCATCTTGACCCACCTAGGTCATTATTTGACCCACCGTCGTCCAGACCAACCTAGGTCAACCCGTTTAGGTCCACACACCATCCTTGACCCATTTAGGTCAACTTGTCCGTCTTAGGTTAAAACTACCCCTTCACCTTTGACCCGTCAAGGTCACCCCGTGACCCGCTTAGGTCGACTTACCTATCTTGGATCCATCTAGGTCAATCTCCAACCTTCCTTAGTTCACCAACCCGAATAGGTCAACCTTAGACCCGCTTAGGTCAAACCATGTCTATCCCGCTTAGATCATCCCATAGGCAAACCGCTACAACCCGCTATCTTGATTCATTCACCATATAGGTCAATCCAACCCTTCTCATTTAGGTCGACCTATCCTTTACCCATCTAGGTCAACCCACCATTATCGTCGCATCCTAGCTTGAACCATTTCTTGTCTCAAACCTTAGGTCAAACCTTAGGTCAAATTTAGGTCAAACCTTAAGTCAAACCTTACCCGATTCCTATAGGTCTTCCTCACCCATGCTCGACTACAGACCGAGTCATCTCCCTCTTTTTGACCCCTATGGTCATCTCTCACCTCTTTTTAAAAGTCTAACTTGATTCGAACTACGGCGACCTGAGCCTCTTATTGTGTGGGACCTCTCCCTCATGATAAGGGGAACGTAGGCAACTTCGGCCCGGTCAAACTTTCAATTTTTTACCAAAATGCATTTCAAAAATGTGGAGACCGACTCTTTTCCAAAAAATGATTTTATAACGATACCTTATCATTAAATACGAATCTAATTTAATTCAACTAAGAGGCTTAATTCTTTCATGACTAGAGTTCTGCATCATGTCGGCTGCAAGGAACATCGAAGTTGCAACTGAAGCTGCTACCCAAGATCCCGAGACAATCCTCTACACCGGTACTGCTCTCAGTAAGCAAGAATCCCACTTCGAAGCCATCCTCGATGAACAAGCAATCCACTTTAAGGCCATTCTCAATGAGCAAGCAACACACTTTCAGAAGGAGATGCATAAGACCCTAAGAAATATCGAGAGGCGCCATTTGTCTGACATTCGTGGCGTTTATGATTACCTCAGCCGAGTTCTCCCTCTTGCTCAATGTCAACACCCGTACGCTCCTCAAATGTACGGGCCGCCACAGACTTTCCCCGTCGGGATGCCTCCTATGACTACTCATCAACAAGGGGTTACCGGTACCTAAATCACCCTCAAAGACAGTTCGTGAAAGGAAGGACGAGCGCGAATTCGACGACCTAGGTATGCCGTAAGCCAAATTCTTCAAAGGTTTGGTTCGAGCTGGCAAGTTGGATCCTCTACTCAACTATGAACCAAACAGGGTAAGACCAGACTTGGATCCCTCCAAATACTGCAAATACCACCAGTACATTGGGCATGACACTGAAGATTGCCTCCAATTGAAAAGGAAGATCCAAAGCCTCATTGATATCGGAGCCATCACCCGCAATAGGAATGCATGGGCGTGAACAAAGTCCAAATAAGAAAGAGCAAACTGGGGCTACCTCTTTTAAATAATAAATAAAAAGGGTCATTCAGTCTTCGTAGGTTCTAGAGTGTCTTTAGTCAAAAGTCCACCTTGGACTATTTTTGTTTCTTTAGTAAAAGTCCACCCTGGATTAGTCGTTTTTCTTTCAAATAATAAAAGAGTCTTTATTTCTTTTCTCTCTAGACTTGAGACATAATCTTGCATAAATCAATTCCATGAAAATTGTCTTATTCACCATCTTCACTTGATTGCTATATCTTTATATGATGAATTAATCTTAATCTTACTCATTAATGACGACTCATTAAAAGGTAAATGGACCCGTAAACCATTCACATAACTAAATACACAATTAGTCTCAAGATAACAAATGCTTTGACCAATTGGGATGAACGAATCACTTTCTCTTCTCTCTACATTCTACCCCCATACACTCTCTCTATACACTCACCCCTTGTACACACTTCATGTACACTCTCTATATACACCTTCTCCCATATACTATCCTCATACGCCTCTCATCCCACCATTAGACCCCTTTTCCATAAGGTCATGACAAAGAAATGGACTGCGGTTGCTCATCATCAAATAGACATCCATGCTGCCACAATTTAAGGGGTTGTTTGTTCCCTTCATAAGTACTACATACCGATACACCGGGGCTGTCCGTATTCCATCGCAAATATAAAAGAAATGCACGAAGTTGTTCATGCCATTAATAGGTGCCACGTGATAATCCGATGGAGCTCTACCAGTATAAATCAAGGGGCTAGGATGCCCGCCGCCAGCAAAAGGCCGCTTGAACTATAAAGAGGCTACCTCGCAATCGAGAGAGGCGAAAGCAAACTAGGGGCTCGTCTTGCCCAATGTTTCATGTACAAATATATAAAAAGGCTCGCTAGGTTGAAACCCAAAAGGGCAACCTAGGCAAAAGTTAGAGCATTGCACCAAAAAGAAGCTCGCTAGGTTGAAAACCCGAAAGGGCGGCCTAGGCAAAAAAAGGGTGTGCACAAAGAGATAAAATAAAAAAATAAAGAAAAATAGAAGGGGCTATCACCATAGAAAAGTAAAAGTCCCATTTTATTTTCACTTCAAATGTTCTATTTTTCTTTCTTTCCCTACAAAGAAGATTAACGCGGTAGCAGCAGCCATGACAACTACAATGGAGCAATACACCGCAATGAGCTGCAATGAAGCAATCCAAAGCAACAAGCTACAACGGAGCAACCTATCGCGACAAATGAACCTCATACTCAAACCCAACTCCATCATCAGCCAGGATATCCCCGAACTACGCGGACCTGAGCTCCTCACCTTGAGGAGAACGTAGGCAACCTCCCGGTTCGGTCCAAAATATACACAACCCACCTTGAACCAATTTCCTTTCTCTTCTCTCTTCCCCATATATTTCTACTTCTGATCTCTTCACTCATAATTGATCAAAACATTTATTAATTTGAGGCTACTTGTTTACCAATTAACCATAACTCATTAATTAATCAACGAGGTCCATTCTCAAGCAATCAAATGACAATCTTGAATAAAACAATTTTCAAATGTCTCGCAAGTCTTCTTTTCTACAATCTAGGAAGAGCCAAACACTTACTTTTGTCAAGCAGGGGATTCCTTCCGTTTGTACATACACCTTCCACAAATTGTACAAAGAGTCAAAATATGAGAACTCTCTCTTTCTCTCTCTCTTACCTTTCTCGAATGCCCCTGCAAGTTTTCGTACAATTATTTTTCTTTTTTGGAGTCGACTGAATAATTTCTTAAAAAAAAAAAAAAAAAAAAAAAATTGACGCAAAAGAGATGCCCGCTAGATTGAAAACCCGCAAGGGCGGTCTAGACAGAAAAAAGGGTGCGTCTTAAAAGAGGTAGGATACCCCGCTCTACGCAACTGGGGCTTCCCTATCAATAAAGGACCGACCATAAGGTTTCTCAAAGAATGCCGGGGCTTCATCAAGCACATACTTAGAAGAAGAGAACTCCTCATCATCAAGCTCAACGTAGGATTTCTCAAAGGAGGGAGGATACCCGCTTATCAAACTAGAGCGTCCCCAACAAAATGGGTCGACTATGCGCTTTCTCGGAGAACACCGGAGCTTCAACAAGGAAGGGCATCCCTCATCATCAAACTCGGCACGTGGCGAGCTCTTTGGATTGGTTAGAATCATAATTAATCATGAGGCATCTTTACAAAATCATAACACTTTCAAAAGTTCTCTCTTCCCCGACACTTTGTTTATAAACCCGCACTCTCGGTCTCCACAAAATTGCAAAACATCCTTGGTCCATATAGGACCAATCTTTGTGATTCTTAAACTGACTCGGTCCTTCACCTTATCTCCTACACTTTAGGGAACCCCTAGGACTAAACCCTCAACTCTCTAGGTCCCAAACTTACCTGATCCAAAAACCATAGGTCCCGAGCCTACCCGGTGAGTCTTACCTAGGTTACACCATAACCCCTTAGCTCGACCCTCTACAAGTTCGTACCGCGACTCCTTAGGCCTCAAACCATCTCTATCCAAAATCTCAAACCTTAAACCGGTCTACCAAAGCCAAATCCTTAGAATGACCCATTAGGTCCCGAACCTACCGGTCCCGAGCCTACCAGATCTCCTAGATCTCAAACCTACCAACACATACTTGTTCTTACCCTGTCTAAGCCATAGCTCTCTTATCCTCCTAGGTCCAACCTCTTAGGTCTACCCAGTCTACCCTCTAAGGCTATAACCTTAGATCCCAAGACCATCCGAGTCTACCAAACACCTATCTTTTAGGTCTCTAGCATATCCGATCCATACCTTAGGTCTCAACTCCTAAACCCCTTAGACTGTCTACCCTCTAGGTCTATAACCTTAGATCTCGACCCTTAGAACTCTTTAGTTCCCAAGCCTGCTCGGTCCAACAAAAACGATGCTATCTACGCCTACCGTCATATCCAAACCATGGCCCTGCCGCTCTTAAACCTAGTGTCACCCATTTAGCCTCAAAAGACTTCCTAGTCTGACCTTCAACCCCTTAGGTCTAACCTACTTAATCCGATCCGAGTCCAAACCTCGAATCCACGCGATCCTCTCCTTAAACTCCATGGATCTCAAACCTCGCTCCCCCAACGAGTCCAAACCTCGAACCTGCTCAAGCACATAGTATCTCGCGCATACCATGCCATGTCATAGAGATCTCAATACCCATCAGGCCAAAACCCGTGTCCTTAACACCTTTGGTCCCATCCCTAACCTACCTTCGCAATCGCCAAACAAGCTTGGTCACGCGCATGACCTCTAAGACAAACTTAGGTCCTAAACATACCCAATCCTATTAGGTACCTATTGTACTTGAACAAGTCTTTGAGACTCAAATCTTGTCCTAAGCGCCAATATGGTCACATCTCCAAACCCATTTCCCGCACCTATGGCTTGTACCTAGCCTAAACTCTCAACACTCTAGGATCATCCAATCCTAACCCATAACGCGATTCCTTTAGGACAAAAGACTTACCCGCTTGAAAGCCTTACGTCCCAAGGCTACCCTATCTAGCCATCGAAAGATTCTGAATCTCACGCCTACCATTCCATTAGGCCCCAGTCTCCTTAGCACCTGTCTGAGTCTTACCCTAGCTGAACCCTAGCACTTTAGCCTAGGTCTAACCTATCGAGCCTACCCAGCCATGAGGTATCAAGCTCACATGCCCCAAACCATAGCACTCTTAGACCTCAAACTTGCCTAGTCTAAGCCAAGATCAACTTTCAAATACTTCCGGCCTTTAAACCCTAGCCTCGAGCCTAGGTAGTTGCATTCGCTCCAAACCCTAGCCTCAAGCCTAGGAAGTCGCATCCGCTCCAAACCCTAGCCTCAAGACTAAGAAGTCGTACCCTCTCCAAACCCTAGCCTCAAGCCTAGGTAGTCGCATTATTTCCAAACCCTAGGCTCAAGCCTAGGAAGTCACATTCTCTCCAAACCCTAGCCTTGAGCCTAGGTAGTTACATTCGCCCCAAACCCTAGGATCAAGCCTAGGTAGTTACCTCCTTCCAAACCCTAGCCTGAAGCCTAGGAAGTTACATCCTTCTTAAACCCTAGCCTTGATCCTAAGTAGCTGCATCCTTCCTAAACCCTAGCCTTGATCCTAGGAAGTCACACTCTCTCCAAACCCTAGCCTCAAGCCTAGGTAGTCGTATTCACTCTAAACCCTAGCCTCAAGCCTAGGTAGTCGCATTCGCTCTAAACCCTAGCCTCTAGCCTAGGTAGTTGCATTCGCTCCAAACCCTAGCCTCAAGCCTAGGAAGTCGCATTCGCTTCAAACCCTATCCTCAAGCCTAGGTAGTCGCATTCTCTCCAACCCTAGCCTCAAGCCTAGGTAGTCACATTCTTTCCAAACCCTAGCCTCAAGCCTAGGTAGTCACATTATTTCCAAACCCTAGCCTCAAGCCTAGGTGGTTACATTCTCTCCAAATCCTAGCCTCAAGCCTAGGTAGTCATATTCACTCCAAACCCTAGCCTCAAGCCTAGATAGTCATATTCACTCTAAACCCTAGCCTCAAGCCTAGGAAGTCATATTCACTCTAAACCCTAGCCTCAAGCCTAGGTAGTCGCATTCTCTCCAAACCCTAGCCTCAAGCCTAGGTAGTCGCATTCTCTCTAAAGCCTAGCCTCAAGCCTAGGAAGTTGTATCCTCTTTAAATCCTAGCCTAAGCCTAGGAAACCACATCATCCTCTCTAAACCCTAGCATCGAGCTTAGGACTCAACATTCTCTTCCAACCCTAGTCCCAAACCTAGGTAATCGCCTTCTCTCTAAACCCTAGCCTCAAGCCTAGGTAGTCACCTTCTATCCGAAGCCTAGCCTTAAACCTAGGTAATCACATTCTCTCAACCCTAGCCTCAAGCCTAGGTGGCCACATCCTCTATAAACCCTAGCCTCTAGCCTAGGAAGTCACATGCGCTCCAAGCCCTAGCCTCAAGCCTAGGTAATCACATCTTCCCAAACCCTAGCCTCAAGCCTAGGTAGTCACATTCCCTCCAAACCCTAGCCTCAAGCCTAGGTAGTCGCATTCTCTCCAAACCCTAGCCCCAAGCCTAGGTAATTACATCCTTCCAAACCCTAGCCTAAAGCCTAGGAAGTTATATCCTTCTTAAACCCTAGCCTTGATCCTAGGTAGTCACATTCCCACCAAACCCTAGTCTCAAGCCTAGGTAGTCGACATTCTTTCCAAACCCTAGCCTCAAACCTAGGAAGTCGCGTTCTCCCTAAATCCTAGCCTCAAGCCTAGGTAGTCACATATCCTCTCTAAACCCTAGCCTTAAGCCTAGGAAACCGCAAAATCCTCTTTAAACCTAGCCCAAGTTCTAGGGAATTTCCAAAGCCCCGCATGCAACATCATTTCCAAATTCCTGAAACCCTAGTCTCGAAACCTAGGAAATTTACAATCTCAATCCCCCATTTTATTGAACCCTAGTCTTACGCCTAGGATATGATGCCCTAGCGTCGAGCTTAGGATTCAGCAATCTCTCCAAACCCTAGCCTCGAGCCTAGGTAGTCGCACTCTTTCTAAACCCTAGCCGCGGGCCTAGGAGACCATATCCTCACTCAACCCTAGCGACGAGCTTAGGATCCAGCATTCCCTTCAAACCCTAGTCCTAGACCTAGGAAATTCCTTCACCTTAGTCTCAAAGTATAGGGAGCTTACAATCATTAACCTTAAAACCTAGCCTAAAGCCTAGGTTACCACGAACATTTCCAAGCCATAGTCACCAATCCCAGAAAATGGTGAACCCTAACATCAAGCTTAGTAAACCCTCCACAAAATCAATCCCTCTTTCCAGTGGTCCCTAGTCTCAAGCCTAGGAAGTCACAACCTTTCTAACTCCCAGACTTATGTCTAAAAGCCAACGCCTTTGCAACCTCTGATCCTACCACAACTCTAAGCCCTAGCCTCGAAGCCTAGGATATTTTTAAAACCCTAGTCCCAAATTTGCGGTCCTTAACGCCAGTTTTCCCGAACACTTCTAAACCCTAATCTTTAGGTCCTCATTCCCCAAAAGCCTTAGGTCCTACCCTAATCAACCAACCAAAAGGTTCCTTACCTAATGCCTTGGCTTGTAGCCTCGTCTTATGCATTCCCTCCTAATTTAAGACAAGTGGATCCCAAACACTATGCTCTCCATGATTATCCTTGCTCACAAGATATTAGAGACTCCCCGAGAGTCCCTCACCTTTGTGACTCCCCAAGAGTCTATCACCTTTGTGACTCCATGAGAGTTCATCCCTTTTGCAACTTCATAACAATCCGTCATCTTCGCGACTCATGATAAGTTCGCCAGCTTTATGACTCTGCAAGGGTCTATTGTCCTTTAGAACATCATTTGGTTTTAAAAAAACCTAAAAAAAATCTCTAAATTATCCTTTGTTTAAAAACTATCTTGGTGACCGGGAGTTATCCCTACTGCACGAGTGTTTCATCTCTTTAAAAACTATCGTGGTGACCGGGAGTTATCCCTACTGCACGAATGTTTCATCTCTTTAAAAACTATCGTGGTGACCGGGAGTTATCCCTACTGCACGAATGTTTCATCTCTTTAAAAACTATCGTGGTGACCGGGAGTTATCCCTACTGCACGAATGTTTCATCTCTTTAAAAACTATCGTGGTGACCGGGAGCTATCCCTACTGCACGAATGTTTCATCTCTTTAAAAATTATTGTGGTGACCGGGAGTTATCCCTACTGCACGAATGTTTCATCTCTTTAAAAACTATCGTGGTGACCGGGAGTTATCCCTACTGCACGAATGTTTCATCTCTTTAAAAACTATCGTGGTGACCGGGAGTTATCCCTACTGCACGAATGTTTCATCTCTTTAAAAACTATCGTGGTGACCGGGAGTTATCCCTACTGCACGAATGTTTCATCTCTTTAAAAACTATCGTGTTGACAAGACATAACCTTGGATCTTCTTGGGATTCTTGAGAGTGTTCTTGGAGGCTTGAATGACTTGATTTGGGAGCAAAATCGTCACTTAGAAGCTCTAAAATTCGGATCCCCCAATTATGAGGCAAGGGAGGTATTTAAATAGGAAACTGATGGAGAGATCTGACGGTCCAGATCATCCGGGGCGGATGTGGCCGCGTGGCCAAGATGGAGGGCGGCGGCGATGTTGGTCGCGTGACCAAGGTTGGAGCTTGGGTGAATGTGGCCGCGTGGCCATCATTCCTGGCTGACTTAATTATTAAGCTAGGGTTTTGCATGTTTTATGGAAACCCTATTTTGGACATCTTTAAGATGTTCTAGAACAATGAGGTATATTTTGGGAATCCGGGACAAGTCTTTGCAAGGTTTGTAATTCCTATAAAGTCCTTGTGTATTTGGGAAATCCCTAATAAACTCATTTTCAGATCGGGTACTAACAGTAGCCCCTCGGCGACGCTTCTTGCAAGGCAATGGAGGGTCGACGATAAAAATAGGAACCGTTCTGAAACATGAGTTTCAAAACAGAGGAAAGGTAAGGGAACAGCTGAACCTTGGCAGGCGACCTACGTATCTGCGGGGGAATCAAGCCAAACGTAGTTCAAATCTGATGGGGAAATTGAGAATGATTGTCCTCTGATGGGACCAATGCCTTCCGCTTGGGGAGAAATTGTGACTTGCTGGGGAGACATGTGCCGGGGAAAATGTAATTGCTGGGGATGAGAGATGACTATGTCGGTCGGGTGGCTGGACCTTTTCAGGTTTCCTACGTATCCTCGGAGGAATCAAGCCGGTCGTAGTTCAGAGTTTTGGGGATAAAACGAGACATCGAACTTCTGCTGCTGATAACAAACCTACGGACCCTATCCTGTATGAAGACTGAACATTCGTTAGGGAAACGAGACATCAGACTCCTGCTGGGGATAACAATCCTACGGATACTATCTTGTATGAAGAACGAACATTCGTAAGCAATGAAGTTATTTGGGAAAAATAAAGACTACGTCGTCTAAATAATCCCAAGATGGAATGGTAAACGCAATCAGGATCGCCCGGGTTCCTGCCGATTGCGCTAAAGTAATAGATGCTGGATCTCTCGCAATTAGAAACGCTAGGGTTTCTGCCAATCACGATCTATCTAAGGTGCGTATGACATAGAGGCGAACGGGTCTCTGCAATCATACGAATCCTAAGCAAATATTTGGGGCTAATGAGACAATAAAGACTACGGCGTCTAAATGGCCTCACGGTGGAAGTGGTAAAATAATAGATGCTGGATCTCTCGCAATTAGAGACGAACGGGTCTCTGCCAATCACGATCGATCTAGGATGCGCATGACATAGAGGCGAACGGGTCTCTGCAATCATACGAATCCTAAGCAAATATTTGGGGCTAATGAGACAATAAAGACTACGGCGTCTAAATGGCCTCACGGTGGAAGTGGTAAAATAATAGATGCTGAATCTCTCGTAATTAGAGACGAACGGGTCTCTGCCAATCACGATCGATCTAGGATGCGCATGACATAGAGGCGAACGAGTCTCTGCAATCATACGAATCCTAAGCAAATATTGGGGGATAATGAGGTAGAAACGGACAAGTTCCGATAATCGCGGTGAAGATGGGATAGAAATGGAAATTTTAAGGGGCTTTCCGTACCCAAAGGTAACGAATATCGGTCAAAATAGGTTAAGGGCACCTAAAATGAACAAAGGGGAATGTACTAGGGTTAAAACTGAAATTTTGCATGTGGAGGCAAAGATGATGGATTGTTATGAAGCCGCAAACGGGATGAACTCTCGGGGAGTCACAAAGGTTATAGACTCTCGAGGAGTCACAAAGGTGACGGACTCTCGGGGAGTCACAAAGGTGATAGACTCTCGGGGAGTCACAAAGGACTCTTTGGTGAGTCACAAGGGCGAAGGACCTTTAGGGGGACGCGGAGGAGATGGGCTCTCGGGGAGTCGCTAATATGGGAAACATGATCTGGGTTCCGCTTATCCTAATTTAGGAGGGATTGAGGCTACGAGCCATTGAGACCAAGGTGTTAGGTAAGGGACATTTTTCTTGTTGCCTAGAGGTAGGACCTAAGGCTTTTTAAGGAAAGGGAATAAGGAAGATGGTGATCTCCTAATCTTGAGATAGGGATGCCAAAGATGTCACGGCTTCTTGGGCTTTAGATTATGTCTTGGAGATAATGTGGGTTTCCTAGGCTTACGGGCTAGGGATTGGAGTTCATTTAAGCATGAGGAGAGTATTCTATCATAGGCTTAGTGCTAGGGCTTGGAGAGGTTGAGGTTTGGGAACTTCCTAGATGCTAGGGTTTTGAAGGAAATGTTGAATCCTAGGGTCGACGCTAGGGTTTAGTGAGGGTATGGCTTGCTAGGCTCACGTCTAGGGTTTAATAAGATGGGGGATTGAGATTGTAAACTTCCTAGGTTTTGAGACTAGGGTTTCGGGAATTTGGAAATGATGTTGCATGCGGGGCTTTGGAAATTCCCTAGAACTTGGGCTAGGTTTAAAGAGGATTTTGCGGTTTCCTAGGCTTAAAGCTAGGGTTTAGAGAGGATATGTGACTACCTAGGCTTGAGGCTAGGGTTTGGGGAGAACGCGACTTCCTAGGTTTGAGGCTAGGGTTTGGAAAGAATGTCGACTACCTAGGCTTGAGGCTAGGGTTTGGTGGGAATGTGACTACCTAGGATCAAGGCTAGGGTTTAAGAAGGATGTAACTTCCTAGGCTTTAGGCTAGGGTTTGGAAGGATGTAATTACCTAGGCTTGGGGCTAGGGTTTGGAGAGAATACGACTACCTAGGCTTGAGGCTAGGGTTTGGAGGGAATGTGACTACCTAGGCTTGAGGCTAGGGTTTAGGAAGATGTGATTACCTAGGCTTGAGGCTAGGGTTTGGGAAGATGTGATTACCTAGGCTTGAGGCTAGGGTTCGGAGCGCATGTGACTTCCTAGGCTAGAGGCTAGGGTTTGTAGAAGATGTGGCCACCTAGGCTTGAGGCTAGGGTTGAGAGAATGTGATTACCTAGGTTTAAGGCTAGGCTTCGGATAGAAGGCGACTACCTAGGCTTGAGGCTAGGGTTTAGAGTGAATATGACTACCTAGGCTTGAGGCTAGGGTTTAGAGTGAATGTGACTACCTAGGCTTGAGGCTAGGGTTTGGAGTGAATGTGACTACCTAGGCTTGAGGCTAGGGTTTGGGAAGATGTAACCACCTAGGCTTGAGGCTAGGGTTTGGAGAGAATGTGACTACCTAGGCTTGAGGCTAGGGTTTGGAAAGAATGTGACTACCTAGGCTTGAGGCTAGGGTTTGGAGAGAATTCGACTACCTAGGCTTGAGGCTAGGGTTTGAAGTGAATGCAACTACCTAGGCTAGAGGCTAGGGTTTAGAGCGAATGCGACTACCTAGGCTTGAGGCTAGGGTTTCGAGTGAATACGACTACCTAGGCTTGAGGCTAGGGTTTGGAGAGAGTGCGACTTCCTAGGATCAAGGCTAGGGTTTAGGAAGGATGCAGCTACCTAGGATCAAGGCTAGGGTTTAAGAAGGATGTAACTTCTTAGGCTTTAGGCTAGGGTTTGGAAAGATGTAACTACCTAGGATCAAGGCTAGGGTTTAAGAAGGATGTAACTTCCTAGGCTTTAGGCTAGGGTTTGGAAGGATGTAACTACCTAGGCTTGATCCTAGGGTTTGGGGCGAATGTAACTACCTAGGCTCAAGGCTAGGGTTTGGAGAGAATGTGACTTCCTAGGCTTGAGGCTAGGGTTTGGAAAGAATGCGACTACCTAGGCTTGAGGCTAGGGTTTGGAGCGAACGCGACTACCTAGGCTTGAGGCTAGGGTTTGGAGCGAATGCGACTTCCTAGGCTTGAGGCTAGGGTTTGGAGCGAATACAACTACCTAGGCTCGAGGCTAGGGTTTGAAGACCGGAAGTATTTGAAAGTTGATCTTGGCTTAGACTAGGCAAGTTTGAGGTCTAAGAGTGCTATGGTTTGGGGAATGTGAGCTTGATACCTCATGGCTGGGTAGGCTCGATAGGTTAGACCTAGGCTAAAGTGCTAGGGTTCAGCTAGGGTAAGACTCAGACGGGTGCTAAGGAGACTGGGGCCTAATGGAATGGTAGGCGTGAGATTCAGAATCTTTCGATAGCTAGATAGGGTAGCCTTAGGACGTAAGGCTTTCAAGTGGGTAAGTCTTTTGTCCTAAAGGAATCGCGTTATGGGTTAGAATTGGATGATCCTAGAGTGTTGAGAGTTTAGGCTAGGTACAAGCCATAGGTGCGGGAAATGGGTTTGGAGATGTGACCATGTTGGCGCTTAGGACAAGATTTGAGTCTCAAAGACTTGTTCAAGTACAATAGGTACCTAATAGGATTGGGTATGTTTAGGACCTAAGTTTGTCTTAGAGGTCATGCGCGTGACCAAGCTTGTTTGGCGATTGCGAAGGTAGGTTAGGGATGGGACCAAAGGTGTTAAGGACACGGGTTTTGGCCTGATGGGTATTGAGATCTCTATGATATGGCATGGTATGCGCGAGATACTATTTGCTTGAGCAGGTTCGAGGTTTGGACTCGTTGGGGGAGCGAGGTTTGAGATCCATGGAGTTTAAGGAGAGGATCGCGTGGATTCGAGGTTTGGACTCAGCTCAGATTAAGTAGGTTAGACCTAAAGGGTAGAAGGTCAGACTAGGAAGTCTTTTGAGGCTAAATGGGTGACACTATGTTTAAGAGCGGCAGGGCCATGGTTTGGATATGACGGTAGGCGTAGATAGCATCGTTTTTGTTGGACCGAGCAGGCTTGGGAACTAAAGAGTTCTAAGGGTCGAGATCTAAGGTTATAGACCTAGAGGGTAGAAAGTCTTGTGATCTAAGGGGTTTAGGAGTTGAGACCTAAGGTATGGATCGGATATGCTAGAGACCTAAAAGATAGGTGTTTGGTAGACTCGGATGGTCTTGGGATCTAAGGTTATAGACTTAGAGGGTAGACTGGGTAGAACTAAGAGGTTGGACCTAGGAGGATAAGAGAGCTATGGCTTAGACAGGGTAAGAACAAGTATGTGTTGGTAGGTTTGAGATCTAGGAGATCTGGTAGGCTCGGGACCGGTAGGTTCGGGACCTAATGGGTCATTCTAAGGATTTGGCTTTGGTAGACCGGTTTAAGGTTTGAGATTTTGGATAGAGCTGGTTTGAGGCCTAAGGAGTCGCGGTACGAACTTGTAGAGGGTCTAGCTAAGGGGTTATGGTGTAACCTAGGTAAGACTCACTGGGTAGGCTCGGGACCTATGGTTTTTGGATCAGGTAAGTTTGGGACCTAGAGAGTTGGGGGTTTAGTCCTAGGGGTTCCCTAAAGTGTAGGAGATAAGGTGAAGGACCGAGTCAGTTTAAGAATCACAAAGATTGGTCCTAGATGGACCAAGGATGTTTTGCAATTTTGTGGAGACCGAGAGTGCGGGTTTATAAACAAAGTGTCGGGGAAGAGAGAACTTTTGAAAGTGTTATGATTTTGTAAAGATGCCTCATGATTAATTATGATTCTAACCATCCAAAGAGCTCGTCACGTGCCGAGTTTGACGATGAGAGGTGCCCTTCTTCTAAGTACATCCTTGTTGAAGCCTCGGTATTCTCTGGGAAACCACATAGTCGACCCATTCTGTTGGGGATTCTCTAATTTGGTGAGCGGGTACCCTTCCTCCTTTGAGAAATTCTATGTCGAACTTGATGATGAGGGATGCCCTTCTTCTTAGTATGTGCTTGTCGAAGCCTCGATATTCTCCCAGAAACCACATAGTCGACCCATTCTGTTGGGGAAGCCCTAGTTCGATAAGGGTGTAGAGCGGGGTATCCTACCTCCTTTAAGACGCACCATTTTTTCTGCCTAGACCGCCCTTGCGGGTTTTCAATCTAGCGGGCATCTCTTTTGCGTCATCATTTTTTTTTTATTTTTTTTTTTGAAATCATTCAGTCGACTCAAAAAAGGAAAAAAGAATTGTTTGAAAACATGCGGGGCATTTTGGGGAGAGTAAGAGAGAGAGAGATAGTACTCACATTTTGACTCTTTGGGCAACTGAGTGTATATATGTACAAAAGGGAGGAAGCCCCTGCTTGACAGAAAGTAAGTGTTTAGCTTTTCCTAGATTGTAGAACAGAAGACTTGTCGAGACATTTGAAAATTGTTTTATTCAAGATTCTCATTTGATTGCTCGAGAATGAACCTCGTTGATTAGTTATGCATCTTATGATTATGTTTTAGACAATTAGTCTCGAAATAATAAATGTTTTGATCAATTGTGAGTGAAGAAGTCAGGAGTAGAAATATGGGGCAAGAGAGAAGAGAAGGAAAATTGGCTACGAGGTGGGTTGTGTATATTTTGGACCGGACCCTAAGGTTGCCTACGTTCTCCTCAAGGTGACAGGTCCGCGTAGTTCGGGGGAGGCCCGGATGATGATGAAGTTGGGGTTGAGTTTAGAGGTGTGAGGTTCGTTTAACTGAGGTGAGTTGTTCCTTGTCGAGGCAGGCTGCATCATTGTAGCTCATTGCCGTGGCTTGCTCCATTCTAGATGTCATGGGCTGCTGCTGCCGTGCTAATCTTCTTTGTGGGGAAAGAAAGAAAAATAGAACATTTGAAGTGAAAAGAAAATGGGACTTTTATTTGTCTATGGTGATAGCCCCTTCTATTTTTCTTTTATTTCTTTGTGCACACCCTTTTTTTGCCTAGGCCGCCCTTTCGGGTTTTCAACCTAGCGGGCTTCTTTTTTGTGCAATGCTCTAACTTTTGCCTAGGTCGCCCTTTTGGGTTTCAACCTAGCGAGCCCCTTTTTTATATATATATATACATTTGTACATGAAACATTGGGCAAGACGAGCCCCTAGTTTTCTTTCGCCTCTCTCGATTGCGAGGTAGCCTCCTTATAGTTCAAGCGGCCTTTTGCTGGCGGCGGGCATCTTAGCCCCTTGATCTTCACCGGTAGAGCTCCATCGGATTATCACGTGCACCTATTAATGGCATGAATGACCTCATACATTCCTTTTATATTTGTGATGGGATACGGACAGCACCGGTGTATCGGTATGTAGTACTTATGAAGGGAACAAACAACCCCTTAAATTGTGGCAGCATGGATGTCTATTTGATGATGAGCAACCGCAGTCCATTTCTTTGTCATGACTGTATGGAAAAGGGGTCTAATGGTGGGATGAGAGGCGTATGAGGATAGTGTATGGGAGAAGGTGTATATAGAGAGTGTACATGAAGGGTGTACAAGGGGTGAGTGTGTAGAGAGAGTGTATGGGGGTAGAATGTAGAGAGAAGAGAAAGTGATTCGTTCATCCCAATTGGTCAAAGCATTTGTTATCTTGAGACTAATTGTGTACTTAGTTATGTGAATGGTTTGTGGGTCCATTTACCTATTAATTAGTCATCATTAATGAGTAAGATTAAGATTAATTCATCATATAAAGATATAGCAATCAAGTGAAGATGGTGAATAAGACAATTTTCATGGAATTGATTTATGCAAGATTATGTCTCAAGTCTAGAGAGAAAAGAAATAAAGACTCTTTTATTATTTGAAAGAAAAACGACTAATCCGGGGTGGACTTTTACTAAAGAAACAAAGATAGTCCAAGGCGGACTTTTGACTAAAGACACTCTAGAACCTACGAAGACTGAATGACTCTTTTTATTTATTATTTAAAGGGGGTAGCCCCAGTTTGCTCTTTCTTGTTTGGACTTTCCTCACGCCCATGCATTCCTATCGCGGGTGATGGCTCCGCTATCAATGAGGCTTTGGATCTTCCTTTTCAATTGGAGGCAACCTTCAGTGTCATGCCCAATGTACTGGTGGTATTTGCAGTATTTGGAGGGATCCAAGTCTGGTCTTACCCTGTTTGGTTCATAATTGAGTAGAGGAGCCAACTTGCCGGCTCGAACCAAACCTTTGAAGAATTTGGCTAACGGCATACCTAAGTCATCG
Organism: Campanula takesimana; assembly: GCA_026119855.1. NCBI lineage: Eukaryota > Viridiplantae > Streptophyta > Magnoliopsida > Asterales > Campanulaceae > Campanula > Campanula takesimana. Next base: position 440,367 of record JAOWBW010000122.1, on the reverse strand, counting down.
AATTCGCGCTCGTCCTTCCTTTCACGAACTGTCTTTGAGGGTGATTTAGGTACCGGTACCCCTTGTTGATGAGTAGTCATAGGAGGCATCCCGACGGGGAAAGTCTGTGGCGGCCCGTACATTTGAGGAGCGTACGGGTGTTGAAATTGAGAAAGAGGGAGAACTCGGCTGAGGTAATCATAAACGCCACGAATGTCAGACAAATGGCGCCTCTCGATATTTCTTAGGGTCTTATGCATCTCCTTCTGAAAGTGTGTTGCTTGCTCGTTGAGAATGGCCTTAAAGTGGATTGCTTGTTCATCGAGGATGGCTTCGAAGTGGGATGCTTACTTACTGAGAGCAGTACCGGTGTAGAGGATTGTCTCGGGATCTTGGGTAGCAGCTTCAGTTGCAACTTCGATGTTCCTTGCAGCCGACATGATGCAGGATTCTTTAATGGTTGTAGATGAATTAGGTCGTTGAATTTAAATTAGATTCATATTTAATGATAAGGCATCGTTATACAATCGCTTTTGGAAAAGAGTCGGTCTCCACGTTTTGAAATGCATTTTTGACAAAAATTTGAAAGTTTGACCGGGCCGAAGTTGCCTACGTTCCCCTTACCATGAGGGAGAGGTCCCACACAATAGGAGGCTCATGTCGCCATAGTTCGAGTCAAGTTAGACTTTTAAAAAGAGGTGAGAGATGACCATAGGGGTCAAAAAGAGGGAGATGACTCGGTCCTTGGTCAAGCATGGGTGAGGAAGACCTATAGGAGTTGGTTTTGATTGAGTCGGGTATGGTTTGACCTAAGGTTTGACCTAAATTTGACCTAAGGTTTGAGACAAGAAGTGGTTCAAGCTAGAATGCGACAATAATGGTGGGTTGACCTAGATGGGTGTAGGATGGGTCGACCAAATTGAGAAAAGGTTGGATTGACCTATATGGTGAATGGATCAAGATAGCGGGTTGTAACGGGTTGCCTATGGGATGATCTAAACAGGATAGGCATGGTTTGACCTAAGCGGGTCAAAGGTTGACCTATTCGGGTTGGTGGACTAAGGAAGGTTGGAGATTGACCTAGATGGATCCAAGATAGGTAAGTCGACCTAAGCGGGTCACGGGTTGACCTTGACGGGTCAAAGGTGAAGGGGTAGTTTTAACCTAAGACGGACAAGTTGAACCTAAACGGGTTGACCTAGGTTGGTCTGGACGACGGTGGGTCAAATAATGACCTAGGTGGGTCAAGATGACGGTTCGACCTAAGCGGGTTAAGACCAAAGGTAATTGGGTTCACCTATGGAATCAAAGATTGACCTAAGAGGTCGAAAACGGATAAGGTTGATCTAGGAGTCCAAGTTTGACCTAAGAGGTCAAGGTGATTGGGTTGACCTAGGAGGTCAAAGGTTGACCTAAGAGGTCAACGGGTGATAATGTTGACCGAGGGGGTCAAAGGTTGACCTAAGAGGTCAAGGGTTGACCTAAGGGGTCTGAGGTGATAAGGTTGACCTAGGTGGTCAAGGGTTGACCTAAGAGGTCGAAGGCGGATAAAGTTGACCTAGGCGGTCAAGGGTAGACCTAAGAGGTGAAAGGCGGATAAGGTTGACCTAAGGGGTCAAAGGTTGACCTAGGAGGTCAAAGGTTGGGAAGGTTGACCTAGGCGGTCAAAGGTTGACCTAGGAGGTCAAAGGTAGATAAAGTTGTCCTAAGAGGCCAAAGGGTGGTGGGATTTTGACCAAAGCGGGTCGAGATGAAGGGTAGACCTAAATGGATCGCAATGATGGGTAGGTAACCTAGATAGGCAAAGATGAGGAATTTTGATAGATGGCCCAAGGGGTGAGAGATGGACCTTAGAGGTCGCCTAGATGCAATGCACATTTTATTTAACGAAAAGTTTTGCATTTATTTACATCCTAAATGGTTGGTCCAATGAGTGTCCTAATCTCTATGTGTGGGTTGACATAGGTAGGATAAAGGTTCCCACTGCTCGTGGAACGTACACGGTGAGTGGAGTAGACGAGTGACTCGAAAAGAGTGCGACAGTAGCGCACAAATTCCTGCACATCGAATACTCCGGGTAATGGGGACCTTTGCAGTGCTGACACGGACTAGTGGTAGTGTGTGGAAAGAAACTAATTCTTTTTAGGGAGAAAAGAGAGAAGTTTTTGAATTCTTGAATGATGCAATGCAATGCAAGAGAGAGAGAAGAGGGAGAGGATAAGAATGTACAAGGGAGCATAGCAAAGTCTCGTTTGACCTTAGTACTATAGGGAAAGTACAAAAAATACATGTATTGAAAAAAATACAATGTACACATATTAACATGGCAAAAATACAAGGTGCATGTGCAAACATGGCAAAGTGTGAGGTGCATGTGTAAACATGGCAAAGTGTGAGGTGCATGTGCAAACATGGCAAAGTGTGAGGTGCATGTGCAAACATGGAAAAGTGTGAGGTGTATGTGTAAACATGGCAAAGTGTGAGGTGCATGTGCAAACATGGCAAACATCATGATGTAAACGAAAGTTAGACCCACTAAGTTTGAAAAAGTTTCAAAGCAGTCCCCAGCAGAGTCGCCACTGTGAATATGTGTGTTTGAATTTGGGATATTCATAGCAACATTAAAATTATGAGAGTCGCCACGCCGTTTTAATTATAGCCAAAACATTGAGAAAAGCATGTTAATGGGTTCGGGGGTCAAATTACAACAAGAGAAGAATATTCACGTTATCACTCCTATTGCCCGAATTGATCGGTCTTTCTATCATGATGCGGTGTATGTAGTGTGTTAGTGATTGAGACCGGATCCAAAGATTGCCTACGTTCCTCTCAATGTGAGAAGCTCAGGTCAGCGTAGTTCGAGAAGAATTTAGAATAGGCAGAAGAATCGGGATCATGCATAATAAGGGGGAATTACCTAAAGATTAGGGTTTAGAAGTAGTTCCTAGATCATCCTTGGGTTGATGAACCCTAGATCATCATTGGCTATGAAATAACATGTTAACATGAAGATCGCAACCCTATATATAGCATAAATAAGGTTTTAATCTAAGAACATGATGAACATATGAAGAACATATTATGAACATATGAATGTCATGAAGAAAATATGAATAAAGATGTTAGGAACATGAACATTATGAAGAACACATGAATAAACATATTAAGAATATGAATATTATGAAGAACACATGAATAAACATATTAAGAATATGAATATTATGGATCTAAATTAATAATATGGCAAGAACATGAAGAAAAAGTTAGAAAACTTACCTTTGTTGACAAGACATAACCTTGGATCTTCTTGGGATTCTTGAGAGTGTTCTTGGAGGCTTGAATGACTTGATTTGGGAGCAAAATCGTCACTTGGAAGCTCTAAAATTCGGATCCCCCGATTATGAGGCAAGGGAGGTCTTTAAATAGGAAACTGATGGAGAGATCTGACGGTCCAGATCATCCGGGGCGGATGTGGCCGCGTGGCCAAGATGGAGGGCGGCGGCGATGTTGGCCGCGTGGCCAAGGTTGGAGCTTGGGCGAATGTGGCCGCGTGGCCATCATTCCTGGCTGACTTAATTATTAAGCTAGGGTTTTGCATGTTTTATGGAAACTCTATTTTGGCCATCTTTAAGATGTTCTAGAACAATTAGGTATATTTTGGGAATCCGGGACAAGTCTTTGCAAGGTTTGTAATTCCTATAAAGTCCTTGTGTATTTGGGAAATCCCTAATAAACTCATTTTCAGATCGGGTACTAACAGTTACATGTAATCTTTAGCATAAATTAATAAATAAAACAATTCTCTTTTATTTCTCTTTTATTTCCCCTTTCTTTTCACTTTAATTGTTAGCACTTTTTATTGAAGGACATTTAACATTAGAACACCAAAAGTAGCAAGACCCACGTAAGCGGGGCGCAATGGGTGTTTAAGTACTTCCCTCTCCGTCACTTAACCCCCGAACCCTTCTCTCCCGAATCTCTGGTTTTCGTACAAAAATTAGCTTTCTTTAGGTTTTCTCGCGTTCCTCTAAAAACGCGGGTGGCGACTCTTAAAATCAAGTAGACATCCTAGGTTAATTCACCGCTTTAGCCAAGCCGTGGTTCCCCGGGGTATCTACAGCATCAAAGTTTAAAGTGTTTGACAAGACTAGGATCCAAAGTTTCTTATTCATAAACCGGGTTTTGGAGATCAATCACCTCCACATCCGCGCTATTAACAACATCATTCTCAAAATACGGTTTTAACCATTGACCATTAACTTTGAATCCCTCGTCTTCGGAGAGACTAGAGATCACAACCGTCCCAGCGGGGACACCTCTACATAAGGGCTAGTCCACCGAGACCTTAATTTGCCCGGAAATAAGCGAAGACGGGAATCAAATAAAAGGACCTTTGACCAACCTTAAAGTCCTTTCTAGTTATCATCTTGTCATGCCATATCTTCGCTCGCTCTGTATAAAAGGTTGTTCTCATCTCTCCTAATCTCATCCAACTCACTCAAATTCAATTTTCGCTCCTCACCGGAACCCTCCAAGTCCATGTTCTTACAGGTCTTTAGTTAATTAAAATGTCTTGTTCTTGTGTCTTTAGTTAATTAAAATGTCTTGTTTTTACAGGTATTTTATAGATCTGCCATACACACCCTAATATAATGGTATCAGAGCTCAGTGAGAGCCACTATAGCACCAGGTTGCTCTTTTTTATGTCTTTATGATACTTTTCATGTTTCTCGTAAAATTTGACATTTTCAGGGACTAGACACCATGGTAGGCGAGCATCGTAGGCGCGAGCATGGTACTCAAGTTTCTAGTGGTCACAAGCAAAGAATTGCAATAGCGAGGGCCATTCTTAAAGATCCACATATTCCTAGTTTGGATGAAGCAACAAGTGCACTAGATTAGGCGTAAAAAATCATCTTATCTGAGTATTATTTCCGAAAGAATGCTGCTATGCCAGCTCCGATTGTAACACCCCGAATTTTCTTAATGTATCTTGAGCATTTAATGGCATTTAATATCCATAAATAACAATAATAAATACTTCAATTTAGGGTTCACAACAGCCCCTTTATTAACCATAATTTCAAAACAATAGCGGAAGCGTAACTTAAACATGTCTTGGTAGGCAACAACCTTAACCTTCAATGTACTTCAACTTACATCAAATAAATAAGCGTACTTAAAACTACTAAATCAAGAATCTTCAATCCACCGTCTTCCCACGGCTACTTTCCTTGTCTTGTCCTTCTACTTAAATCCTGAAAACAAAATTTATAGAGAAGGGATGAGCGAACGAATGCCCAGTAAGTTCATACGTGGCCTCTCCGGTTACTAAGGAGAGACGACCAGAACGAATACTTAGAATAACTTTTCAAAGATAGGTTCAGTTACTTTTGGATTCAAGGCTGCAGAACAATACAGTCTTATTACTTTTAAGATTTCACTTTCAAAGGATTATGGCACTACAATCCAAAGGATTCATTCAAGTTTCCGTCAATTCCTTGGTAACGTACATTATAACCTCAATGCCAAAGGTACAATTTGTACACCTAGCTTCTTCAGCCAATAGTGTGGGTCGAAACATATATGGTATCCACACACATATGCTCGGGGTCTAGAATCATCCTTGTAATCAGACAATTCCTGAGAGAAGGCATGTGATCACTCATGCAATCCCTAGTTTAAGGACGAGTCTTTTCTAACTGGACTGTCCGTCAATGTCTTTTCTAACTGGACATTGGATGCCTTAACAAGTAAGTGGTTAACTTACAAGTTAAAATTAGAACATACCATGGTACAAGTATGTGATACAAGTTTCAAACTTCGATACTTAGTAGATCGATGGGGACATCACTAAGTATAGATTATTTCAAGGAACGTTCAATAACGCAGAGTTCATTCAAATACTATCATGCCATACTGATAGCTGTCTTTAGAAAGAAATACCGAATTCCAATAAACAGGAGTTCAAATACTGTAAGGAACGTAATCCCTTACCTGAATTGCTTTTCCTCGCAATCTTCTCCTTGTGCAAATCTACAAGGCACGGAGTAATTTACTTTAGTACTCTCTACATTGTTAACTATTTGTACTTAGTTAACTGAGAGATGCGTTTTAACTTCTTTACTTCGTTACTTCTTTCTTTATGTTTAAGTTTCTGACTTTGATTTACTAGTCAGTCCTTTAACTTTGATATAATTGCAATCAAGTCCTTTAACTTTGGGTTAATTACAATTTGGTCCCTCAACTTTGGGTTAATTGCAAATTGGTCCTTCAACTTTGGATTAATTGCAATTTAGTCCTTCAACTTTAGTTCAATTACAATTTAGTCCTTCCACTTTGGATTAATTGTAGATTAGTCCTTCAACTTTAACTCAATTGTAATTTAGTCCTTCCACTTTGGATTAATTGCGGATTAGTCCTTCAACTTTCCTTTAATTACAGAAAGGTCCTTGGACTTTGGTTTTGTTCATAAGGTCCCCTAAGTTTCTCTTCTTAATCACTTAGGCCCCTCTAACTTCAAAGGTTTCCTTTTTATTCCTTCTAACTTTAATTCTTTTCAGTTTAGTCCTTTTCGGTTAGGAAACTAACTGAAATTTCTAATCTTATTCTTTCTCATTAACTTTTTAACCTTCTAGGTCTTCCAAGGGTTTATTCTATTTCCTCAAGTTATTTTTCTAACTTGTTAACAATCCTTTTAACGATTTTTGTTTTCTTTCCATTAGAAACTTAACGAAAACACTAACTTTCCGTCCCAATTCTTAACATCTTTAATCAAGAATTAACACCCATAATTCCTCATCATGGCCGAAACATGCAAGATCTAAAATCCATTGATTTGATCAATTTTCTAGTTCTTTAAAATTTTTCTAAATTCCCAAACATCAATATTATTCACAATACACTTAACAACGATCATTTAAATCAACAAAATAATTTTTTTTAATGATCTAGGCCATTCGGCCGAAACTGTTCAAAAGGGGAAATCCATATTTTTTTCTTCTTTTGATAAACCCAATTCAACCTCAATGATTTATATGTTAAATTCCCAAGCATTGCATAATATAAATCAATTCAAAACTTGAATATAAAATCAATCTTAAAATCAACTAGTATCAAGATTACTATGTTTTATTTTTTTTTTCCATACTATTTAGATTAACCCCAAAATCCTTTAAATTTTTATCATCATTCACTAGCATGCAAAACCCTAATGTTCATATTCATAATTCATGCGTAGATTAAGTTTTAATAATCCAAAATCAATGAAATAAATTTTGGAGAGTAGGATTTAGTATTACCTTGAGAATGATCGGATTGGATCTCCAAAATAATGGCCAGAATTTTTCTTCTCCCCCCTCCTTATGCTCGGCCGGCGGCTGCTCTAGGGTTAGGGTTTTGTTTTTCTTTTTTTTTTTTTTGAGTTTATGATAATAATGATTTCCTAAGTTGACTAACTCATTAATTTATACTTTGGGTTGGTTCCTAATTGGGTTGGGTTTTACTAATACTATTTTCGGGCCAATTCTAATTCCTTGGGCCCACTTCTTTAAATTACTTTATAATTCTAATTATCATTTAATTAGTTTAACCAAAAACCGAAATTACATTAAATAATTAAATAAAATTCCGGTTATTACATTCTTACCCCCTTAAAAGAAGTTTGTCCTCAAACTTTGATAATGCTTACTCCGAGAAGATGTCCGGGTACAATTTGCGCATTTCACTTTCTTGTTCCCATGTCGCTTCTCTTTCTGAGTGATTGCTCCATTGCACTTTTACATAGGGAACCGTACGCTTTCTTATGACCTCGTCTTTTCTGTCGACGATCTTGATTGGTCGTTCATCGTACGTCAAATCTGCCCGAACTCTTAACTGCTTGTATTCTATCACATGACTCGGATCATGAATATACTTCCTTAGCATGGAGACATGGAACACATTATGCACTCCAGCTAATACCGGCGGTAACGCCAATCGATAAGCCACTTCTCCGATCTTATCAAGAATTTCGAACGGTCCCACATATCGTGGACTTAACTTTCCCTTAATCCCAAAACGCATAACTCCCTTCGTGGGTGATATCTTTAGGAATACTCGATCCCCTGGTTGAAACTCCAGTTCTCGCCTTCTATTGTCTGCGTAAGATTTCTGCCTACTTTGCGCAGTCTGTAGCCACTTTCGAATCTGTTGTACCTTATCTGCCGTGACTTGTACAAGTTCCGGTCCACTTAACTTCCTCTCGCCGACTTCATCCCAACATGCCGGTGATCTACACTTCCTCCCATACAATGCTTCATATGGTGCCATCCCAATACTGGCATGAAAGCTATTGTTGTATGCGAATTCCACCAGTATGACTCCTTTAGATCCCTATACATTTTGGTACTCCCCGGATGTACAGAGAACTTCGAACAATGAGCTTCTCTCAGTATCTCTCTCTTAATTTCATCATTATTTGGCACCCATACTCTCTTTTGGTATCTCAGAATTTCATCTTCACCCATGTGAAGATCCTTTGCTTGCCCATTTCCGATTAGAGCTTCTCTCTCCTCGTCTAACTCTTGTGCCTCTTTAATCCTGCCCAACAGTGCAGGCTGTAACGTCAATCTAGCCAAATATCCATTTACCTTCACCACTAAGTTCATCTCCTTGACATCATTCCACATACTTACCCCCTTAGAGATCAACGTCGCCAACATTCCGTGATTCTTTCTACTTAAGGCATCTGCCACCTTGTTAGCTTTCCCAGGATGGTACAATATTTCACAGTCGTAATCCTTGAGAAGCTCCAACCATCTCCGTTGTCTCATGTTCAACTCCTTCTGAGTGAAAATGTACTTAAGGCTCTTGTGATCTGTAAAAAAATCTGGCATTTCACGCCATACAAATAATGTCCAAATTTTCAAGGCAAATACTACTGCCGCTAACTCCAAATCATGGGTCGGGTAATTCTTCTCATGTACTTTCAACTGCCTAGATGCATAAGCTATAACCTTATCATTCTGCATCAACACTCAGCCTAGCCCTTTAAGCGAGGCATCGTTATATATTACAAATCCATCCGATCCAGACGGTAAAGCAAGAACTGGTGTGGACACCAATCGTCGCTTCAATTTCTCAAAACTCCTTTCACATTCTTCTGACCAACAAACTTTGCTCTCTTAAAATCTGCAGTACTAACCTTAATGCTCTTCATATTCTTCCTTGGTCCTCGAATACACCAAGATATCATCAATGAATACAATCACACACTTATCCAGAACTTCTGAAATATCCTATTCTTAAGTTCCATAAACGCTGCCGGTGCGTTAGTCACCCACACGGCGTCACTACAACCTCATAATGACTATACCTTGTTCTAAAGGCTGTCTTAGCTATATCATCCTTCTTCTTCACAATTAATACCGGTGCACCCCATGGTGATACACTCGTTCTAATCAAGCTCTTATACAACAACTCTTACAGTTGCTCCTTTTATTCTTCAATTCTGACGGAGCCATTCTATACGGCGCCTTCGATATTGGTGAAGTCTCAGGTACCAAATCGATAGAAATTTTTACTTCTCCTTATGGAGGTATTCCCGGTAAATCCTTAGGAAACACGTCCTTGAAATATCTAATCACAGAAGGTGATTCTACGGTTACTTCCTTCTTGCTCGTATCATCAATGTACGCCAAGAATCCTTCTCATCCTTTCTTTAAAAGCTTACGAGCCTTCATTACCGATATAAGGTTCGATCGGGTTCTAGGTTTCGTTCCTTGAGAACATCACTCTTCTCTAGATAGTAATCTAAAGTGGACTTCTTTCTTTAAAACAATCCACATGGGCATGGTATGCAGTCAACTATAGTCCATTCCCAAGATTACATCAAATTCTTCGAAGTCCTAAACTAATGAGATCAACCTCAAGTTCTTCCTCGTCCATTTTCAAAGGACACTTCCTAGATATAGACGTAATAGGGATTGATTCTCTAGTTTGAATACCCATAACTAAAGAATTCTCTAACGCCTCATGAATTAAATACATATTCTTAGCCAAGCAATCATTTGGCACTTCTTATCAGAACCTTTCCCTTTGACGTCGTTCTTATTACCATCATTTCTATTGCCGTAGCCTTTATTCTGGTACTTACTTGTACTACCTTCCTTTTCGCGATCATCAGTAGCCTTCCTTTAGATTCAGTCGACACTTTCTTAGTTGACTCTTCTTCTCTTTTTGCTTACTGCGATAACTATCAGATTCTTTCTCTACTATCCTTTCCCTATCCAACACTTGGTCATAGGTTGGTAGCATTAATGGATTAATTCTGTATTTGATTCGGTTGTTCAAACCAGCTTCAAATTCTCGAGCCTTTTGCGCTTCATCATCGAAGAGTGTTAGGGTAAATTCTAGCAATTCGATGAATCTAGTACCATAGTCGTTCACCGTCCTACTTCCTTGAGTTGGCATCAAAAACTTAGCCTCTCTGGCGTTTCAAACACTTGCCGGATAATATGGTACTATCATTAGTTATCATGAATACGAGACTTTTTCACGCACTCTCATACTATAGCTCGTCTCTACAGACTAACATTCAATTTATAGGTCATTCACTAAACCACTGGTCGTTTCAACAGACCATCACTATCTTCATTAGTCAACTTTACTAGACGTATGGGTCGCTTCATTAGACCATTTCTATTTTCATAGGTCATTTCAATAGACCATAATCACTTTCATTGGTCGTTTCAATAAACCATTCTTACTTGTTCCAGGTTAACTCGCACATTTAACCCTATTACTCACGTCAACCCAAGCATTGTACTATGCCTAGTACTTTTACATAAATAGGCCGTCCCCAAAAGACGTAATTTTTGACAAAAGATCGGTCTACTAGATCTCTGGTCGTTCCAATAGACCAATTCTCCTTAGGGAAGTCATTTCACTAGACTTTACTTATTAATCATAGGTCGATTCACTAGACCTACTCTCATTCACACTTGGCCGTTTCACTAAGCCTATTACTCTTAACCGTTTCAATAGGTTATTTTATTCTTGTTTCGATCGCTTCAATGGATCAAAATTAACTTTACTTGGCCGTTTCACTAAACCTATTACTCTTATACTTAACCGTTTCAATAGGTTATTTTATTCTTTCTTACTTGACCGTTTCAATAGGTTACTTTGGCCGTTTCACTAAGCCAATTACTTTCTCTTGACCGTTTCAATAGATCAATTTATTCTTGTTTCGATCATTTCACTAGACCAAAACTAATTTCACTCGGCCGTTACCATTGCCGTTTCCGTTATTTCCACTTCTGGTATTCATCTGCAGATTTACTTTTATTTTAGAACAGGTTCGTGTTCTAGCAACATTCATCACGATACAATACGTGCAGTATTCATGGTATATTTAACATTACTATTCTTTTACTAACAGGTACTTGTTAGTTTTGAATCGTGTTCGTAGGTCTTTTGTACTAGACCGTTATTCAGATTTGGTTAGTTTACTTTAACCTTTCTTCTCCGGTTCAGGAGTTTTCATACTTCATAATTTACAACCGTTTTACTTGGTTGCTTATTATTTCTTTACTTCACTAGTTTTTATTACTTAACTAGCTTTAACTTGTTCCAATGGTCGTCTTACTTCGTACCATGGTTACGGAGATCATTTCAAATCACTCCGATGCTTTCCCTTGTCTTTTCTTGACAAGTTAACTTTGGTTTACACAACAATAGTAATTTCAAAATTTTTGGGTATTTAAATTAAATAATTAATTTTATTCAACTAAGGTGTGAGATTTAAACATCCCAAAATACACCCAAAATTCCACTTTGACATAAGAAAATTTCTAACTATATTACTCCACTAATAATAAAGTAAAAGAATCTATTCTTATAACTATCTGTCATTAATTGCATCACTTCCCACAGTGTGCGTGTTCTGCTGCAAGTTGGTCATATTTCTCTTGCAATTCTAACTTCTCAGCCCAAATCTGATAGCCTGAAGTCCTAAGCCCTTCCTCATAAGCTTCTTGTTCATCTATCTTCTTTTTCAGTTCATTGTTTTGTTCTATCTCCTCCACCAGTTGTACACTGATTCGATTCCATTCGCGGTTAGCTCTAACCACATGGCTTTCTAGGCTTTGGACCTTTTTCAGCTGTACTGCTAACTTTCCTTCCACATACATCATGTCCTCATCGCGTTCTCTGATGACATTCTGTAGACTGTCGACTCCTCGAGTCTCCTCCTAAGCTCTCTTTTGGCTGAGCGAAGTTCCTTAGTTAGCTGCTTAATAATCTCCTCTTTAGCTTCTATTTCTTCCCTTAGAGTAGCACTGTACCTTACCGACTTCATGGGTCTCCTTGGCATGATCCTACACACGCCAATAGTAAACTTAATTAGTACATAACCCCAAGATTCCATTATAACATATTAATAGAATGCAATTAGACATACAATGAAGAGATTCTATTTCCCCAAGTATATTCATACTTTATGTACACTCTTAGTGTCATTCTTAGAGTTAGACTTTATCCTTTGAACTTCCTCAAGTAAGATCTTATTTAAGTCAAGTACTAAGTTCTCCCATTAATCCTAACTTCTAGTTTTCTCCCATAAGACCTAAAGCCATTGCTCTGATACCAACTGTAACACCCCGAATTTTCTTAATGTATCTTGAGCATTTAATGGCATTTAATATCCATAAATAACAATAATAAATACTTCAATTTAGGGTTCACAACATCCCCTTTATTAACCATAATTTCAAAACAATAGCGGAAGCGTAACTTAAACATGTCTTGGTAGGCAACAACCTTAACCTTCAATGTACTTCAACTTACATCAAATAAATAAGCGTACTTAAAACTACTAAATCAAGAATCTTCAATCCACCGTCTTCCCACGGCTACTTTCCTTGTCTTGTCCTTCTACTTAAATCCTGAAAACAAAATTTATAGAGAAGGGATGAGCGAACGAATGCCCAGTAAGTTCATACGTGGCCTCTCCGGTTACTAAGGAGAGACGACCAGAACGAATACTTAGAATAACTTTTCAAAGATAGGTTCAGTTACTTTTGGATTCAAGGCTGCAGAACAATACAGTCTTATTACTTTTAAGATTTCACTTTCAAAGGATTATGGCACTACAATCCAAAGGGATTCATTCAAGTTTCCGTCAATTCCTTGGTAACGTACATTATAACCTCAATGCCAAAGGTACAATTTGTACACCTAGCTTCTTCAGCCAATAGTGTGGGTCGAAACATATATGGTATCCACACACATATGCTCGGGGTCTAGAATCATCCTTGTAATCAGACAATTCCTGAGAGAAGGCATGTGATCACTCATGCAATCCTAGTTTAAGGACGAGTCTTTTCTAACTGGACTGTCCGTCAATGTCTTTTCTAACTGGACATTGGATGCCTTAACAAGTAAGTGGTTAACTTACAAGTTAAAATTAGAACATACCATGGTACAAGTATGTGATACAAGTTTCAAACTTCGATACTTAGTAGATCGATGGGGACATCACTAAGTATAGATTATTTCAAGGAACGTTCAATAACGCAGAGTTCATTCAAATACTATCATGCCATACTGATAGCTGTCTTTAGAAAGAAATACCGAATTCCAATAAACAGGAGTTCAAATACTGTAAGGAACGTAATCCCTTACCTGAATTGCTTTTCCTCGCAATCTTCTCCTTGTGCAAATCTACAAGGCACGGAGTAATTTACTTTAGTACTCTCTACATTGTTAACTATTTGTACTTAGTTAACTGAGAGATGCGTTTTAACTTCTTTACTTCGTTACTTCTTTCTTTATGTTTAAGTTTCTGACTTTGATTTACTAGTCAGTCCTTTAACTTTGATATAATTGCAATCAAGTCCTTTAACTTTGGGTTAATTACAATTTGGTCCCTCAACTTTGGGTTAATTGCAAATTGGTCCTTCAACTTTGGATTAATTGCAATTTAGTCCTTCAACTTTAGTTCAATTACAATTTAGTCCTTCCACTTTGGATTAATTATAGATTAGTCCTTCAACTTTAACTCAATTGTAATTTAGTCCTTCCACTTTGGATTAATTGCGGATTAGTCCTTCAACTTTCCTTTAATTACAGAAAGGTCCTTGGACTTTGGTTTTGTTCATAAGGTCCCCTAAGTTTCTCTTCTTAATCACTTAGGCCCCTCTAACTTCAAAGGTTTCCTTTTTATTCCTTCTAACTTTAATTCTTTTCAGTTTAGTCCTTTTCGGTTAGGAAACTAACTGAAATTTCTAATCTTATTCTTTCTCATTAACTTTTTAACCTTCTAGGTCTTCCAAGGGTTTATTCTATTTCCTCAAGTTATTTTTCTAACTTGTTAACAATCCTTTTAACGATTTTTGTTTTCTTTCCATTAGAAACTTAACGAAAACACTAACTTTCCGTCCCAATTCTTAACATCTTTAATCAAGAATTAACACCCATAATTCCTCATCATGGCCGAAACATGCAAGATCAAAAATCCATTGATTTGATCAATTTTCTAGTTCTTTAAATTTTTCTAAATTCCCAAACATCAATATTATTCACAATACACTTAACAACGATCATTTAAATCAACAAAATAAATTTTTTTAATGATCTAGGCCATTCGGCCGAAACTGTTCAAAAGGGGAAATCCATATTTTTTTCTTCTTTTGATAAACTCAATTCAACCTCAATGATTTATATGTTAAATTCCCAAGCATTGCATAATATAAATCAATTCAAAACTTGAATATAAAATCAATCTTAAAATCAACTAGTATCAAGATTACTATGTTTTATTTTTTTTTTCCATACTATTTAGATTAACCCCAAAATCCTTTAAATTTTTATCATCATTCACTAGCATGCAAAACCCTAATGTTCATATTCATAATTCATGCGTAGATTAAGTTTTAATAATCCAAAATCAATGAAATAAATTTTGGAGAGTAGGATTTAGTATTACCTTGAGAATGATCGGATTGGATCTCCAAAATAATGGCCGGAATTTTTCTTCTCCCCCCTCCTTATGCTCGGCCGGCGGCTGCTCTAGGGTTAGGGTTTTGTTTTTCTTTTTTTTTTTTTTTTGAGTTTATGATAATAATGATTTCCTAAGTTGACTAACTCATTAATTTATACTTTGGGTTGGTTCCTAATTGGGTTGGGTTTTACTAATACTATTTTCGGGCCAATTCTAATTCCTTGGGCCCACTTCTTTAAATTACTTTATAATTCTAATTATCATTTAATTAGTTTAACCAAAAACCGAAATTACATTAAATAATTAAATAAAATTCCGGTTATTACACCGATTACCAAGTAAACAAATTTCAGTGCTACCTACAGTTCAACAGGTAAACCAATAATCAATAGCAAATTTCTGTCATAAAAATAATTATTCATGCATGTAATTTTATTCGTGTTTTTTTTATTTTTTTATGTTACCTTAGAAATGGTGGGGTCATCATTGTTCTGAGTATTATTTACGAAAGAATCAGTCAACTTGCAATGCCACCGATGGTACCAAAAAGCATCAAGACGTAATCTGTGGAATCAGCGAAGGAGAAAAGTTTGTGGTTTCCTGTACTGGAGCTGCCCTTGAGTAGGGATGGCAACGGGGCGGGTTTCTCCAAAACCGAACCCGACCCTAACCTCAAACAGAACGACCCGACCCGACCCGAAGTCAATGAAACCCGAACCCGACCCGAGTGGCATAAAATCTAATTTTCCCATCTCATATTTGATTTTGCCTAATTTATGTTTAAGCTTAATTTGAATGAGTTATACAAATTAGTCTTAACTCATCAAAACCTCACTCACAAACAACTATAAAAATAAATTTAACAACACTTAATTTGACTTAGAAGGTCCTATATGAAAATAAAAATATATCACTTATACACTCGGGTCGGGTCGGGGCGGGTCAGATTGTAATACCGAACCCGACCCGAACCCGTGCGGGTTTTAAAAACTGTGATCCTAACCCTACTTTTTCGGGGCGATCGCCCTCGGGTTCGGATCGGGTTCGGGCGAATTGCCATCCCTACCCTTGAGCTTCACCTTCTCCTCCTCCGAGTCTCGGTCAACTTGATCATTGGCATGGTTCATCTTCGAAGTAAAAGCCTACTATTCCTAGAGCAACTACTTGTATACATCTTTTAACAGAAACAGAGAGAGAGAGAGAGAGAGAGAGAGAGTTTGTATATGTAGTTATTTAATAGTTGATTGATTTTTGCTCAGTGCTGGTATGTAATACTCCCTCCGACCCAAAATGAATTTGACTGTTCAAATTTTTTAAGAATATGAACACTTGCTTCACTAGCCATGTTTTTGTTTATGCACTTTTAAGCTTAAATTATGGAAGAGGTGGTCTCCCATGAGAACAAGGGGATCCGTCTCATGCATGAGACGGGTCGACCCATGACCCATGGGGCATGACCCGCCACGTGGCAGCCTCCCAGAGGTCCTTTTTTGTTTTTTATATTATTTTTTCGGCTTTTCAGCCGTTCACCAAAAGTAATAGTTATCATAACTTAATGTAATGATTGTATACATATAAAGTAACATTGTTCATAAGTAAACGTAACACCTGTTTTACAAAAACAAAAGCAAGTTTTACGCATTTTTTCAAATGTAATACTAACTATAATTACATGTAACCCAAACAATATCTAAATGTAATTATCATTTATACTAAAATGTAATAATGCTTTTGAAAAAATGTAAAATATTGTGTATTTTGATTTAATTTTTTGAAAGAAAGTAACATTTGAAAAGTAACAACTCATATATGAATGTATTTATTTGTACAAGTAAATGTAACACTTTAATAAAAGAAATTATAACATATTTCTATAGATAATGTAATACTTTTACATGTAACACTAATCAAGTGTTTTTAGCTCTAAAATGTAAATGGTTGAATTATTACTTTTTCTATACATATGTGTTACAATTATGTATAAATATTATTACATATAAGTAACACGTTTGTTACATTTTAGTTGTAATAAGTATTACTTTTGGCAAACGAAGAAAACATAAAAAAAAACACTGTTACTTTTCTGTATATATGTATTACTTTTATGTATACAAATTGTTACTTTATATGAATACAGTCATTACATTAAGTTATAGTAACTATTATTTTTGACAAACCAAAAAAAAAAATATAAAAATTTAAAAAAAGCAAAAAAAAAAAAAATTGGGCCTATGAGAGGCTGCCACATGGCAGGTTCCACCCCTGGGTCCTGGAGCTGGTTCGTGGGCCGGGCCGACGGGTCAAAAACCGACCCGTCTCATGGATGAGACGGATCATGCATGTGTGCACACAAGTTTTTGTCATTATGGAAATGGGAAGAACTTTTTTAGACAGTGAAAAATGACTTTTAGGAAGATCATTTTGGTATTTTTGATTGGGAAGTTTTGGTTAATATAAATACCCCATTTGAGTGGGCTCATTTCAAGTTTTGCTTAAAGAGCAAGATTTTGGTTGACACTGAAAGTCCTTATTTTGGGGCTTGAAAATAGACTATCCAGACTGGATCCTAGTCAAGCACCAGCTAGTGACCAAAAGTTTATTTAGAAGTGTCTAGTACTACATTTGGACTCAACTAGCATAAAGAGGAAAACGTTCAAAATTAGATTTCTTTGATTTTAAAACTAATCTCTACAAGAAAAAAAAAAAAAAAAAAAAAAAAGGATTATTTCACCTACTACCATTACAAAATGAGAATCACTTCTTTACCCATGTCAAAATTCAAAATTCAAAGTAAAAACCCGTATTTATGTTTAGAAGATGTCCAATACATCATTTTTTTTATTTTTAAAGCATGAAGTCGAGGGGACTTAAAGATTTGACATGTGTAAATAGCAACACTCCTGCAAAATATCTTCATTTGCGAAAGTTCCTTCAACGACTTGAAACCCGTCTGCCTGTTTTGCAATGACAACTCGGGAAGCCTTAGCCTCATGCATACTTATAGGCAGCAGTACAATCTTTTCTAAGACGACTTGATCCCTGAGAAGAAGCTTCAGAAAATATAAATCCGCCTCCGCTCCCCAATAGAGGTCAAACATCAGTTTCCTGAGACTTGGCAGACTCAGCTTCATATTAACGAACTCTGGGGGTACTTCTGTAAGAGCCTGCCAAATCAAACCAACTTCTATGATTAAGGCCTTAAATAGGAAAAATATATATTTATTTTTTTCCTGAAAAATATTGCCTTTTAATAAACTATTTCCATAATACAATACTTGAATTCGCTACAAGCAATAGTGACAATAGCGAATTTGAATTCGCTACAAGCAACAGTGACAATATTTATAGCATATTTAGTTTTAGCTGAATACCACTCCATGTCTTGTAGTATGACCAAAATTTGCAAGTCTAGAATTTAGGGTTAAACTAAATACGTTATTGCCAATAGCGAAGTTAGCTCAACCCTAAATTCTAATACGCTGGCGGCAAATAGTAAATTTAAGCCGGGGAATTTGCCAGTAGTAGCAGGTACGGAAAAATGGGTTACTTTGGGAATTACTTTTCTGAGTTTTGTATTTAGGTAAATACCTTTCTAAAAGTACTATTTTAAGAAAAGAATCGGAAAATAGCCGATAAAGCTGTGACACTGCTACAAGAAAGTTACGACATGTACCTCTTCATAAAGCTTCAAGCAACGGCCCAAGAAAACTGTTTCAAGGTTTGGTGATTGTTCAAGCAACATTGCCAATCCAAGTAGACCCGATATAGAATAATCTGTGTCCAGCTTCAGAGAGATGAGGTTATTGAAGGAGGGACGCTGGGGGAACAACAATTTGTCCGTCACAGCCTTCGTACATCAAAAATATAAATGTCAGAAGTGGGCGAGAAAATCACAAGTAAAACTATATGTACTGTAACTGCATGTTCTGTTCAAACACATTCAAATAATATACTCCCTCCGTCCCAAAATGATCTTCATACTTTTTTCGCCGTTATTACGTAGGAACTTTGAGCAATAATTTTAGCTTGATTTAATTGTCCTAATGAAAATCAAAAACTTGTTATTGATAGTATTTTTGATGGTGTATCAATAACAAGTTTTAGATTTCCATTAGTATAATTAAATCATCATAAAATTATTGCTCAAAGTTCCTTCGTTAGAACGGCAGAAAAAGTATGAAAACCATTTTGGGACTGAGGGAGTATCAAAAGAGAATGTAGATTACCAACAAGTACCACACACAAAAATGGGTCTACAAGTCTACAATTACTAATATTGTGTACATTTGAAACAGTAATGAATATCAAGAACACAATTAATTTGACTATCGTGCATATGTGAATGCTTGTGGCGCGGATGCAAAACTAACAGCCTAAGGGAACAACTCCAATGAAGCAAGGTAACCGCAAGCAGTAGTGGATCCAGGAACCAATCAAAGTGGGTTCACCAAAAAAAAAAAAAAAAAAAACAAGTGAGAGACAGGGTCATTTTCTTGCTCCCTGACTGCAAGAATTGGTATAAGATTGCCCAATCTAAAATCCATAAATGTATTTCAAGCCATAAAATTGCCTAAATTGCATAAAACCTTGCTATCTTCCATGAGAGTGCCTATTACATAGCCAGTCTGCATATGCAGGCAGGAAAGTATATGAATATTGGTGGGGCAAGAGGGAAGTTCCCTGGCAATTACTTTAGTTCTGCATGTAGCTCAAGGGCGGACCTAGGTAGAGGGTTTCGGGGGCCGCGGCCCCCGTTTGAAAAAAAATAAAATTACAAGTGCAGTTTTTTGTAAAGGTTAGGGGTGTTAGTGCAATTTTCTAAGCTTTGCCCCCCCTAGATGTAAAATAAAAAATACACTAACATTTTTTTGCCCCCTTATGCAATTTTTGCCCCACAACAACAACATTACCCCAGTGCCGCAAAGGCTCCCACCTATGGTGGGGTAAGGGGGGTCGATGTACGCAGCCTTGCCCCTGTATTAAAGCACAGAGAGGCTGTTTCCAGATGACCCATGATGAAAATTGCGTCGAAAATTGCATGGACTGACTGCTGCTTCATCACAAAGAAGCGCAGACAGTTTAGAGACCCATTTTGCTTTATTCCATCATATTCCCAAGCCAAAAAATAGTGAGTCTTTGGCTCCATCGGAAATGATGGGAAAATGCAATTTTTGCCCCCATTCACAAAAAATCCTAGGTCCGCCACTGATGTAGCTGTACCTTGCAAGAGCAAAAGGACCTCATTTTGACCCTGCATAAGCAAATTAAACGAATGGGCAATATATATTTGGATCTTACATGAGCTTCTATGCTGCTCCTATAAAAATGACATTCTTCTCATTAAAGAACATTCATCTTTAACAGCCATAGACACGTCTTCCTTCCCATCCACCTACACAGACTAATTTCCACCATTACATTGAGCAGTGAACAATATGGACCATTATATTACTCCCTCCGTCCCACTCGAATTAGGATTCTTGGTCAATCTAATTATATTTTGACCAATAATTTGAAGAAAAATAATTATCTTAATAAAAATCTAAAAATAGTTATTGAATTTATTAGTAACCGTGATACAATAACATTTTTTTAATTTTTATTAGCATCATTATTGTTTTTCAAATTATTGGTCAAAGTATAATTAGATTGATCAAAAATCCCAATTCGAGTGGGACAGAGGGAGTATATCCTAATACTCCTTGATTCCGTTTTCTACATTTTGTAATGAATTGCTCATGAACCTCTAAGTCATTAGCACTAGCAGATTGATAAGTCCAAGAGATGATGAAGTGAATTAATAATTCCTACGAATGGTTTCTCAAGTAATCCATTGCAATCTTTTACCATGCATAATTCTATCATAGATTATACGCATACCAGAATTCCAATCATTGCGCCCTTTACTGGATAAGTATACAGTGAACTAGCACTTTTTAAGAAAAGCCAAATTTACATTATCAGTACTGTCTACTAATGGGAGCTGTCAGCTAAAGTGGTCAGGCAACAGCAATGACATCAGGAGAAATGGATCAAGCAATAAAACATCAAGAAGGTCATATATATATATATATATATATATATATATAATATACTCCCTACGTCCCAGCTGAAGTGAGACTTTTTTCCCTTTTGGTCCGTTTCATCACAAGTGAGACTGCCTAAAATGGAAATGTTTTAATATATTTATAAGTTATAACCCCACTCATTTTCTCTCTTCATTTTCCACCACTCATTTTATTCAACCAACACTACTATTTATCCCACTCATTCTCTCTCTTCATTTTCTACCACACATATCTTCCTTTCTCTTAATTATTGTGCCAACTCCTCTAGTCCTACTTGTGCTGGGACGGAGGGAGTATATCAACAGCAACCGAGAGGATGGATATGCACACGATTGCTTACAGAGGAAGATCCACAATAATCAATATGCGTGCATGTGTACACAAAAAACTCCCACATTTGATAGGAAAATTTTTCTTTTGTGCTATATATCCACAAACTTCACCCAGTAATTAAGTAATTGTCTAGCTCAGTTGGTAAAGTGCACTTTAAGCCTTGAGGTCTTGAGTTGGCATTATTATATTTTTTTCATTTTACATATTGAAGCTTTGTGGTTTAATTTGTGCACCCACTTTAAATTTATTTCGGGTGCGCCAGTGATGGCTTATGCTCATCAGCTCATCTATACCAAATGCAAGTGATTCAGTATGTTATTCAAGAACTATCTCCAGTTCAATGAACAACATCATGACCAAAAGCACCTTATCATACACTAATCCCAAACTCTCACACAGAAATCAAATAATGCACAAATGGACTGACAACACAAAGTATTGATTTCTTCATTTGGGAGTTTTTAATACCAAATTTTATAGTAACCATGTTTGTCAATTTATGATCTTTATTTCACTTAACGACATTCATATAGTATCACGAATGCATATCAAACAATGAAACACAATCCATGTAAAAGTGCAAAGAATTACCTCATACCCCCAATTCTGACAATAAAGTTTTTTGACATTGGTATGGCTAAACAATCTCATAACCTTACTCCAAAACTGATAATTCTTCTCTTCCTCAATGAAACACATACTCCCCTCGATTAAAGCCGGTGAATCCACAAGCAAGTACCTTCCTACATGAAAGAAATTGATATTCAAATAACAAAGAGCGGGAGCAGTAATCTCGATTGATCCTTCATCACAATCATAAAACCAAAGCCCTAATTTCTTAAGCTTTGACGAAGCGATTCGAAGATGTTTCATCCCATAACACCGATTTATAGTCAAGAACTCCAGATTGCCACACAATTTAACCAAACAAATCAACAAATCATCTGGCAAATAAACCTGCTCCAAAATCAAAGTGCCCAGCGAAGTAAATTGAGTCGTGGTGGTTCCGGACAAATTAGCACCCAAATCTAGGTTACAGCGAGTGAGATACAGATTACGAACGGAGCTGAGTTTCAGAGTATAAAAAGGGAAAACGTAACAAATGTTGTTTTCGAAGTCAAGGTGATTGAACCCGCGGATGTAGGTGGAGGAGAAGGTTAACCGGAGGGAAGTGAGGTTGTTGTCGACGGCGTAACTGATGTAAGAATTGATGTCGAATTTGTGGAGGTTGATTTCTGGAGTGAAAGGGAAGGTGAAGGAGAGATTGGAGAGGGTGGCGTGGGAACGGCGGATTAAAGCGCCGGTGATGAAGTGGAAGAAGGAGTCGACGGTGGTGGCGGATGGAGGAGAGACGGTGTATTCGAAGGAGAGAGAAGGGAGGGAAGACCAGAGGTTTCGCCATTTGGGAGAGATTAGGCTTGCTTGGATGGTTTCTTGGATCGGTAGATTGGAGAGGATTTTGAGCCGGAGAGCCGCCGGTAAATCTTCCAGGGTCGTCGGGCAAGCCATCAGGAAATATGGCGGCCGTCAAGAATCTTTAGAAAGGAGTCCCAGAACAAATGTCCAAAATTGTTCTGATTTAAAACTAGGGTTAATGACAATTTAGGGCCTGAACTCCAGGGGTGCGTCTAAAAGGGTCCTGGTTTTTTTTTTTCCGCTAGATCAGGGCTCAATATCATAATTTTTCGGCAGTTAAGGGTTTTTTGACGGAAATCGTTAGAAAAGTCAGTTAAGTTCCATGTGCCGTGCACGTGATCAACATATCAGTTAATTCAAAGTTGACTTCATGTTTTAGGGGGTCAAATGTACAAGTGTAGAAATAAGGGGAGGAGAGAAGTAAACACTCTTTCTTCTTCAAATAAAACCCTACCCTAATCCCCATTCCCAGATCGAACCCACGCCGACCACCGACCAGATTCGACCTTCTCACCACTTTCCATTACATAATTTCACCTTCTTCAATCTACTCCTTCATCCAATCACCATTATCACAATGAACGACGCCACCGCCTTCATCCAATCACCATTATCAACAAATCAAACAAAAGCCATTTTAATAGCAAAACCACCCATTAATTATCACAATCTAAAATTTAAAGGACAAAACCAACCCAAAATTCAGAATTAAAGCCTTCTATCAAACTTAAATTTGAAAATTTTGAAAATGTTGAAACAGAGAGATGAGAACAGATCTGGGTTTTGAGCGGAGGTGTGGGGGAATGACGGGGTGAGATCTAGAGTGGGAACCGACGCCGAGAAGAAGGAGTAGGAGGTTAGGGCGGCTGCTTTGATGAATACAAAGGGGCGGTGTGGAGAGGAGAGACGGCGGCGGGCATGTGAGTAGGAGATGATGTGGGTTTTGACGAGAGAAGGAGGGGTGACATGGAAGGAAGAGGTGACGTGGGAGGTTGCAGCCGGCTGTAGGGTGGGATGTGGATGGGTGGTGGTGGATGGTTGAAGGGCGGAAGGTGGTGTTTGGGGAGGTAAAGGGATGGTTGGGAAAGGGGAAAGGAAAGGGTAGGTAGGAATAGGACAGTAGCACTGTTCTTGCTGGGTTTTTTTTTTTTTTTTTTTTAATTTACTTTGTTAAAGTTTCTATTAAATTGTAATTAATCCTTTTAAATAAGAATGTGGTTTTTTTTATATTTTAATAAGTCTATTTTTTTAAATGTTGTATAATAATATTAAGTATCTATAATACTCCCTCCGTCTCATCTGAAATAGGATTCTTGGTTCGACACGGGGATTAAGGAATAATAATCTTTTATTATAAAAAGTTGTTTGAAAAGTAGGTGTTGTGAGTATGAAGGAGAGAGAAAATGGGTGGGGAATAATAAATGAAAAGAAGTTGTGAGCATGACAAGTGGGTCCTACTAATAAAAAATTAATAAAAGCTTTCCATTTTGGATGTCCTATTTCAAGTGGGTCCTATTAATAAAAAAGTAATAAAAGCTTTCCAGTTTAAATAGTGATAATTATTTTATGTTGTTTTAAATTTGGTGAATGTAAAAAGTAATTTATTATGTGCATAGAATAAAATTTAAATTTATTTATAATTTTCTTTATTTTAAATTTATTATTTAGAAAATAATCTAAATCATTTTATATTTAATATAGCTATTAGATTAATTTGTTTAATAATTTTGATTTTTTTTAAATAAATTTATTTTATATATGATAATTACTTATTTTATTATATACTTGATTATTTAGAAAAAAAATTTATTTCATTTTTAAACCTTTTTAGTTTCAAAAATTTCACTAAAACCCTTACTAACTAATATCATTACAAACACGTCCATTTAGTCGATCACGTGCACGGCACAAGGCACTCAACTGACTTTTCTAACGATTTCCGTCAAAAAGCCCTTAACTGCCGAAAAATTATGATATTGAGCCCTGATCTAGCGGGAAAAAAAACTCAGGCCCCTTTTAGACGCACCCCCTGGAGTTCAGGCCCTAAATTGTCATTAACCCTTAAAACTACGAGTAAATATTTTTTATAGGGTTAATTGCAATTTAGTTCCTGACTTTTTCCAAAATTTGCAATGTTGATGCTGTCATTTCAATTTCGCCAATTGGAATACTCACTTTGTCATTTTTTTGCAATCCGACTACAAAAGTAACTGGTGTTAGTTTTCTAACAAATTTTATATCACGTGACTAGCACATGACGTTTTAAAGGGCATTTTAAGATATTTTTGGAGCTACACATATCCGATTGATATAATTCTTTTTTTTTTAATTGAAAATAATATTTAAATTTACAACATATATTTTTTGGCAATTTTTCAAGTGACTGAATTATTTATATTAAATATTAACTTTAAATATTAAAAATACAAATAAAACACGTGAAATAATAATCTAAAAAAGATATATTAGCCCCAAATATGTTTCATATGAAGTTTATGCCATATGTGGATTATCAATTCATAAAAATATTTGATAGGCAAAAAAGGGAGAGGAAGAGGAAGATGAATCGGGGAAGAGTGTATATGGAAGGGGTGATGCGGGAACGTGGCGGAGGGGTGGAGGAAAGTAAACGTTAGAAAAGAAAGTATATCATGGTGGAAAGTAGTAATTTTTCAGTTTTTAAATATTTTCATTAAATTAAATTACAAATGACTATAGTATAATTATTCACCAAAAAATAATTGCCAAAAAATATATGTTGTAGATTTAGATATTAGTTTCTGTTTAAAAATAAAATCATACCAATTGGGTATGTGTAGCTTCACAAACATCTTAAAAAATCATGTGCTAGTCACATGGCATAAAATCTGTTAGAAACTAATACCCAGTTACTTTTGTAGTCGGATTGCAACAAAATGACAAAGTGAGTATACCATTTGGCGAAATTGAAAAGACAGCATCAACATTGCAAATTTCGGGAAAAGTTAGGAACCAAATTGCAAATTAACCCTTTTTATATTATTAATTTTATTTTGTAAAAATTTAAGACTTAAAAAGTGGATCGCATTTCATTATACGAGTTCAACAAGTTGGATTGAGTTAACGTCATTTGTGGATAGCCAATCCATCTCAGTTTGTGATATAAATGTATGGAAAAGATTTGTGAATGAAAGAAAGAAGGAACTGGACTTTAGGAATTTGAATTCTTGGTGCATGTTCATAACAAGGGTAATTAATGGGATGATTTTAATTCTACTTGCTGTATTAGTTAATCTGTAATTTTACTGGGGAAAAGGGCCAGTTTAGGAGATGATGTTGTTGTTCAGATATGGTGATTGAGGGATTTAAGGGGAAGGTGAAACTTGAAACTTTAATAAATAAATGGATGAGGGAGTTTATGCTATGGGTGTATTTAGTAGAGGGTTATTATGGACATTTTATTGATGGTATTTTTGAAATAGTATTTATTGCGGGTTTATTCAGCAATTATGCGGGTGTGAATAGTAGCATTCTCTTCTACTACTACATTTATTGGGATAAGAATCTTTAGAAAGAAGTCCCAGAACAAATGTCCAAAATTGTTCTGATTTAAAACTACGAATAAATATTTTTTATATTATTAATTTTATTTTGAAAAAATTAAAGACTTAAAAAGTGGATTCCATTTCATTATACGAGTTCAACAACTTAGATTGAGTTAACGTCATTTGCGGATAGCCAATCTATCTCAGTTTGTGTTTGTCAAAATCAAAGTTTGTTATTGATTTCAAGGAAAAAAAAAAAGTGGAATCGATATTTAACTTCTATATGAGGGCTCTTAAAGATTAAAAATCCGTTTTTTTTCTTTCTGAGCAATGCTAGAGGCACAAAATAATATCACAAAATCTTGCTCACACCATGTATTGGCGATGTTCTATTGGTTGCATATATAGTGCACCGCCACACTCTATTTAAAAACACTGATAAAATTATTACACTTAAAATTTTGTGACTTCTTTGTGCCCGAAACTTTCTATAATACTCCCAAACATACCACAAAACTTTCTATAATACTCCCAAACATACCATTTAGAGTTTAGTGAAGATAATGAAATTTTCTCGGTGTTTGTCAAATTACAATCATATTGATCAAGAAAGTTAAACTTGAAACAGAAAGAGATAATTAATAACGATTAACCAGATAATTAGATTGAAAATGAATTTGAAAACTGAAATAACTTGGAAAAAAAAAAACAGAATTATAAGTACGAGTATGCTTTAACGGGAAAAAGGGAGTGTAATACATGGCCAAAATATCACCTTTTTTTTAAATTTTTACTCAACTTCCTACCAAGACAAAGCAGCAAAAGCTTCACAGAAAGAGCACAATGACAAGAAATGAACAAATTCCACCTTTTGCAAATCTTCACCATCAGTTTATGGATTGCAATTGCACCCTTTCTCAGCAAAGATTGTTTTCTTAATCACAACATAAAAAAAAAAAAAAAAAAATGAATCAAATTCATTCATCTTCGTTTCTACAAAATCTCTGCGTTTGCAAAATATCCTTCAACGACTTGAAATCCATTCGCCTGTTTCGCAATCACAACCTTGGGAGCCGTATTCCCATTCGATATATAAGGCCACAAAACAATCTTTTCTAAGACGACTTGATCCCTGAGAAGAAGCTTCAGAAAATATAAATCCGTCTCCACTCCCCAATAGAGGTCAAACGTGAGTTCCCTGAGACTTGGCAGACTCAGCTTCAAATTATTCCACTCTGGGGGTACTTCTGTAAGAACCTGGAAATCAAACATACTTATATGATTAAGGCCGTAACTAGAGAAACAGTCCCTCCGTCCTGATTTATCAATTACAACTTTTTTGAATTTCACTGACATGATTAAACTGACGATAATGTTTGGTCAAACTTCACTTGGATTGACCATAAAAAGTCAAATAAGACTATCTTTCCGGGACGGAGGGAGTAGCTGACAAGCCTGACAATGATACAAGAACGATATGACACGTACCTCTTCATAAAGCTTCAAGCTACGGCCCAAGAAAATTGTTTCAAGGTTTGGTGATTGTTCCAACAATGTTGCCATTCCAAGTAGACCCGATACAGAATAATCTGTGTCCAGCTTCAGAGAGATGAGGTTACTGAAGGTGAGACGCTGGGGAAACAAATCTTTGTCCATCGCAGCCTTTTCACATCAATATGAATGTTAGAAGTGGGCAAGAAAATCTCAAGTGAAACTATTTGTACTGCGATTGCATGCTCTCTTTTGACAAATGAAAAAAAAAAAAAGAGAGATTGATGTTGTGAATTTGTAGCTACTGCAAATAGTTTCTAAAATGATTCATTAACAGAATAATTAGTATTTATTGGATTAACATACATACTGAATTTAAAAAAAAAAAAAAAAAAGGAAAAGAAAAGGGGAAACAATCCCCTCCACTTTAATGAGCAACAGCATGACCAAAACCACCTTAGCATGCATCAGTTCACTTCCCTTTTCCTTTGCCTCAGAGGCTCAGAGTAAAACACTCATAAACCCAACAAATTACTAAGATAAGAGACTGGTATCATAAAGCATTTGATATTTTCGATAGGAGCTTTTACTACTGTACTATTTTGGACAAAATAATCAAGAACACTATCAATAACAACTTTTGGGATAATTAAATTGAGATAAACACTATTTTGCGAAGCCCATAGTTTAGTAAGCATACATTGCACATTATAATCACTGTTTTATAGTTAGCTACATTTATGTTCTCGGTATAAAATGCGGCAACAAGGAGTGAAGCCACAACAAAGGGATGGGGTCACCTGACCCACTATACTCTTAAAATGATGATTCATTAGAACCTTCAATTTCTGGAAATGATTTTTCATATCAAAAACATCGATTTTATTGCAGTTTGACACCCCCCCCCCCCTTAAATGTAATAATCTTGACCGCCTTCTAATATTTTTGTAAGCATACACTGGACATTGTGATCTCTGTTTCACATAACTACATTACTTTGTCGATCTGAAACAAGGCAACAAGAATTGCAACATGAAGCAAAGCACATAATACCTCAGGTCTCAAAAAGATAATCTCACTTTGACTTTGATGGTCAACTTGATTTAACTTTTACCAAAGATTTATGAATGTACTGTAATTATTTCAAAGAAATTCTTAAAAGTTGCTACTCACGAACCATCAAAAACACTATCAATAACAACTTTTGGGTTAATAAAATTGAGATAAATCTTTGGTCCAAGTATAATTAATTTGGCCACAAAAGTCAAATTAGGATTATCTTACATGAGAGGAGAGAGTTCTTTTGGTAAGCATACTTAGCACACTGTGATCTATGTTTCACTTAGTACATTCATATCGTCAAATGAAATGACACTACAAGAATAGCATCGTGAAATGCAGATCAAACAACACAACATCATACGTGTTAAAGTGCAAAGAATTACCTTATACCCCCAATTCTGACAATAAAGTTTCTTGACATGGCTATGACTAAACAATCTCATAACCTTACTCCAATACTGATAATTCTGCTCTTGCTCAATGAAACACATACTCCCATCAACTAAATCCGGTGAATCCACGAGCAAGTACCTTCCAACATGAAAGAAATTGATAGTCAAATCACAAAGAGCAGGTGCAGAAATCTCAACTGACCCTTCATCACATTCATAAGACCAAAGCCCTAATCGCTTAAGCTTCAATGAACAAATTCTAATATGCTTCATCCCATTACACTGCATTATAGTCAAAACCTCCAGATTGCCACATAATTTGACCAAATCAGACAACATATCATCTGTCAAATAAACTTCCGTCAAGAACAAAGAACTAAGCGAAGTGAATTGATTGGTTCCTGAAATTTTAGCACCCAAATCAAGGTTACACCGAGTGAGACATAAATCCCGAACGGAGCTGAGTTTTAGAGAATAGAAAGGTAATTCGTACGCAATGCCGTTTTCGAAGCCAAGATGGTTGTACCAGCGGATGTATTTGGAAGTGAAGGTTAGGCTGAGGAATGTGAGGTTGTTGCCGACGGCGTAAGCAATGTAGGAATTGATGTCCAATTTCCGGCGGTGGGTTTCGGGGGTGAAGGGGAATGTAAGGCAGAGAGTGGAGAGGGCGGCGTGGGAACGGCGGATTAGGGTTCCGGTGATGAAGTGGAAGAAGGAGTCGACGGTGGGGAATGAAGGAGAGACGGTGTATTCAAAGGAGAGAGAAGGGAGAGAAGACCAGAGGTTCCGCCATGTCGGCGAGATTAGGGATGCCTGAATCGCTTCTTGGATCGGTAGATAGGAAAGGATTTTGAGCCGGAGGGTCGCCGGTAAATCTTTGAGGGTCGTCGGAGAGGACATCGGGAAAGATGATGATGATGGCCGTCAAATGCGCTGATTTTTTGAAACGGTTTGATCGTGCGAGGAAATCAGGAGAATTTTACTTGCCTGTTTGTGAGTGGGAGAAAAGAAATGGAAATTTATACTATACTAGTATTTTAAAGTTGTGAAACTTACGGTAAGAACCTAGTGAGTGGTCATGCTTAGCTTAGTTCACGTTTACTTTCTTTACTTTCTTTGGTGCTTTGCATCATTCTTGCATGTCATTTAGGTAGCATTTTTTTATTTGTTACTATTTGACATGTTTATGATTGGGTATACTCCATCCGTCCCACTAAAAGCTTCACCAATTACCCAAAAAGTTGTCCCGTTAGAAGCTTTACCTTTCCTTTTTGGGACAACTTATATTCATTTTATAATTGGGCTGGCCCACTTAACAATCCACTAATCACACCTCCCTTAATTAAACACACCCTAATCCAAAACTAATAAACTCAACCCAATACTAATTAACCCAACCCAAAAACCCAGCCCAAATAATAAACATAATCAACTGGCAAACCCTACCTCTCTCCTCACTCTTTCTCTTGCTTTCTCTCATCTCCATCCCTCACGCAGCCACGCCTTCGCCGCCGCCCTCTGACCTTCCGACCGCCTCTGCGCCACCCATTTCCCTTCTCAACACCCATTACCCTCCACCTTCACATTTCTTCTTTCAAACGCCTTCGTCGCCCCCAAAAAAGCCACCATCGCCGCTCACAGAAAATGCCGTCGTTGCAGCTCATAAAATATGCCGTCGTCTCCGCCGTCGCTGCCTTCAACTTCAGATAAGTCTCTCTCTCTCCTTTTCACTCTTTCTCGCTTTCTCTCACTCTGTCTCGCTTTCTCTCTCTTTCTTTTTTTGCGTTTGAATCTTTCTATTACAGAACGATGTGGATCGGTTGTATTTGTTCGTGTGTGTTAATCTGGGTGTGTTCGTGTAGATCTAATCTGGGTGTGTTCGTGTAGATCTAAATCTGGGTGTGTTGTTAATTCTTAATTTTGTTTATGATCTCAGATAGTATTTTGGTCAAAGTGGCAAGAATGCTTATGGTGGCCATCGCGGTGCTGATGAGATGATGGAGGTCTTAGAGAAAATCGGCGATGGCGACCTTGGGCACGAGGACAGTTGTTGCTGGAATGTCGCTTAACCGTAGAAACGAGTAGGGGAGAAGAAGTGTCTGAAAAGGATCGCCGGAGATGGGTTTGCCGGAGAAGGGGACATCGGCCGTCGGGGAAGGGGGAGACGGTCACCGGAGTTGGGGGAGATGGTCGCCGGAGTAAGGGAGAGGAGAGGTGGTCGGAGGTGGCAGGGGATAGAGATTGAGAGAGTACACATCGCCTTTGAGATCCCAGTGATTAACTTTGTGATTTACCTTCTTAATCTTTCATTAGCATATCCCACTCACATTACTTTTGAGTATAAAGAGTCCTTTCAAAATTTTGGTGCTTTTTCAAAATGGTGAATCATTTAGTGGGACGGAGGGAGTATAATTTCTTGTGTTTGATATACCTTTGAAATATGTGAAATAGCACAAAAGAAGATAAAATTCAGTCAAATTCGTCACTTTTGGCGGCTCGACTAGTCTGCACTAAAATGTGCATAACTTGTAGAAAATTCGGATTGACGAACCGAAAATTGCGTGACGAACTAGACACATAGAGCTTTCCAATGGCTCCTTGATTGAGTAATTTGGATGAGTCGAAAATTCCAGGTGAACAATCAAAAGGGATTGATTTTTCAGCCAATAAAAAAGAAAGAAAATTACCACATAATCCTTAGTCCTAACCAAAACTACCACCTAGTCCAAGCTAATGTTTGTGTTTACCACCTAGTCCAAGCTAATATTTTCATTTACCAATTAGTCCATTAGAATTGTTAAATCCCGAATCTACCCCTTTATCCAAATAAAACCCTCCCCTCTCCCTTCTTTCAACGCACAAACCCACACACCTGTTTCTCTCTCTAGACGTACGTGATCCCTCGGTGTTCCAATCTACGGCGACCCCTCCCCCAGCTCCGGCGAAGTCTCTCTACTACCCCCCCCTTCTCTCTCCGGCGCCCTCCCTCCTCCTCCGGTAAAACCCTTCACTCTCTCTCTCTCTCTCTCTTACTTTCTCTTTGTTCAACCCTCCCTTCACCTCCGGCCTCCCTCTTCCTTTCCTACCTCCGGCGAACTCTCTCTACCCTCCCCACTCCGGCTACCCCCTTCCTTCCCTCTCCAGCGACCCTCCCTTCCCTCTCCGACGACCGGTCCGCCGATTTCGCACCTCAGATCTGGAATTCGCCGACAAGCCCAAGCCCCCTTCTTCTCTCTCTTGCGTTAAACCACGCCGGAGAATCTGTTTTCTGCAGAATCGGATTTCTCCCATCGTCGGCGCATCATTTCTTCTCCATCACCGGCAACTATGTCCCTTACACGCCGGCGGCTCACTCCCCCCCACCACCGGCGACGCCTGTTCCCCCTTTTCGGTAGATACGATCGTTCTCATGCACCTTTGGCGTCAAGGTTGGTATTAATGCTAAAAACAATGTAATGCAGCAATTGGGCTTGAATCTGTCAAAAGTTTCTGTTAAGTTTCAAATTTCAGCCAATTATAATATATGGTTCGTATAATTACTGCTTCATGAAGAATTAGACTAGTTTAGTAAAGTTGTTTGGTTCAGTAACCATTTTGGTGTAGTAAAATTTGGGCTACTATGAGTTAAGATGATTGATTTTCTATTAACCCATAACAGCAACTTGTTCCTGAACACAAATTGAAGATAGTAGTCCGGGTTCTGATAGTAGATGAAGATGAACTCATGTAGTTGCAACATTCAATAGATTTTAATCACATTACACTGTTCTACATCTACATTCACTAGTAGGTAACCCGTGCTCCGCACGGGAATCTATTATGTTAGCACGGGAATCTATTCTGTTAATGTTTTTGTATTTTCATTTTTTGATGTTTTTAATTGATAAATTAACATGATAATTTTATTTGAAAATATATGTATATTTTAAATTAATCAAAACATTTTCATAGCTTTGGTTGTACATAGTTGTAATAAATATGTTTTTTTAATTAATTTAGAAGTATATTTAAGTTTGTTGTATGAATATTTAAAAAACTTAATGGTATTAATAGTATTATTAACATATACATTAACTATTATGATTAAATAATATAATTAATAGTAATAGTTAATATACTCCCTCCGTTTCATGTGAATTGAGAACAAATAAAAGGGCACAATAATTAAGAGAAAGTAGTGAATTTGTAGTGGAAAATGAAGAGAGAGAATGAGTGTGGTAAATAGTAGTGTTGGTTGGATAAAATGAGTGGTGGAAAATGAAGATAGAGAATTAGTGGGGCTAAATGGGTGGGGTTGGGTGAATATAAAATATTAAAAAGTTTGCCATTTTGGGCAGTCTCAATTTAGGTGAAACGGACGAAAAGGGAAATAAGTCTCATTTCACATGAAACGGAGGGAGTATATTATAACAATTATAATTAATTAATACTATTAATAATAATAATTAACTTATATAGTAACTATTATAGTTAACAATTATATTTAACTATTATAATTAACTAATACTATTAATAGTATTAGTTAGTTATAATGGTTAAATATCACTCTCTCTCCGTCCCGGAGTAAGAGTCCTACCTCCTATTTGCACAGAGATTAAGAAATGATGGAAGTAAGTGTTGTGAGTGTAAAAGTAAATTAGGAGAGAAAATGAATGGGAGGGAATAATAAGTTGATTGGTTTTGTGTTAATTTTTTAGTAATAATTAAAATATTATTATAATTAACTAATAATATTAATTGTACTTGTTAACATATATATAACTATTATTATATCACTAATAATACTAATAGTTATAATTAACCTCTATATTAACTATTATAATTAATTAATACTCCTTACGCCCTAGAGTAAGAGTCCTACCTTGTTTGTGCACACTTATTAAATACACAATAGAAAATTGGTAAACATTGCAAATGTGTTGAGGGTATAATTGTCCAAAACACTATTCATTATTTCTCATCATTTGTCCTTTTAGGAAATAGACTTTTAGTGAGACGTACAAAAATAGAAAGTAGGACTCTTACGCTCGAACGGGACGAGTACTATTAATATTAAATATTAACATTTATTGTATAATGATTAACTAATACTGTTAATAATAATAGTTAACTTGTATAGTACTCCCTCCGTCCCACACTAAGAGTCCTACTTTCCATTTTGGTACGTCCCAAACTAAGAGTCCTATTCATAAAATGGTAAATAATCTTTACTATTCACCCCACTCATTTTCTCTCCTATTTTACTTTTGTACTCACAACACCAATCAATTCACTATTCTCTCCCACTCATTCTCTCTCCTACTTTACTTTTGCTCTCATAACATTTACATCACTTCCAATATTTATTAACAAGCGTGCAAATGAGGGGTAAGACTCTTAGTCAGGAACGGAGGGAGTAACTACTATGATTAACTAATAATATTATTAATAGTAATAATTACTCCCTCCGTCCCAGAGTAAGAGTCCTACTTTCCATTTTGGTAGTCCTATTCCAAAAATGGCAAAGAATTTTTACTATTCACCCCATTCATTCTCTCTCCTATTTTACTTTTATATTCACAACAACAATCAATTCACCATTCTCTCTCACTCATTCTCTCTCCTACTTTACTTTTACAATCACACCATTTACATCACTTTCAATATTTATTAATAAGCCTGCAAATGAAGGGTAGGACTCTTACTCCGGGAATGAGGGAGTAATATATATAGTAACTATTATGATTAACTAATACTATTAATAGTAATTTTTATTTTATTTAATAGTTAATTATAATAGTTAAATATAAATTGGGACACACCAAAAAGGAAAGAAAGTACTTTAAACTGGGACGGAGGAAATAATAATTATAATAAACGAATATTATTAATAGTAATAGTTAATTGATATAGTAACTATTATGATTAATTAATATAAAAAATTAATATTTAACTTATATAATAACTATTATAATTAACTAATACTCTTACTATTAATAGTTAACTTTTATTTGCTTAATACCATTAGCTAATACTATTAGTTACTACATAAGGTAACTATTATAATAGCTATTACTAATAATAGTAATAGTTAACTAATATAGTTAACTATAATATAGCTATTACTAATAAGAGTAATAGTTAACTATAATGGTTAACTATTATAGTTAACTATTACTAATAATAGTAATAGTTCTATAATAGTTAACTATTATAGTTACCCTTATAGTAACTATTATTATTAGCTAATAGTATTAGCTAATGAAAAAAAATGAAAGTCACTTATTTATTAGTATATTGTTAATGTGGCTTTCTCCAAATGCAAGCTTTCTCCATTGTTTGTCCACATGTCAATATCATAGCTCTTTTGGTCAACTTTAATATTATATATATATATATATATATATAGATTTTTTCATCGCTAGACGCAGTTGATTCCCACTTTGATTATTTATTAAAATAATTTTTGATTTGACCTACAGTGACTTGAGGTTTTATATTGTCTCACGGAGATCATAGGTTGCATATGAATGCTAAGTTCACTATCGTTTCAAACAATTGTGATTTTTCAGTTTTATCCGAACAATTGCGAACTTATAATTGCGAATTTACAATTGCGAATTTGTTTTTGGAACAAGTGCGAACTTGTTATTGGAACAATTGTTAGCTTACAATTGCGAACTTACAATTGTGAACTTACAATTGCGAACTTACAATTGCGAACTTACAATTGTGAACTTACAACTGTGAACTTGTTCTTGAAAAAAACATTTTTTTTAAAAAAAATGTGAATTTGTTCTTGGAATAACTGTAAACTTGTTCTTAGTAGTTTCGGAATTTGTTTTTGGAATAACTGTAAACTTGAAAAATGCGAACTTACAATTGCGAACTTGTTTTTGGAACAAGTGCGAACTTGTTATTGGAGCAATTGCGAACTTACAATTGTGAACTTACAATTGCTAATCCACCTCAGTTTGTGATTGTCAAAATCAAAGTTTGTTATTGATTAAAAAAAAAAAAGTGGATCGATATTTAACTTCTATATGAGGGCTCTTAAAGATTAAAAATCCGTTTTTTTCTTTCTGAGCAATGCTAGCGGCACAAAATAATATCACAAAATCTTGCTCACAACATGTATTGGCGATGTTCTATTGGTTGCATATATAGTGCACCACCACACTCTATTTAAAAACACCGATAAAATTATTACACTTAAGATTTTGTGACTTCTTTGTGCCCGAAACATTACTCTTTCTATAATACTCCCAAACATACCATTCAGAGTTTTAGTGAAGATAATGAAATTTTCTCGGTGTTTGTCGAATTACAATCATATTGATCAAGAAAGTTAAACTTGAAACAGGAGATAATTAATAACGATTAACCAGATAATTAGATTGAAAATGAATTTGAAAACTGAAATAAAAGAAAGAAAAAAAAACAGAATTAGGAGCATCCATAATGGTAATACTCATTATGGATACTAAGATATACCACATAAGTGCCACTTCATAAAAAAAGCAATCCCCTTTTTTTTCCCACAGTGGTTAGTACGGGAGAGAGAAAAAAGAAAGAAGTAAAAAACAAGAAAAAGAAAATCAAAAATCAAAAGGGAAAAAGGGCCAAAGAAAGGAAATGGGATTTAATTTGGTTGTGGGCTCCACACACCCACAAAATAATGGTATCAATGCATAGGAGTCATTTCTTTCTTTGGCAATCGACACCCACGTCCACAATGGGAAAGAACAAAATTGAGGGGATCGATACTCACAAAAGGGCACCACTGTGGATGCCCGTATGGTTTAACGGGAAAAGGGAATGTAATAGTAATACATGGCCAAAATATCACTTTTTTTAACTTGTCCTTTTTACTCAACTTCCTACCAAGACAAAGCAGCAAAAGCTTCACAGAAAGAGCACAATGACAAGAAATGAACAAATTCCACCTTTTGCAAATCTTCACCATCAGTTTATGGATTGCAATTGCACCCTTTCTCAGCAAAGATTGTTTTCTTAATCACAACATAAAAAAAAAAAAAAAAAAAATGAATCAATTCATTCATCTTCGTTTCTACAAAATCTCTGCGTTTGCAAAATATCCTTCAACGACTTGAAATCCATCGCGCTGTTTCGCAATCACAACCTTGGGAGCCGTATTCCCATTCGATATATAAGGCCACAAAACAATTTTTCTAAGACGACTTGATCCCTGAGAAGAAGCTTCAGAATATATAAATCCGTCTCCACTCCCCAATAGAGGTCAAACGTGAGTTCCCTGAGACTTGGCAGACTCAGCTTCAAATTATTCCACTCTGGGGGTACTTCATTAAGAACCTGGAAATCAAACGTACTTATATGATTAAGGGTGTAACTAGAGAAACAGTCCCTCCGTCCTGATTTATCAATTATAATTTTTTTTAATTTCACTGACATAATTAAATTGACGATAATGTTTGGTCAAACAACATTTGGGTTGACCATACAAAGTCAAATAGGACTATCTTTCCGGGACGGAGGGAGTAGCTGACAAACCTGACGTTGATACAAGGACACGATATGAGATGTACCTCTTCATAAAGCGTCAAGTCACGGCTCAAGAAAATTGTCTCAAGGTTTGGTGATTGTTCCAGCAATGTTGCCAATCCAAGTAGGCCCGATACAGAATAATCTGTGTCCAGCTCCAGAGAGATGAGGCTATTGAAGGAGAGATGCCGGGGGAACAAATCATTGTCTATCACAGCCTTTGTACAAAAATATAAATGCCAGTAGATGAGAAAACATTTAGGAAAACTATCTGATTTGTAATAGCATGTAAATTACCAAGAATTCAACGCACACACAAAGTGTTCAATTACTTGTATTATCTACTCGGGAACCAATAATGATTCCTCAAGAACTCAATCGATTTAACTAGGTCCGTAGATGTGAATCTTTGTGGTGCAGGTGTGAAACCAACAGGACAAGGGAACAACTCCCGTGAAGAAAAGTAACTAAACGGTATGTGATGGCCCAGGCCCAAGCCCAAGCCCAAGCCAAACTTCATATATGTATCTCAACTCAAAAACTTGTCTAACTTCCATAAAATTCAATATGCAGGCACGTAAATGAATATTGGCAGGGCAAGAGGGAAGCTCCCTGGATAATCCTTTGGTCCTGCACTAGTAGATCTAATTGGCCACAGCACTCCAGCCACAACCATTGGTAGAACCATCAACGGGAAAAATACAAAACGCTTTAGGAAATTTGACACATTTTCCAAGGATTCTCACACGTGTGTTTGTGTATACACTCCCTCCGTCCCACTCGAATTAGGATTCTCCGTCCCAAAATGAATGTATTTTTCTCAATCAAGGTATATTCGGAAAATGCCAAAATTAGTAATGATATAGATTATAAATATCCTTGTTATCCACTTCTAAACATCTAGTTTTGTAAGTAAATAATGAAACATAGAAAAAAAATTGGAAAAAAAAACATTCAAAGACGGAGTTACTTAAATAATGGAAAATCTTTTTGGGACAAAAATTTCAAATAAATAAATAAATGGATATTCATTTTGGGATGGAGGGAGTATTATTCATTGAGTTAGCATTTTCCGTCTACATAGCACACATTTACGGTATGTCTACATAGCCACATTTACGGTATGTCTACATAGCCCACATTTACGGTATCAATAAGAATCAGGCAAAAACTATGGCCTTATGAAAATGGATCAAGCAATAAAATATCATGAATTAAAAAAAAAAAAAAAAAAAAAAACCGTACAATCACCTTATGGGACACAATTTTGGAATTAAATATGAAATTTTAGTATATCAACAGTAACGGAGAGGATGAAATGCACTTGAGAGTGTACGCTTTATCTATACGAAAAACAAGTGATTCAGTATGTTATCAAGTGAGACAATCTCCTCCATTTTAATGAGCATCAGCATGACCAAAACCACCTTATCATGCATCGATTCCCACTTCTTTTTTGCCTTTACTCTTAGTAAAACGCTCATAAACCAAATAAATTACTAATAGATTGGTATATTTTACTACTAAATTGGACAAAACTCATCAATAGCGAAGCCCATAATTTACTAAGCTTACATGGCATGTTATGATCTCTGTTTCACAACATGAATAACATCGTGAAGCAAAGTGCATATTCTAGAATGCATACATTGTACATTATGATATTTGTTTCACTTACTTTCATATTATCGATATCATGTTAAAAAACAAGAATAGCATGTTGAAGCAAACCATGTAATTTGGTAATCATACTTGCACATTGTCATCTCTGTCTCATTTAACAACATTCATATCGTCGATTAGAAATGAGGCAACAAGAATATCATCGTTAAAAATAGATTAAACAATATAACACCATACATTTAAAAGTGCAAAGAATTACCTTATACCCCCAAACTACCTTTAAACAACATTAACATATCCGTTAAAGTTTTAAATATGAAATTTAGAATTTTACAAATTGATCAAATTAAGATGAGCATAATCAATTAAGGAAAATGTTGAGAAGATTTAGATTGAAGAGAAAGAGTATGTTAATATATTTACATTATAGTTTTAAACAACATTAACATATCCGTTAAAGTTTTAAACAACATTAGGAGTTATCAATTTCTACACACACCATAATATCTATTGCCCTAAAGCCTCAAACTCAACCCCAAACTACCTTTAAACCCTGACAAAACAGCTCCCTCCCCTCTCTCCCTTCATTCTCAAAACACACACACACACACACACACACACACACTTTCTCTCTTTATTTCCCTCTCCAAATCCTAGCTCCTCCTTTCTCTGCCTCCTTCCCGTCAACAAGCTGACCATGCTCTCTCCTACGTCCGGCGTCACTATCTCCTCTATCTCCAACCTTCTCCCTTCCTCATCTGGCATCGATGCCCCTCCACCATCTCGCTCTCCATTCCGGCCAGAGATCTGGCGTATTCCAGCAAGAACCATTGAATACTTTTGCAACATTCACCTTCTTCTTACTAACCCATTCAGTTACTATATGAATATTTTTGAAGTTGTACTAAAAATATGCAGCTATGCATTTAGGGTGATAAATTTTGGAAGCTAGAAGGCAGAGGTAGCTGAACAAGGATGCCATGAACGGTAGTTATTGATATTAGATAATATGATGTTTTATGTTTGGGTTTTTTTATTGATGTGAATTAAATTGTAAACGCTCATCCTTATCTGATTTGTGCAACTTTTTTCATTTTTTATTTTGAATCTTCTAATGTTTTGATCGATTTTTGTATGAGTCTGTGGGCTTGAAATTGTGTTCGAAGTTGTGTCTCAGAGCCAAAAATTGGTCTGAGTGTTGTATTTCAGAGTAAAAACTTAGTCTGAGAATTGTGCTTCAATGCCAAAATTTGGTCTGAGAGTTGTGTCACACAACCAAATTTTGGTATGTGAGTTGTGTCTCACAACTAAAATTAGGTCCGGGATATATGTCACAGAGCAATGATTTATTTTTTATTTTTTTATTTTTATTTTTGGGGCCGAAAATTGTGTGTGAGTTGTATCACATACCATTTTTTTTTTATTTGAGTTGAAAAATGAAATGAGAATTGTGTCTAAGAGTACATTTCGCCTTTGAGACTTGTGTCTCAGAATATTTTTTGCATCTAAGACTTGATTTTTTCCCCTTCAATCTCTTCATTTTTTTTTTCGTTTTGAGATACAATTAACAGTTGTATTTTTATCTTTAAGAGGTGAGTCTCAGAGTTTTTAGCTGTGAGACATGGCTCTCAATGTTTTTATAGGTCTGAGACACGACTTCTAGTGTTTTTATAGTTTTTTTTTTTCCAAAAGAATTGTTTTTATAACTCTGAGACATGACTCTCAGTATTTTTATATTGAGACATGGGTCTCAGAACATTATAGTTTTGTGACCTAGGAAATTAGTTTATTGAATTCAAGAGGTATTTTTATTTTAAGAGCTTTAAAGCAATTGCAAAAGTCCGGACTCTTAATAAAAAAAAAGTTAAAAGGGGTATTATTTTTGTTTTTATTAACGACGTTACGCGTGTCTTTCCCCCCCCCCCCTTGACATTCTACTCCTGTCACATCCAATCCCCGAAATTAATGTACTTGTACTAGCCGGTAACAATTTGGGTACTACTATATACAAGGCATGGATTTTACAAGGCATGGAAAAATGACCAAAATACCCTCATATACATACTTAAAAAAAAAAACTTCCCCTCCCTCCCCCATTTCAAACGCCAGTTCGACTCTTCTCTCTCTCTCAACGGCGGAAAAACCGTCTCTCTCTCTCAACGGTGAAATCCGGCGACCACCACAACACCACCACCATACACAACCGGAAATGAAGACAAACCTCCCTATCACCGGTGGAAAGTCCGGAGCCGCCTCTTCTGCCGCCGCTCCAAAAATAATCCTAATTTCTAAACCTAAATTTCAATTTGAAAACCCAACTATAATTTCTAAACCTAAATTATATAACGCTTAAATGTTGTGTACACCTATCCAAAATGGTTCTAATTGTGATTTGGTAACACAAATTGGGGTTTTTTGTTTGAATTGGTTACGAATTTGTGGGTGTATAATCTGGACATGTCGGGGTGTGTTTCGTATGAACACACACGAGATGCTTGTCCACATTTCGTGTATTAGCACACGAAATGTAAACTGATGAATCAGTTTACATTTCGTGTGGCAATACACGAAATGTTGGTGATCATTTCGTGTTTAAGCACACGAGATACTTTCCACATTTCGTATATTAGAACACGAAATGTAAACTGATTCATCAGTTTACATTTCGTGTGCCAATACACAAAATGTCTTACTAAATGTCGTGTATTTCCACACGACACACCATATCATAAAAAAAAATTAATTATAAATAAATGTGGTAGGTTATATGATATTGTATGATGTTGGTTCAATCTTATATGTAATCATTGTTTGTTTTTCAACTTATTATAACAAGAAACATATAATCTTGATTAAAAAATATGATAATTTCAAATATATAA
The DNA here is from genome assembly GCA_026119855.1 of Campanula takesimana. NCBI lineage: Eukaryota > Viridiplantae > Streptophyta > Magnoliopsida > Asterales > Campanulaceae > Campanula > Campanula takesimana. Next base: position 398,112 of record JAOWBW010000122.1, on the reverse strand, counting down.
TCTTGAGTAGTTGGTATTCCTCTAATGTACAACTTATCATTAACCTCGTTTGGCAAATCATCGAAACAACTTAACTCGTTATATAACATGTTTAATTAACTCATTATATGTAATCTTGATTAGAAATATAACACCATAATTCATTAATTTAACATAGTATATGCACATCATAACATCGTTTGTTAGTTGATAAATAAAGTGGTATCACTTTAACCTAATGAATGTGATAGGTTATGATATTGTATGATGCATTATAACATGTTTAATTACCTCTTTAAATATAATCTTGATTAGAAACATAACACCACAATCATTTGTTAGGTGATTATAAATAAAGTGGTATCACTTAAATGTGATAGGTTATATGATATTGTATAATCCAATATGACGTTTGTTACTTGTTATGTCTAAGTGTATAAATTTTGCTCAATTAACAACACAATTCAATAATCTAACATAGCATATGCGTATCATTAACATCATGTTGCAAATCATCGAATAACACCTTCATTTTGACATGTCGTATGCATATACACGAGCATAGGGCTTTATATCGTGTTCCTAAATACGATATGTGTGAAACGGCATGTCTTATAAAATCTGCACGACCTGTTTATATTCATTTCGTGTATGTTTGTACGACATAGTATAGTACAATTCGTATAACTGAACACGACTGAACATTTTATACAATTGATATATCTCGTGTGTTAATACACGACACAAAGCCTTCAAGTCGTCCTTTTGCACACGACACGCGAAGGGTAGTTTTGCCATTATTGGTGCCTTGTATGTAGTATGCCTTGTATATAGAATTTTACCTAACAATTTGAATGATAAACAATTTTCTCTCTTCTTTGCTAAAAAAAAAAAAAAAAAAACAAACAATTTTCTCTCTTCTTCTAAATGGCTAACGACGATGATACAACGCCGATGGACGATGATACAACGCCGCCGATCAGTGCGTCGAATCTAAACGACTTCCCGGAGGACATTCTTATTCACATAATCTCTTTCCTTCCCACCTACGACGCAATTCGAACCAGCATTATCTCAAGCAGATGGCGCAATCTCTGGACTACAATCTCTTCCCTAAAATTCGATTACCCCCTCTTCCCTCCTTCGCCTGAAAGCACCGTCAATACTCGCCGCCGCTTCGCCGATTTTGTCAACCGGACGATACTCTGTCATCGCTTCCCGCCGCCCCTCAAGTTCCGCTTACAGTTTGATCTTGGCGATAATTTTCTGTCTCACGTCGAATCTTGGATACACTATGCTGTTAATCGTGGGGTGTTGGAGCTCGATATTGATTTCTACGTTGATCTTGAATACTGTTCGGATTCGGACGATGAACATTGCTATGATTTTCATTTCTTATCTCTGGCGAATTGCGAAATTAGGGATTTGAAAATCTGTTGGTGTGAGCTGACTGTGCCGTATGCTATTTCTGGTTTTAAACTCGCGTCTATAAATTCGATACACCTCAGCCATGTATATATATGGGATGTGATGGTGTCGAATTTGATTTCGGTATGTGTTAATCTGGAATCTTTGGTTCTTGATGATTGTTCCGGAATGGAGAAACTATGGATTTGTTCAAAGAAGTTGAAGAATTTGTCCCTATGGCGCTTTTTGGCTCAGAATGGGGAGGAAAGTTCGGTTGAGATTTGTTGTCCTAATCTGAGGATGATTAGTATTCGTAGTTTTAAGACTGGGAAGTATTTGATTAAACAAGCTGACTCTTTGGTTGAAGCGCGGGTGAAGTTTTCAAATCGGGGAGATTATCTTTTTTATTGGAATAAAGTTGTAAGGTTGTTTGATGGGGTACAGCGTCTTAATGTGCAGAACTGGTGGTACCAGGTATTCTGACGTAAATGATTTTCTCAATGCTTATGATTCATATTTCAGTTTAATTTCTTGTGGTGCATATAAGTGGAGATATTATAGTTAATGTTCTAGTTGTGTAAGATGTGATTGAACTTTGCTGGTTAAGGAGCCTTCGGTTTCACAATCCTAGTTTGTTATCATTGGGAAAAAGTAAATGACAAAGACGATGAGACTGAGTAAGTGAATGATGAATTTGATTCAGTGTGTTTGTTTGTATTGCAATAAGAATTGTGGCAGCTACTTTGTTCCTCTAATAGTGAGGTTCATCGTTAGTTCAGATTTGTGAATATCATTTCTATTCCGAAGGGTCATTGGTCACTCACTTTTAGTTTTAGGGTGCAATACTGTCTTCATTCTCCATGGATGACAGAGAATCGCGGGTGGGGGGGGGGGGGGGGGGGGGGGGGGTTTGAGAAACATTTTTATCATCTGCATGGCTTGGAACATGGCATTGCTTTGGTGTTGTCTTCAGTGCAACAGTCTCATGGTGACACTATCACCAAGTTCATGAACTTCATGAGCCCAAGAGAGTCAGATTTTTTTTTTTTTTGGTGGTGGTGGTGGTGGGGGGGGGGGGGGTTGCTTCCCTAATTGGCATTTTCTCTGACCCTTTGAGAAGAGGAGGGCGAGTGCTTTCTCAACCCCTTAAACGCGATCCCATTGTTAAATACGGGTTGTTGCCTTTCAGCCGGTCGTCTCCAATCCCTCTTTATCACTTCACATCATCGACCTTGAACAATTTTAGAACTCTCACATATCCTACATTTGTCGCCATTTTTTCTACCCCTTGGTTCAAACCTTCACTCATATTTGATCAAAATATGTTTAAGAACAAAATCGACATCCCGTAAAAGAAGGGAGGAAAGAATCTATCTGTCTCATTAGTGAAACAGGAAGCTTGTTGGATCCTTTGATATGCCACTTTGAACCGGTTCTCAATCAAATTTCCCCCCCTTGGATTCGGAAAGCAGGGACTTGCACTTGCAATAATGTTAATGCTAAAAGAAACCTTTGGCGGTAGTACTAGTTACTTATCTTACGGTAGAAAAATAAAAATAGTACATTCACTGTTTAACATACTCGTTTGATCCATGATTTTCTTGAATAGGTTCATTTAATCCCTGTTTTTCTTGAATGTTACTCTGACAAATAGGGACTATTCTGTGGATTGCTTGATTCTTTTCCTTGGGGCTAGGATGATGGAGGCATTACTTATTATTTTGTACAACAGTTATTAGCCATTTATCTAATTGCTCGTCGGACAATTTTTCTTATTTTCGCTGTACATGTGCAGTTTTTTGAGCAAAAAGATGATTCTCTTAAAAAGCTTGCATTCAACAAGTTGAGGATCTTGGAGATACAGACACGTTATTCAAAACATGATGTGCTTGGTTTGGCTAGATTATTTGAAATATCCCCGAACCTCCACACCTTGATCCTCGATTATCTCTACAAGCCACCAGATGAAGATGTAAGTATCATAAAGCTGATTGGAGCAGCCCTTTTTATTCGTTTTACTTTCCGGTGACATCTTTGTTGAATTTTGCAGGAGAAATTATCTGAGGAGGTATTGGACAAGCCTATAAATCTCAGAATACCTAAGCTCAAGGAAGTGAAGGTGAAGCATTTCACGGGGACGGAGAGGGGCGAATTCAAATTCTTGAAACTCTTGGAGATGCAGGGCACTGTCTTGGAAAAGATAGTACTATTCATGACACAACTGGGACTGGGTGCTGATCCTATTGTTTTTAGGAGGCAGGTACCCCTACTTGACTTGAACTCTTCTCCTCCAACTTCAGATGCTGAATGCTGAAACTACGCTTATTCAGTGAGTTCTGAGTGCATGTTTGGTACGTAAGAATACACATTCTTGGCGACCAAACGCGTACTCTTCAGTTTTGACCATTTTCTTCATTTATCTGCTTTTCATAAGAACAGAATAGAAATAGCATTTGGTGACTTGATATGTTTTCTTTTGTTGAGAACCGTCAGAATGACAATTGTATAAGGAAATCAGGTGCTCATAAAACTCTCTTCTTCCTTGTGAAGCTTGATTACGCTCTCTCACACGAACAATAATAGCATAGAGATTCCCCCTCCCTCACCATGGAACTTAACTCTTCAAGTTACAAAGAAAACATTCCACATCCTTGTTTTTTCACTTCCTCCGTTCTTAATGAATGTCCAAATTTTCAAGCTCTTACCGAAAATGAATGTTTAACAATTTGGGAAGTTACTAAATCCTCCCTCAACATACAACAAGTTCTAATTCATTTTTAGACTTACTATGCGATTCAATGCCATCATTAAGGGTATTTACATACTTATACTTTTAGCAAATGTCTCTCAAAATGAAATTTAGACATTCGTATAGAGACGTGGGGAGTAGTTTTTTTTTTTTTTTTATAACATCAACTCTTGCTAAAGAACATCAGTCATATCCGTAACACTTTTTGCTAGATTATTCGTTAAGTCCTTGGGAGGCATCAAGATTTTGGAATAAGCATCTGCGATTGAGTCATACAAAACATGAACATATTGTGGGTGGACTTCAGAAAATTGAACCGTTCGTTTGATTTGTCGCAAAAATTACCTTAATGTTGTTAGTGTACGAAGAGAGTGAGTGAAAGAAGCAGCCACTGCAATGTTATTTTCGATATTTTTGGGTTGAAAAAATAATAATTTTGAGTGTTCATGTTTCATAGTTTAAATCTAATGTGAGCGATAAACTGTTAGTTTTTTTTTCTTTAGGGCAATCGCAATTCGGTTACCTAAGTTTATATCACTTTTGCAATTTGGTTCTAAAAGAGTAAAAGTGTTCAAGTTTTACACTTTGTTGCAAAGTAATATAAAAATTAACGAGGTGTTAGTTTTTTACCGAAAAATAGTCTTGTGCCATTAACATAACATTTCAATGGGTATATTCATCATTTCGCTATAACCACCGGTTCTTCACCACACCATCATCCTCATCATTACCCCCACCACCAACATTGCTACCACCCTCACCACCATCACCACCATCACCACCACCACCACCACCACCACCACCACCATCATCACACTGTAAAACAAAACGTCAACTCCACACTGTAAAACAAAACCTCAACTTCAAGTCAGAAATTTAGGTTTGCAACAAAACTCTCAACTACACATACACACACTCACAGAATGAATTCAGTTTCAAAGAAACCAAACTGAAATAGCCTAGTAAATTTTGCAACCAAAAAAGTCACCCGAAAATGTTTTGATTCAAATCAATAACCTATAAATTAATTCAAGTGCAAATCGAGCACTTTCATCCGCTGCAAATTTTTGAGTTTCGTGAGAGTAGAGGGTGGGAGAGCGACAAAGGAGGTTTGATGAAGAGATAGAGGCCACAATGGAGGAGTGTCGGCCGGAGAATAGTGAAAGTGATAACAATGAGTGATGGCCGAAGAGAAGAGAGATATTTTGTGTGAGGGACTTCAGACATATTTTAAAATATGAATATCCTTTATTCCCTCCGTCCCACTCGAATTAGGAAAAAATTTCATTTTGGGTATCCCATTCGAATTATGACAACCCAAAAATGCAAGTGTTTTATTTAACGAGACCCACATTCACACTCACAACTTTCCATTCATTATTCTCTACCCCACTTTCTCTCTCATACTTCACTTTTTATATTCACCACACATACTCCACTAACATTTTTTATTTAATTCCCGTGCCAAACCTAAAAATTCTAATTCTAGTGCGACGGAGGGAGTATACGTTAGGATCAAGGACCATAGAGGAATAACCCCTATTCTGAAATGAGCTTAATCCCTCGTAGTCGTAGGTAAAGTTGTAAACAGCTCAGAAACAATTTTCTCTCGTCTGATATGGCAAACGACGATGATACACCGCCGATCGACAATGATACACCGCCGATCAGTGACTGGAATCTAAACGACTTCCCGGAGTACATTCTCTCTCACATAATCTCCTTCCTCCCCACCTGCGACGCAATCCGAACCAACGGTATCTCACGCAGATGGCGCAATCTCTGGACCACCATCCCTTCCTTAAACTTCGATTACACTCTCTTCCCTCCTTCACCCGACAATCCCGACGATACTCGCCGCCGCTTCGCCGATTTTGTCGATGGGACGATACTCTTTCCTCGATTCCGATGGCCTCTCAAGTTTCGCCTGCAGTTTGATTACGGCGATTATAATTATTGGTCTCACGTGGATTCGTGGATACACTATGCTGTCAATCGTGGGGTGGTGGAGCTCGACATCGATTTCTATGTTGATCCTGTGTACCATAGTTCGGATCCGAACGAGGAATATTATTACGAGTTTAACTTGTTTTTTCTTGCCAATAGCAAAGTTAGGGCTTTGAAAATCTGTCGGTGTGAGCTGATTTTGCCATATGGTATGTCTGGCTCTAAATTCGCGTCTATTGGTTCGATACACCTTTCTCAGATATATTTAGCTGATGAAATGGTCTCGGATTTGATTTTTGTTTGTGTTAATCTGGAATCCTTGGTTATTGAAGACTGTTTTGGAATGGAGAAACTGAAAATTTGTTCAAAGAAGCTGAAGAATTTGTGGCTTTGGTACTTTATTGCTCAGAATGGGGATGAAGGTTCGGTTGAGATTTGTTGTCCGAATTGAGGATGATTAGTATTGATTGTTTTAAGACGGAGAATTATATGATTAAACAAGCTGATTCCTTGGTTGAGGCGCGGGTGCAGTTTCTGTATTGGGAAGATCGTTTTGAGGATTGGAATAAAGTTGTAAGGTTGTTTGATGGGGTAAAGCATCTTATAGTGCAGAACTGGTGGTACAAGGTATTCCGACTTTTATGCTTTTGCTAATGGCTATAGACTTTCCTGCTATAGATATATTCACTTAATTGTTTTGTTAATGCTGTAGTGGTTTAAGAAGTTTAAGAAGTGCTTGGACTGTGCTTTCTAAGCTCTTTTCCCCTTGTTAAGCAGTGCTTTCTGTTTCACAATCCTAGTTTGTTATCTTTGGAAAAAAGTACGTGCCAAAGGTGATGAGACATAGAGCAAGTGAATGATGAATTTTTCTTAATGAAAAGTTTTTGTAAATGGGTAGAGGGGCAGTTTTGTTAGTTTAAGCCAGCTTCTCTCTCTCTCTCCCTCCTTCCACCCTTTCTATTTTCTTAAACCCCACCTTTTTTTTTTTTTTTTTTGTGATGCAAATCCGTAAGCAATTTAACCATGGCTTATAGGAACTTATTTGTTGGATTGCTTGTTTCTCTTTATTGGGGGCTTTGATGATCAAGGCATTAGTTCATTTTGGTACATTTGTAGCTACCCTTTATCTATCTTTATCTATTGCTAGTCCTATGATTTTTCTTGTACTTTGTTGAATGTGTACAGTTTCTCGAACAAAAAGATGATTCACTTAAACAGTTTGCATTCAACAAGTTGACGGTTTTGGAGCTACAAACAGGCTACACAAAATATGATGTGCTGGGTTGGGCTAAATTGCTTGAAATATCCCCGAACCTCCACACCATGATCCTTAGTTATCTCCACAAGCCGCCAGATGAAAACGTAAGTATCATGGTGCTGATTAGAACCCCCTCACCCCTACCCTTTTTTTTTTTTTCTTTTTTTTTTTTTTTTTTATGTTTGCTGTTACATTTTGCAGAAGAATTTATCTATGGAGCCAATGAACAAGCCAATAAATCTCAGCATGCCTAGGCTCAAGCAAGTGAAATTTAAGCATTTCATGGGGACGGATGGTGAAACTCAATTTCTGACACTCTTGAAGACGCAAGGCACTGTTTTGGAAAAGATTGTAGTAGTGATTCCACGAGTGGGTGAGAACATCTTCTGTGATCCTATTGTTTTAAGGAGGCGGCCACCACCACAAGTTGACGTGAACTCTTCTACTCCAACCTCAGATGTTACCGATGGCTGAATGGTGAAACTACACTTATTCAGTGAGTTTTTAGTGCATGTTTCCATTCCATACAATTTAAACTGCCATGGAACTTAAGTCTTCAAATTACAAAGTGAACATTCCCCGTCCCCTCTTTTTTCATATTTAGTTGTTAGTTTATATATGGAATTTAATTGGTTTTTCCTTTGGATATATAGGTTCTGCCTATATTGGATTTATTCCAACGACTACATCCATTTTCCAGATAATGAACAATACACAAAAAAAAAAAAAAATGTGAATTTATCGTAATGCAGGTTTTAGGATGTCAAAATGAGGATTAGGAGGTTCTATTCTAGCGTAGACAGTTAACTGACTAATGCTGTAAGGTACAGGCGAGGTTGAAATATACTGTATGTTGAACATGCAGTAGATGAAGCTATAATGTGTGGTACATATATTCCAGGCTAGTTTGTATAGAAGATCACTTACATCTGTACCTAGCTAGTAGCTAGTGTCGGCATGGCGCAGATGGCATTTTCGTAAAATGCATTTCAGCCTGCTTCAACTTGACCCAATTGGCAGGCCTTAATTTAAGTACATTTGGGTGGTACTATCACAATTCACATTAAGGGGAATTGAACATTGTAAAATAATGTGTAGTTCAAGACAATGATTTCTCCTTTTCATAAATAAATGTAGTTTGGATCATGGGAAGAATGTCATATGTGCAACTTTCCAGAGCCAGTTAAAGTGTTACCGTGTGAATTTGAGGTAACGAGTTTTAATCCTGAAAGGTTACACTGTAAGGTTTGCCTATATGTCATCCTTATAGTGGGGACTCTTGCTGCGCGAGGATGCTTTGTGCATATGACTGTTTTTTTGTATTTTGCATAGTAAAATAACAATGTAATGTGAATGAGTCTAAATGCTCTATTTACCGGTGTGCTACGTATTACATCACTGACAATTTGACAGACATGAATTTTTAGGGCCGACATCAATATGCACTAACAGGAGGAGTGGGCACAATAATTAAGAAAAAGTAATACTCCCTCCATCTCATAACTACGTGGACAAAATGGGTTGTGCACATGAATTAAAGAATAATAGTGGGTAGTTGTTGTGAATGTGAAAAGTGAAGTAAGAGAGAGAAAGTGGGGTATGATATAGTAGGTTGATTGGTGTTGTGAGTATAAAATTAAAGTACGAGAGAGAATGAGTGGGAGAAATAGTAAAGATTCTTTGTGTGGTAGAAAATGAAGAGAGAGAATGAGTGAGGTAAATAATAGTGTTAGTTGAATAAATTGAGTGATGAAAAATGAAGAGAGAGAATGAGTAGGGTTAAATGCAGGGGCGGACCTTCCATATACGCGGACCTTCCATATACAAAACAGGTGCACTGGCACCTGCTCAACTTCCAGATTTAGTTAGATTTTTTTTAAATATAGTATATATGCTATTTGTGCACCTGCAGAACATAAAAACTCCTTGGCACGGGTGGTTAGGCGCTGCATTTTCATTCCAAAGGTTCAGGATTCGAATCACAATGCTTCCTTTCTCCCTTGCATTTATGGCATGTGTAAGGTCCTGTTTTAGTAAAAGAATAGAAATATTAAAGATGAACAGCTAACAGTTTGGGTGGTTAGCTGTTGAGAGATAGAGTAATTATGCAGCGGAGAATATTTAAAAGAATAAATGAAATAGACAAGGTGTAGTGTGTGTATAAGTGTAGAGATAAGGGAAAAAAATACACAAGGAGTTTTTAAAGTGGTTCAGAGGCAAACACTTCTCCTACATCCACCCCCACTGTAGTCAACAGTGAGATCAATCCACTATAATATCCACTTACTTAATAAGCTTACAATGAATGATAAAGGCAAGTTCCTCGAACCCCCTCTTCTTAACTGTCACTACAGTTAAGGAAGCCTTTTGACTAAGGCTATAAAAAGAAAAGAAAAAATACAAATGATTTAAATAAAAGGTTAAGCTTGGCTGATAGCTTAGGCTAGGTGTGGGTTGTAACTGGGTGCACAAGGGGCACAATATTTGAAGGGGATTATGCAAATATTTAGATCTGCAGATTGAGAATGCAGAAAGGCTCAAAAAGGGAGTGAGGTTGTAAAAATGGGTTGAAGGGTTAAAAAGGGTCACTTGACAACATGCCAGTATACACCTTTATATAGGGGAGGCCATATAGCCGTTGGGGGACAAGGGTACAAGGGTAGCCGTTGGGGGACCAAAGGTACAGAGGAGTAATGGCTTGTCTTTGATCGGGTTGACTAATATGTTGTTCCTCTTGAATGCAGGTTGTCAAGTTAAGGGGAAGGTGTATTCACACTTGATCAAGCTTCAATAGAGTTATTATAGTGTTTGTTAATATTTAGAATAATCATTCTTCAAGAGTCTGATGACGTGGAGATAGCTGTTGAAGAAGAACAGTCTAGCAGCAGTTGAGACAGAGGAGCTAGCTGTTGGGTTTGTAGGGCCTTAGCTGTTGAAGCTTGATTGAATTTAGCATCTTGATAATTCATTTGAGGTTGAGGGAGTTTATAATAGGTAGTTCTTCAGTTTGTTGAATGTGTAAATGGTAGGTAGATCATGAAGTGTTTTGACTGTTGGCTTGAACAGCTAACAGGATGGCTTAGCTGTTTGAGCTTTGTGATGTGCTGCCTGTGCTCAGGTCTTTTGTATACATCATATAATCAATGGATTGATTATTTATTTATCAAAACATTTTTACTATGATTAATTGTGAGTTAAACATAGTGAGGTACTAACAGCATGGTTTCTCCCTCCCCATCCAATTATGGGATTTCTTTTTCCTTCCATTCCAACTTGGGGCCAATTGCTAAAATTGACCTACCAAATTTGTTAAAGCTTGTACTATACCCCCCCCCCCTTTTATGCATTATCAAACATATAGTATGTCATAATATTTTCTTTTACCTACTTTGGTAATTGGTTTGATTCATAAGTTAATAATAAATTAATCACTCTATATTCTTTGTTACTCTTTATCATATAGTTAATAGTAAAATATACATCATAGCTATCTTTTTGTTTCACTTTCTTTGTTATTCATTTATTGATACTTCAGAAAATTAAATTTAAATAAATAAAAATTACTTAAAGTTTTATATTTCGTCTCATGTACAAGATAATTATAATTTAAAGTCCTGTATTATACTCGCGTAAGAGACCCTAAACCCCATAACATTTAAACCTTATCCTAAAACCTTAATTTTAAACCCTTAAAACCTAACCCTAAACGCAAACCCAAATCCAATAAGAAAGAGAAGGGAGACTTTTGGCTGGGAGGGGTAATTTTGGGTTTTCTCTATTTCATTAATTAATTGGGGGCTTGTGGGTAGAGCCGTCAATTCGGGACAACGGGACGGGACGGGACAAAACTATGGTGTCCCGCTATCTATACGGGATGGGACGGGACGGGCTTAATTTTTACGCGGGACGGAAATTCCCCGTCCCATCCCAAATCACCTCGGGACGCGGGACAATACGGGACGAACACGGGATAAGTGGTAATAGGAAGTCAGCAACTGACAGTCTGGCTAAACGATCCAATCATAACAAGCTAAACGATCCCCAACCATTCAAAACTTTTCACAAGCAATCTAATCATAACAACAAACCAGCAAAATAACAAAAACCCCAATTTACGAATCTCAAAATCAGATACTAGGAAGAAATCACAACCCCCTAATCAGCCCTAATCATGAAATCAAGTCACAATACCTAATTTAAACCAAGCCCATCACAAAGACACCAGCTTTACCAATCAATCATAACCCAGTGCAATTAAACCAAACAAACATGAAGACAAGAAGATGGGCATACCTCCGTGTGATACTGGTGGTGGTAATCGACTAATCGCCGTGGCCCGTGTGTAGAGATCAGTGGTTGCCGTCTTATAGCCTCGTCGCCATCGTCGGCCGTCGCCGTCGAAGGAGACCGTGAACGACGGGGGTATGACCGGAGGAAATCGGTGGACGGCGGTGAGGATTGCGGTAACGGAGATGTGAAGAGTGAGAGACGGACGTCCAAAAAAATGAACAACAGATGTAAGACTGGTAGTCTGGTATGCGAATCATGCGATTGCCTAGGGTTTAAACTTTAAAGCGTGGTACTGGTGGGTGGATTTTGGGCTTTGCCTAAGTTGGGCCAGGCTTAAAATGGAACTTGGGCTGGGTCCAAAAAAATTCGGGACGTCCCGTCCCGTCCCGCGTTTGTCCCGTCCCGAATAGTCCCGCATTTTTTCGGGACAAGAATATGCTGTCCCGTCCCGTCCGATATATATAGCGGGACGGGACGTCCCAACGGGATGGTCCCGAATTGACGGCTCTACTTGTGGGGAATAAACATGCACCTATGTGGACTTGAGGGAAATAAATGAAAAGGACTGTCTTCTGTAAGATTTTTGTGAAAAGATGGGGATGTTTGGGGAATTAATCCGTTTGTTTTTTTCAAACAAAGTTTACCTAAGAGTGTTACTATTCACACCCGCAAAATTGCTGAATGTACCCGCAATACCAATTCTTACAAAAATGTCATCAAGCGTAATTTACTAACCCTCCTCTATCATTCACGGCAATTGGTTTTCATCGACATTTTACTTACCTATTCACTAAATACACCGTAGCATTAACTCCGTCATCTATCAACCCATTAAGTTTTCACTTTTCAAATTTTATTACCCTAAATTCTTTACTTTCAATAAAGAAAATAAAAAAAAATTAAAATCTCTCCATATATAGAAAGCAAAATTCAATCATAATAAATTGTGTTGAAAGATTAAAAATCATGGATGAAATGTCAATCCATTTATGCCCAAAAGTACGTTTTTTCACCCAATTTCTTTCACTATGTTCCCCCCCCCCCCTAATATGGGTAAAAATACCTCTTCGTTACTGTTCGGTTGGTACCGGCCTAACAAATAGAGCATGTTCAGGATCTGTCGACCGAACATGGGGAACATGTTCGGCCAAACGTGTTCGGACGGCATCGACCGGATATTAATGTTTTGTTCCAGTGATGGTGGCTATACGTGTCACCATTGTTCTACTACCTCTGACCGAACATCACTAATATGTTCAACCGACCAGGACGAACAACACAATCGGGAATTTGTGATTTTTTTTTATTAATAGTTGAACTATAGCTTATCGAAAAAACCAATTTGATGCATTATAATGTTAAAGTACATGAAGAAACATATATTTAACTATATTATTGGGAAAAGAATTATATATTCTTCTCAAATCAAACATCAACTTCACACATGAGACTTTATCGCTAGTTTTGTATGGTGTTCTTTTATTTGCTTTTCAACAATGCAAATTCTTGAATTACTCTTAAAGAGAAGTGGGTTGAGAGAAATTGAAGAAGAACGAGATACATATGTTGAAATGTTGAAATGAGTTTGATGGGTTTAGAGGAAGACTGTGTGGTTCGTGTGTGAGGGGTTTGAGTAGTAGTGATAGTGTGTGGGTGTGTTTTGTTAATTTTAATCGGTGTATATTAAGTGGTTTAAAAGGGTAAAATGGGAAAAGAGGTGGTGTAATTAGTGTTGGGTAAATAATTGTTTATGGTAAACTTATTATTGCGGGTACATTTTGCAATTTTGCGAGTGTGAATAGTAGCACTCTTTACCCAACCCTAAACTTGTAGTCGAAACCTACCCCACCCTAAATTTAAATAGCACGAGTGGATCCTTCCGCCCTTCCTTCGCACCCCAGCAGCAACTTGCGGACTTGGCATACGTTCGCACATGTTGGTTCTCGTCCTCTGTTAACTATCAATATTTGATACTTTTTTCATTTGCTATTAAATTCTAACTCGAGAAGTTTAAGTTGTAACTTCTAGAATTTCAAGAGTTACTTCCAAGGTTAATATCCATTATTGTTTGCAAGAGTAACTCCAAATAAAACTGATGACAAATATAATTGTTGAATTATATTGATAATTGATATGTAGATTAATTGTGGAATCAATATTTTTGGGGAATTTTGAGCTATAAAAGACACTCACAACTCTGTGAAAGAGAAGATTAGAGGAGAAGAAACACACAAAAGAAACTTTCCTAGCATTCTCCTTCCTCCTTCCTCCTTCCTCCCTGTTGCATTTTGTTTTTCTTCTTCTTCTTCCTTTGGCCTCCCTGAATAATTGGAATGATGATTTTGTCCAAGCATAGTTCATTTCTCCGGAAGGCTCAAGTGCGGAGTTGCATCCGGTTCATCCATTTTATCCTGGGATACTAACGTCCATTGAATCCTCAAGCACTCGTAGAGAGGGGGACGAATTAGTCTTAAGGAGAGTGTGTTTTCACACGACTCGGATACAAGAGACTAAATACGGTTGTATCGTTTCAATTTCATGCTTTCAATTATTGTTGTAATTGTAATTGTAATTTCAATTATATTGTAATTGTTTTCCTTTCTATTTATAGATTTATCTAACAATCTTAAGACTAATTCCTCTATTGAGAAAGGATTGCAGATTACAAGAATCTTGTGGCATGGTGGCTACGGGAGAAAATATTTAAAAGAAATGAGGAACAACGGAAAAGAACCCAGGAATTTCCAGCACTGTATTGCTTTGACCAGCAGTAGCAAAACTTAATTTCCCGTTTCGTTAACCGTTGTTTCGGGATGGAAATTTTTGTGCATGTTTACGACTCATAGGAAAAGATTCTAAACGGTGACGATTGGAGTCTATTGCGTGGAGATGGAGATAAAAATTTCGTAAAAGAGCAGTTTTTGTGAACTAAAAACAGGTTTTTTTTCCACTTGTTTAATGAGATTAACAAAGATGGAAAGATTTATACTCCATAACATCAACTATTTTTCAATGATTGTATAAACCAATTGTGCTATGCCTCATGAAGTGGTTATACATCATGTGATATGCCTCTTATGGTTCGTATGAACTATATTGAAGAGATTGAAAAGTTCATTGGAACTAAGAACATTGAAAGATTAAATCTTTAACGTTATATTGACAAAGATAATAGATCTTCTTGAGAAAAGTTGATAAAATCTATTATTGTCAATGGTGACAAATGTCACAAAGGTTAACATGATAGGGCTTATTGAAAGAAGCTGTTAAATCCTATTATTGTTAATACTTAATAGTGACAAAACCAGAAACAAAATTATTAGAAATGAAGTAGTTATCAAACAAGCCCTTCATTTCCAAGAATTGCATTTAGAATTGAGAGAAAAATAAATAAATTACGAGAATATTTATTGATTTCCAATTACATGAACTCGTATTGGATATATAGAGTGATCAACAAACATACATTTACTATAGTCCTTAAGTCATTTGTAGAATCTTAGTTTGAAAAAAAAAAGGAATATGTTGAATTTTGTCGATAAATATATGATAAACGTGCACACTAAAGATGTATAACCAGAAGAATTTAGGTTAGAGGGAACATACTTTGTCATCCAAAATAATAAAAACCTAAATGTTGAATCTTCACAACAAATCTTAACATGAAAGATGTATAACCAGAAGCATTTTGGTTAGAAGGAACGCACTTTGTCATCCAAACTAATAAAATCCTAAATATTGAATCTATGATAAACGTGCACATAGGAAACATGTATAATCAGAAGCATTTAGGCGCATTTTAGTAACTTGTCAATGATAATTGTGAAATGATATTTCCATCTTAATAAGAATCATAATGGCCTTTATGAATATGAAATATGTCTAAAATAGAAAATAGTAGATTGTTTATTTCATACTTTATTCAAATTACTTTGATACATTAATTTATTCATACATTTTGCCAGTCATACTTTTTCACCCAAGAATTGGGAAATAAAGCAGTCGTGGATAAATAAAACCCATCAGTCCTCACTTGCCAATAACATCTGTCATCTCCTTGTTTAGGTCTTTGTTCACAGTACTTACTCAGTTCTTGATTGTAGACATCAAATGATTGTTTCTTGTTACCCCATACAAAGTCAGACCAATAAAGAGTATAACCAGCATCACAAAAATGCCAAGTTATATTATTACCGTAATGAATACTGTTTATACCGATATCATCATCTTTTGATCGAGGACGAACAATTATATCTTCAGGGATCGCATTGATGATAAAAATCCTCCAACCGAAAGAGAAAGCGCAACCATCTGCACGGGGGGAGTAAACGGAAGAAAATGCTAGGAGAAGGAAGAATAATAGGCTTTTCATTTTATTCGATTGATGAAGTATTTCACTGTAATTTGGTTGGGCATACACCTAACATAAATATATGAATGATAATATTTTGTTAAAAGAAGAGTACTTTTATTGTGGGTTTGCACGTTTATTAAGGAAATGATAAGTAATGAGCATGTATTTCATATTAACCATGTGCTTAACATGCGCATAGTTTAGAGTTGTAAATATCCTTCAAATCTTCCTTGTATAGAAAGTCTTAGTAATTAAGTTGGATTATCTTTATAATTATCTGTGTTGATCATTTCCTTAACGATAAATTTAGCTTATATTAGAGAGTATGACTCTTTGTAAAATTTACATAAAGTTAGTATATGCTAATGTAAATCTCACGTAGAGACTTAAATATTTTCCTGGTCTTTGTGCTCTCTTCTATCTCTCTCGTCATTTATTCTTTCGGTTCTCTCTCGACATTTTTCTTGTCTTATATGGTATCAGAGCCACCAATCTATAGTGGCCTGATTGCTTTCGATGTTCTTCTTTACTCTTGTTATTTTTCTTCTATCTTAATCTTTTTTTCTCTTGGTTTAAAAAAACAATGGATGATTGTTGGTACGATCATGTTTGTTTCGATATATTACCATCATCCTATGTTAGATGTCAATTATGTAATGGTTTTAGTCATAATGCAAGAGATTGTTTGCGTGGTTTTGAACCTAGTGATACTACCCATGATTCACCTTTTTCTACATCAAATTGGTTATATTTGAAACATAATGAATCCTTATGTTTAAGCTGAACTTAAATGAGTTAGACAAATTAGTCTTAAATGAGAGAATGACATAACATAAAGGTCTTTCTCAAGGCCATAGGGCATAATTTCCAACACCTCCTGTTGTAGCACTTCTCAATTTCCTTCTCCTTTGTTATCTCAACTTGATCTCCACCAACTCTCCTATGATTTAGACTCTTTTTCTCCTCCGTATCCTCATAGTTTTAGGACTTCACTCCCAACAATCTCCCACCTGGAAACTAAAACCATAAACATAAAAACAACTGTCAACTCCTACCACGGAATGAACCTCCCAATATAGTAAAACCGAGCACAAAGCTCCTTCTTTATGATGATTAGCATCCATGCTCTCCCCCCCCCCCATCATGATGAGCCTCCACTCTCTCCCCCATTATTAACCTCCACGCTCAAGTAATAAGGCGAGAAACCAAGCGACGCTTCTGTTGGGTTTTGGCATCATGCGCAGCGGAATAAACATATGAAATCAAACACTCATGAGCCATGGATCCGTCAATGTTGATTAGATTAAATACAAGATGAAAGAAACATACCCTTGAAGATCAAATCCATGAACACGGAATTTAAGGTGCTAAAGCAAACACCCTCTATCGGTATCCACACGTCGAACGAACTCAAGAACACCTTCTTGATTGATTGCTAGATCCAAGGCTTGATGAAGAAACGACTTCTTCGTATGAATTATTTTGCTTCTTTGATTATTGAGTTTTGATGATTCTAAATCTCAAAACCAATAATCCTACCTCTCTATATTTTGTTGTTTCTAAAACAATGTGCTATGATTTCCAAAATCAACATTAGAGCTGTCGAACCCGGCTGCATATATTTATATGAGGGTTCGACCTAATTCTTTTTGGGATCGGGATTCCTTGTTACACAAGAATTCTTAACAAACTGACCAGAAATGGGGAGGGGAGCCGTACGGTGGCCAGTTCTGTATTTCCCAAATTTTCAGCCTTTTCCCAATCCGTTCTATTGTGTGTGACCCAATATGATTATACTAAGTTGGCAACGAGTCCGAACCATTCAGAACCCCTAAGTCATAAGCGGACTCTAGCAAGCCATTATGACTACCCAATTAGTATAACTTTAAAAGTCCAAAGTTACCTTATAGAACATATCACAATCCCTTTGTCACGCGATATCATATTGGACATAAGTCATGGTCCACGTAAACTTATGTTTGTCCAATGCTTTCTCGATCCCGAGTAGATTGATATGAGCAAATGACATTGATCACATCAATTCATTTGGGTATGACCATACACTATCATCAATCTCACTCATCGAGTGGCCAAGCAGATATCTCTCTTGAGAGAGGGACAAATCTCATCTTGACTTATCATTATTCCCTACAAGAATCCGATCATGTCAATCATAGCATTTATAACTACCCGGTTAAAGGTAGCGTTTGACTATGTCAAACATAATGTTCATCATGTGGAAGACCATGCTAATCTCAGGTCTAAGGATTCAAATGGTATGACTATTATGAGATTTAATTATGACATTAGACCATGACATAAATCTCATAACGGGTCTATCCAGTACCTTGTTCTCCAATAAGTGCCCACAAGTTTAATCTGCATCCTATGCACCATAATCATCACATGATTATACATTAAACTCATGCTAGCTCTTCATAAGTGCTAGGGACAATGATTATTATAATAAACATGCAAAAGATATAATAATCGGGTTTGTTATCTCTATAACAACGAAGCTATGATATAACACATAGTCCTTTCTCAAGGGCCTAGGGCATAGTATCCAACATCTTCAACCTCTCTGTGTTAGATTCTTCTTGCCTCCCCAAATCAACTTCTACCTTGATTTCTCTCCGCAAGTATAACTTTGACTGTTCCCTCCAAACCCACCTTCCTCGCAATGCTCTCACATAAAACTCGGGCATACCTTGTTTCTCGCACTGTGTTCTCTTGGTCTGATCTCGCTCTCTGTTAGGGCCTTCGTGACTCGTTCTCCTTGTTGGCGAACTATGAGTAGTCACCTCTCCTCCCTAACATGTCGTTCGTTGATGTCTCTTCTTTTGTACACTAACAGGCCGACCTACAAGCCTCTTACTCCCATCTGGAGTGAATATTGATGTTGTCGGTAGAGTACAACATCTTTATCTTCCTCCCAAGAGCTACCACGGTCACTCACATCCGTTGTTTGCGAGAAATCCTCATCTTCTTACATGGTCAAACCGGCTTATATCATTCTCTTCTGTATCGTTGATTGCCTCCGCAAGTGCCTGGTGCCTTTCTCCTCTTCTTTCATATTTTCTACATCGCATAAATTCGCACCAAGCAAATTTCTCTCCTTAGCGATCATTCTCCCACCCAACTTGACTGCCCCATAATCCTTATAACACTTCCTATTCATCTATATCTCTGCATCTCTAAATCCCACCTCGAATCTCTGCAGATCTTATATAGGAAACAAAACGAACTTATTCAGACTGTCTGGCCTTCTGCACGGCTTGTGCTTCAGCCGAAAAACCCTAGCAACTCTCAGATCAACCTTGCACGGGCGATTCATGCCCCCAGCTCACCTAGCTAGGATCTATAATCGACTGCATTTTTGCAACCTCCTTACAATGGATTCCTGGAATCTAAACCGTTTGAACCTGCTTTCGCATGCGCCTAGCATCAGAATCTTCCGGATTTATGCACTTGATTCTTGATTTTCTACAGCCTCTGTTTCAATAAAATCTGACAGCACCCTCCAAAACTCTAACCTGACTCTTGATACCAATTGTAGGGGATTGGGGGGATCTCCACATTCGCCTAGCCCATACTAGCAGTCCTAACATGGGAAAATAATCAACATATGATATATGAAAGAAATAACACCATAGATTTGATAACCTAGTTTGTCAACACATGACTACATCTAGGTGCACCAAGCCAAGATATCACTATAATAATAATAATATGAAGTTGTTACAATTTGCACGTACAATCACTAAAATCTAGCATGACTGCCCACCATGAATAACCCTCACACATATTATCTCACCTCCCCAAGAACACACACAACACGGTCATGGCCGTTGTTTGGGGTGAAAAATCTCGCAGCACTACATCTACATCCTGGAGATAACAGCTTGAGTTTATGTCTTACATGTTAGTTTTACGTGTTCACTTTACATCCTGACGTGACATCCTGAGTTGACATCCTGAGTTGACATCCTGAAGTTATATCTTACATCTTGACTCTACATGTTAACTCAACATGTTGACATGTTGACTTTACATGTTGACTTTAGATCCTGAACCTTCAACTTGGCCTAACATCTTGATCATGCAACTTGGCTAATTACGTCCTGCAGGTCTGTTATCGATCCTATTTTTTAGGAATCTCTACCGAATCATGGAGGACTCATGGACTAAGTCAAACACATGTGAATAAATTATCCAGCACATGACTAATTTGAAGACACAAAGACCCAGTCAAAGGGTAACTCTCAGCAATGGCATTGGATAGACCTACAACAAACTGTCCGAGATTAGTGGGCTTGTGGATTAGTTTTCGATTTGCTTCCTTAGTATAAGTAGGCGACACATCCATTGTAACACACACTTTTCACTCACATCTCATACTCTCTTTCTCTCTGTATTTTCCACTCATTCATTGTACCTTCACAAAAGCTTAATAAATTCCATCATTCGAGGTTTTATGCCAGCGAACAAGTTGCTCAAGGGCTTTCCTCGTTAAATCATTTGTTCATACATCTTGAACTTCAAAGTTCTTTATTCCATTGTACCCTACTCCTTTATATTTGTCCAATTGTCAAAAATTGGCCAAAACAGCCGTGTTGTAGGTTCACCCCATGGCTCTTTTAGGCCCCCGGCCCCCTCCTTGACACTACTCGTGGCTCTCTAATGTGTATCATAGCACTCTCCACCAAGCACACAACTAGCACACAATATTATGGACGAAACTATGTTTATATAGGTGTAGGAGAAACCCTATATCAATACATGAAAGAAATCTAGTTAAAATAGAAAACTGAAGAAGATTTGGACTGTTTTCCTACATGCTCGGTTGAGCATCAGCCCAAAAATCTACATGCCATTCAATCCTCTCTTGCTCGGTCGAGCACCTCCTATTCTGACACTTCTCAGTTTCCTTCTCCTTTTTTATCTCAACTTAATCTCCACCAACTCCCATCGATTTAGACTCCTTTTCTCCTCCGCCTCCTTATGGTTTTAAGACTACACTCGCAACATCATCATGTTTCAAATCTTGCAACTCAAGAATTGCAGACTTCTTCTTCAAGCTCTCAAGTGTTTTTGTCCTTGTCCATCAATAATATAAATCCATTAATACTTTCTTATATTTAATTTCCTTTTAAACAATAAATTAAATTAATATTTTTTTTTAAAGTAAAATTTATCAGACACCAAAAATAAAACTAGTGAAAGTTGTTACTGAATGAGGGAGTAGGTTATAGCCCTTAAACTAAAATAACAATTACAATATGAAAAGTATGATTTCATGTGTTTAAATGAATATCTAAATTTCTTTTTTTAAGGAACATCGAGAAAATATTCGCTTTTATTTAACTTAGCGATAAAGATACTATACATGTTCTTATTATTCACTTCTTAAATATTTGGTCTTGTATTTGGAAAAAAATAATATTAAACACAAAGTTGCTTATATAAAAAAAAAACCACTGATTTTAAAATAAAAAATTCTTAAAAACGAAAATATAGACATACATACTCCCTCCGTCCCATTTTAAGAATCAAAAATTTCCTAAAAAGGCGTCCCATTTTAAGAGTCAAAATCCTAAAATGGAAAGTGGGGTCTATATGTCATACTCACAACAATTATCCACTAACTCTTTTCTACCCACTTTTTCTCTCCTACCCAACTATCAACACTCACAACACATCACATTTTTTTAATTCTTGAACTCACTCATTTTTTGACTCTTAAAATGGGACGGAGGAAGTATACAATTAGTAACAGAGAGATTAAATAAACAGCCCCATCACTTGGATCTATGTCCCCATTTTGCATATGATTCAACGCATTACTCCTCTATATAAAAATATCCATTCAACCAAACTTGAAACATTGTCAGAATTATTTTTCTTTCTTTAACAAACTAATTCAGAAACTGTTGCATTTGAAAACACAATCAATAAAGATAAAAAAAAATCATACTTTAAATGAATATCCATTAAAAAAAAAATCTCCTGAAATGAATGATTTTTTGGAATAATTTTGTCCTTAGACATTTTTTACCAATTTTTTTTTTATTTGTCTCTTAATTTTGCAAAACTAAATGTTTAAAAAGAAAATCACATGATTATATACAAATCATTGCTA
Source organism: Campanula takesimana (assembly GCA_026119855.1). NCBI lineage: Eukaryota > Viridiplantae > Streptophyta > Magnoliopsida > Asterales > Campanulaceae > Campanula > Campanula takesimana. Next base: position 375,986 of record JAOWBW010000122.1, on the reverse strand, counting down.
CTAAATTGTACTCCCTCCGTCCCGCCGAAAATTGCAAAACTTACCATTTTGGGCGTCCCATAGAAATTGCAAAATCCATAAATGGAAAGTTTTTAATACTTTTTAATTAGTGGGTCCCACTTCTCATACTCACATTCACTAACCCACTAACTATTCTCTACCCCACTTTCTCTCTCACACTCAACTATCAACACTCACAACACATCACATCACCTTTTTCACTTTTTCCCTTAATTCTTGTGCCATAATTTTTTTTTAAGTTTCCGACAGGACGGAGGTAGTATAATATATAGAGATTTTCAAATATCTTTTAAAATAAAATTTGAGTTCATTTATATTTAAATACAGAGAAAAGGAGTAGAACATAAGAAAAGAAACACAAACACAAACCAACAAAATGATCTTCAAACTTCAAATCTTTTCTTCCCATATTTTTATTACCACCAACCAAATATCAACAAGAACATAACCCAATAAAAAGAAAATAAAATAAAAAATTTGTAACCATGTCAACATCTGAAAAATTAGAAAGAAACAAGAAACATATTCTCCATCAAAACGTCATCGTTTTGATTGCCTCCATCATCAAAATTTGTTATATTCTTGCTGCAAAGCTTGATCAAGCCAAATTTCAGATTCCTCCATCAATTGAGGACTCAATCTAAACATCAAAACACAAAATTCCATCTCATCAAGAACCCCATCACCATTAACATCCCCTTCTCTCATCATACTCATTAACTCATCATCTCTCAAATCTTGCAACCCTAGAATTGCAGAGTTCTTCTTCAAGCTGTCAAGTGTAATTACCTTTTTGTCCTTGTCCATCAACAATCTAAACCCATTACACAGCTCTTCAATCAAACCTTCCCCACCCAATTTATCGGCCATTAATGGCAACATATCATGAAAATCATCTTCACCCTTTTTCCCTGTTTCTGATGATGCCATTCTTGAAACAGGGTACTGATACACTGTTTCTTGTTTGTTTTTAGAGAGAGAAAGAGGAATTTTGAGGAGAGAGAGAGGGGATTGGATTGTGGAGAGTGAGGAGGGGACAAGGAGGTTTAATATAGGAGTTGGGAAATTTGGGGGGAAGGGGTTCGAGGAAGGAGAGTGGAGTGGGGTCAGGAATGGATGACAACCAAGAAACAGAAAATTATTGGCTAGGTCGGCTTTTTTGATTCTTTCATACATTGAAATTGCCAGTGTATTTCACTTGAGGAAGCTTGGTTAGGGGTATTATTGTCATTCCAATAGATTATCTTATTTCCTTTTTTTTTTTCTTTTTTTTTTGGGAGGGGGTGGGGAAGTATTTCCCTTTTATCTTTTTTTTTTTTTTTTTTTTTTTTTTTTAATTTTTAAAAAGCCAAATTATAACATTTCTAATACAAAATAAGAGTGGGATCGAACTCACAACCTTCCCAATGGAAAGAGTGAGACATGTCACTGACCTACAAGCTCGTGGAAAAAAAAAAACTTTGTTACTCAGCTATTTTAAAATAAAAAAAATCATACTGTATGTATTTCTTTTGAAAATATTAGTATCTTTTTATTTCGTGAGTAAAAATAACACATTTTAACCAATGGTCTAGATTTTTCAACTTTATCTTTTTTTTTTTCTTTGACGTTCAATATGCATGTTTTTAAGTTTAATGAAACTTGGAATTTATGAATTTAAATCGATCTCCGCCACACAAAAAATAAATAAAATAATGTAATTGAGTCGGGACAGTAAGTTAGAATTAGAAGGGATGAATGAACAATCGGTCACTTTTCTCATAACGTGTCCATCATTTTAGTCATAGACAGTTTATATCTTGACAAAAATTTGTGTAAAACAATCTCACATATATGAGACAGGTTTTATTGATAGAGTAAATGTTTGCCCCATATAGGCGGGGCGAGGGAAGCTCATTTCTCTGTTATCGAGATCCGTCACATGTATGAGACCGTCTCACACACGACTTCCTCTTATATCATTACCTTTTGGTGTATACAAATTTGTAATCAGGTGTTGGAGCGGATACACTATTCCACAGCAGTAATTAAAAAAAAAAATTGTTTTGGCCCTCTCCTATAATATGAATGGCCAAGAAATATTGGATTTTTATAAACCTATTTCAAGTTAAATTAATTTCAGCTATCGATTTTTGGTAAAGCGTTGTGACATTTCTTTTCTTTGACTGCAATGCAACAGAAAATGTTGGGAAATACAATTCCAAATCCAGTATATACTCACTTATAGTGGGTCTAACTGTTAATCTTTAATTAAATATTATATCAAAAATTATGTTTCAGTTCATTCGAATACTTATTCTTAAGTTAAATGGAGTACGATAAAGGCTTACTTTCTTAAAAAGAAAATATTTAATGATTTGTATGGCCTTTTTGTTCTTTAAAAACAATACAACGAAAGTGCACAACTATTTCGCTCAAAGGGAAGCTTGGTTAGGGGTAATATTGTCCTTTAGACTGGTTATTTTTATTTTTAATTAATTTCCCTCACGGTTGACTTCTTCAGCTACATTGTCTACAACAATGGCACCAGAATCTGGATTTTGGTCTTAAAATAAGTAACAGTGGTTGCCATGTTGTGGGGTCAGTAATTTTATTTTAATTTTTTTCTGGGAATAATATTTCTAAATTCCCAGAGTGAGTTTCTTGGAAAAAAAAATGTTTTCTTGGAGTATAATACTCCACTTAAGACGGCTTTTAATTGATTTATGTGTTTCATTGAAAAAAATTGATTTCATCAAAATAAATTGGATTTTGTCAAGAAAGTGGAGCATTAGATCTCGTGAGGGTGTGGGAAAAATATTGAATAGGCAATTTGTAGAGCCCCAAAAGTATGATTGGACTACCATTTAATAAATGGCAAATGACAAAAACAAGACTTCGTTCAACCAGTCTGATGCTTTAAAACTCACGGATTAAATTTTGAAGTTGACAAAAACTTGTAATAAAGGGATTTTTGACAAAATTGTTAAATTTTCAGTTAAATTATCATGTGTCTTGCACATATTGAATTAATTGAAAATAGTTTTATTACCAAAGGGGTGAAAATTAATATTTAATGTTTAACAGACTAAAAGTAAAAATTTCACTGTATGATTCACGAAATTAATGTTTTAAAAAATGTTTCACTATATTATTTTTTAAATAAAATATTAATTTCACAAATATATTTTTTATTTTGAAAAAAATATTTTATTAAATCATATGTTTAGGAAAATATTTCCCTAAATTAATCCATCCTAAAATCAAAATTCCTAACATATTGCACTAAATTAGTGAAATTAGTTTTTAAAATATAATTTCACTAATTTTTTTTTCTAAAATAGATTTCACTAACTTAATTTTTTTTTTGAAAAAAATATTCCTAAATATTTTGTTTGTATTGAAAATTATATCTCACCCTCTCTCTTATTTAAACCCATGTCATCTATTTTGATTTTTTTTTAAAAAAAAATAATCATTCATTTTGAGGAGTACTATTTTAAAATATATATATATATATATATATATATATATATATATATATATTTAAAAGTGCGTATTAGCCTACAAATTCTATTATACTGGTAGCAAAGTCATGTTTATGACTCCAAAAAATTATTTCTGGAATTACCATATGGTGTAGTTATCACTCTACTTTTGAAGAAATTTGGACTAACTATAACAAAAGTCAAATTGTTTACCCTTTCAAGTCTCCAGACATCACAATCATAAGAATTTCATGTTCAAACTGAATGCATGTAATGCATGTGATTGTCAAAACTGACTTTGAATGCCCTGATATACCACAATTCCCCAACAACTGGTATCAGAGCTCCGGTTTGAAAATCAGGGTTGTCCGAGTTGATTGGATGTGGCTGCAGGAACACTATCTGGGCTGCAGAAATTCTTTTGATTTTAAGTCACTTAGATTAAATAGGATCAAGGTTTTATAATTCTAAATGGATTTGGTACTGCAGGTATTCAGATCAAGGATTGCAGATACATAATCATGGAAGGACATTAGATCTAAGATTAATGGCTGCAGAATCTGATAGTTGCTAGGGTTCGCAGGGATCTAGGCGGATCGTGTTATTGAGGATTTGTGGGTGCAGTGATAATGAGCGGAGATAGAACAACATAGAAATTCGTTGGAGCGAATTTGAGCAATAGATTTGGATTATGAAAGTTGCAAGAGAAACAAAAGATTCAAGTTTCTAGACCTTGACGAGAGTGAATTGCATAGGTGTGCAAATCATGTCCAGATCACGTGTGGGTGCATTAATCTTGAAGAAGTGTTGGAAAATTGCATATTTGACATGGATAATTAAAGTTGTAATATTAAACGGGATTAAAACCATTTAGTGGTAAAAATCCATAGCTCAAAGACGTGTACATAATAAACTTAATTGTTAAAGGTATTTTGAGATAGTTTATACTTTAGAATATTATATTAGATTAATTAATCTAATTTAATTAAAGTATATATTTATCCTAATTATCTTTATGATTAAATAAGTTTATTTATATGTTTATGAGTTTTCTTTTGTTTTATATATTACATGAAATTTAACTAAAGAAAGTTGTCCCATTTAATTAGGATGGCTTAAGTAGTTAAATTAGGACTCTCCTCAAAAGAGTTCTAAGTTTCTGAAAAGTTAAACACTAGCCATTAGTGTTTGGTTGAGAATGAAATTGAAAGCCCATTGTCATATGCTAATTGGTCTAACAATAAAATACTTGTATCATTGTTTTAAAGTTGGACTATCCCAACTGAGATAATAAAAAGGACGTGGGGGCCTTGTGAAAGAAAGAAAAAAAAAAAAGGGTCAACCTAACCTACAGAAAATACTGTAGAGTATATAATGTGGGTTGCGGCTGCTTGGTGTAGTAGAGAGTAGGAGAGCGCCGCATATTGACAAACTGTATTCATACAGTTCGTCTGGTACTATGCTCCGTCTCCGATTAATTTCTACCGGCCTTTCTTGTCTTCCTCCTGGTTGTTACATGTTTTTGATCGTGTCAAAACCTTAATCCATGGTGAGAATATGAAAGACTCAGGCGAAGTGGGATAGCAGGCGCAAGTAGATCTGTACCTGTGTGCGCAGCTTCGGTTATAATCTTGAGATCGTTTTATCCTCGGAGGAATTTGTCAGTATCCGAAATCGCACGAGTAATAATTTCTCTTAGGAGAGTCTTATTCAGGCGACTCGATCTACCCAATAAGTGTTCTTGCTTTCTCTTATTCAGGAGAGTCTTATTCAGGCGACACGAGTAGGAGGCAATAATTTCTCTTAGGATCTCATCATCCAATTGTCTGATGATCTTGGCGTGAGCCTTCTGATCTAACTTCTTCAATGCCGCCACCTCCTTCGCTGCTGCTATCTTATCCTTCTCTGACTGTTCTGCTGTACCCTCTGTGGTGACTGCGTTACCCTTGGGATCCTTGCGATCTCTGATTGCAATCTCCAACGGTTTCCCATAAATCTTTGTCTATCAACAAAGCCTTCATCTTGATCTGCCAGAGAGAAAAACTATTCTTCCCATTGAACTTATCGATCGAATCTGCTCCTTGACCCATCTTCTTGTTCTCTGCAGCGGAATTCCTGAATCTCTAACCACGAACCAAAGCTCTGGTGCCACTTGTTAGAGCAATTGAACAAGACTTGATGCGAAAAGAAAGCAATCACAAAAACACAGATTTACGTGGTTCACCAACTTGGCTACGTCCACGGGGAGGGGAGAGAATATTATTATCACTGAAGAAACAATTACACAAGATCACACTAATCTACTTTGCAAGAATTTTGATCACAAAATTCTTGACTGTGCAAGCCCTAGATCTAGAATTATTGATCTCTCTATTCTGTGTAAAACTGAGCAAACTGAGCTACTCACTAGCTGAATTAATTTAGGACGGAGGGAGTATAATATCACGTATACTCTTACCTAAACTAATTCCATAGGAATTCTTGCTGCCAACGGACATAATTAAGACTCACATGCTCAATTAATTCCTAAAACCAATTCTAACTCTAATTGGAACAGAGGTTGTACAATCCTATTGCAATTAGTCATCTTGGGCCATCTCAAAGCCCTACGACCCTTATGCTAAGGCTGGTGACCTCTTTTTTTTTTTTTCTCTGCCTACGAAGTGGCCACATAAGGTGGCCGCATCGAGTTTAATTTCTTGTCTTTATTGCTTACTCCTTCTGCCTCGGAATTACGAACTTGTTAATTAATCCACTAAATTAGGTGTCCCAAATTTCAAAGGCATTAATCCTAACACTAATGAATATTAGACAGTCACAAGATAATGATACATCACGTATGATCTACATCAAACTTGCTTCATCAGATCTTCAGGCTAAAAAGAACAACAAAATGCACAACAGAAAACTACTAGGTTATTAGGCTGATTGGTTTTTTGGATTTTGTGTCTATGATCCTTTTTAATACATCTAAAAGTGGTCACTCTTTCTTTTGTTTCAGGAATCAGCCTTTCAGTTGGAATTTTTGTGGCTACATTATCATGCATCATTGGTTATGTTTATTTCAAGAAAATGGCCAGAAGGCGAGAAAACCAAAGTATGTCACTTTTTCCATCCATTTTAATTCGTTCTTCCACGTTCTTAAATTATACTCCTTCTGTCCTAAGATGAATGTCCATTGTTTTTTCAAATATCCTCTTGATCAGGATCAAATTTGAAATATTTTTGGACAGAGGTAATAATACAAAGTCAATTCGTGTGGCATGGTTGTTAAGTTTCAGAAGCAGTGTTAACATCATCTATCTAGTGCTTCCACATAAGAAAGCAACCAATATAATTCATCACATGACATGGGACATGTATAATAGTACAAGACCGGTTAATGACTACTCCCTCCGTTTCGCAAAACATGTCATTTTAGGTGTTCAATTTTGTTCCAAAATATTTGACACTTTTCAATTATCTAGGAACTTTTGCCATTACTTACCAATTATACCCTTATTTAATAATTGACACAACCTTTGTAAATGCATTTAATTACCGAGGTAAATGAATTGTCATAGGGGTGTTTGAGTCTTTTTTACATGTAATAATTGCTTGTCTTAATCTAAGTGAAGAAGGTTAAAACGTCAAGTATTACGAAACGGAGTATTACGAAATGGAGGGAGTATAAAATACAGGGGAATCGGAAGAGAATGATAAGGAAGGCATTGAGGTACCTTTCTTGGACTTCGAGATCATAAGAGCTGCTACAGACGACTTTTCAGATCCAAATAAGCTTGGAAAAGGAGGATTTGGGCCAGTTTACAAGGTAATCAATTTGTCTCCTCTTCACTTTGTATTATTTTCCTCAAAATGAATCTGTTTGTTAAGATTGGCTTTTTTGATGGTTAAAATAAGAGTTACAAGAATTGATAAGGAAAGTTCTTTTGAACCCCCTCTAATTAATTGACACTTCAATTAAGGTTGCTTCTTTCAAAGCGAGAAAAAGAGAAAGAAAATATCACAAGAGTGTTTACAAAAAAAAATAGCTTGGCTGTTGGCTGGCTGTAAGTGGATTGTAACTGGGTGCAAGATGGCACAATATTTGCAGGGGTCTATGCAAATATTTATGACTGCAGAGAGAATGCAGTAAGGCTACAAAGGATTTTCAAATGGTGTAAGGTTGTAAAAAGGGTGTAGAGGGTCACTTGACAACATGCCAGTATACTCATTTATATAAGGGAGGGGATATAGCCGTTGGGGGACAAGGGAACAGTAGTAGCCGTTTGGGGAACAAAGGTACAGAGAAGTAATGGTTCCCTTTGACTTTGACTGAATGTTTGTTGTTCCTCTGTATACAGGTTGTCAAGGGGAGGGAAGGTGTATTCACACTTGAACAAGCTTCAATATGAGTTATTCCAATGATTGGTAATATTGAAATAATCATTCTTCAATGTTTTGATGACGTGGAGTCAGCTGTTGATGAAGACCAGTCTTAGCTTTTGAGACAGGTGAGATTAGCTGTTGGGATTGTAGGTCCTTAGCTGTTGAAGCTTGTTTGTATTTATCATCTTGATAATTCATTTGAGGTAGAGGGAGTCTGTAATAGATAGTCCTTCAGTTTGTTGGATGTAGAGATGATAGGAAGATCATGTAATGACTTGACTGTTTGGCTTGAGTGAAAACAGAGCAGCTTAGCTGTTGAGCTTTGTATTGGGCTGCCTGTGCTTAGGTCTTTTGTATACATCATATAATCAATTGAGTTTGATTATTTATTTATCAAAACATATTTACTATGATTAATTGTGAGTTAAACATAGTGAGGTACTAATACTAATGACACTATTAAGTTCCACCAAGTGAGATGAAATCCTCTGTACCACACTTTGTGTACCACTTGTGTACCACAAGTGATCTGATGGCTATGAATCACTATTGATATTATAATTATTTAAGTCTTAATAGATTATAACCATTGGATCACTTGTGGTACACAAAGTGTGGTACATAGGATTTCCTCTCCAACCAAGTCCATGTATCATTCAAAACATTAATAGTCTCTTCATCCCAAAATAAAACATTAATAGTCTCTTCATCCCAAAATAAATATCCTTTTTCCTTTGTTTTTTATTTTAATTTACACTTGATGATCAAGAGCAAATTTGAATTTTTTTGGACATTTATTTTGTGACGGAGGTAGTAAGAGACAAGAAAGAGTGTTTTCCGGTGATACTGTCATAACACGTCATTGAAATAATGTGGTGTGATGCACCAATCAGGTCTTGCCATGTATATGGAGGTGGTTATTCATTGTGATAACCTTTCCTACCTTCCCATAAATCAGGTCTGGTTCATTGTGATTGGTTGTAATGTACACATAGATAAATGTAAATAGGATGTCACACCCCTTCATAATGATAACATAGTGTCACAGTCACAACCATCAGGCTTTAGCCTGGTGATCAGAGCTCATGGCTTCCAACCTGGAGGTCATGGGTTCGATCTCTCCTCCCCCCAGAAGTTAGAGAGAAGCTTTTCTCTCCCTAGGATTTGTCTCCTAAGCTCACTAAATGACTTTTCAAAGAATTGAACGTATAGAATATTCATACTTTGTAAGAATTTTTCAACTTTGCCAACTGTTTGAAGGATCCCCTCCCCACTAGCATTCCATTGACCTCAAAATACTTGGATGAGTTTTTTTTATGTTTTAAATCATTCTCCAGTTGACTTCAAAAAAAAATCCATTTCTTGCAGTTATGGGCAGTGGAATATGTTGGGATACACACAGTTGTTCAATAGCTATTGTATTCATCTTATTCTTGTTTCTGAACATCTCTGTTTCATATGGGATTGACATAATATCTGCATCCGAATCTCTATCCGGAAAACAGACCCTTATTTCTTCAGGCGGGAACTTTGAACTTGGATTTTTCAAACCAGGTAACTCTACGAACTATTACATAGGCATTTGGTACAAGAAAATATCTGTCCAAACTGTAGTATGGGTAGCAAATAGAGATATGCCCATATCTGATATATATTCTGCAAAATTGAAAATTGTAGATGGCAATTTAGTACTTCTTAGCGAGTCAAAAACCCAAATTTGGTCTACAAATATGAACTCGACAAGTTCAAATTCTGCAACCGCAATCCTACTTGATGATGGTAATTTAGTGTTGAGAGATGTGTCAAATTCGGTCTTACCAATTTGGCAAAGTTTTGATTATCCAACCCACACATTTTTGCCTGGTAGTAAGCTGGGATACAACAAAGGTACAAGTGTAAAGCAAGTCCTTACTTCATGGAAGAGTTCTGATGATCCTGCAACAGGACGCTTTTCGCTCGAGCTGGGTGCAAATGGTAGTCAGTATCTGATTAGATGGAATAGGTCTGAAACTTACTGGGCAAGTGGATCTTGGAATGGTAACACTTTTGGTTTGGTACCCGAAATGACTTCGAATTTTATATATAACTTCAGCTTTATTTCAAATGATAATGAGAGTTATTTCACATATTCTCTTTATAATCCTTCAATTATATCTCGACTTATTATGGATGTGTCTGGGCAAATTCAGCAACTGACATGGTTGCCGGAGACATGGTATTGGAATTTATTTTGGAGTCAACCAAGGAGACAATGCCATGTTTATGGATTCTGTGGGCCATTCAGTATCTGCAATGAGATGTCACTTCCTTTCTGTCATTGTTTGTCAGGTTTCGAGCCCATATCACAGAATGATTGGAATAACAGTGATTATTCCGGTGGGTGTAACAGAAAACTTGATTTGCAATGCGGAAATACGGGTAGAGCTAACGGGAAAAAACCCAACTTTCTTCCAAGTTCACAGCAGAGATGGCCTCATCCTTCTCAACAAGTGCCTGTTAGGACTACTGGAGACTGTGAATCAATGTGCTTGCTTAATTGTTCCTGCTCTGCTTATGCCTATGGTTACAATACTGAAACTGAGATTATGGATTGTTGGATTTGGAATGGTGATGTCCTTAATATACAAGAAAGCTTGCAAATCAATGGCACTGGACGAATAACCTACTTCAAACTTGCTTCTTCTGATCCTCAAAGTTATTATGCAAAAGTCAATGGGAAGTTGAAAGGTCAAAGCTATGTTTCTTTCTTTTCCGCTTTGTAATCTTCTATTGACAATGATTACTTCCATTTTCTCCTTACAGAAATTAAAACCTTCCTTCATTCGTTTTAGGGATCATCGCTGCTATTGTGGTACTCGTGGTTTTATTATTTTGTGGTGCTGGCTATTTTATATACAGAAGGAGAGTGAGACGGAGACGAGGTAAATTATGACCTTATGTGAACCATGCTCAATCAATGTTGTGTCTTCTTTTTGACAATGTTGTACTTTTTTTTGCTGTTTTTTGACTTCAGAACGAGAAGAACGTGCTGCACGTCTAGCTAAAGGCTTAACAGATCCCCAGAAACTTGGAGAAGATGAAAAGAAAGGTGTTGACGTACCTTTGATTGAGTTGGAAGTCATATTAGCTGCTACAAATGATTTCGCTCACGCAAACAAACTCGGACAAGGGGGATTTGGACCTGTTTACAAAGTAAAATTTCTCACTTTGACTTTCGTATTCAAAAATTATTCATTTTTAGATAGCATGTTCCTGATAACAATTTTTTTTTTTTTTTTTGCTTAGGGAGAGCTTCCAGGAGGACTCAAAGTTGCTGTGAAGAGGTTATCAGTTCATTCTAGACAAGGCTTGGATGAGTTCAAAAATGAAGTGGTTTTGATCGCAAAACTTCAACATCAGAATCTTGTGAAGATCTTGGGTTACTGCACTGATGGAGACGAAAAGATTTTACTTTACGAATATATGGCAAACAAAAGCTTAGACACCTTCATATTTGGTTAGCCTCCTGATCTGTATTCTCCTGATTTGAAATGCTTACATGTACAAGGTTCATAGATACACCCTCCGTGCCAGAATGAATGTCCTAAAAATTTCGAAATTTGTTCTTGATCGAGAATAACTTTCAAAATTTTTAGGACATTCATTTTGGGACGGAGGGAGATTTTTGATCCTTCTAACTATGAGTTCAATGTATTTCACGCAAGATCAATCACGTAGCAATCTTGATTGGCCAATGCGCTTCAATATCATTTGGGGGATCATCCGAGGGCTTCTTTATCTCCACCATGATTCAAGGGTGAGGATTATTCATCGAGATCTGAAAACAAGCAACATTTTATTAGACGAAGAAATGAATCCAAAAATTTCAGACTTTGGCTTGGCAAGGATAGTTGGAGGCAGAGAAACAGAAGCTAATACCAACAGAGTTGTCGGAACCTAGTGAGTTAATTTGTTGATATTGATATTGATATACTCATTCCATCCTTGAAAGATAGTTCCATTTTATTGTTAACGCTCAACTCATTTGAAATTTGACCAATATTCTATATAATATGAATAATTCACATCAAAATTCTATAAATGGTTATTGATGAACAACAAAGAATACTTATCAATAACCATTTTTAGATTTTCGTGAGGATAATCAAAGTTTCATAAAAGTTTGGTCAAGAATCAAGTGAATTGACCATCAACAACAAAATGAGACTATCTTTCTGGGCCACAGGGGGTAGTATATAAGTGCTAACTTAATACATGCCTTAATTTACTCAATATTTTGGTGATTTTGCAAAATGCAGTGGCTACATGTCTCCAGAGTACGCACTAGATGGACACTTCTCAATCAAATCCGACGTCTATAGCTTTGGCGTAGTTATGCTTGAGATTATAAGTGGAAAAAAGAACACGGGATATTATCAGTACGAGGAAGCATTGACTCTTTTAGGCTCTGTGAGTTGTCAACTCTTTCAAAATCTTGATGATCGGATTAATCCAGCACTTTCTTGATTAACGATCTAACTAGAGTTCAAACATTTCAGGCCTGGAATCAATGGAATGAGAGGAAGCCGTTAGATTTCATGGATCAAACTCTTTTGGAATCGTGCGATAGAAATGAGGTATTGAAGTGCATTCTTGTTGGTCTATTGTGTGTTCAAGGGGACCCCGATGATCGTCCTGCTATTTTGAATGTCGTTTCTATGCTTATAAGTGATGTTGGAAGCATTCCGCGTCCGAAACAACCCGCTTTTGTTGTCAGAAAGCGTCTCCCAGGCTCAAATTCTTTTCCAAGTAATCCAAAAACACAATCCAATATTGAGCTGACAATATCGGTTCAAGAAGGGCGATAAGTAGTGACGGATCCAGTACCTTTTTTAAAAGGGTGTAATGAAAAAACTGCTTGTGGTACTCTTTTATATTAATTCATAATGCCATGAACGCACAACTTTAGTAAAAAAAAATCTAGCACTTTTTCACTAAAGTAAACAAAAAAAATATTGATTAAAATGGTGCCCTTACACTCATATATATATATATATATATATATATATATATAGGGAGTTGCTAGGATACCCTCTTCAAGGGTATCCTAACAAGTGGCCTATTAACTTGACAAAATTACCCATTAGTTTTACCTTAAACAAATACAAAATGGAGGGTAAGATTGTAACTCCAAAATTAAAAAGGCCCCATTCCCCATTACTCATCATCTTCCCCAAATTAGTTCTCTCAGGCCCCTTCAATTGCGACATCACCATGGATATTTCGCCTCGCCATGCCACTTCTTCCTCTGTCGGTTTCTCTCCCTCATTTTCCTTTCCACTCCATACCCATGAAATTGAAGAAAATGAATCTAAAAGACTGGACATCAATGTTAATTATGAAGTTACAGTATATTGATTCAAATCACTACTTTCCCGAAATCCCATAGAACCATTTCGAAATAAGTTTGATGTGCATTTTCTCACTGATTTTGTGCTTGGATCATTCCATGTAATTGTATTTGTGTATTTAGCCAAAAGCCATGGGAACTTATGTGACTCAGATGCGGCTCCCTATGTGTTTTAGTTCCGTTCCAGGAAACGACAATGTTTTGGGTTTTCGATCGGGAGATATGGTGTTTAAGATAACTCTTTCACTGCTTTCTTGCATCTTTTGCATCCATCCTTGTTGCTCCAGGCCAAGCTTGAAAATTGTTTCATTAATTGAGATCCTGGCATTGTTTGAGAGAAAATTCCAAAATGTCTTTTTTATTAAGCATTCAACGTTTTTTTTTCAATATTGCTTGAATCTCCATACTCTTGATTGCTTAGCTTTTCTATAAAATGGATGTTGCAGTTGAAGGAGACAGAGAAAACAAATTTGGGGAAGAAGATGATGAGGTAAATGGTGAATTTGGAAGGAGGGGGGGGGGAGGGTTATTTTGAGTTACAATACACCTTTTATTTTGTATTTGTTTAAGGTAGAAAAAGATGGGTATTTTTGTCAAGTAAAAAGGGGCCAATTGTTAGGATGCCCTTGAAGAGGGTATCCTATATATATATATATATATATATATATATATATATATATATATATATATATATAAGGGCATACATAGATCTGTCACTGGATATATCCACAAGCCCATGAACACTTCATCCCCAGCTAGCTGCCTAGCTGTATGCTGTCTGGTATATAATCTGTAAACTTTTGTTAATGTGGGATTTCGAACTGCTTCACCCACCAGTTAGCTCCACCCAATGGTGGAGATTGGAGTCACCTCATTTTAGCTACACCCAACGGCTGAGATGTAGCCCAGCTCGGTGGGACCCACAAAAAATTGAAATCATCCGAGCCGCACAGATGATAAGTGTGTGTATGTGGCCTTGATCGGAGCTGTTAGGTGGAGAGGTGGAGCTAACTCGGTGGAGCTAACAAGTCTTGGCTTCAGTTAATAAAGATTTTGATTATTATCCCTTACATTAGCATTTAGTTTTAAGATAGAATCCATGTTTTATGATGGTATTAGAGCAAGTTTTATTGTGAGTGAGCTCAACTGCTACGGTCGTCTAGCTACACAACGTGGCGGGGCTGGGAAATGTGTTGGGGGCTGCAAAATCATTTTCACGTAAAAGTGACAAAAATAGAATTTAGTAATTGATGCTGCATAAAATGAGTGGTGCCAGAGGTACTTAATCAGTCGGGAACGAAGCGATCGGATGCCTGAACGAACAACAAACGGATCTGCAAAATGAACACCGGTAGGGGCACGGGGGTGACTCCGAGATAACCCACCGGCGTGATAATTAGTATATGTTGACGAACAGTATATGATCAGGTATATGGAGAGAGGGGGTGTAGAGAATATAGAATTGTGAACCTCTTTCTTTATGGGAGATGACAATTTTTCTAGATGATATTTATATTCCTTCCAGTCAATTTTTCTTAACATGGACAGGACAATTTCAATAAATTGCAATAGCATCCCTATTAAAAAAAGAAAAAATATTTACACTACTAAAAAGAAATTGTTTTAAATCATAGGGGCACTTGTCCCCATTAACTTCCATGCAGCTCGGCCATTGATCTCAACAGAGCCTCCACTTGTAAGCTTTGAGTCCAATTATTTGTGAGGGAGTGTATTAAATTAAAGCATTAAATACTCCTTATGTCAATGTGGACAATTTAAGTTTTTTTTTTTAATTGAGTTGATCTTTAACCATAATTTTATAAATATCTAAAATATATCTATGCAATTCAAAAAAATAAAATTATTGATAGTAATTCTAATGATGAAACGATACACTTTTTAAAATTACATAAAAATATCTAGATATTTATAAAATTATGGTTAAAAATTAATACAATGGACCAAAAAATCAATTTATCCATATTGTTATGGGACGGAGGGAGTAGGTGTTATTAAAATGAAATTAAAGTTGATAAAAGATGACATTAGGAAATTGTGAGAAGTCTTATCCTTGTAAGATAGGTTTGAAAATTGGAATCAAAAGGTATTTGAAATTAATATCAAGAAGGCAGCCAATGATATCCTTGACAGTAATTAAATATGTGGTGTAGCCAGGAATAAGATATTAAAGTAGCAACTAAGGTCATAGGCCAAGCACTGTCATTGTAAGCATAAATGTTTTATGTATAGAAATTGGTAAAGGAAGAATCAAATTGTATTGATGTTGTAGCCTAGTATTTATACAAGAAGGTAAACCTAACTTGGTAGACAAGTAATACCAAGAATACTACACAATTAGGAAAAGGAACTAGTAATTAACTATGACTAAAATATCTAGGCTATTAATAATAGAATATCACAAAGGATTTTTATCTTTATCACGCTCCCTCAAGATGGAAGGGCGGTTAGACAGGCCAATCTTGACAATCAGTTCCAGAAATCTCGGCTTGGCAAGGCTTTGGTAAGAGCATCTGCTAATTGGTCCGTCCCCGAAATGTGAGAAACACGTAAATTATGATTTTGAACTTGTTCACGAACAAAATGGTAGTTAAGCCCAAGATGCTTCATTTTGGAATGAAAAACTGGATTAGCCGCCACATACGTTGCACCCATATTATCACAATAAATAGTAGGTGTTGCAGTGACCGAAATATGTAGTTCTCCCAACAAATTTTGTAACCAAAGAACCTCTGCAGTAGTAGCAGCAATAGCTCTATACTCGGCCTCAGTGGATGAACATGCCAATGTTTTCTGCTTGCGAGAACTCCACGAAAGCGGATTACGACCAAGGTAAAAAATGTAGCCGGTGGTAGAAATATAATCATCCTTATCTCCCGCCCAGTCAGCATCCGTAAAGGCGTGAAGGGTAAGAGGAGAGTCACGACGAATAAGAAGTCCATGAGAGCTTGTACCGACCAAATAACGCAAGACCCGTTTTAAGGCAGCCCAATGTAAATCCGTTGGGCAATGCATAAACTGTGACAATCGATTGATGGCAAAGGAGAGATCACACCGTGTCAAAGAAAGATAATGAAGTGTACCTAGTATCGCCCGATATTCTGACTGATTAGTAATAGGAGAGCCACCTTGAAGAGTGAGCGGCGGATGAGGCACCATCGGGGTTGGCACAGGTTTGGCTTCTAACATGTTGGTTCTTGTGAGAAGATCTTGAACATACTTGTGTTGACTGAGAAACAGACCGTTGACATGGGGAATAACTTCAACACCAAGAAAATAAGATAAACTTCCACTCATAATGTACATGAATCATCAGTATTAGCCTCAATCAGTATTAGCCTCACATTCACTTATGGATGCAGTAGTAGATTACGTTGTCAAAATATATACTACTCCTTCCGTTTTGTAATTATGTGGATGAAATAAGTTTTGCGCGAGAATTAAGAGATGTATAATAGTGAGTAGTTGTTGTAAGTGTGAAAAATGAAGTCGGAGAGAGAGAAAGTGGGGTAGAGAATGATAAGTTGATTGGTGTTTTGAGTACAGTAAATTAAAAGAGAGAATGAGTAGGAGGAATAGTAAAAATTCTTTACAATTTTAGGAAAGTGTAACTTCTCAACTGGACGTTCAAAATGAAAATTTGTCCACATAGTCTCCTTCCGTCCCACTCAAAATAAGATTGTTAGTAAACTAAATTATACTTTGATCAATAATTTAAAGACAAATAATGATAATAAAAATTTAAAAATTGTTATTGTATCACGGTTAATAATAAACTCAATAACTATTTTCATATTTTCATTAAGAATAATATTTTTCTTCAAATTATTTATCAAAGTATAATTTCGTTTACCAAAAATCCTATTTCGAGTGGGACGGAGAGAGTATGTCTTAAAATAAATATTTGAAATTAAATCTGAAAAAAATAGACTTCAATTTTATGACGGAGGGAGTAATCACTTTGTTTTCTATATATATTTTCTTAAATTTATTTTCCATTTTAAATAAATTGTATCTTTCATATTAAAAAGGAAAATGGATTTCTTATTTTCTTTACTTATTTGCAATGTCATACTCCCTCCATCCGTTAATGTTCATTTTCAAAATTATTTTGCCATAAAATAATTGTCTTTTTTGTAAAAAAAATGGTTTCAAAATGTTTTTTTATCACAAAAATTTCACTAGTATACTTCGTACATGTAAAACTATTTTTTTTGAAAATAAATTGCTCCATCCACTCCAGAAGTCCAGAGTATATGTACATCCTCCTATTTACACGGAAATTAAGAAATGGTGGAAGTGATGTGAGTGTTGTGAGTATAAAAGTAAAGTATGATAGAGAATGAATGGGAGGGAATAGTGAGTTGATTGGTGTTGTAAGTATAAAAGTAAAGCAGGAGAGAGAATGAGGCCTTGTTTGGTAGAGCGGCGAGTTTAAAAAGAAATGGAGAAAAGCCAGCTTTTTGCTAATTAAGCGTCTCAATGGAGAGTTTTCAACCGGAGCTTTTTGAAAATCTTGGCTAATTTTGGCCGCTCAAAATAGTAGCGTCCAAAAAGAAGCTCCGTTTTAAAAAATCTCAGTTTTTAAAACTGTACACCAGACGAGCCCTGAGTGGGAGGAATAGTAAAGATTCTTTGTCATTTTAGGAGGTGGACATATACTCTGAGACAGACTAAAAAAGAAAGGTGGACATATACTCTGGGACGAAGGGAGTACAAGATTTCATGAATCATTGTCATTAAATTGTACTCCATCCGTTTCATGTCTTTTGAGACTTATTTTCTTTTCTCTCCGTTCCATGTGACTTGAGATTGTCCTAAATGGTAAAGAATTTTACTATTCCTCCCACTCATTCTCTCTCTTACTTTACTTTTACACTCATAACACAAATCAACTTACTATTCCTCCCACTCATTCTCTCTCCTATTTAATTTTTTTCATACTCACAAACACCTCCTCCCATTATTTCTCTCTCCTACGTTTCCTTAATTTGTGTGCCAAAATTTTTTGTCTCAAGTGACATGAAACGGATGGAGTATATGTTGGGTATGCTTATTTTTTAACATTTCTAAACATGTTAGAATTGATTGATACCATCACCTATCGTTATTTTATGGACTTATGACTCTATGTAAGAAGTTTAATAACTTCATTTTTAGCTAAGGCTACTTGGTAGTATAGGCTTAGAATATAGGGCTTGGACCGAAAAAGAACTGAAGATTTCTTAAGCAGGACATTGCTCACTGCGCAGGAGTCTCTGCGCATAACTTCCATGCACAACACTTAATCCCGCTCAGCTTTCAATATTCTCAGATTCTTAAACTTGGAAAAGCGTGAAGATGATGTACACTTATCAAAAGCCAAAAGTGCTGAGGTGTGCAGAAACGAAAAAGCAAGCACACTCAGCATATCCAACGATGGAGATGTGCTTAGATGAGAGATATGAGTGAATTTTCAATTTCCTGCTACTGTTTTTATATTGAAGCTTTGTCTGATCATATCATATCTTACTAAAACTCCGTTTATAAGTCTTGCGATCAGAATATTCACTTACATATTCTCAATTGTCATTTAGGGTTTTACATCGTCAATGTTATATTTATTGGGGGCATTTACCATATAGTCCCTCAACATAACCTTATTTACATCTTAAGAAAAGGAATATTTTAACTAACCATATAGTCCCTAGCTTACACATTCCTCAACATTTTACTAACTACACCCTCTCAACATTTTACTTTCACCCCAACCACTATCCCCTTAGGCTACCCCTCACCACCTTCTCCAGTCAACAACTCCGGCGACCACCAACTCCGGCGCAAAACAAAATAAATAAATAAATAATTAAGCTTCAGTGATCTTCCAGCAACCAAACAGTTGAGAACTTATCAGTAAGTTCTCAGTTGTCAACTAAACTACGAATAACACGAACAACTCCGGTGACCAAACAAATGAAAACTTATAAGTAAGTTCTCAGTTGTCAACTAAACTACTAAGAACATGAACAACTCCGGCGACCACCAACTCCGGCGACCAAACAGTTGAGAACTTATCAGTAAGTTCTCAGTTGTCAACTAAACTAGTAAGAATACGATCAAACTCCGGTGACCAAACAACTGAAAACTTATCAGTAAGTTCTTAGTTGTAAACTAAACTACTAAGAACACAATCAAACCCGATGACCACCAACTCCGACGACCACCAACTCCGGTGACCAAACAACTGAGAACTTATCAGTAAAATCTCAGTTGCAACTAAACTACTAAGAACACGAACAACTCCGGCAACCACCAATTCCGGTGACCAACTCCAGTGACCAAACAGTTGAGAGCTTATCAGTAAGTTCTCAGTTGTCAACTAAACTACTATAAACACGAACAACTCCGGCGACAAAAACAACTGAGAATTTATCAATAAGTTCTCAATTGTCAACTAAACTACTAAGAACACGATCAATTCGGCTACCAAACAGTTGAAAACTTATCAGTAAGTTCTCAATTGTCACCTAAACTACTAAGAATTTATCATTTATCACGTTTTCATTGTAAAAGTGATAAATCCTCAATTAGTTCTCAGCCGTCAACTAAACTACTAAAACACGATCAAATCGGCGATCACAACTCCGACGACCAACTCAGGCGACCAAATAATCGAGAACTTATCAGTAAGTTCTCAGTTATCAACTAAACTACTAAGAATATGATTAACTCCGGGGGGCCACCAACTTAGGCGACCAACTCCGGTGATTGAACAATCGAGAACGTATCAACAAGTTCTCCACTGTCGATTAAATTAACTACTAAGAACACGATTAACTCTGGCGACCAACTCCAGCAAATAAACAATCGAGAGCTTATTAGTAAGTTCTCAGCTGTCAACTCCGTCCCGATTTAAAGTTCTTACTTTCTTTTATGGTTTGTCTCAATTTATGGTTTTTAGTTGCTTTTATTACTTAAAATAGACAATGAGACTCACTTTTCATTCTGACAATAAAAATTCAATAACTACTTTCTTCCTATTATTCTACTTTTCATCTCACAACATTTACCTTTTTTTTATTCCGTGCAAAATAAAACAAACTAAAAACATTAAATCACAGAGAGAACAATACAAAGTACTCCAACAAGAAAGAAGAAAAGAGACAAAAATGGACCAGCTTAAATTATGTGTTATACAGAACCTCATCCCATCTACTAACCAAAATTGGCATAACATAGTATGGATGGCCAAAACCGATTTTGGGCCCAGTTCCGGTTCGGCATATATGTGACCCTGAACCGTCCCGTGGTTACCCCGGTTCCGGTTGGCACAAGTTCGGTTAGGTTCCGGTTCCGGTACGGTTCCGGTCCGGTTCGCCATTTATGTGAACCGTAACCGGCCCGATGAATGGCGGTCCGGTTACTCCGGTTCCGGTTTATTCGTCGGTTTGCTCCGGTTCCGTGCTTCTCCGGTCTGGTTTTCCGGTTCCGGTTTCGTTTGGTCATCCCTAGAACATAGTATTACATACTCCCTCCGTCCCACCGAATTAGGATTTTTGGGTTGGACACGGGGATTAAGGAAAAAGTGTTAGTGCAGTAGGTGTTGTGAGTATGAAAAGTAAAGTAGGAGAGACAAAGTTGGGTAGAAATAATGAGTGGAAAGTTGTTGTGAGTGTGAATGTGGGTCTCATTAAATAAAACATTTCCATTGTTAGGTTGTCCTAATTCGAATGGGACACCCAAAATGAAAATTTGTCCTAATTCGAGTGGGACAGAGGGAGTACTATTTACCATTGTTCTAAAAAACGCTAGGCGGCGGAGCAACGCCTAGCGCCTAGAGCGCCTAGGCGGGGCGGAGGCGGGGCTGAGAAATTAGCGCATTTTTAATATTTTTTTATAAATATATATGTAGTTATTCAAACCATAGTAATTTTAATGTGCGGAAATCTTAGTAATATTAATATATTTTTATAAATTAAGATAATCGACTACTTTAACTAACTCTTTTTTTTGGAACAATTTTTTACTAACTTTTTAAAATGTGTAAAGCTAGGTTTTTTGCTTATATTTATGGCCAGATCGGAGTAGTATATTGATAAAATATTAACAAATCTTTTTTTCACTAAATCAGCCTAAGCCCGCCTAAATCCGCCTAGGCCGCCTAATCCGCCTAGCCGCCAAGCCCGCCTAGCTCTGCCTAGATCCGCCTAGGTCCGCCTAGCCCCTAATTTGGCCGATTTGACAAAAGTCGCGGCAGACCACCCCCGACAAACGCCTAGGCGCCGCTTAGGCGGCCTAGGCGCCCGTCTTTTAGAACACTGCTATTTATTCATAAATGACACTAACTTAACTCCTTAACTCATTTTCTTTTTCAATCGAGATCCAAAAACTGAGACATAAAATATATCAACTTGAAATAATTCAAGACTGATAACCCCTAAATTTGGCCAAAAAAAAAAAAAAAGGTCACAAATATGCTACCTCTCTTATTCAGAACAATTTTGAGTGGTTTGATCGGCACGATCTGTTTCTTGGCGGGATTCAAATTGTTTTGAAATAGTTACCGCTTCGAGCTTGGCGATGCAGATGAAATTTTTTGTTGCAGATCTAAGAAGATCTGGATCGATCTAAGCAGATCTGGACAAGAGACGGACAACAGTAACACAGGCCGCCGACGTGTAAAGCGGTTCAGAGAAGAAGGGTGCGCCGATGATGTGAGACATCCGGATCTGCAGAAAATAGAGAGAGGGGACATGGGGTGAGTCGCCGGAGGTAGGGGAAGGGGGAGGATCGTCGGAGATTGGGAGGGAAGATGGTCGTCGGAGGGGTCGCCGGAGTTTGGTCGGAGGGGAGGGGAGCGGAGAAAGGTCGTCGGAGTAGGAAGGGATCGTCGGAGCGGGAAGAGGTCGCCGGAGTGGGAGGACCGGTGAGGAATCATAGAGAGAAAGTAGAGAGAGAGACAGAGAAATATCGTGGGTGTTGAAAGTGAGATGAGAGGGGGAGGGGTGTATTTATTCAATTAAGGACTAAATGGTTACATAAATGTTGTAGGACTAGGACGTAAGTCAAAAATATCATCGTCCTAATATGTAAATTCGCTAATATTTAGGGATTAGAAGGTAATTTTCTATATTTATTGAGTAAATTTCTCAATTGTCAATAATTAGGGTTTTTCATTGTCAATGTTATATTTATTGTCTGTCTCAAACTTTTTTAAGAAGTAGCTCTAGTCGCCTGTATCTTCATATATTAGTCTTAAAAATGGTGATTTTTTTCTGGATAAATGAAAATGAGAGTACTATTTTTTTTTTGTGGGACAGTGAGATTGATAATTTTTATCAGAGAAGAGAGAGAGAGAACTTAGGTCTAGGAGAGAGAAAGGGTAATTGCAAGAAAGAGATGGCTTGACTTTCAGAGAGAGGAGGGGGGGGGAGGGCTCGACGTTGATAGAAATTGGGTGAATTTATTTGATTGGACCTCTTCAAGACAAGCTTGACTACTGAAAACCACATCTTAGGAAGATAGGTTATTCATTTGTTTTTGCTTTTGCTTTTGCTTTTGCCACATTAGTTGATAGATACATATGGAAAGTACAAAAGATTTTATTTTATTTTATTTATTTATTTTAAGTTTGGTACCAAGCTAGGTACTTTCTATCATATGATCAAATGCCTAGACTATTAGATAGTTCCCTAATCTATTACAGAATTTCCATGACAACAGAATCCCTAAGACTAGAAACTTGATACAAACTGAAAATCGGTTCTCCACACCTCCCTATGGGAGTTGACACAACCCACGACCTCCACTAAAGGAGACCTTGATTCCCAAGACCTATTGATTCCCAGCTTCTCCCTTCTAAGGTTTCTTAGCTTATCAATGAGAATAATTGGGACCTTGAGTGCCTGAATGGTTGCTTGCCTTCTGACATTGCTACTGCCATTAAAAACATTTACCACCCCAGTATTCGGGAGGGAATAATTCTCCCTATGGTCTCTAAGCTCAAATGGCAAGTTCAATGTTAAAAGCATGTTTGCCTATATTTATGAGGAAAAGTTTCCACCCACTGGGAAGAATTTTATGTGGGTTTGGAAGCTCAAAATCCCCACAAAATCATCATTTTTATGTGGTCTATCTTGCATGATCGTCTTCCCTCAAATCAACTTAGACACCACAGGCATATGTGCGAGTCTAACATATGTGAAAGATGCAATGCTAGTGTGGAGTCCACGGACCACATTATTAGGGGATGTTGCAAAGCTAAAAACATTTGGCTCCTGTTTCGACAAGACATTGATTGGTACAATAACTATAGCCTTCCTATGGAAGATTGGATTAAATTCAATTTGAGAGACTCATCTATTAAGATGGACATCCCTTGGTTCATTCTCTTCAGCTCTATTGCCTGGTTCCTATTGAAGGAGAGAAATAAGGAAGTTATCCAAAAAATCCACAACACAGCTTACAATTCGATCTGTCAGATAATCCACTTCGCAAGGGAAGTATCCTCTGCCTTTCTTTTAAATTCCCCACCCAAGATTAAGGAAATCAGACTGATCTCGTGGTCCCCTCCCCCTGCAGGTGTTATCAAAGCTAACACGGATGGAAGTGTGAAAGGTGGAGGTCGCAAGTGTGGCTTTGGTGTAATCATGCGATATGGAAGAAGAGGCGATTGGATAGGAGGCTACTATGGCAGACTAAAGCCGTGTACAAGCTTAG